>CM075345.1:44917500-46167500 GCA_037693485.1 Kitagawia praeruptora | reverse complement strand
TTTATTGAATGATGTGTTAAATTATACCTAACCGCAAGCGCACGGTATCTATTGTAGTAGATATTAGCAAATACGGGTCGAATCCTCAAGGAGACAGTTTCAATTTCAATTCAATTGCTATCAATTGTTTCTAGTCACAACGATTGTTTGAGAAATATATTAACTACTAAAACAAATTTAACAAAGGTTTTAAATCAATTAATTAAAGGATCTAGGGCAATTCAGGTTCACCATGTTTACACCAAACAAATCACAAAAGTATAGCTTTTCAATGGGATTAATTAATTAAAGCAATGGTTAATCTTTCTCAAGCATTAACGGTTAATCTTTCTCAAGCATTAACGCTCTCAGAATATCCAATGATGTTCTCACACTCACCTTCAATTCTGCTAATTGTATGTAAGCCTCTAGTAGTAAAATCTCTCGATCTATTACTCCTATTGCAATCGATTAATCCGTGATATTGCGCAATTACACAAATTAAGAATTATAACATATCAATCAGAATTACTCTTTACCCATCAATCTACTAATCAAATTAAGCCCAAATCATGGTGCAAACATGGCTCCCCTTAATACCCTAGAATTAAACTACTCACTCATGGTAGAAGTAAAAGCAATAAGAATAATGAAAGAAGCCATGTAAAACATATAATAATAAAACAAGAGAATAAAGAATACCTCAAACTTTTTATTAACGAAGAACAATGAAGATCCAAATTAAACCAAGTGCTTACAAAGGAAGAGATGAAGAGAGAAAACCAAAAACCCTAGCTTATGTAAAAACGTCTGTATATGTCTATCTATCTCTCTCCTCTTTCCACGTTTTTATAATATAACCTCCCAATAAAATCTGATCTCTATCTTCTAATAAAAGTATTTTTAATATCCTAATCAATTTACAAAAAGATATCCATAATTGAATAGGATTTTCTTGTAAAATTCGTCACTAATTTTGCTCCTCTGTTTCTGGGCTCTTCCAGTTGGATTTTGCTTACTGGACCACCTCTGAATTAAAGATAATTCCCTAAGCTTCGCGTGGACAGTAAGATCGTCAAATTCTGACTTCTGGAACTCAAGATATGGCCCAAACAGTGCAGGCAACCCGCATAGCCCAATATTACGAATTTTCTCCTATTTTATCTCCAAAATAGCTCTTTTTTGCTCCAAATCCTTCCAAGTCATGAATTCTTTATTTCCTACAATAAAACAATAAAATCTATTAAATAAAAATCCAAATCAATGCAAAACACAATAAATATGAGAATAAAATCATCTAAAATATATATAAAAATATACTCTATCAAACATCCCCACACTAAGCATTTGCACGTCCTCGGGCAAATAAGTGAAATAAAAACTAAGTCCTAACAAACATCACTTTCGTAGATGACACGATTGCATTGAGCATATGCAACAAGCCGTTAAACCCCTAGGCAGCCCTAGTAGGACGAGTGTTGTCTCGTGAGGGTTTATAGTGAATGTACCCACAAAATTCATCCAACCATGCAAAAGATCAATGCTAACACAACACCACACACACAAGTCCTCTCATGCCACATCAACTTAAGAATCAAAGCAAACATACGATGTCTTGGTGTCGAAAGTGCAAGTATTCACGTAGTCTACTCAACCAACATGCAGAAGGTCATAAAAATTCATGTCAAGTGTAAAAATTGTTGGTAATCATGCTAAGTCCACAAGAAATACATCTTTAAGTCTAAACCCGGGATCTCCTATGCCAAAACAAGTAATAACTCACCTTTCACTCAAAAACGAATATTCACTCAAGAACAAGGTTAAGTGTATCACTCAATTCCAACAAAATCATAAACACAACTTGACACTCGCAATCAATCTCACTCTCAACACAACATACATCACTGATGACAATCAAAAGGTCTTTATTCGGGTTGTAGCGTGGGCTAGGGACAAGGTATGTCAAGTAAAGCTAAAACAGGTTAATGTCAAAAGCTAGTACCCAACAATAAAATTAAAACAACTCCCATACTTATTAAAACCAATGGATACTTCCCCACACTTGAACTTTTCAATACCCCTCACATAATAACTTGACTAGTCGAATGAAGAAGGATCATACAAACATAAAAATGCTCTCAAATTTATTTATTTTTTTCTTTTTTTTTTCTATATTTTTTTTCTGTTTTTTTCTTCTTTTTTTTCTTTTTTTTTTCTTGAGAGCTAAAGAATAAACACAATGATCCATAGATATTATTATGCATTTCGACTAGCAAGCATCAATAATATTTCCCAAAAGTATGATCATCAATAACCCCCCCTTTTATGAACACCTTATTACTCCCTTAAGCACGATACTAGCCTTTGACAATTTAGGTTCAAATTCAATGTAAGGACAATAGAATAAAAAGGATAATGGCAAGTAATGTGGTGTGTCACCGAAAGAATAGGATTAAGCTCAACGGGTTAACTAATTGATCATGTATAAAAGGTGTGGAAATATGGGAAATACGAGGTCAAACCTAAGTGCCTTTATCATCTCATCATCAAGTAATGTCATGCATTTCAAGAAAGATCTCAAGTAAGTGTTAGCAATGTAAACAACATGTGGACACTCAAGCAAACGAAAAATCATGCAAAAGATATGCATATAGGCTCAAAACTCACTTGGTGTGACAAAACATAATCAATCCCAGGTAACAAGACTCTCTAACGCATCTACTTGTACTCAAAGCATGAAAACCAAGTCATCTTGCACATATTCATGTCATTCTAATCACTTACAACATCCAATTAAGTCTACCAGCTTCAACTTGCTAGTGTAAGTGTGTGCACAAGAACAAAGCACGTCACTTCTCATACAAAAGCGTCAAGAAACACAAGAATTTCACGCATGCATGGGTGTATCAAGCAAAATACAACAACTAATCAAATTGCATGGCTAGAATTATTTTTGGTATTTTTAATTTTTTTAATTTTTTTTTGAATTTTTTTTTTTTTTTTTTAAACAAGTAATACACTACGTTGAGAACACCTCCCCACACTTAAGCGGTTCATTGTCCCCAATGAACAAGATACAAAACTACAACTAAAAACAAAATAAAACTACACTAAAAAGAAAAGAAAGAAAACTCCCCTGGAATCAAGGTGTTGGGTGTAAAAACCATCCTTCATTTGCTTAGGAGCCACCCACGCACCACCAACAACCACCAAGAAATATCCTACCAAAAATACCCAATTAACAAGGATAATACAAAAACCCCAATTGACAAGAACACAAATTCGTAATAAAATAGAGAAAAGAAATCCCACTACGAATCAAAGAGGTGAACTTGCAATTAATTCCTCTTTAGAATTGAATTTTTAGAGATTTAAATAAAATAGAAGAGGAATTGGATTTGTATGTATAGGTGGGTATATAATAATAATAATAATAATAATAATAATAATAATAATAATAATAATAAATAATAATAATAAATATAATAAATAATAATAATAATAATAATAATAATAATAATAATAATAATAAATAAGAATTAGAATAAATATAGGTTTAGAATTTTGGTGGAGAGATGGGAGGTTTTGGAATTGAAATAGGAAAAGAATTAGGTGTAAAGGGGGAGTATAAATAGAATTTGGGGTAGAAAAGAATTTTTTTTTTTTATAAAACAACAACAGCGCACAGGACTGAAAAGTGAACAGCTGAAAAAAAAAAAATTTCCTTCTCTCCAACACGCGCAGACTGCGCGATTGAGAAGCAAACTGCCCCCATTGCAGATGCGCATGCGCAAGCTGCGCCTCAGCCGCGCAACTTGCCCCTCCTCCAGTAACGCAGGCGCAGCCTGCGTTACATAGCCGCAAACTGCCCCCCTTGCAGAAACGCAGGGGCAACCTGCGTTACTGACCTGCAAATTGCTCAAAAAACGATTTTTTTTTCTTTTTTTTCTTTTTTTCTTTTTTTTTTTTTTTAAAACAACACTCATTTTTTTTTCTCTTTTTTTTTTTTTTTTTTTTCAACAAGGCTTGGGTTGCCTCCCAAGAAGCGCTTCTTTAACGTCAATAGCTTGATGTTACTTCCTCAACTCAAGGCGGTTTCAAAAGAATTACTGAACCATCCTCAACAGAAAGACCATTCCTACGAACGTTGACATCTCGGTTGCTTGCTTTCCACAAAGCTCTTCCATCAGACTTCAACTTGATTTTACTACCCAACGGCCAAATCTTCTTCTTTTTCTTTTTCACACCCCTAGAGTGCTTCTTCGACTCAACCGGCTGAACAAAACTTTCTTCTTCCTTATCATTGGTTTTCCACCTTCGCAACACGTTATCATGCCCCTCTTCAAAAATCACTAGCTCATTATTGAAAAGGACATACCTCAAATGTGGTGGAAGTTTCCCAAGTTTAATACTCGAGAAATCTCGAACTGAAGAACTGTCAATGGAATCAATGTTGTGATCATTCAACTCAAGAATCAATGAATCGACTTCAGCATGTCCTTCTCCTTTTGAAGCTTCAAGCATGAGCACTGCTTCCAATGTATCATTCAATAGAATCTGAGGAGTATAATCTTGGACAATTTCATCTACAACATCAATACTGCAACAAGTATTCTCAAGCAAAGGGGATTTAAGAGCAGAGGTTAGAGTAAAAGCAATTTTATCATCACCAACACTCAATGTGAGAGTCCCACTTTTAACATCAATAATAGCACCTGCAGTACAGAGAAATGGTCTACCTAAAATAATAGGTATTTGGCTGTCCTCTTCCATATCTAGAACTACAAAGTCTACAGGAATATAGAATTTTCCAACCCTAACAGGCACATCCTCTAAAATTCCAAGGGGATATTTTATCGAACGGTCTGCCATTTGCAAAGTCATCTGTGTACATTTTAATTCTCCCATATTTAGTTTTTGAAAAACCGAGAGAGGCATGACTGAGACACTAGCGCCTAAATCACATAAAGCTTTATCAATGAACAATGCACCTAAATGACACGGGATCGAAAAACTACCAGGATCTTTAAGCTTAGGTGGAGACTTATTCTGTAAAACAGCACTACACTCTTCAGTAAAAGCTACTGTCTCTACCTCACCAAAAGACCTTTTCTTAGTGAGAATATCCTTAAGAAACTTTGCATATGATGGAACTTGAGAAATTAAATCAGTGAAAGGAACTGTTACCTCAAGATTCTTGACAAGTGTCATGAACTTACCAAACTGCTGGTCCACCTTAGTTCTGTTCATCCTGCTAGGGAATGGGAGCTTTGGCACAAATGGTGGAGGAGTAACTGCAGTCTTCTCTTTGTCCTTTTTCTTGCTTTCCTCAGTTTCATCTTTGTTTGCATCTTCCATAACTTTCTCTACCTTGTCTTCCTCAGAATTCTCTTCTTCTTTCTCAGTAGGAACATCATCAGTAGGCATTGGAGGAGCATCATATGTACGACCACTCCTAAGAGCAATGGCATTCACATTTTCCTTTGGCTGAGTTGGTTGTGCTGGTAGAGAGCCTTGTTGCCTTGTAGATGAAGAACTGGCCATTTGAGCAATCTGAGTTTCCAACATCTTATTATGAATCTCCATCTGGTTCATCTTTGTTTGCATTTGTAACAATATCTTCATCATATCACCTTGATTATCAGCCTGTGCAGCTTGATTGGCTTGAGGAGCATAATTCTGAGTAGGCCTTTGAAATCCAGGGGGATTCATAGGTCCTTGAGGAGGCCTATACTGCTGCTGTGGAGGAGGCTGGTACGACTGCTGATATTGCTGCTGATTAGGAACATTTGAATTCTGAGCATTATTGTTCCTATACGAGAAGTTCGGATGATCTTTCCAACCAGGATTGTAAGTGTTGGAGTATGGATTGTACTGCTGCCTCTGTTGGAAAACATTTGCTTGCTCCATCTGAAAATGTTGTGAATTTTGAGCATTGTATTGGCAATCATTACCATAGTGGCCTTGGATGCCACAGACTTCACAAACAGGATTATTCATAGGAGCCATGGACGACAATGCATTGATGCTCATAGGTTGAGTAGAGGGCTGAGATGTCTTCAATGAGTGGATCTCTTGAGTCAATGCAGCTAGTTGAGATGATAATAAAGAATAAGCATCCACTTCAAGTTTACCCCCTTTCTTGGTTGCTCTCGGGTTACTGAAGTGATTAGCAGCCAAATTTGAGAGAAAAGCATATGCATCATCAACTCCTTTATCCAGAAATACACCACCTGCAGCGTTATCAACCATACCTTTTGTCTCAGGATCAAGACCATTGTAGAAGCGTTTAAGAAGAAACCACTTCTCAAGACCATGGTGAGGGCATGCACGTTGATAATCCTTGAATCTGTCCCAAGCATCCCGTAGAGATTCACCATAATCTTGCTTAAAACCCATCATCTTGTCGATCAAATCGTCGGTTCTGTTGGGAGGGAAGAACTCAGTTAAGAAGGCTTGAGCAATCTCATCCCACTTGGTCAATTCAATATCGTTCAACCACTTTTGAGCTTTATCACGAAGAGAGAAACCGAACAACATGACTTTCAATTGGTCTGGAGTGACTCCCTGATGTTTAATTGTAGAACAGAGCTGTTGAAACCGTTGCAGATGATTTGTAGGGTCTTCAGAGGCAAGCCCAGCAAATTGATTCTGTTGGATCATAGTAAGCAAAGCAGGCTTGATCTCGAAATTTGCTGCTTGAATTGCTGGCATAGCAAGGCCAGTAGGTACCCCACTCGGAGAGGGCTGTGAGTAATTCTTCAAAGATTTAGGAGGAAGGTCCGCCATCTCAATCTTTGGTTCAGATATCCTTTGCTGCTTCTCTTTCCTTTGTTGACTAAGAGGAGTTGTATCCTTTTTCGCTTGATCAATTTTCGTTTGAGACCTGGTCTTGGGCATCAACAACTAAACAAGGAAAAGCAGTAAGATCGGTCTCAATTGGAACAAGAGTTCCAAAGAGACAAGAGAAACAATATAAAACAATCAAACTAAAATAAGAGAAACTAGGCGTCTCCCCGGCAGCGGCGCCAAAAACTTGATGTGTTAAATTATACCTAACCGCAAGCGCACGGTATCTATTGTAGTAGATATTAACAAATACGGGTCGAATCCTCAAGGAGACAGTTTCAATTTCAATTCAATTGCTATCAATTGTTTCTAGTCACAACGATTGTTTGAGAAATATATTAACTACTAAAACAAATTTAACAAAGGTTTTAAATCAATTAATTAAAGGATCTAGGGCAATTCAGGTTCACCATGTTTACACCAAACAAATCACAAAAGTATAGCTTTTCAATGGGATTAAGTAATTAAAGCAATGGTTAATCTTTCTCAAGCATTAACGGTTAATCTTTCTCAAGCATTAACGCTCTCAGAATATCCAATGATGTTCTCACATTCACCTTCAATTCTGCTAATTGTATGTAAGCCTCTAGTAGTAAAATCTCTCGATCTATTACTCCTATTGCAATCGATTAATCCGTGATATTGCGCAATTACACAAATTAAGAATTATAACATATCAATCAGAATTACTCTTTACCCATCAATCTACTAATCAAATTAAGCCCAAATCATGGTGCAAACATGGCTCCCCTTAATACCCTAGAATTAAACT
Source organism: Kitagawia praeruptora (assembly GCA_037693485.1). Lineage (NCBI taxonomy): Eukaryota > Viridiplantae > Streptophyta > Magnoliopsida > Apiales > Apiaceae > Kitagawia > Kitagawia praeruptora. The sequence continues at coordinate 46,159,900 of CM075345.1, read as the reverse complement.
ACTCACTCATGGTAGAAGTAAAAGCAATAAGAATAATGAAAGAAGCCATGTAAAACATATAATAATAAAACAAGAGAATAAAGAATACCTCAAACTTTTTATTAACGAAGAACAATGAAGATCCAAATTAAACCAAGTGCTTACAAAGGAAGAGATGAAGAGAGAAAACCAAAAACCCTAGCTTATGTAAAAACGTCTGTATATGTCTATCTATCTCTCTCCTCTTTCCACGTTTTTATAATATAACCTCCCAATAAAATCTGATCTCTATCTTCTAATAAAAGTATTTTTAATATCCTAATCAATTTACAAAAAGATATCCATAATTGAATAGGATTTTCTTGTAAAATTCGTCACTAATTTTGCTCCTCTGTTTCTGGGCTCTTCCAGTTGGATTTTGCTTACTGGACCACCTCTGAATTAAAGATAATTCCCTAAGCTTCGCGTGGACAGTAAGATCGTCAAATTCTGACTTCTGGAACTCAAGATATGGCCCAAACAGTGCAGGCAGCCCGCATAGCCCAATATTACGAATTTTCTCCTATTTTATCTCCAAAATAGCTCTTTTTTGCTCCAAATCCTTCCAAGTCATGAATTCTTTATTTCCTACAATAAAACAATAAAATCTATTAAATAAAAATCCAAATCAATGCAAAACACAATAAATATGAGAATAAAATCATCTAAAATATATATAAAAATATACTCTATCATTGAATAATTATAAATATATGTTTCATGATTAAATTTAACTCATATATAACTTATATACATATAGTTATACATATATTTATACTTAATAAGACTAGAATATCCTTTTCTTTTTCTCTCCCACCCATCTCCGGTCCCGCAGGGGCATAGTAACACCTATTAGGAGTTGGGTTTCAACCCAATCTGATGTTATGGGTTTGGGTGGTCCAAGATATATAAGGATAAGATAATAATTGTATGTGTAGACAATTATTATATATGGTATGTCTTGATCATTAAGTTGGGTAATTAGGTGCCAAGAATTGGAAGGCTTGTATAACAAGTATGGTAAGACTTGTAGAACAAGTATGGTAAGTCTTGGTGGCTAAGTTTTGGGTGGCTATATATACATAGTCATATTGTATTGTTTGGTAGTGGTGAAAACTTAAGAGATGTAGTCTTAAGTATTGTTTGGGAGGTGCTTGAGCATTGTTGGCTCAAGTATCAAGGGGTTGAGACACCATTAAGGTGTTATTGTTTTGATGTATTATTGATTATTGTTAAGATTAATAATACAAGTTTGGGACGTGGGTGTTTCCACGTCAAGTATTTGTACCGCCAAGCCATTTTTTATTAACATAATGACACCGAGCCCTTATTGCAGCCCATGCTACTAGGTCAGCTGCTTTATTTTTAGTGCCAACGATTAAGAATTGTTTTCCCTTACTTGCTACATCAAAACCAAATCACAGGCTTCTGATAAAAAACGAGCGGTTCTAGTAAGATTTCTAATATGAATACCTTTATGTGGAGTTTATTCTATTATAAACTCTTATTCACTATGATTATTTGTGTAACTGTATTTATAAAGTCAAGAATAATGCTTGAAAGAAGTTCCAAGGTTCATGCCTGTTTTGCGCTTTGGTAGATCTTGTCAATTATTGATTGGTGTGTGTGCACGCTCTGTATTGGTTGTTTGTGAATCTCGAATTGTGTGTAAGTCCCCTAACCTAACATTATTTTTTTTTATTATTTTTAAAGCCAGACAATTTATTATTGGAAAAAGAGGCGAGGCTGGGGTACATGACATGGAGCTTCTAGAGAACAACATACTAGAGGAAACAGATAAAAAATCATGACATACAAGAGGAATGGGTATGATATTGTAATACGCACATTTCTCTTCGATCCCATTCTCTGGGAGCATTTCTTTTCGACCGGATATTGTATAGTTAGTCGTAGTACAATTTTCATTTAAGTAAGATCATGAAAAAGTATATTAAAAGCAACCCATTATGAAAATTATATAAAATAATAATATATACAAAAATATAATACTACAAAATACTAATTCCGATTAGTATTTTGTATAATTATAATTATACATTTAATATGTTATAAAAATATAATTATATTTTATAGTATTCTTATAAAAATATAATTATATTTTATGACTACAAAATGATTCTAGGGTTTTGTTTACTTGATTGAATAGGGTAATGTTCTAATATACTTTGATTGTATCACGGGAGTGACAATTAGGGTGTAGCTGTAGGCACTATATTGTAACCTGGGAGGGTGCAGTATAACTTTAGAAGAATTGTTTTCAGCAAGGTAGGAACACAGATATCACATTAATATTGAGCATGTATTGAGACCAAGTGAAGAACCCCAGTTCTTAGATTGTTTTCCCATATATTTGAATCTCAGTTTAAAATAAATTCTTAGTGCTTATAATTAGTTCTTGGTTAATTTAGTTAATACAAAAACCCAAAATTCTTCTTATACACTTCTAGACGTAAAGAGATAAGAAACCTGATTGCATATGCCAAGATGTATAATTATATTTAATATAATGCCTACGTACCTATGTTTATATAGGATCAAGCCCACGTAGTTCTGTGAAATTGATTGGTCTTATCCCGAAAGACTTAAGGGATAAGTTACGTTAATCTGAGTGATTACTGATTTTATCTGATTTAATCTTATCGTTGTGATATCTTCCTGATTTGAAGAATATCGTTTGGAGATATTTTTCGTTATTGATTGATTCTTTCCTCATTTCAGAGAGAGGATAAAACTTAACGATTATGAAATAATTATTAATCTGAATTAATAATTAATGAATATTAGAAATTTGGGAGATTATTAGACATGCCAAAATATGGCATAACAACTAGCCCCCAGTTCTTCAGTGTAGCTTGCTGCAGTGGAGAACTAAGAATTCTTCAAGCTTCCAAATTTCTTGAATCGCTGAAAAAACTGATATTAGATGATTAGAAAAATACTTAGAGCACCATTGTGCTCGTTAGGCGTATGCGGATGCAAGTGTGATAGCATGCGATGACCACTATAAGATATATATTTGCCAAGGTTTTCAAATGTGCGAGCATATATAATATTTTTGAAATCCTTTGCGATTCTTGTTGTCTAGTTAGGACCTTGGTGTTTGTATATATCCCGAATTGGCATACACGCTTTTCAAGTGTCTGATGCAACCACATAAGGATGTGTCTGGCGGAGTCTTCAGTAAGAGCTGTAGATGTAATTCTGGTAGCCTCATATATTAAAATTTTCAAATGAAAATACAAATGTAATATATATAATTAGTATTATAGTATCCCTAATTACTACCTTATAAACTTAATTATAATTAGTATTAAATGTAATACATTTAATATATACATTTTATTCTATGTAAATTAAATATTTTATTCTATCGTAGTTTAATTATACATTTTACATATTTATAATTAGTCATATTATAGTATTATTCTATGTAAATTAAATATAATTGCATAGAATTTTTTGATGGTCAATTTTTCATATATTAAAATTTTGTTGTCTAGTTTAGACATTTTTAATAAAATGTCTTTTAAAAATGTATAATTAGTTAGTTAATCATGGTTACAATAAAAAATAGGACATATTAGAAAAATGGGATATATTTATAATTATAAATAAATATAGGGGTTAATTTTTACGTAGACCAACATTTTTAGTGGAGACCGGAGACCAATATCAATCAAACATTGCAAAACCTTATTCATTGAAAATCATGTTCTATGAAAATCACTATACTATTAATTTCATTGAAAATCTTGAAGTTCATATATGTTTTACTTGCAAATTTCATTAAAAATTTTGAAAATCATGTAGGTCCTGCAAATAAAATATTGCAGAACGTATTGTTCTCTTGCAAATCATATATGACTTTTAAGATTTTGAATGAAATAATATTGTTAATTGAATATTCCTTGCAAATATGTATGTTTTGCAATGTTTTGAGTGCATAATGTATATAGTCTCCATGGTCTCCACTCAAATGCTGGTCTCCATAGAACTTAACTCATAAATATAGTACACAATTATAATTGAATTTTTAAAATGGGACCTATTAAAAAAAACCCTATATTAAATTGAGGCCTAAAAAGGAGAAACAGTGCCCATCCAGATCCTGTCCATCTCAATTAGGGGTGATCATAAATCACACCAAACCGTAAAAACCGCCCGCACCACACCAACCCGCACCACACCGTGCGGTTTTTATTTTTTGTGGTGCGGTTGCGGTTTCAAATTTTGACAAACCGCGTGGTGCGGTGCGGGTTGCGGTTTTAGTTTTCTAAAATGCGGTTAAAACCGTACCGCACCGCAATATTTAATATATATATATATATATTATGTTAGTATTTTGTTAATAATTTAAGGGATAGTTTGCAAGCTATTTGATTCGTTATTACCTACTATCTAGTAATAGTTTATTTTAGAGGCTTATGAGATCAATTATAATGCTCTAGCCCATCTTTATCTATTTAGTATCACAATATTTCATACTGCAATGTTTGTATTTCGTTAAGTCTATAGACATAATTTTCATACGAATTAAGAAATGTGGTTGAGTAAGAACTTTAAAAATTAACTTCACATGCATGAAAATTAATATTTTAGATTTATAATTATTTTTATCGAAGGTGTAAACCGTAACAAACCGCACCACACCGCACCGCATTTTTGCGGTGTGGTTTATGCAGTTTAAAAATTTCGCGGTACGATTGCGGTTTGAAAATTTAACCAAACCGCATGCGCGGGTTGCTCCGCAGTTTTGGAGAAAAACCGCACCGCCCGCGCTGCGATGACTGATCTCAATAGCAATAGCGCGGGAAAGAAGGATAAAATAAAATAGAGGGGAAGAAAGAAAGAAGAAAAGCCACAGAATGAAAAAAATGGAGGAAAAATTCCCAGGATTTCCCTACGAAAAACCTTACTCTATTCAAATTGATTTCATGAATGCTCTCTACAATTCTCTTGATCTTGGTGGCATCTCCATGCTCGAAAGCCCCACTGGTAACATTTTCTTTAATTTTACTCTCTCTCTCTCTCTCTCTCTCTCTCTCCCCTCTCTCTCTCTCTCTCTCTCTCTCTCTCTCTCTGTCTCTCTCTCTCTCTCTCTCATGTACTCAAACCTCGATTCATTTGTCGAGTTTAAAAATACACCGTCTGTTACTTATGTTTGGAATTTTGGATTGAATTAAATTATTTATAAGACTAGTTTATTGTAATTTATCAGGGGTTTACTGTAGCTACCCTTGTAATTCTTGATTTTTAAAATATTTATTTGGGATTTTGTATGACTTTGTGCAATTTTTACTGCTATAGTAGATAAAAGCCCTTTTTGTAACTCTTGTTTTTTCTTTTTAGGGACTGGAAAAACCCTGAGTATTATTTGCAGTGCTCTGCAATGGCTTGTTGATAGAAAGGAGAAGCAAAGAATCCAAGTTTCGGTTGAATCCAATTATAATAATGATAATAATCGAATAGTTGATGAGAAATGTGGTTCAGATGATGAGCCTGGTTGGATGAAGAATTTCGCTCTACCTAAGGAAGACGAAGCATCCGAGAAGAAGGCTAAGGTGGATAAAAAATTGGGGTTTAGGTCAAAGAAAGTTGACAAGAGCAGAAAAGTTGCTAACTTTACGGAGATTAAAGGTTTTAAGGGAGGTGAGGGGAATGTTACTAGTGTAGGTAAAAAGGGTGGAAAGGCGAGGAACGAAGAAGTTGAGTTGGGGGATGAGGAGTTTTTGGTTGAAGAATATGAGAGTGGAGAGGAAGAAATTGGGATTTCAAAACGGAAGGCTGGAGATGTTTTGATTAGTTCATCGAGTGATGAGGATGGCGACGAAGATCAAACTGATGATGAAGAGGAAAACGCTGGGATAAAGATATACTTTTGTAGTCGAACACATTCACAGTTATCGCAGTTTGTCAAGGAGTTGAGGAAGACCGTGTTTGCTAGTACCTTGAAGGTTGTCAACTTGGGTTCTAGGAAGAATTTATGTATAAATGAAGGTATGTGGATATCTTTCATTTTATTAGTGTTTATCCTCTCATGTTTATTGCGAACAAATCTAATGTAGATTTAGGACTTATAGTGTCACAATTTGGATCTTTATTTGGGGTAATCCTTTCAGAGGTGTTGAAGCTTGGGAATCCTGGTCAGATCAATGAGAGATGTTTAGAACTTCAAAAGAACGAGAAAGGCAATGTTTCCAAAATGAAGGTATGAAAGATGTCTTTGCTTTATCATCTGATTTGAACAATATTACCACTCTTGGCGAATTAGAACATCCCTGAGTAAGATGGAACTGTTCAAACTGTTTTCTGGAGAAGTGCATACTGGACTTACTTTTAAACCAAAACTTAGAATTGTAGCAACATGAATGTTATTTAAACTATAAAGAATAACAGACTTCACTGACTACCTTAAACAGTATGAATCATTTGTACAAAACCATGTTCTAATTGAATCCACTAGACTATTAAGTAAATATTTTATATAAATTTAAATTTTTCAATGTTACACTAGACAAAAAAAATAAAAAAATTCCTATGGTATGGTTCTCTTGTTCCCCACAATGTGCCATAACTAGAAGATAGTAAAGTTATATAATGAGTTACCATATATGCTCTGGTCCTCTTTAAGTCCATCCGATGGTGTTGCTTAAAAGAGAGTTTCACACTGGTTGGGCATTGTAACGAAATCCAGTCCCAGGCTAGTTCAGTGATGACCACAGAGAGTAATTTGGTATACTCTTGGCTTCAAATCAGTATCCGGCTTGCTAACATTAATTTTATTTAATTGTTCCATATGTTTTTTTTTGGGTAAATTGTTGTTCACTGTGTTACACTTGAGAAGAACAAATGTTTTTACTAGCAACTGAAACTCTGTTCACTATCTTTATGACAATAATAGAAAAAAAAAAGAATTAGCATCAATATGATGAGATTGGCCTCTATCTAAAGTGGTGCTCTAGTAGTGGGTGGGTATTATTTGTCGAAGCAACTTACCGCTGAATTGCACAATGATTTCATTTAGTGACTTCACCTTCATAGGAGATTGTGGCCCATCTTTTTTCTAATTTAAATAATGCTGGAAGTGGATTGCAGAACCAAGGCACTGATGGAAGAGTACGTCGGACTAAAGCATCTTGCAAATGCCCTATGCTTAAAAAACGTAAGCAAAAAAATTTCAAGAGAGAAATGAAGGAGCAGGACCCTTTGGATATTGAAGACCTTGTTCACCTTGGTACAAAACTAGGAGCCTGCCCGTATTATGGCTCTCGCAGCATGGTTCCAGGAGCTGATCTTGTTATTCTTCCCTATCAGTCCCTTCTTTCAAAATCATCACGAGAGTCACTTGGCTTAGATTTGAAAAATAATATTGTTATTATAGACGAGGCACATAATCTAGCTGATTCTCTCATCAGCATGTATGGTTCAAAAGTCACTTCATATCAGGTAAAATAAATTATTTGGATTTGTTATCTTTATTATTATAGCATCTTCCCAAAAGCTAGTTATAATTTTTCAACAGCTGCTATCCTTTCAAAATGTCCAGCCCGCTTTCTCTCTGCTGTTAAAATGTGGGAGTGGTGTAATTATTACCTAACTAGTTTTTAAAAGTTTGACTGTGCATTAATGCAACACACTTATACGCTTATGAAATTTTATTTCTTCATACCTGGATGTCTCAAACAGAATCATATTGGATTTAATTTATCATAAGTTTTTAAACAGTTGACTAACCAAAATTTCAGATGGAGCATGTTCTTTCCCATTTAGAGATGTACATCCAACGGTTTTGCAATATGTTGGGACCGGGCAACCGAAGATATATTCAAATCATGATAGTTCTCGCTCGAGCTTTCCTACAAACTTTATGCAAGATGTCTGCAAGCGACATTGATACATTGTCTTTGGAGGATTCTTCTGGTTCAACTGCATTAGATTCGTCCATGGCCATTAATGAGTTCTTATTTTCTCTCAATGTTGACAATATAAACTTAGTTAAGGTGTTAGAGTATATAAAGGAAAGCAATATAATTCACAAGGTGAGTTTTGTTCTCTTTTCTTATATCACTGTGCTTCCCAGAACTTGCATTAGCTCCTTTTCATTGTAACTGCCCTGATCCACTGTTTTTAGGTAAGTGGGTATGGAGATAAAGCAAGCTCACAAAAAGGTTCAGCAGTCAAAGGTGATGGGGAAACTGTCGAACAGGGTAGCACGCTATCCTGCTTTCGAGCATTTGTTGGCATGTTACTGGCACTGACTAATAACAATGGTGATGGTAGGATAATAATTTCAAGTACAAGATCAACATGCTCTGGGAAACAAGTAGGATATCTTAAATATGTAATGCTGACCGGAGAAAAGATATTTTCTGAGGTTTGCCCAAATTTATAATCCTAACATCTTAATTGCAACAATCTGTAATGTTAATATGATATAACTGATCTTTGGATAGATTGTGAATCAAGCACATGCTGTCATCATGGCTGGCGGAACTCTACAACCTGTAGAAGAGACAAGGGAGAGACTTTTTCCATCTTTGCCACCAGATCGGTTCCATTTCTTTTCATGTGGACACATAGTCCCTTCTGAGAACATTTTACCAATTGCTGTTTCACATGGTCCTTCTGGACAGTCCTTTGATTTTAGCTACAGCTGTAGAGGGTCATCAGTTATGGTAAGTACGTGTTTATAATTCAAGGGGTGATCCCTTACATAACTGGTTCCATTATTTGGTGATTCTAAGATGTTCTGTTCTTTAGAAATAGACTAGATCATAGCCCGTGCGAAGCACGGGTCGAAATAATTTATTAAAATTGATCATTTTTTATTAAATTTTATAGGAAATATTTTATTTATCATTAAAAAATACTATAAAAATGATAAAAGTACAAAAGAAAATTACTATATTTATGGAACTCAGTAGTTTATAAAAAAAGAATTATAATTACAACAAAATTCCAATATTTTTAGGAGAAACAAATTAGAAGTTAGTATCATTAAAACGTGATTTCACTTACAAATAAGATATTAGATGATAAGGGCCCGAGAAAATTTAATTAAATTGATCATTAATTTATTATAAAAAATTACGTTATTTACAAAGAATTTGCTTATTAATAAAGGTCATTTTATATATTATTTATTTAAGTTTATTTAAGAAAATCAAGAAAAAAACTAAATGATTCCGATATATACGTTAAAATGTACATGATTATGATAAATACGTTATTTGTGAACTGAATAGAGTTATAATAAAAATTACATTATAATAGTATTAACAATTTATTATTTTAATAAAAAATAATATATAATCCTTGGAGAAATATGAATCTTATGGGTGAAACCAATTTTTTGTACCGAAGTACCATTAAAAATGTACTCCGTATTTCGTTTGTTATAGATAAGCATGTCACCCTAGATTAACATTTGTATTCGTAGTCTTTTTTTTATTAAGTTGTAATAAAAAAAATTATAACTGTAATATAATTTATTTATTTATTTTATAAAATAACATAGAATTCTAGAGAAAATAGGAGTCTTGGGGTGAAACCAAAATATGGTACGAACCAAATTTGGTATAAAATAGTACATTAAAAAGGGGTTTTGTTATTAATACACGTTATAAGTATAGATTTATTTATTATTTATTTAACATTATATTTTAAACAATCAAGAAAACATAACATACATGGTTCTTGTTCTAATATATACGTTATTTGTACAATTCAGTAATATTATAGTAAAAGAATTATAATTATAACAAAATTCCAAACAATTGTTTTAGAAAATAATATGAATTTTATGGGAGTAGGAATCTGTGATGAAATAAGGGTGAAACCAAATTTGTTATGAAAATATCATTAAACAGAAATTTATTAATAATGGTTATAGATTCGTTAGTGTTTTATCAAATGTTATACGATCTGGCTACGTATTCGTTGGTGTTTTACCCTCTATTTGTTGGTGATTTTTGATCGTTGGTTTTTTCAAGTTAAAAAAATTAAAACAAAAGAATTATAATTATCATAAGAACTCTATTTTTAACTCTTTTTAAAGGAACATAGTATTTTAGGGGAAATATGTTTTTTTTTTAAAAATTACAAATAAAAGAATTATAATTATAATAAGATAAAAATTACAAAAAGAATTATAATTATAATAGGATTTCTATTTTATTCTATTTTTTTAAAAAAAACAATATAGTATTCTTGGGAAAATAGGATTTTAGGGGTGAAACCAAAATATAGTGCGAACCAAAAACGGGTGAAACCAAAATATAGTGCGAACCAAACTTTAGGTACCTTTAAAAGAACATTTCGCTTATTAATAAAGGTTATAGATGCCTGACTAAACCATGTCATCGGCTTGAAAGTGACAGGTTGAGGAGCTTGGGCTTTTGCTTTGCAACTTGGTAAAAGTGATCCCCGAAGGAATTGTAGTCTTCTTTTCATCATTTGATTATGAAGGACAGGTGTATGATGCATGGACAGCTTCTGGCATCCTTGCAAGGATTATGAAGAAGAAGCGTATATTTAGAGAACCTAGAAATAGCACAGATGTGGAAACTGTACTTAAGGAGTATAAAGAGACAATTGAGGCAGTATCTAGTGGAAATTTACAACATGATCTAACATCTTACACTGGTGCAATTTTACTTGCTGTTGTTGGTGGAAAGATATCAGAAGGTATTAATTTTAGTGATGGTATGGGACGATGCATTGTTATGGTTGGACTTCCATACCCAAGTCCTTCAGATGTTGAGCTTATAGAGAGGATTAAGCATATAGAAGGACTTGGAGACACGACATCAAATCAATCTTCTAATTATTTTGCTGATGCTAAATACTGTACTGGGAATGCTCAAGTTGGGTTTGATATTCTAAGAAGTTGCAAGCGCAGAGGGAGAGAGTACTATGATAATCTTTGCATGAAAGCTGTAAATCAATCAATTGGTATGTACTCAAAAAACAGGCAACAACTTTCAATTAGTATTGCAAAATAAAATCGGTTTGTGACAAGTTTGAAATATATGCATGAGCAAGTTTTGGCTTTTCAATTTAGCTGAAAAAATTTTGCTGCTCTCATATGATTTCTGACACCTTTTCCCTGTTTTTGACACTGATTGTAGGTAGAGCAATTCGGCACATAAATGATTATGCAGCTATCTTGTTGGTGGATGCTCGCTATGCATCCGGTTCTCCAAAAAGAATCTTTCCTCATCCAACTGATAAGCTTCCGCAGTGGATTAAAGGCCGTCTCGTATCTGCAACTGGGACTTATGGCGATGTCCACAGACAACTGCATCAGTTTTTCAGACTCAAGAAGCCAAAAGGATGATCATTTACTTTCGAGAAGTGAGATTAATGTCTTATATATATATAAAACAATACCATTGTTTGTACTTTGTAGATGCTATATGTTAAGTTATATGTAAACTGAAATCATCTAAAGATTAATTAAATCTGCATTTTATTTCCCTTGGAGAAGATGAGTAGTCTTCCAGACTTCCACTAAGTCAATACATTTTTATCAATATGTTTTCAGTAATTAATATATTTTTCAATGTAGAATTGAGTGGTAGATCACTTTTAAGTTCTAATATAGCACATTTGCCAGGCACTTTCAGTTCTCATTTCCATTCTCTTTTTTTTTTTTGGAATAAAAAAATTAAAAATCTAGACTGGTGATTTGTTTTGATAATTGTTACACTCTTCTAAATCTAAAAAATTGGACCTCCATCCTTCTTATCTTCAACTACAGGTTGCCAAATATTCAAAGAAATGACAAAAATTAATTTTGGTTCTCTTTTGATGAAAGGGCCATCGCCTATCATCATTTATCATCATGTATACCATTACCCAGACTCAACTACCTGTGAGCTTTGTTCCGGCTATATTATCGCAACGAAACAAAAAAAGCGAAATTCCAACTGTCTCCGTCACTTTCAGCAGCAATGTAAACAAACAAAATTTTAGAAGTTGCTTTCTTGTTGCTGCTTTAGAGAGGTGACAGATAGATAAGCCTCACATTAAAACCACTCATGTAGATTAGGAGAACTAGGAGCAAGAACAAGAATTTCATCTACAAAAAGGGTAGAATAAACCTTGCATGTCACTGCTCTCTCTTTCTGTTTCATTACAAGTTGCTTAAAATGCCTTGTAGCAGCAGCAACACAAAAATGCAGCATCCTGCGGAAAAATTATATGTGGATTTCTTTCAGAATAGAAAACCTGGTTGTGATAGTTTTACGCTGAGGAAGAAAAAGAACGGTATCATTACTCACAGAAGAGTCATGGTTCATGAAGAACGCATTGTTGTAAAGACCATACAAGAAGTGAAAATAAAAGAGGAAAAGAAGACAGTGAGCTGCCATGAAAAAGTAAGAGGAGGCTTTGTTGGCCCGACTGCAAGAGAAAGGAGCTACATTTTGGCAAAAAAGATGAAAGAGCTAGAGATGCTGGATGCGTATAATATGGACCATGTCTTAGATGTACATGAAGTTCTCTACCACTACTCACACCTCACCTGCCCAGTTTATTTAGATATTGTGGACAAATTTTTCGTTAACATGTACCCTGACTTCTTCCTTCCACGGCCTACTGTTCATGTTAAAAAATCGATGAGAAAAGTTCACACAATCAAGCTTTAGATGCCGCAATGAAAGAATATCCTCTGTAGATATACTTATCCAAATGTTTTTACTTTTGTTACCTTTTGCTGTCTTTTGTTCTGCTTAGTGTACTTGGATCCGGGCAGTGCATCACGGTTATTAGGCCTATATTTCATTTGTTATTTTCCTTCTTTGTGTTGCTAGTAAATTAATTGTATGAACATCTAGTTACCCTTTCTGTTTTCCGTATAGCTTTGAGTAGAAATCTTGGCGGGAATTTTCCCAAGTTCTTTAGTGTTTGCACCCTGCAAACACTAAAGAACTTGGCAGATAAAATAACACCATAGTTGGGAATTGATTACAAGGCGACAAAGACTAGATTAGTTGCTGTTAAAAATGGTGCTTCACATTTTGTGGTGTTGTCAACAATTTGTGTGCAGAAACCGCTTCTTGAATTTCAGCGTGTGAAGCTGTAGTTCGAGGTTGAGTTGATGAAGAAGCGGAAGGGGATGATGGATTTACGTATAGCATTTGTTAAAGTAGAATATATTAATTGCCAATCTTTTACAAAGTGGGAGGTTCATTCCTATATATAGTGCTCTAAATGGGCCTCAACCTATAAGTGGGTCTTGGGCCTAACAAACAGTCCCCCCTAAGTACAAAAAAGCATCTTTAGATCTTTTCTAAACTTCTAAATTCCTTGTTGCATGAAGCCATTTTTCAGCCCAAAATATTTACACGAAAAAGGAATTTTTTTTTTAAAACTTTCGATAGTACGCGGTTGCGTGTGTTGTAGCTGAGTAGTCTTGTCTTTTGGCTTCCCCATGTCACTAGTACCATCACAGGTAAATAGTACACTTGCTTTTCTTTTCTTCCATAAGTATTTCTTGCTTTATTTGTTTCTTTCGCCTTCTCTTTCTAACCATCTCTTTTCTGAACTGAGGTATCTTCTCTCTTCTTGTTTTATCCACGCCTTTCTTGTTCTGCACTTTTGTTTCTCGTTTTTCTTGCTTTCTGCTTTTTTACTATGAAGGTTACCCTTGTTTCTTGTTCTTCTACTAAAAGTGCTCATCTTTCTGATGAGGAAGATAGTCCCGAGAGTCAGCGTTCTGAATCTGTCATCTGTCCTCGTTATAACCTTCGTACCCCCTCTTCTGCAAAAACTCTGACCTTTTCTCCTGGAAGGGACGAGAGTTCTATTAGTCTCCATTTGTTGGATCTGCCTCGCAGAGCCCTTCTGTTGCCAGTATTACTAGGCCTCGTTCCAGTGCTAAATTTGAGTCAAATAAGTCTTTCAACAAACCTAGCTACTACTCTAAACACCCCTTGGACCTCGATAGGTTGTCTCATTATGTCTCTTTCTCTGATGGTTACAACGCTTTTGCCCCTAGTGCCGATGACCGAATGTGGAAACCTCCACATCCCGGTTATGTCGCTATCCCCGATGTTTACTTCGAATATGGTCTTAGGCTGCCTCTTCATCCATTCTTTCATTTTATTCTTCAAGCTCTTGGGTGTGGGTTGAGTCAATTAGTTCCTAACACAGTGCTTCAGATTAATGGGGTCATCGCGAGATGTTACGAAATTTGTCAATTCCCCAGCCTCGACTTATTTTTTTCAATTTTTCGAGTTAAGACCAGTGGGGTTCAGCTTTATGTTGACAAAAAAGAAGGGTGTAAAAAACTGGTTGACGCTCCGATTTCTAATTCTAGTTGGCATGGGTTGTGGGGTTGGTACGAGGGTCCAGGGCTGGGACCTATAGGGTCTTGGCAAGTTCTTTGCCCTGGCCGCGTGAAGTCCGTGAACCGCTTGGGGTCTAGGACCTCTGCGGAGTTGCGGGTCTTTCTTGGTTCTGAGATTAAGTACCGGCCAGATGAATTTTTAGACACTCAGTTCTTACATACACATTGTTGTAAGCTTGTGATCGTGATCTTTTTTCTTGTACCTGTTTTGCTTTTGAATTTTGCCCTTTGAATTGTTTTGTTCTTTTTGTCTACAGTGATTGGACCAGAAGTTCGTGAACTGGTAAAGCTTTTCGTTGATAAGTGGAGTTATATCCACTTGGAGCGTTCCATATCGGCTTAAATTGATTGTCTTGGACTCAAGTTTGTGGTGGTTTTGATGTGTTTTGTTTAGTTGTGCAGATTTACGAGAATGTTGATTAAGGTTGATGCTTCTATCATTTTTGGAGAATAAATTGATTAAATTTCGGATTTCTGAGACGGTTGCACAGTCTACACTGTTTTGGACATATCTGGAGTTCTAGAAGTCCGTTTTCAGCGATCTTACTGCCCACGCGAAGCTTGGGAGATTTTCTATAATATGGGACAGGTGTTGCACGAGCAGGTTGCGCGTGGTGGGCGCAGGTTGCGAGAAGAACAGACTGATGGGCGCAGGTTGCACGCGCGCGGTGCTGAAAAATTACAGTTTTTACTATTTTAGCCATATCTTGAGTTCTACAACTCCGTTTGTGGCCCGTAAGCAGTCCAGAGGTCCAATTACGATTGGAACATTCCAGAATATCTGAAGAAAAGTCATCCACGAATTTTCCTTAAAAACAGAATCAGTTTAGGAAACGTATTTTGCAGAAATTCTATTATAATTCTGTTTTGGTATTTTCTTGCTGGGCAAGACTTCAAGAGGCTATATAAACACATCTTGAGACACATTATTAAGGATGTAATATTATATCAGATAATATAGTTTAGAGTAGATTAGTATTATTAGTTGAAGATGTAGAGAAACACCATGACTCTTCTTTTGGGTGACAACATTGAAGTTTGAAGGTTTTGTTCTCTTAATCTTTTCTTTGTTCTTATTAGTTTAATTATGTTTTCTTGTTTTACTAGTTGTTTTACTTGTTTAATTATTAACGAGTAGTTATTTCTAGGGCTTAAAAGGAAGCCATGTTTGCACTAATATTGGCATGATTTTCATAGTGGTTTGATTGGTTATGGTTAATTCTGATTGATATGTTTTAATCATTAATTTGTGTAATTGGCCAATATCATGGATTAATTATATGCAAATAGGGGTATGGATCGAGAGATTTACTTACTAGAGGCACACATACGATTAACAGAATTGAATTTGAGTGTGGAAGCATCATTGGATTTCTGAGAGCGTTAATTCTTGGAAGAGATTAACTTGACTCTAATTACCTAATTGATTGAATTACTAAAAGTGGTTAATTGTGTTGAATGTTTCGAGAGTGTTAATGCTTGAAAGAGATTAACATACTCTAGTTATAGGATCACATTGATTGCTTTAGCTTAAGAGCCAATTGTGTAAGCATGGTGGACCTGATTGCCTTAGGTTTTAAATAATTTGTTTATCATCTGTTTAATTAGTGTTAATTTAGTTTAATTAGTTAATTAATAATTTCACATATTCGTCCGACCCTTGAAACAATTAACGATAACTGAAAAGGAATTAGTAGAACCTGTCTCCTTGTGGATTCGACCCGCTTGCCATTTGTACTAGCAATAGACACCGTGCGCTTGTGGTTAGGTATAATTTAACACATCAAGTTTTTGGCGCCGCTGCCAGGGAGACAACGAGTTTCTATTGATTTTAATTTAGTTGTTTAGATTGTTTCCATTGTCTCATTGGAACTTTAGTTCCAATTGAGGCGAATTTTACTGCGTTTTCTTGGCTTTGTTGAGTGTCTACAGGTTTGCAATGGGTGAAGTTGATACTTTTGCACTCTTATCTTCCCTAGTAGAGGCACATACTCGAGAGATTGCCATGTCGAAGACTACAGAGCCCACTATGCGTCCAATGAGTATCAATGAGATGTCACAAGTGGCCCCTAAAACTTACAACTTCTGTCAAATTTGCGGTGTGCAGGGTCACTTTGGTTTTGAATGCTCTTACAATTTCTATAATTCTCAGAATGCTCAGTTGGGACAAATGAATTATTTTGAAGAAGGATATGGGTACAATCAGTATTCAAACACTTTTGATCAAGAATGCGTGAATCAACCAGATTTCTACTACCAGGACAATGGTGCTAAAAAATTTTCATATCATAATCAGCAACAGTTTGAGCAACAATATTATCAGTCATATGAGCAGCCGCCACAACAAGAATATCAATATCAATATCCTCCTCTACAAGAAGATCTACATGTTTCTCAACCCAGTGTAGATGTGCAAGCTGATCAGACAAATGAGATGTGGGATATCCTGAATAAACTGCTAAAGAGTTTTGAAGAATTAGAAACTCAAAGTTTGGCGATTGAATCTCAAATTGCACAGTTGGCTAACTCTTCTACTACAGGGCAGCTCGACTATTTACCATCTTCATCTATCCAATCCGAAGAGGACCTGACTGCTATCAATCTCACAAGCGATCAGGAATATGATAGTTTCTCCATGTATGTTGATGATGAGGCCATTGATAAAGAGAAGGAGCATGCCACCGATGACGAGATCAATGATGTTGCTGCTACTGAGAACAATGTGACTGATGATGAGGCTACAAAGGAAAGCAATACAGAGATGGTTGTTGTTTCTCTTCCACAACCTGTGCCTAAGCTACCATGTATTGATAAATTTGCTCTCGATCTAGCCTCTACTTACAAGGCTTCTTTGCTCAAGAACACTTATTTCAAGGTTGATGTGATGACAAATATTGTCCAAGATGATATTTCTCAAATTCTGGTTGAGGATCCATACAAAGTGGCTCCTACGTTTGAAGCTCGAGGAGAGGGAGAAGATGGAAGTGTCTTATTAGCCAATGATGTGATAAGCCAAGATGTCCGAATGACTCCAGTGAAAGTGAGGAGTGAAGAAAAACCACCACCAGAACCTCCACCTTATGTCAAGGGAGTTCAATATTTTCGTGGTGTTGAATTTTATCGCTGTTTTATCACAAAGTTTTCCACAACTGCACAAACACTCTCTTTATTGCTTATTAATGACATATTTTATTTTACTGATGCTTGTTTGGAGACTTTCTACAGGATAAAGACAATCACTAACACTCTTGATACTTTTTGTGGTGGCGAGTTTATGATCGAGAAAGTGGATATTACGCCTTTACCGGAGTATTTTTGAGGAGGTCAAGCTATTGACATTAAAGAAGCGCTTTGTGGGAGGCAACCCATGTATTTCGATGATTAGGTATGTTTCCTACTATCCCTCCTATTTACTTTCATTCAATGCGGACATTGAATATTTTAAGTTTGGGGGTGGTTTGAGGGATTAGTAGTTGTTGTATTATGTGTTCATGTAGGATATCATGTTTGCATTTTAGTTGTAATTCATGCATGTTTGTTCGTATTATTATCATGTGAGTCCATAATAGTTTGCATTTGCACCCATGCTTGATAGGAATTTTGTGTTGTTGACGCTTTTGATTGAGAAGTGATATGCTTTGTTCTTGTGCACACACAGACACTAGTAGGTTGAAGCTAGTAGACTTATTGAATGTTGTAAGTAATTAGAAGGACATGAATATGTGCAAGATGATTTAGTTTGCATGCTTTGAATACAAGTCGGTGCGTTAGAGAGATTTTTGCTTGGGATTGAGTATGTTTTTCCACCAAGTGAGTTTTTGAGCCTTATTGCAAATTTGCAATTTATTCATTTGCTTAAGTGTCCACGGATTGTTTGCATTGCTAGCAGTTGTTTGAGGTCTTTCTTGAAATGCATGACATTATTTGACGATTAAAATGATAAAGGCAATTAGGAATAACCACATATTTTCCCATATTACCACACCATATTAACATGATCAATTAGTTACCCATTGAGCTTAATCCTATTCTTTCGGTGACATACCACATTACTTGCCTATATCTTTTTCTTGTATTGGCCTTACATTAACTTGAACCCAATTGTCAAAGGCTAGTATAGTACTTAAGGGAGTAATAAGGTGTGGAAGGGGTTTATTGTTGGTCTTACTTTTGGGTGAAATATTGAAATTGGGTTTGTTTACTTGATAGTCGGCATATGTAATAAATTGTGGGATCATTGTTATTGTTTATATTATTGTTTTATTTAGCTCTCGGAAAAAAAAGAGAAAAAAAAAGAAAAAAAAAGAAAAAAAAGAAAAAGAAAAAAAAATATATTATGAGAGCATATTTGTGTTTGTTGTGATCCTACTTTAGTCGACTAGTCAAGTGTTTTTGTTGGAAGAAAAATAAAATTATGTGGGGGAAAGTAGGGTGTTGTGTATGGTTTATTATAGTTCTTACTAGCTTTTGACACTTCACCTGTTTTGGCTTATTTGACATACCTTGTCCCTAGCCCCGTTACAACCCAAATTAAGACCTTTTGATTATCGTCATTGATGTATGTTGTGTTAAGAGTTAGATTGATACCAAATGTCAAGCATGTTTATGATTTTGTTGGAATTGAGTGATACACTTTCCCTTGTTCTTGAGTGAATATTTTTTTGTGAGTGGATTGTGAGTGTTTGCTTGTTTTTGCGTATGAGATCCCGAGTTTTGACTCAAAGATGTACTCTTGTAGGCTTAGCATGTTTACTAACTTATTCTTACACTTGACATGGACTTGTGAGAACTTATGCATGTTCATTGAGTAGACTATGTGAATACTTGCACTTTCAACACCAAGACATTGCGTATTTATTTTGATTCTTAAGTTGATATGGCATGAGAGGATTTGAAGGTATGGTAGGATATTAGTACTAGATTATTTGCATTTTCATATTAGTTGCATTCATGCATTGCATTGTATTAGGTTACATGGATTTTGTGGGTACATTCACTATAGGCCCTCACGAGACCTTACTCGTCCACTAGGGCTGCCTAGGGGTTTAAAGGGCTTGTTGCATATTCCAAATGCAACCGTGATCACCTACGGAAGTGGTACTAGTTAGTTAGTTAGTTGTAATTGTTTATTCTTGAGGACAAACATCGGTTTAAGTTTGGGGGTGTGATAAGTGGAGTTATATCCACTTGGAGCGTTCCATATCGGCTTAAATTGATTGTCTTGGACTCAAGTTTGTGGTGGTTTTGATGTGTTTTGTTTAGTTGTGCAGATTTACGAGAATGTTGATTAAGGTTGATGCTTCTATCGTTTTTGGAGAATAAATTGATTAAAATTCGGATTTCTGAGACGGTTGCGCAGTCTACGCTGTTTTGGACATATCTGGAGTTCTAGAAGTCCGTTTTCAGC
Source organism: Kitagawia praeruptora (assembly GCA_037693485.1). Lineage (NCBI taxonomy): Eukaryota > Viridiplantae > Streptophyta > Magnoliopsida > Apiales > Apiaceae > Kitagawia > Kitagawia praeruptora. The sequence goes on along the minus strand of CM075345.1, from coordinate 46,140,101 downwards.
GATCTTACTGCCCACGCGAAGCTTGGGAGATTTTCTATAATATGGCACAGGTGTTGCACGAGCAGGTTGCGCGAAGAACAGACTGATGGGCGCAGGTTGCACGCGCGCGGTGCTGAAAAATTACAGTTTTTACTATTTTGGCCATATCTTGAGTTCTACAACTCCGTTTGAGGCCCGTAAGCAGTCCACGCGAAGCTAACAAGATTCTATATCATTATAAATTGGTCCAGAGGTCCAATTACGATTGGAACGTTCCAGAATATCTGAAGAAAAGTCAGCCACGAATTTTCCTTAAAAACAGAATCAGTTTAGGAAACGTATTTTGCAGAAATTCTATTATAATTCTGTTTTGGTATTTTCTTGCTGGGCAAGACTTCAAGAGGCTATATAAACACATCTTGAGACACATTATTAAGGATGTAATATTAGATCAGATAATATAGTTTAGAGTAGATTAGTATTATTAGTTGAAGATGTAGAGAAACACCAAGACTCTTCTTTTGGGTGACAACATTGAAGTTTGAAGGTTTTGTTCTCTTAATATTTTCTTTGTTCTTATTAGTTTAATTATGTTTTCTTGTTTTACTAGTTGTTTTACTTGTTTAATTATTAACGAGTAGTTATTTCTAGGGCTTAAAAGGAAGCCATGTTTGCACTAATATTGGCATAATTTTCATAGTGGTTTGATTGGTTATGGTTAATTTTGATTGATATGTTTTAATCATTAATTTGTGTAATTGGCCAATATCATGGATTAATTATATGCAAATAGGGGTATGGATCGAGAGATTTACTTACTAGAGGCACACATACGATTAACAGAATTGAATTTGAGTGTGGAAGCATCATTGGATTTCTGAGAGCGTTAATTCTTGGAAGAGATTAACTTGACTCTAATTACCTAATTGATTGAATTACTAAAAGTGGTTAATTGTGTTGAATGTTTCGAGAGTGTTAATGCTTGAAAGAGATTAACATACTCTAGTTATAGGATCGCATTGATTGCTTTAGCTTAAGAGCCAATTTTGTAAGCATGGTGGACCTGATTGCCCTAGGTTTTAAATAATTTGTTTATCATCTGTTTAATTAGTATTAATTTAGTTTAATTAGTTAATTAATAATTTCACATATTCGTCTGACCCTTGAAACAATTAGCGATAACTGAAAAGGAATTAGTAGAACCTGTCTCCTTGTGGATTCGACCCGCTTGCCATTTGTACTAGCAATAGACACCGTACGCTTGCGGTTAGGTATGATTTGACATATCATTCGTCGACATGCTGACTGGGGATTTTCTGGCTCGCCATGGCCTTGTGAAGAGTAAAGCTACTGGAGCATCGACTGTGATTCCTAGTATGGGAACGGAGAGTGGTCCTGAGGCTATTTTAAAGAGTCTTGTGTCTCCCTCTGGTGTGGCTAGTACGGGTACTTCTGAGGCTACTTCTGTGAAAGATAAGGAGAGGAAGAGGCATCGCGATGCTCACTCCTCTAGGGGTCATCACTCCAAGAAGCTGAAGGAATATGTGAGTTGCCCGACCTCTGGTGATGTAGTTTTGAACTCTGATGGTGGAGTTGTGACTTTGCCTTTAGTGAAGATTGGTCCGGCTGCTTCTGGTAATGTTGTTGAGAGTAGCCTTCGTGTTTGCAAAGACTTGTCTGATAAGGTATACCTTGGCTCGATCTTTTGTAGCTTTAAGCTTATGTTTTTGATGGTGTTGTTTGCCTGCATTTTTTCTGTAAATATATATATGTCTTTTGATGATGTTGCTTCTTCTGTTGTCTGCTGAGCTAGAGAATATGCTGAAGATTAGTGATCTGGGTGATGCACCTGAAGTGAAGATTCTTCGTGGAGAAGTGTGCGAACTGAAGAGGCTTTACAAGGATTCGGAAGAGACTTCTAAGAATCTTGCTAAAGACAATGTTATTGCTGCTGATAAGCTTTTTGCCGCTTTAACTGAGAAGTCCGAATTGATCACTGAATGTGATGCTTTGGGAGATCGTGTAAAGACTTTGTTGTTGGAGAATCAGACTTTAAAGGACGTTGTTAAGTTGTCAGAAGAGAGGCTTGCTGCGGGTTTGGATGTATGTCCTGCTGAAAAGGCTGACATGGTGACCAAGATGGATGATATATCTGGACAATTAGCGAAATGTCAGGCTGAGTCCTTGTCCTCTTTTGAAGAAGGTTATGGAAAGGGTGTTGGCTATTTTGCGCAACTCGGGATTGATGTGTCTGCCCATACCTTTGATCGTTACCTGTCAGACGTGGCGAAGAGAGCAGAAGCTGGGAAGATTGCTTCATCTGATGCTATCCCCAAAGATTGAAGATTCTCCTACTCGCCTGGGGTATGCCCCTATAGGCGTTATGTAATCTAGTTGATCATGGTCTTATCTTTTGATTTTCAAGTATCTGAACTCCATATGCTGGTTTATATTTTGAAACTATTAAACCTTATCATTATCGGCTGCCATTTGGTAGATCTTTCTAGTAAGTTGTATTTTTCTGGTTTATAATTCTTTTACCTTACCTGCGTAGAAGTTGGCGAAGTGTTTGAGGTGTTGGAGCTTTACCTTTTCTTTATGCACTTGGAGTACTTTGGCGTATTTCTCTTTTTTCTTTTTTGAAGACCTTAAGTCTTTTTGTGATTGTTTTTTGGAGCCGTTACTTTGTGGTAGCTTTGGAGTATATTTCTTGCGCTTCCTTTTTTTTTGTTCATCTTTTGTTTTTCTTTTTGTATAACTGGAGCGGTCCACGAAGGCAGTGGTGCTATCAAAGTGTTTGTACTGATCGAAGTATTTACCTACTGGCGTACCTTACCTTTCTCTCTTTCTCCTTCTCTTTTTTTTTTTACTTGTTGTAACTGTCAAAATATGAGCAATGCAGAAGTAATAAACAGAACTAGTAGAGAGGAGAGAAAAACACGGTAGTAATATTAGAATTACATTGTATATATTTTGGTGTATGTATTACATAAGGAGATGATCCTATATATAGAAGAACTAAGACACCAAAGTCTATACTAGGGTGTTATAAGTCTATACTAGAGTGTATATATTCAAGGACGGTGCCTAACTTAAGCTGACAATTTTGACAATATTTGACACGCCCCCTCACTCGAAATCCCATCTTCGGATGAAAGACCTATCTAGGGATTGAAGAGTGGACACTAGTAGCCCTTGAGCTTAATCTGAGGGTCCAATTATACCCATTTTTAGGATCGACCGATCTTGAGTTTATTGAGTCTTTTGGGATACCGGGACTCGAATTTTTCGACCACACGATATATTTTAGGCAATGTGAAAATAATAGAAAGTGCTGCTTTTCAGCACAACGGTGGATGACCACCAATCCGTCCTTGAACTGATTATTTTGAAGAAACTGAGACTCGACTTTGTGATCACTTAGTATTAACAAGCCTATGTCTGAACACAGGAGGAAGCTGCATCTGTCATCCCTTGAACTATAAGCAACTGGAACCGTATTTGGTAGACTACATCCCTTAAGATCGTCAATGAACTGGTCCTTCTGCTTCTTTTACAAGAATGAAATGCAAGATATAGCAGTGAACTGTGTGTATGTATTTGTATGCATACTACTACTTCTGCTGCTTTGTCATTTGTGGCAGTGAACTGTGTGTATCTGTATATACACTACTTCTGCTGCTTCGTCGGAATAACGCCCCCTGAACTATTTAATTTGCAGTATCGTAAAAAATTGGAGAGATACCGTAATATCAACAACCACTTGAATACTACACAATTAAATCTATAACCGTGGCAAACTACTAAAATGATATGCTTGTACAAACGATCCTAACAGAATTTTTCCTTGAGAAAATAACTATTAAATATTTTAACGGATCTAAATACATATAATCATTTTATTTAGGAAAAAATAATAAATCGGGTCAAATAAACTAACCCAACAATTTAAAGAGGCTGTCCTCTTTTATTTCTGGCCCAATAATAACAAAGGCCCAATAACAAAAACAAATAACATAAGTCATAACCCTTCATTACAGCCGTTACCCTTTTGTTTCTGTCAAACATCGATATATACATACGTGCATAAATACACGCACATATCTCCTCTGTTCTTTGTTTTTCAAATAACCCAGTTCATTTCTCTTTGTTTTTGTTCTCCTTCCTCTTGGAACAAACCCCAGTTCGAGCCCAAACCCAAATCAACTTTCACAGACAAAGATATACTGTATGTAGCAAGATTATACATACAACTATATATCAGGAAATAAATCTTCACAAAACTGAAAAAAGTTACCACGCTTTGAATCGAAATAACAAGACGAATCAAAAAGTCTTCTGCAGAATGGCCGGAAAAACACTGGAGGCTGCCACACGCGCCAGCGCGTGGGTGCGTCTAGCGGCATCTGGCAGCTTCTGGTGGCGCATGGGAGCGCGTGTGGAGGCTTCTAGCGACCGGATTTCTGGGTTTGTCTTGTCTTCAGCTCTTCTTTAAAGGTATGTAAGTTTGTTTAGGTTTTGATTTGGACAGAAAAAACGAATTCTGGGTAGTTTGTTTTTTTCTTCTACAGTTTGATTTCTTCTACAACTTTGATAACTTGTGGTTTCCTTGAAAAACCATAAAGCTTCAACTGAAAATCTCCTCCTCTCTACTCCCGCTCTGATACTGTAAGAACCCAGATTTTTGGGTAGAATTAAAACTTTTTATTATGTAATAATATGGGAAGGAATAGTGGTTATGACTGCGATGTAACGAATGTCTATTAAATGAATGGAATGGATTTGAATTCAATTATTTATATGTCATGCAGAATACTTTTGGTTGACAGCATAGATAAGAATGATCTATCTCCTAAGGATATAAGTATATTACTTCAAGTAAGATTATTCTTGTGTCATCCAAATCAATATCTATTATAAGTCCAGCGGTTCCGTAAAAAGGTTAAGGAACACTCGAGGGTGAACCAGGTTCATTTTCCTAATTATAGGAATTAAATAAAAATAAGTGATGAATAGTGATTTTGGTGGAATTTGGAATATTATTATAATAATGTTATACCCGGTATTCGGAACGGATTTCTGAGTTCGTATTAGTGATCCAGGAGGAAAATAAGTGTATGTAAAAGCTGTCGGATTCAGAAAAAGAGCACTTTTATTTTCTCCGAGATTTCCCTGGACACTGCAAGACTTAAGGATTTATAAAAGGGAATTAAGGAATTTAAATTCGAGAAGTATTAAGAATGATGAAGAATAGTATTAGAAATATTAAGAAGGTTTTCGGTAAAACCCTAATTAGAAACGAATGAGTTATTCCCTCGAACGATCAATGAAACGGATCAATAACCGGACAAAGAAACAAGCAGAGGAAACAAGAGTCATGCATAAGCTACTAGAAAATATCTAGCAACCAAGTGGACTCATGTAACTAGCACACTTAGAAAATGAACTTGTACTTAGAAATCAAATCACTTAGTTAGCTTATAACCATCCAATGTTCAACACTTGGCTTGCAAAACTCATCATCCATGACATACTACCTTTAATAAAGCTACTTTAGCTAGATATTATCCTAGCAAGTGTATTAGACAAGATGAGAGCAAGTGGAAAGCACTTTATGCATTATTATCAAGAAAATCAACCAAGCAACACAACTTTCTACAAACTGCCCAGCAGGAGCATCATGGAAAGAAAAATTCACATCTCCATTTCTAACCATGATAAAATCACCAAACTTTAACCCAATCCTCTCCACTCCATGGACAATATTCGCTCAAAGTTTCATGGCAATCCAAGTAGTCTAGCCTAGTCAAATCCCTTCCCCAATTTGAAGTAACCAACCTGTCCAGATTCTGGACAGTTTCTGTAGCGATTTTCAAACAGCCATATCTCCTTCCTTATCCAATGAAATTTTGTGTTCTTTAGCTTTTTGGAAAGCTGTTAAGATTCTATACAACTCTCCTTTAGAAATCTCATTCAGAAAAACATGGTAAGGCCCCCATTTTTGCAGTTATTTGAACGGATGTATAGTAACCTTCAAGATCTAACTTTGCTTTCTTGGTTTCTTTTGGATGATCTAAGCTATTATAAGGCCACACGAGGACTATACAAGGCTTATTAAGTTGTTTTATACACCAAGGAAGGTAATCACCTCTTGAAACCCTAGGCCTTATTTTAAGATCTTGCATGTTCTTGATGATTTTTAGCATAGTCATGATATTAGTATGATTACAAGCATGATTATGGAGTTTGTTAGTGGATCTAAGTATGATTATGTTATGATGGTCAAGTAGATGATTTTGGACAGTTGGGGGATGAATAATATATGTATAAGTTATATGGATTCCCGGTGTGGCTTGTGATTGATGTTGTGAATTTTAGAACGTTCGATTTATAGCCGTCGTAATGCCCGATTTTCGTTAAACCTTGAAAACCGTGAATCACAGTAGGCTTAACTCACTGCATAGCTTAGCAATCTGCCATGTTAAGATAGATTATGTTATAAGCTTCGTTTTGATATAAAGTTCGTATGAAACGGACTTACGGTTTAGGAGTTATGATTAAATTCGTGAAAGTGGTTCGGAACCGTAATCAAAAGTTCGTAACTGAAATTGGATCCCTTTAATATTGCGAAATCCGTGGCGAATCTTAATAATTAAATATTAGAGGTAAAAATGAAGGTGTGGGAGAAGACCACATGTCGAATGGATCGTTTTCCGATTTTATAAAAATGTTCGAATCATGGTTAAGTACGAAAGTACCCCTAAGAGGTATACTTGGTTATAACTTCGGTAAACCACTTAGAAAACGATCGATAAATATCGAGGTCTAATATTTCGACTTTAAAACTTATACAATTTAAATACTTACCATATGTAAGTGTAATGTCATGCTTTGGTAACGAACAAGTGTCGGGTAATAAAAGCAATAATAAGAGTGAATTAGAGGGGTATAACGAAACAACTTGAAAACGTGTTTCGATTTAAGTTAAGTTTATACTTAACCTTTTGAAAGGTGTTAAGTGATTAATCCCGAATGCCTTGGCTATTTATAGATCATCAGGCTGACCCGGGACACGCTACCACTACCCCTACCCGCACCCGATTCCCAGGCAAGTTTCAAATCCTTTTTAAAAGACTGTTGTTGTGAGTATATATATATGTATGCTTTCTGTTATACATATGCCATAGCACGCATGCCTACTTTCAAAGTCATATTGATATACTTGTTCCCTGAATTATTGTTGGCTTATGAGCTAGATAGTTATTATATCAGTTATAAGCCGGAAATTTATAAGACCCTTAAACGAAGGGCATCTGAACCTCATTCCTTGATTATAGACCGGGAGTCGTTATTTCTTGATATATTGACATTATTTTCAGAGGAAAATAATTAAGTAAATATTTCCCATTTATTATCTGGCGAATATTATTGAGATATTCCTTTGAGATTATTTGATAAATATTATTCGGGTTATTCATCAGATATTTAATTATTCGATGAACATTATCTTTAATATTTATCTAAAGTCGATTTAATATTCGAATATTATTTCGAACCCTCAGTTAAGTTATTTACTTAGAGAATATTCATTCTTATTTCTTCGATAAATATTATTTTGAATATTCATTCGAGTTTATTTATTTAATGAATATTATTTTAATGTTCATTCGAGCCTTATTTATTTAAATGAATATTATTTCGAATATTCATTCAATCTCTATTTATTTTATAAATATTAGTTGAACATTGATTCGAACTCCAGTTCATCGATAAATATTATTTTGAATATTCCCTTTAGACGATAAATATTATCTTCGACATTCATTTAAAGTCGATTCAATTATTGAACATAATTTCGAATATTCATTCGATAATCATTTCTTCGATAAATATTATTAAGATTGAATATTCATTATTTATTTAATGAATATTGTCTCAAATATTCAGTCGACAATTATTTCATCAATAAATATCATTTTTAAGTTGAATATTCATTATTAATTTAATGAATATTATATCAAATATCCAAGGGATGTTTATTTCACCAATAAACATTATTATTTTCAAATATCCATTTAAGATTGGATTTATTTAGTGAACATTATTTTAAACATTTATTTGAGTTTATTTAATTAATGAATATTATCTGGAATATTCATATAAAGAAGAGAGTTATTTAGTAAATAATTCTAAATATTCATTCGAGGATTACTTACGAGTAATATTATGATTTATTCATATTCCTTAATTAATATTGAGTTAATAAATATTCTTGGAATATTTATTTAAATCCTTTTAAGTTCTTTTATAATGATTCATATTATTCAAAGATTATATGTCACCTTCAGATATGGTGTAAAATATTTTGGAGTAGTTTATGACTATTTTTATCAAGGAGAGGTTTCCAAAACTCTATTTTTATTTAAATCTATCTTAAAGAAGATTTAAATACTCGCTCAACTTCCAAACGTATATAAGGGGACCTCACTTGAGAGATGTTATTTATTGGGCTGCCCGGTCCTATACTTGCTAAAACTATCTTGTCACTCACATCTTGATTCTTTCAAGCATCGATATGAGTCTGTTTGGTTACCTCCTCAACGCTCGAGGGGTAAGAATTGATGGAACAAGTTTATATCCATTAACAAGCATCAGCTTGGGAAATATTGGTGATTTTTCCTTTCCAACCAGATACGACTACTTTGTGGAGTCCTATCAACAAGTAATATACTTGGGGAAAGGGGGAGGAACTTCACGTTTCAAAGTTATGGATGTGAAATGAACTAGGAGATGCGTAAGTGACCCAGTGGCGCCGGTCCAGCAAATGGCCCAACCGTTGGCCGGGGGGTTCCAGAGGGCGGTAGACAAGTAAATCCGTCGGTGCTTCCTTCTACATGTAGTAAACAAGAGGTGGGGAGCATAACATGCGACTGATCATCGTGTAAATGCTATGTCTCCTGGCGCGTCAAACTCCAGTATTAGTTCATCTCTCAATGTTGGAAATTTCCTGCAACCTTATCATTATTGGCAGGTTTGAAAAGTGTTTGAATTGGAATTGCAATATTCTTCCTGCAAGTTCCTCTATTATGAAAAGTTGATAATATCTGGATCATCTTTGACATAGCAGATATTTATTCAAAACAAATATATTTTGAGTTACCTTGTAACTTCATCTCATACCTTATATTGGTACTACATCGTTAATGCATGGCATATGGTTTCAAAGATATTTTGAACTGTTATATATTATTACTGTTCAGTTATATTCTTTTAGGTGGGCTATTGCTCATCCTTGCTTTATTTATCTATATCACAACAACAGCTAGATCAGATGGCCGCGCAAGGCGCACTCAGCGTAAGCAGGTGACAGCCGTCAGAGGAATAATTGTTGAGGTCTTAGCTACCATTGCTGAAGAGGCAGCTACTGGTAGGCTAGTTGTTAGCATTTGAGTATCAAATGTATTTATTATATGGCATATACAAATGGATGGCAAAGAGTATGTAATGGTTAATTGTAATTCTTTGGGTTGTAAGAACTCAAACTTGTGATTAATAATATTGATGGTTACTCTGATTTCATCTCTGGGACTATAACGGGTGTGTTTTATGTTGTTATTTTGGGTCACAAGGTTGTAATTTAAATTATGTTGGTTTTATGGATGAATATTGAGACCTTAACGACCAGATCCCTGACCCTGGATCTGGGAGTGTTACAGATACCATGTCAAAATATGAGCAATGCGGAAGTAATAAACGGAACTAGTAGAGAGGAGAGAAAAACACGGTAGTAATATTAGAATTACATTGTATATATTTTGGTGTATGTATTACATAAGGAGATGATCCTATATATAGAAGAACTAAGACACCAAAGTCTATACTAGGGTGTTATAAGTCTATACTAGAGTGTATATATTCAAGGACGGTGCCTAACTTAAGCTGACAATTTTGACAATATTTGACAGTAACACTTGGAGATTCCTGTTGATTTGGAATTTTTCCATTTTGGTATCGTTCCATTTGTATATTGGCTAATTTTTACCTTTGTAATAACGTCATTCATAATTTTTTGGAGATTTGGCGCAGTTGTTCTTCTTCTCCTTTTTTTCCTTTGATAAAATCGTCAGGTTCTTTTTAGAAGGATTTTATTTCTTCTCTTTTTTTTTTATTTGGCGAGGTTTCATCCTTTGGTGCATTTTACGTTTACCTTTTCCGTTGATTTTTGGCGATTTTGTAATATTTTACTCATTCCAATTTGCACCTTCCTTTGATGGCGACCTTTGTCTTTTCATCCTATTCACGGTGCATTTGGAAATATTCGTAACATGTGGAGTATATCTTTTGACTTCTTAGTGACGTTCTTTATCTTTTCTTCTTTATTCATGGCGAGTTGAGCTGTTTGATCTGCTTGGAGTAACCAAAGTATTGCATCTCTACGTACTTTACCTTTCCCTTTTTTTTTCTTGATGTTGGAGATATTCTTTTCTTTAAGTTCCCTTCTGATGTAGATTTTACGGGCTTGAGCATTTTGTAAGCCGTAAACTTAAGACATGCTGGATAATCTTAACAAATAAAGCATAATATAATATATATAACTGGAAAAAAAATACGATAAAGTGGGGGCTCTTTTTTTTTACCTTGACTGAAGTTCTTCTTTATAAAACTTAAACAAATACCGACTTAAATCGTTACTCACTCGTAGGTAGAATGAGATACGAATGCGACTTGATTACATGTAGATTCAAAAACTTCCTTCGTACCTTAATTTAAATAACTTAAGACAGATAGGCATTGCCATGGAGGTTTCATGGGTAGAATTTTTTGAGATGGATGGCATTCCATGCGTTTGTCAGTGGTGTGCCATCCAAATGTGCAAGGCGATACGAACCAGATCCCAATATCTTAGTGACCCTGTAAGGGCCTTCCCATGGAGGGGACATCTTGCTCTGTTTTGACGGAATTGATACTGCGGCTGCTCTCAAAACTAGGTCGTTGATCTGAAAGCTTCTGGGCTTGATCTTTAGGTTATAGAACTTTGCGACCTTTTCTTGGTACTTGGAGACCCTGATCTGAGTGGAGTCTCTGAGCTCTTCGACGAGATCAGCATTTAGCCGGAGTCCTTCCTCTAATGTTTCTGGACTGAATTTTTCAATTCTTAAGGACTTGGAACCAATTTCCACTGGTAACACCGCCTCTGTTCCATAGGCTTGTCTGAATGGAGTTTCACCTGTGGAGGTCTTAGGTGTAGTCCGGAGACTCCACAGCACATTTGGTAGCTCATCTACCCAATTTCTGTTTCCCTCAAGCAGCCTCTTTTTTAATCCTTGCAATATTGCCTTGTTAGTAATTTCTACCTGCCCATTAGCCTGTGGATACGCGACTGAGGCCTTAACATGGTGAATATCAAGCTCTGACATCGCATTAGTCCATTTCTCGCCTGTGAATTATGTTCCATTGTCTGTACTGACCACTCTGGGTACCCCAAACCTGAAAACTATTTGCTCCATGAAAAAATTGACAGCTTCGATCTCCCTTATTCTGGCCAGGGGTCTTGCTTCTATCCATTTTGTGAAGTAATCGACTGCCACGATAATGAATTGGCATTGTTTGAAACTTTTGGGCAATGGCCCGACTAAGTCAATGCCCCACATGTAGAATGGACATGGAGTTGTTGTTGGATTGAATGAGACAGAGGGCCTGTGAGACACCGAACTGTATTTTTGGCAAGGCTCGCAATGTCTCGTGAAGTCTTCACAATCTTGTCACATTGTCGGCCAATAAACTCCATGTCTCATAATTTTTAACGCCATATTTTTTCCAGCCAAATGGTCCCCACAAATTCCCGAGTGTACCTCAATCATGGCCGTTTTTGCATCATTCTGATTAACACATTTAAGTAGGGGCTCAACTAGGGCTCTTCTATACAACTTGTTATCAATCAAATAGTAGTTTTTGGCTTTCATTTCCATCTTCCTTTGTTCTCCTTTTTCTAGCTCCCCTTGAGTTCCTTGAATGAACTTAATGATGGGAATCCTCCAGTCCTCTTGAGTTGTTACACACAGAATTTCTTTTTGAAGAATTGAGGGCTGGTATAACTCCTTGAGGTATACGGGCTCCGAACTGACCGATGTAGTTGAGGTGGCTAACTTAGAAAGAGCATCTGCCCACTGGTTGTTTGACCTGTCGATATTGTTTATAGTACATGAGGCAAAATTTTGTAGCATTTCCGAAGTGACCTTTTTGTAAGCCGCCACCCTTTCATTGAGAGTTTTGAATTCTCCTGTGATCTGCTTTACAAAAGTTGAGAATCACTGAAGATGTCTAAATTAGATGCTTCAAGGCAACGAGCAAGGGATAGTCCTGCTATCAGTCCCTCATATTCCGACTCATTGTTGGTTGCAGGAAATTTGAGCCTTACGACCTGCCTGATGACGAAACCCTCTGGACTTGTAAGAATGACTCCAGCTCCCCTAGCGTGTGATGTGGATGACCCATCTGTAAATAGGGTCCATGCCTTATCTTTTGAATCCAACATTATCTCGCCTGGTTTGGAAGAAGCAAAGGTACATTCTGTAATGAAGTCTACTAAGGCCTGAGACTTCATTGCAGTCCTTGGTTGATATTCTAGGTGAAATTGGCTTATCTCAACTGTCCACGAAGCGAGTCTTCCCATCATGTCTGGTTTGTAGAGTATTCGGCGTAATGGCTGGTTGGTCATTACCACAATCAACCTTTCCTTGGAAATAATGTCTCAGCTTTCGGCTGGCCACTAATAAAGCATACGTCAATTTCTCTATATTAGAGTATCTTTTTTCAACACCCTTAAGGATATGGCTTGTGTAATACACAGGTCGCTGCTCCGTGTTTACTTCTCTAACCAGCACTGCTGCCACCGTTGAATCAGATGCGGACAAGTAAAGCTTTAGTGATTCACAAGGAAGAGGTTTGACCATTATTGGTGGGGACGCGAGAAAGTCTTTGATTCCTTGCAGACTTTCACTGCATTCTTTAGACCAAACGAAGGACTTCTTTTTTTATACCTCTTTAATTGCCTCGTACATTGGGAGACATCGTTTTGATGCTTGAGGTATGAAACGTCGCAGAGCTGCAATAGACCCTGTGAGAGCTTGGAGCTCTTTGAGGCATTTTGGCGCTGCAATATCCTGTATAGCTTTTATCTGGTTTGGATCTGCTTCGATGCCTCTATGAGTAATTAAGAATCCTAAGAATCGACCTCCACTCATCCCGAAAGAACATTTAGTTGGATTGAGTCTCATCGTGTGAGCTCTTATTCTTTCAAAGGTCTCCCTGATGTCCTTTATGTGCTCGGAGGCTTTATGTGACATGGCTATATGTCGTCTACATACACCTGTATGTTTCTTCCAATTTGAGGAGCAAATATTTTATCCATTGCACGTTGAAATGTTGCGCCTGCATTTAAAAGGCCAAAAGGAGTAACCTTATATCCAAAAACCCCTCTGTGAGTTATGAACGTCGTGTCATCTTGATCTTGCTCTGCTAGCTTGATCTGATTATATCCCGAAAATGCATCCATGAAAGATAACAGCTCATTTCCTGCTGTGAGGTCGATGAGCTGGTCGATGTTGGGCAATGGATAGAAGTCCTTAGGGCAAGCTTTATTAAGATCAGAGTAGTCAATACACATTCTCCATTTGCCATTGCTTTTCTTTACTAGGACTGGATTCGCAATCCATTTTGGAAATTGGACTGGCTTGATGAAGTCAGCCTCCAACAATCTTTATACTTCCTTCTCAATGGCTTCCTGTTTTTCCTTGGAAAAAATGCGCCTCTTTTGTTTCACTTCAACCACTCCTGGCTTTATATTGAGGTGGTGCAAAGCAACCTCCGCTGGAAGTCCATGCATATCTTTGGGAGTCCAGGCAAATATATCTGCAAATTCTCTAAGAGTTTGGATGAGCGCCTCACGAAGATCTGCTAGTAATTTTGTACCGATCTTTACGACCTTGCTAGGGTCATTGGGATACAATGGTATCTCCTCAACTAGCTCAACCGGTTCATAACTTGCCACTTTGGGTATCTCCATTATGTCTCTAGGGTCCATTTCCACCAATTGATTTATCGAGGCCACAGGATTAGTTGGCCTTTTTGGGATAGCTGAGCTAACGTAACATTGGCGAGCCATCCTCTGATCTCCACATACCTCGCCTACTCCAAAATCAGTAGGAAATTTCATCTTAAGATGCGCTATTGAAATTATTCCTTTTAAAGCTGCGATGGTAGACCTTCCTAAAATTACATTGTAACCAGAGACTGCATTGACCACATGAAACTTAACTATATGCCACTTTTGACATGGTGGTGATCCAAATAAAACGGGCATGTCGATGATTCCCGCTGTTCTAACCTCGTTGCTAGTGAAGCCATATAGAGGAGATTCTTTCGCACTATTTAGCTTTCTGTCCCCCAAATTCATTCTTGTAAAGGCACTGTGATACAATATGCCGACTGAGCTACCATCATCAATTAAAATTTTCTTCACCATATTCGTTCCAATCCTCGTGGTAATTACCAAAGCATCTTGGTGATCCTCCATGATTCTGTCCCCATAATCATCATCCGAAAATGATATCACCATTGAGGGATTTTTCCTTAACTTTTTATTGTCTACTCGGAAGACTTCTCTGGCATAAGCTTTTTTAGCTCTATTCGAAGACCCTCCCGAGGCATGTCCTCCAGCAATCATATCTATGACCCTCTCTTGCTCATCTCTTGATTGAGTTATGCGATTGTTTTGCTCTATAAAGTGGGACAACTCACCTTTTTGTATTTTTTCCTCAATCAAGTTTTTTAATTGGTAACATCTTTCGGTATCGTGAACTGTGTCCTCATGATAGTAGAAAAACTTAGTGCTGTGAGGTCTATTAGGGTTCATTGGCCTTGGAGGAACATATGCTGGATCGGCTTTAAAAACTCCAAGTATTACAATCCTTTCTGTGTTGAGCTTTGTGAACTCCTTGTCCTCTCTGGGCCGCTACGTCCAGGAGCGCTGTCTGGGTGGAGATGCCCGTGAAACGAACGACCTATTTGAAGTGTAAGACGTCTCCTCACGTTCTTTAGTTCGGATTGGAGAACGGGCTCGAGGTCTTTGCGTGCCTCGAAGACCTCGTTCACCTATACGGTAATCCCACTGAGAAGTTTGATCAATTAATCTTCTCAACCTTGAACTTGGAGATCTGGAGGACTGTATACTTCCCACAGCTTCTTGAAGAGTTAAACGGTGTTCAAAGAGCTCTATAGCTGCTTGTAGTGATTGAGGCTCTTTTTCAAAGTATTCCTCCAACACCATGTTATGCCTGGATTGATCAATTCCTACTGCCGGGTATGTCATTGCTAGATTTTCCACCAAGTCCGGGATTTGAACCATTTCTGCTCGGAAACGACTTAAATAGTCCCTAAGACTTTCATTTGATCGTTGACGAATATTTACTAACGACGTCGTCAACTTTTTCCCTTTCTTGTTGGTTGAAAATCGTGATCTGAATTTTTCTGTCAGGTTCGACCACGATCTTATAGACCTTGCAGGGAGATTATTATACCACATGAGCGCTGTACCCTTTAGGCATGTTGGAAAGAATTGGCATTTTTCGACCTCAGAATGTCCATAGAAGGACATCCTTCCATCAAAGAGATGAACGAAGTCATAAGGGTCCGTGGAGCCGTCGAACTGTTCTATAGGTGGAACTTTGAGGTCTCTGTTTATCTTTGCTCTTTCAATACTTTTTACTAAGGGACTCTCCGAAGCGTCTTTGGCTTCTGTCGGGTGTGTCTTAATAAACTCTTTAAACTTTCTTATATCTTTCACTGATAAACTTGTTGTGCCTGAGTCTTCTCCGTCCTCCTCTTCCAAGGTTGTTTGCTCTTCCCTTCTACCCTTATGCTTTTTTGACGCCCTTGAACCGGACGAAGCCTCCAATCTAGAATATTTGCTATCCATAGACGTCCTCCAGGAAGATTCATGGCCTTCAGACACTTCCTGTAGTTCTTTTTGCAACCTTATTATCTCCTTTTTCCTTTTTACTTTCTCTGCTGACATTCGTCTTTCTACATCTAAACGACGAATCTCTTCGTCGATGACAATGTCATCTGTTGCTTTGTCATTCTTTTCCTGACTTATGTTCTGCCGTCTAACTTTTCTAGATGCAATCGTGCATCACTCGTTAACACGTGTCTTCCTTGAGGAGTCAACACCAGCCGCCGAGCATTATTTCTCGACCTTCGAGGTCCGTTCAAAGGGTCTGATAAACTAGGACCTGGAGGTGAAGAGAATAACGCTTGTGGAACCATTGATACTTTGCGATTCTCCAATTTTTTAACGCTTGAGATATCGCGTGTGTTGAGAGCTGTGTTTTTGCTCACCCCTTGGTTTTCATCGGCCATTCTTCGTTCGGAACGAAGAATTAAGGTCGATTACAAAGTGTTATTCTTAGATCTGTTTAGATTTTAACGTTTTCGTGGTAGTTGTGTTTTTAGGAGGAAGTACAAACCTCCTTCTAGCGCCAATGTTAAAGTAGAATATATTAATTGTCAATCCTTTATAAAGTGGGAGGTTCATTCCTATATATAGTGCTCTAAATGGGCCTCATCCTATAAGTGGGCCTTGGACCTAACAGCATTGTTAGGGCGACTGGTGGTTTTTTTTTTGAGTTTGGGAGGACAGGTTGAATTGGTAAATGTGAGAATGTGCCTTGAAACTTCTTAGTCACCGGTAGGTGGCCACCTACCACACCCACCTGCCACACCTAACCCCTTAGATTGTGTCTATAAATAAGAAATGCATGTAAGCATTTGAAATCATCTGAGGCATCTGAAAATTCTGAAATCTGTTTATCCTCAAGATCAGATCAATATAAACTAGTTTCTCTTCTGCATATATATTTTCTCTTTACGTTTATCATCTTTCTTGCTTCCGTTATAACAAACTGGTATCAAAGCTTTTGGTTAAAGCTGCTGTGTTTTTTGTGAAAATTTTTGCCAGAATTTTTTCAAGCTCACCGGAGAAGACGACACTGTTCAGGCAGAATTACTGTTCATTGCCGGAGAAGACGATACTGTTCATCGCCGGAGAAGACGAAACTGTTCATACGGTACTATTCATAGGGTACTGTTCACGTATACGGTTCTGGGAGAAAGATGTCTGGTGGTATTAACGTAAAGGTCGACAAATTTACTGGGAGAAATAGTTTCAGTTTATGGCAAATCAAGATGCGTGCCTTGTTAAAGCAACAGGGGCTCTGGGCGCCGTTGAACACAAAAGCGGCTGCTTCTGGAAGCGCTGAGATGACCAATATCGAAGAAAAGGCACACTCAACAATTCTGTTGTGTCTTGCAGATGATATTATTACTGAAATTGCGAAGGAGGATACCGCGTTTGGTTTATGGTTAAAGCTTGAAAGTCTCTACATGACAAAGTCTTTAACAAATAAGTTGCTTCTGAAGCAACGTCTGTTCAGTCTGCGAATGCAGGAAGGTATGCCTCTTCGAGATCACTTAGATCAATTAAACATAATTTTATTAGAATTGCGTAATATTGATGTTAAAGTTGAAGATGAGGATGCTGCTTTGATTATGTTAGTTTCTTTACCATTATCGTATGAGAACTTTGTGCAATCGTTTATTGTTGGTAAAGATACTATTTATCTAGAGGAGGTTAGATCCGCTCTTCATTCTAGAGAGCTGCGCCATAAGGCAGCTGGTACAGGTGCAGATAATCATGCTGCTGGGTTGGTAGCTAGCGGGAGTAATGGACATGGAAAGTCGGGGAAGAAATTAGTTCCTAAGGGTCCAAAACCTAATGATATCTGTAATTACTGTAAAGAGAAGGGACACTGGAAATCTGACTGTCCCAAGAAAAAGAAGCAACAGGATAAATTGATAGATATTGTTGCTGTAGTTGGTGCTGATTCCGAAGAAGATATTGCTCTAGTTGCTATCAAGGACACGCATCACTCTGATGTGTAGATCCTTGATTCTGGAGCGTCTTATCATATATGTCCGCGCAAGGAGTGGTTTACAACCTACGAGTGAGTAGACGGTGGCAAGATTTCTATGGCTAACAGTTTTGCTTGTGAGACGGTTGTAATAGGCTCGATTAAAATTCGGACACATGATGGTAAATTCTGCAGATTGAATGATGTTAGGCATGTTCCACTTATGACAAAGAATTTGATATCTTTGAGTATGTTAGACAGTAAAGGTTTCAGTTTTCAAGGTGAAGGTGGAGTTTTACATGTCTGCAAGGGTTCTGATGTGGTTCTGAAAGGTGTTAAACGTGATACCTTATATCTTCTTCAAGGATCTACGTTATCAGGTTCTGTTGCTGTCGCGTCCTCGGAGAAGATTAAGAGGCTGCGAACTGATAATGGTCTAGAATTTTGCTCATCTGATTTTGATGAGTTCTGTAAGAATGAAGGGATTTCTAGGCATCATACAGTCAGGGATACACCGCAGCAGAATGGTGTAGCAGAGCGTATGAATCAGACACTTCTGGATAGAGCTAGGTGTATGCTTTCTAATGCTGGACTAACTAGAAGATTCTGGGCAGAGGCGGTTAGTACAGCGTGTTATTTGATTAATCGTGGACCTCACACAGGTATCCATCTCAAAACTCCTATTGAGAAATGGTCTAGTAAGCCTGCTGATTACTCCAATTTAAGAGTTTTTGGTTGTACTGTTTATTATCATGTAAATGAGGGTAAATTGGAGCCACGAGCTAAAAAGGGAGTATTTGTTGGCTATGGGGATGAGGTTAAAGGTTATAGAATCTGGTCTCCATCTGAAAATAGGGTTATACTCAGTAGAAATGTAGTCTTTGATGAAAATTCTATGTTTAACCCTACTGTGAAGTCTACGATTGTTTCACAAAGTGGTGTTGTTGAGAAACAGGTGAAGATCTGTTATCTGGCACATCTGGCATTATTATAATGCATCTGGTACATCTGTTATAATGCATCTGGTACATCTGATGCGTCTGGTACATCTGTTATCTATTTTTTTGTGAGAGGATTCAAGTCAAGGTGGTACATCTGTTATCTATTTTTGTGAGAAGATTCAAGTCAAGGTGGAGATTTGTGAGAATGTGCCTTGAAACTTCTTAGCCGCCGGTAGGTGGCCACCTACCATACCTAACCCACCTACCACACCTAACCCCTTAGATTGTGTCTATAAATAAGAAATGCATGTAAGCATTTGAAATCATCCGAGGCATCTGAAAATTCTGAAATTTGTTTATCCTCAAGATCAGATCAATATAAACTAGTTTCTCTTCTGCATATATATTTTCTCTTTACGTTTATCATCTTTCTTGCTTCCGTTATAACAGTAAAAGATGGGAAGCCTTATGTGATGTTTGGAGATGGGAAGTTGCGTGCTTGTAAGCCAGTGAGTGAGTCGGATTTGGATTCGTTTATTTCAGATTGTGTGTGGAGTGAAGATAAGATAAACAGGTTTTGCCCATTGCTGGACCTGGGAAAGCTTTGACACCATTTGAGCAATGAGAGATCTTGTTGGAAAAAACCTTATTGTATCAAAGACTGAGGTAATGGATTTTGCTATTGGTGTTCTTGATTTCCTAGTCATGATATTTCCTGCAATGGAAGATGTGGCTGAGTTTGGGAAGATTGGAAGAAAGTATTATACAGCTGAAAGCATATTGATTTTGGATCCCGAGACATGAGAGTACAATGCACAACACACCTAGCTATGGCGAAGACACACTGGAAGATTTCTTTGAGATTGAGAGAGTACAGAGAGAAGGAATGGCCGGTCAGTAATTGGGGGAGCTAAACAGTTTTCTCAGTTCATTATTTAGAAATAGTTTATATACTTGTATATTTGATTTTATCATTAAATTTTGTACATGGTGCTTTCCAAGCTATGCGGTTTTTTCCCTTCAGTAACTGAGATTGATATGAAGTATAAACTGCAAATAAAGAAAAAAAGAAGACCCTAATGTAAAAAGTAGTTGTATTTAAAACTAAATCATATTTCTGGCAAATGATAACATGCTTGCTTTTGTTTCCCTCTTACTTAAACTTTGCTTAAATAACTGCAAAGGTTGCAATAAAGTTTTCACTTAGTAAAGATCACTATAGAAAGATATATTTTCGAGATTTAGCTGCATCTAAAATAGTAACTATGTTGATCTGAATTGATTATGATCATGTTTTTTGTGTTAGAAATGAAAGGAAAAAATAACTTATCTAGAATGGGAGTGAAGAGAATGCCGCGTCGTGGGAAGAACCACTGTCCTAAAAGACAATTTTCGCGCTACCCCGGTGCAGTAGAATCACAGCGATCGTCCTCCAGGATTATCACGGCTCCACCAATTGTGTGCACTCACAATTAGCGAATGGAGATCATAACTATTGCCCAAAACTTGAAGTGTTTATACATCTTATTTATCAGAAGGAAAACTATTTTTTATGTTGTCTGGTGGTGATTCATAGAGGCTCTATAAATAGGCACCCAGAGAAGCAGAAACTGATATGTATTAAAAGAAGGAAATTTGAAAGGTTTTATCCTTTAAACTTCCAACAATCCCCCAAAAGTTCAAAGGTGAAAAATAAATAAATAAAAAGAAATGAAATTGTTTTGGGCAACTACAATACAATTGCATAAGTGTCAATGTTTTGCAACTTGAATGGACACTTAGTGAGTATAAGCTAGGATCTCTCTCTTGTTAAGTGACATTCGTCTTGAACTCAACAAAGAGTAAGAAATCTATTACAAATATCACACAATTTTATTTAAAAAAAATTCTGATGCTCCGCGAAGAATTAGGAGGCCTAATATTGGCCTTACGTCCTCAGCCTGGATACTCATAGGTGCTCTAAAGAATCGACCCAATCAATTTTCATAGGAAGCGGCCATACTTCCATACCTAAGTAGGTGAATCCCATCAAGTGTGAGCTACAACACACCACCAAACATATGGATATGGGTTCATTAAGAGCCTTATGCTCATCCTTGTTTTCAAATGTAGCAAGCACTTTTATAGCAAACATTAGAGATGGACAAAATTAATTAATAGTGCTTCTGAATTAATACATAATATTGTCCTTTGAACTCTTTACGAGTAGGATTTTATTACATAAAATTTAATCCATGGGTCTCAATCCCATCTCTTTCGATGTTTCCAAAACTAGTTTTCTACACAGGCCTTTCGTTAGCGGATCCGCTATGTTCCTTTCCGACTTCACAAAGTCCAGTGATATCACTCCACTTGACAACAAGTCCCTGACTGCCTTATGTCTTAATCGAATATGTCGTTTCTTTCCTTTACAATCATGGTTTCTTGCGTTATCAATAGCTGCTTGTGAATCACAGTGCATAGCCACTGATGCAACAGGTTTCCCCCACAATGGAATATCCGCAAGCAAAGTTCTCAACCATTCTGCCTCTTGACCTGCCAATTCAAGAGCAATAAACTCAGATTCCATGGTTGACATAGCTGTACAAGATTGCTTACTGGATTTCCAAGACACTGCTCCTCCTCCAATGGTGAAGACATATCCACTAGTAGAATTAATTTCATCATTATCAGATACCCAGTTGGCATCACAATATCCCTCCAAGACATCTGGGAAGTTGGAAAAATGCAGTCCACAATTTATGGTACCTTTGAGATACTTAAGCAAACGTCTTAGAGCATCCCAATGATCTCTGTTTGGGTTATGAGTGTACCTGCTCAATCGACTTACAGCATAGGCAATATCAGGTCTTGTGTAATTCATAAGAAACATAACACTACCTATGATTTTTGCATACTCAGATTTACATATCGGATCACCTTTATTCTTCTTCAAGTGAAAGCTTGGATTGTATGGAGTCCTCACTGCATCAACATCAAAGTATCCAAATTTTTTAAGAATTTTTTCCACATAATGAGATTGATTTAAACAAATCCCATTTGGAGTTCTTTTGATTTTAACTCCAAGGATTACATCAGCCTCTCCCATGTCTTTCATTTCAAATTTTGATTTAAGAAAATCCTTCGTCTCACTTACATGATCTAAATCAGTCCCAAAAATTAGCATGTCATCCACATATAGGCAAATTATGACACAACCACTAGAATCATGTTTAGAATAAACACAAGAGTCACCCTCATTGGCATGAAAACCATTCTCCAACACAATTTTATCAAATTTAAGATGCCATTGTATTGATGATTGTTTGAGCCCATATATTGATTTTGTTAACTTACAAACTTTATTTTCTTGCTTAAGATAATCGAGACCCTTAGGTATTTCCATGTAGATTTCCTCCTCTAGGTCTCCATTTAAAAAGGCAGTTTTTACATCCATTTGATGCATAATAAGATTATATATACAAGCAAGAGCCATTAAAGTTCTAATTGTAACAATTTTCATAACAGGAGAATATGTATCAAAATAATCGATACATTTTTTTTGTGAAGCCTTTGACGACAAGTATAGCCTTATACTTGTCAACGGATCCATCAGGTTTTAGCTTTTTCTTGAAGACCCATTTAGAACTAACAGGCTTGCAACCTCTAGGCAAATTAGTCACTTCCCATTTCCCATGTATTATTACTTAAAATCGAGTCAAGTTCATTGTTGATAGCCTCTTTCCAGAAGATTGCATCAATGGATCTCATGGCTTCTTCGTAAGTCTTTGGGTCATCTTCTAAAATAAAAGTAGAGACAAAATTACAATTAATCAATTCAGGTTCCGCAAGGAATGCAGTAATGAAATCAGGACCAAAACTATTTTCCTTTCTAGGCCTTTTACTCCTTCTAGGCTCCTCAAAATGATTGCCAATATCTGAATTTGAAGAGGAACAAATTAATGCAGGCAAAGAGCTAGAAGATGTAGTAAGATAACCAGGTCTTAAGGGAAAAATATTTTCACAGAATTCAGCATCCCGCGATTCAACAATGTTGCCTCCTGCATAAGAGTTGTTAGCACCTTTTACAAGGAAACAATATGTGACACTATGATATGCGTAACCAACAAAGACTGAATCAATAGTTTTAGGTCCTATTCTGTCTCTCTTGAAACTCGGTATTCCAACCTTCACTAAACACCCCCACACTTTCAAATATGATAAATCTAATGGTTTTTTTTCCACATCTGATATGGAGTTTTGTCTAGTCTTTTATGGGGCACACGGTTTAAAATATGACAAGCAGAAAGAATAGCCTCCCCCCACATATTATTGGGAAGTCCAGAACTAATAAGCATGGCATTCATCATATTTTTAAGAGTTCTATTTTTTCTTTCTGCAATTCCATTCTGTTCAGGTGTATAAGGAGCAGTCAATTCATGAATTATACCATTTTGTTCACAAAAAGTTTTCAGGGTATTCGAGTCATACTCTCCACCTCTATCACTTCGAAGCCTTTTTATTTTCTTGATGTGTTGATTCTCTACCTCAGCTTTGTACTGGAAGAACATATCTTCGGCTTCATCTTTTGACCTGATAAGATAAACCATTGTATATCGAGAGCAATCATCAACAAATGTGATATAATACCTTTTTCCGCCCCTAGTCTCGTGGTTTTTAAAATCTCCCAGATCACTATGAATAAGCTCTAACAATTCTGTTTGTCTTTTAACTGATTTGAATGGTTTTTTTTGCAAATTTAGCCTCAACACATACTTCACATTTTGAAAAATCAGATTTCGAGAAGTTTGGAATTAGGCTTAAATGTTTCAATCTTTTAACAGAAGCAATATTAACGTGACCTAGCCTAGCATGCCATAAATCAATAGACTCAGCAATGTAAGCAGTAGAAGTGCTAGCATTCTTATTCATAGATTCATTGTCAGCATCAAGAGTAAATAACCCCCATTACAAAATCCTTTCCCGACAAACTCCCCATTACGAGTAATAATCAGTCTATCAGAATCAAAAGATAGTCTCAGACCAGCCTTCACCAGTAAACTACCAGAGATTAAATTCCTACGCATGTCAGGCACATGTAAAACATTAGTAAGAGTGAGAGATTTTCCTGAAGTAAGTTTTAGAATTATCTTTCATGTCCCCAAGGCAGCTGCACTAGCGGAGTTTCCCATAAAAACATTCTCACCATTAACCTTTTTATAAGATACAAACATGCTCTTGCTGGTGCAGATGTGCCGAGTCCCTCCAGTGTCAACAATCCATTCCGCAACGTTGCTGATCAGATTTGCCTCTGATACAACAACAACAACAATGTTTTCAGTAGTTTCGACAAGACTGGCTTGATTTTGACCACCCTTCTTGTTCCTGCAATCTTTTGCTTTATGACCTTGCTTTCCACATTCATGACAGGTGCCTTTGAATTTGTACTTCTGAATCTTCCCTTGAGGTCTGAACGAGTTGTTTCTGGTTGAGCCCTTTCTTCTGTCATTGTACCTGTCAAAATTATTATAAGATTTGGGTTCCACCAAATTAGCTTTAGAGGCACCAGGAAAAACAGAAATCCTCTTATCTTTAATACGATTCTCTTCCTCAATTTTTAGGTGACTTATGAGCTCATCTAAAGTCAAGTCTCTCTTCTTATGCATAAGTTGGTTCCTGAATTCCTTCCAAGAAGGAGGTAATTTCTCAATGAGAACAATTTCTAAAGTGCAATCACAGATAGAGAGTCCTTCAGCGGTCATAGACTATGTTACCCGGACTCGGCTAAAAGTGTCCAACATGGATACGTGTCCGAGTGTCGGACTCGGCAATATTTTGAAAATTTTACATGTTTATGGACTAAAATAAGTGTCGGGGTGTCCATACCTATGTCCGAGTGTCGAGTGTCCGACACGGGTACTCGAGAGAAAATGAAGGGTCAGGGTAACATAGGCCATAGAAGAACATAAATTTTCATGCTCATGAATTTGGTCAATGATGGCTTTATCATCCTCAACCTGAAAATTTAACCATTTAGTGACACAGTATCTCTTAGTCCCAGCATCATCATTTCCATACTTTCTTTCTAATGCATCCCAAATATCCTTAGCATGATTAAAACTCATATAAATATCCAGCAAAGAGTTTTACATATAATGCAATAACATGCCTTTACAAGTCTTATCATCTTTGTTGAATTTTGATTCAAAAGCTATTTTTTCATCTTCATTAGTGGGAAAATTGATGTCCTCAACAACGTTTGTAATTTTTACCATCCAAAGGCTCTAACTTACGCCTTGCTCCCGAGTTTTTTAGGGAGGGAAAGTAAGGTAATGTAAGTGAAAGTAAAGTAATGCAAGTGAAATATATTTCATCAACTTGCTCCCGAGTTAGATGGAGAATAAATAAAAAATGAGTGAAACTACTTTCATTCACGTGCTCCCGAGTAGGAAGGAAAGCATGTAAATGATTGTCAAATTACAATTCTATCCTTAGATATAAAATGATTCATTTAAATGATAAGGATATATATGTAATATCAAATGTTTTTAATTAAGTTACTTTCACTTGCTTTCACTTTCATCCCAATTTTGGGATGAAAGTTTTGGGATGAAAGTTTACAAAACTTGCTTTACCTTTCACTCGCTTTCGCTCCTAAAAAAAACTCGGGAGCACAAACACAAAGGTAAATTATGTTACTTTATTTCCTTTTCACTTGTTTTCCTTCCTTAAAAATACTCGGGAGCAAGGCCTTAGACATGTCAGGAATAATAAATTTTGAAGCCAAATTCGTCTTTTAGATTGTTAGAAATGAAAGGGAAAAATAACTTATCTAGAATGGGAGTGAAGAGAATGTCGCGTCGTGGGAAGAACCACTGTCCTAAAAGACGATTTTCGCGCTACCCCGGTGCAGTAGAATCACAGCGATCGTCCTCCAGGATTAGCATGGCTCCACCAATTGTGTGCACTCACAATTAGCGAATGGAGATCGGAACTATTGCCCAAAACTTGAAGTGTTTATACATCTTATTTATTAGAAGGAAAACTATTTTTTATGTTGTCTGGTGGTGATTCATAGAGGCTCTATAAATAGGCACCCAGAGAAGCAGAAACTGATATGTATTAAAAGAAGGAAATTTGAAAGGTTTTCAGCCCGTTTGGCCCCCATTAAATTTTTTTTTATCTACTTAAAGTGATTTCGTGCTGTTTGTCTAACCTTAAATTTTTCCACTTAAAGTTAGTTTTAGTTCAAAAAAAAAAAGTACCTTGGAGGTACTTTTTTTCCACTTATTTTTTTTCTCATATCAATTTTTATGTATTTGGGTCACCTTTTAACTCGTATTATATTCTTTGCATATATTTGTATTTTACACTTTTATATTATGTTTGAAAAATATAAATTTCTTTTTTTTAGTTAATTTTTTAAAAATAATTTTACTTTAAGTAAAATTAGCCAAACAGATACACCTAACTTTAAGTTAAAATTATCACTTTTCACTTAAAGTGAGTAAGTAGCACTTTAAGTGATAAGTAACATTTTTTAAGTTAAGCCAAACATGCTCTTTATCTTTGAACTTCCAACATTTTGAATAAAACTTCTACACACAATTGGGGAACTTTTTTGGTCTGTTAGATTTAGGGCCCGTTTGGGAAATCTTATTTTTCAGAAACAAGTTACTTATTTTGGAAAAAATTTAGAAAATATGTATTTTTTCTGAAATAAGTAACTTATTTTTGCAAGATAACGAATATTAAACCCACCATACACATTTTTATCTATAAAAAAAATATGTAAATACGAATTTTTTTTCGAAATAAGTAACTTATAAGTCAAAAGTTAAATTTGCCAAACGGACACGTAGATTGCGTCCCTCAAAGTTGAAAGATATTTTGTTTAGTGCTACAGGTAGTCATGACCTGCTCAAACAAAACTTTGAGGCCCGTTTTTGCTGATTGGCCAGTTTTACTTGCTAACTAGGTTGGCTGAATTTGCACGCCTTGTGATTGTTACTTTTTTTTTTTTTTTTTGAAACTAATTGTTACTTGATATATTGTTTACTAATAAATTATCAGATAGTCTCTAGTTTGATTATGCTAGTTGTTTGTGTTAAGCTGAATAAGAAAGTTTATTCTGGATGCGGCAACTGCATTTCATGAACACACTTTGTTGATCAAAGTACTAAGTAACTTGGCAAGATGAAAAAAGGCCATTGTCTGAATTGATCATCAAATTCACAACAAACGAAATGTACAGTCAAAATGTCTGCAAGGAGCTAATATATCGGGGTAAATTGAAGAACAAAGGCCCAGCTACGTAACTATCTATACATCAGTCACAATGCAGGAAGAGCAGATAACATGTGTAGAAAACAAATGCTGAAGCTTCATCAAACCACCTTGCGACAATCCAGCCTAACCTGACCCATTGGTGCAGTCAATACACGATAATCTGAAAGCTTCATCATCACCAAGGCAAAGTCACGCTGAAAGAGGTTAACATCGGAGGCATATGCCCTGACCCAAGTTTCAGTTTCTTCCCCTGAAGTTAGCTGCTGATCCACAAAGAGTAGTCCTTTACCCTGCAGAAGACTCCTATAATACAATGTGCCAAAACCTCTGCCAGGCCCTTCATAGTCCATCTTCATTGCTGTGTCTGGGATTGTGGAAACTGCTGAGACATTTATACTTGGAAATGAAGATGGTGAAGGTGAAAGGGGCAATGATGCAGTAGTAGATGCAGATGGTGACGGTGAAGACAAAGGTGATGATGCTGAGGATTGGTTATTGTCGCATGTTGATCTCAGGACGTTCAGAAAGTCGCTGTCCAAGGTTAAGTCCGGCATACCAGTCCCCCTAAAGTTGTTAAGCCGACTGTGGAAGAATTTGCAGTGAATCATCCCAGTGCTGTGTGCTCCTGGTAAAAGCAAAAGATGAAGGCACTCAGTTTTTCCATTTATAAGAGACAACACCTAATTACTCTTCAAAAAATGTGCACAAAATTGAATCTGAGCTATTTTCTAAGAGTTAAAGTAGCCAGATATGATGCTGTTAAAGTAGCCTGGTTAATATGTAATTAAACAAACCAAGTGGTCAGAGCAATAATCTCAAGGGACCTGTACCCAAACATTTTAACCAAAAAATCCACCTACCCACACAAGACACAAAGATCCACCTATAAACAGCTTACAAACATCCCTACAGTCTACAAACAAATTAAAAACAAAATATATGTACAATGAATTAAGAAAACTCATTAATTACATTGCTCCACCAGTGTTCGATGGAAATAATTATCAAGTATGGGCTGTCAAGATTGAGGCCTATCTTGATGAGAATAAATTATAGGAAGCTGTTGAAGAAGTGTCCGAAGTTCCCCCACAATCCATTATGTACAACGCCATGCCCCAAATAGCCATAAAAACATGACCAAAAAGCATGTACAAAAACCATAACACACCATGACCCGTAAACCATATGCAAAAATCATATAAAAAAGAACCACAACCACAAATCACAACAAAAAATACATTCATTAAGGAAAACGATGATTTGCTTCTGTCATCTAGTAGACAAGTCTACGTACAAAACAAGTGCAGAGTCAGAACAGGTTTTTCAAAAGTGACAATGGATAGAGTTATGCAGCTACATATTCAAGGAGGAGTGGTAGAAATTGCATCCGAGCTATTTTCCAAGAGTTAAGTTAGTAAAATAAGATGCTATAACAAGCCTGTTGATGTTTGAACTAAGTCAAATAACAATTGTAGTTTATAGGAACTAGTTCTTTAGTTGTTAGGTGTAGACAAGTCTTATTTAAATGTATTCCAGGATATATTCCTGCATTTGCTCTAGTTCAGTTCACAAGCTGCTGTATATATTTAGTTCATTTGTTAAAATAAAACTATTCTAGTTCTCTCAGTTATATAGCTTATACATCCTGGTTAATATGTGATTAAACCAACAAGATGAATCAATCTAAGTAAAAGCAAAAAAGGGTAAGAAAAAGGAAGTTTATCTGAAGTCATACAAAGTACTACAGATTATAAGTATGTAGGAAGTACGATAAGCTTTCTTTAAATCATGTTTACATTTTCTGTGAAGAAAGCAAATGGTTGATAACACTCGGGAAGGTATTAATTGAAGCAAGAGGAAACTATAGAGTACAATTAAATCTGAAAATGTATAAATTTGAATCAGGCAGAGTACCTAATAGAGAGACAGTTTCTCTTTCATCAAACCCCCTGGATGCAAATAAAGAAGTGGTTCTTGAAAGATCATCGAGGGGACTTGGAAGATAATATGTTGCAAGATCTGGGTATGAAACGGTGCTGTCTCTCCTCCCAGTGTGCAGAGGATAAAATGGACCACCAGCCTGCAATTACCAAAATATTATGAGCAAATTACCTATTAATTCAAGTGACGGAAGATTGTGCGAGAGAGAAAGGGAGAGGTTTACCAAAACAACACTTTCTCTGGCAGCCAAGACAAGAATATCAGCACATGAAACTACACCAGGGCACTTATTTTCAAGTTGTGACTTGATCAGATCAATTATATCAAAACCTTTTAAGGATTGATTGGGAAGAGAATCTTTCTCACTGCCACTACCACCAGCATCATCCAATAATACCGAGGCATCACAACCCTAAAAACACATAATCGACATATGATTACAGAACTAACTGATTAATCCCCAAACAAATAGTAAAACCAGGGCTCAGAATTGTAACTTAGACATTTATAAAAGCCAATAACAATAATTAAAAACAAAATATAAACAATTCATAAGAAAGACAAAATTAGATCCCAAATAAGCATGATAAAAGGACAATATCAAATCGGAACGTAATCATGAACAAGCACAGCAGAGAATAGGATTTGTATATCTTCTGCAAATAATTTTTAAAATGACAAACAAATTTAGAACATTATGCTCTTTTAGAAGCCTTTGATAAATGAACATTAAGCTGCCACTTCCACCAGCACCATCCAATAATATGGAGCATCACAACCCTAACAATGCATATTGACTTGGAAAATTACATAGGTAGCCAATTAATCACCAAACGAACAGCAAAACTTGGGCTTCAAATTGACACTCAGGCGTAGATAAGAGCCAACAACACAAAATCGACTTATTACATAACCAACTAGTTAATCACCAAAACAAACAGTATTCACCAAGGCTAAAAATTGCAACTCAAGCGTATATAAAAGCCAACACAAAATCAACTTAAAAAATTACATAACCAACAAATTAAATCACCAAACAGTAAAGCCTAAGGCTCAAATTGCAACTCAGGTGCATATAAAAGCCAACAACACAAAATTAACTAAAAAGTTACATAACTAACCAATTAATAACCAAACAAACAGTAAAACTAGGGCTCAAAATTGCAACTCAGGTGTATATAAAAGCCAATACCAATACTTAAAAAACCAAATATATACAATTTCCAAGCATAACTGAAGTCAGATCCTAATCAAACATGAACATAGGACTACATCAAATCAAATCGCAATCAAGGACACACAAGGCAGAAAACCAGGCTAAATATCTGCATATATACATTGCACAAGAAAAGGCATTATCATCAATTCAACAGAAATCACAATCGCAATTAGACAACTACTCTAACATCTAAATACGTACATAACAATAACAATAAGTAGAACAATCAACGATATACAGATATATGTATATGTGTAAAGATGTGAATAAAATCGGAACCTCAATGAAACAATCGTGAAAGACGAGACGTAGCAAAGCAGGAGAAATATCAGGACGGAGCTGATGAATTTGATGAAGTGATGATCGGATGATTTGTTCCGCATCAGGACAAGTATCGCGGTAGAAATCGTATTGTAGAGGTTGAATTTCATCGAAAGCTTCGGTGTATTTCTTATCGACTTTCTTCTCTGAGAAGAACGGATCCGACGGTGATGAAGACGTCGATGCAGTAGTTGTAGATGACGGAGGAGGATGAATGGAACCAGTATACGAATACGAAGAGTACGCAGAAGATGAATACGAAGAAGATGATGAGTACGAAGATGAAGAAGACGCCTTATTGATCTGATTCTTCAGCGAGATGAATACGCATAGAATGAATACTAGAAAGCTAATCTTTCGAGTTGAATCCATCTCTCTCCCTCTCTCTCTCTCTCTCTCTGTCTCGCTAAGATTCCAGACTTATCCTCTTATTCTCTCACTCTCTCTAGATGTATATTTTGGTGTATGGAGTTGTGAAATTAGTTGCAGAAGTGTGTGAAAGAAGGGGGTTACAGAGCAACAAGGATTGGCGGGAAATATTGTTGAATGACGAAAATACCCTTCCAGCTTCTTCTTTCCGTTTGTTTAGAACAACCTACTTGTACGGAAACACGATTCGAACCCCAAACCCGAGAAAATGACCCTGCTCTGCTTTTGAAATATTTTATGTTTAGAATAACTAAATTTTAAGTATAATAAATTAACTTTCACGTGCAATGATAGTGACTCGCTAGCGTTAGTTAATTTATAATTATCTAATAATAATAACAATATTTTCTATATGTCATGCCCTTTTTTACACCTTACAAAGTGGGTACAATACATATTATACATTTGAATAGGAAAGAGAAATGAACTGTTTTTTTATTAAAATTTATGCAAAATCAATCATTTTCTATAAATCGGGATAGAGGGAGTATATAATATAAGAATATATTTTTAATCATTCTAAAAAAGAGTTGAGGTGGAGAAACCCAAAATGACCCGAAACCCGACACGAACCCGGTAGATACGGTTAGGGTTAGAAAAAAAAATCAACCCGAAACAAGCAGGTACAATTTGACCCGGCACGAATCCGACCCAAAATCCGAAATTGCCACCCCTACCTAGTTGATAGGAGTCATTGGACAACTTGCGTATTCGCTGTGTTGATTAAAAATTGAAAATGTAGCACAAAAATGAGAGTAATATTGATAAGTAATTAATATTGAAAAAACTATTTATTACTGTAGTTAATAATGTAAAAAACTAGAAATAAACAAAATTTTGAAATGATGTCAAGTCAAGTGCTGTTTGAGACTAAAAGGAGACAAGGTTGCTAAAAGTGTTGAATAGTGTTGTGTCATGTGCCCAACAAGTAGGGAAGGAGGGAATGTGTAACACCCCACGGAATGTGTTTGACTTGATGAAATTTCAAAAAAAAAAAAAAAAAAATTGTTGTTTTCTTTTTTTGTACTGCACTATTAAACTCTGTTAGAAATGTGATATAAACTAGATTAATTTGGAAAGGTGCCATTTTAAAATATGTTAGTATCTTCGTATTATGCCAGAAAAACAACACCCACGGATCTCAAATTTCAATCTTCAGTTTCAATCATATATGAAATTCCACAGTAACCTTGCATTCCTAATGGTTATACTGTAAGCTATAGACAATGTTCCAGAAAGCGCTAGGCGGGTCTAGGCGGTGAACCTACCTTCTAGCGATTAATCGGCTTGGCGGCGATTAATCGGAGATTAATCGGAAAATTAATCGGATGTATTTTAATATTATTTTTTATATTAAAAAATAATAATTTTCATGTTAATAAATAATTTTGCATTCCTTTGATTTAACATAATTGCAATTAAGGTTCGTTTGTTTTAGTTTATGCACTTTACATCCCATAATTTTGAGTACCCTCGCAATTTTCACCCCTTTGTTGATTTTCCGTTAAATTTGACCATTACTATTAGTTAAAATGAGGGAATTTTAGTCAATTATTATTATATCAAACAAAAAGTTTTTAAAAGAGAAAAGAATTAAATTTAAAAATTGAAAAAAAATGAAAAAAATACCGCCTAGGCGCTGCCTAGACCGCTTAGGCGCCGCCTAATCCCGCCTAGACCGCCTAGGCGCCGCCTAATGAAAAAAACGCCTAATGACCGATTTTTGCCGATTTTAGGCGTTTAGAGGCCGCCTAGCGCCTAGGCGGCGATTAATCGGCCGCCTAGGCCGATTTTTAGAACACTGGCTATAGATATACTGTATACTGCAAGTTTATATTGCACAACATCTAGTTTAATTCACTTTATTAAGAAAAACAACAAGTTCTTTATCTAGACAATAAATGGCTGCAAATATCTATGTTTCTATTCTTCTTCTAATGAAAAGGCAAAAGAAGAGAAGTACATAAACATGGTTGACAATATATGGGGGGTCCAATCAGTGCCTTGTATCCCCTGATCCAATATGGAGTCCCTAGGTTCCTGATATCATCAAAGTGCAGTAACATGCTCTCGAAGACTTCGATATCATTCTCCAAATCACTAGAGCTCCAAACTGCAACTATGGGACAACTCCCAGCAGCTAAACTTTGGATGAGCAAACCAACCACTAGTCCTCACAAGTATAAATCTGTGACACCCTACTTCTATACATTTCAATCAAGTTTTAGAAACCAGAACATTATGCTCTTTTAGACGTCTTTTAAAATGAGCTAGACGATTTTGCAACTGTAGGATGCCTTCAGCCTTCTGAGAAAGAATTGCACTCAACCTTGAGACATAATCATCCAGCTGATTTCCTGGTTGATCAGCCTCAACCAACAAATTCATCTCCTACAGGAATGAAAGAAACAAGTGAGATTATAAGCAGGGATGAATTCTAAATCCCTCTTGCATGAGAAGTACACAGCCCAGAACAAGCACACTGTCAGCAAAGAAAAAAGGCAGGGAAATTACGGAATAGTAAATAGTAAATGAAACAAATCCCGGATCTGTGTAATTACAAAGTTTTTTACAGATGACCTTCTGAAACACTACAGCTGAGGGACTGCCATTACGTATGTGTTATTCCAACTCCCGCATTCCTCTGTCACTCATGATTTTATTTTCAGATGTTTCTCTCTTATTAAATAGGGAGAATCACGTTAAAGATCACACGAAAAACATGACGCTACTTGGCAATAAAAGTGGATGAAACAGCAATACCACATAAAACTGAATCCATATAGCAATTAGTTTACGATATGCTTTTTTAATGTCTTAAACTATCCATAAAAACTTCTTCAAAATGTAGATATAAGATGCATGGATCTGCATAAAAAAATATTCTCCGCGATGAAATCATAAACGTGTGTCACAAACCTCTTTAACAATATCCATGGTATCCTCCACCTGTTTCCTATGAGCATCTACAAGGTCTTCCTCTTCCTGGCATAGACAACAAAGGTCAATTTGGAGCATTAACCAGTAAAGGTATAAACGAATTCTGTTACAGCTCCCACCTTTAGTAGAGCATTTAAATCATCATCAGGATGTGAGATTTTATAATCATTTTTTATTGGATCTTTCAGTTTTGTCTGGCCACTGTATATCCTCATTTTATCTTCATAGGGTGCT
Source organism: Kitagawia praeruptora (assembly GCA_037693485.1). Taxonomy (NCBI): domain Eukaryota; kingdom Viridiplantae; phylum Streptophyta; class Magnoliopsida; order Apiales; family Apiaceae; genus Kitagawia; species Kitagawia praeruptora. The sequence continues at coordinate 46,105,860 of CM075345.1, read as the reverse complement.
TCAGGTTTCATATTTTTCTTCCATGATGGTTTCACTGGCTCATAGAACTCTGATGCACCATAAACCTCTCCATCAGCTTGTTCAGGCCATGAATCAGCTATGTCATTTTCATATGTTGACACCCGGGGTAAACAAGATGATAACATGGTGGTTGATTCTCTTAGGTTTATGGTTGAAGATGATGTTTCCCTTTTGCTCCCTTTTGACAGACTCTTCACCCTATATTGTAAAAAGAACTAAGAAATTATATATTACAGAACAGCTAGAAGAACTGCAGAATTTATAAAATCCAATCACATTTCCAACCTGTCAGCATATCGTAAGGTGTTAAGAGTGTGTTCACACGATCCAGCATTTGGTGAGATGCAAGATATCATGACAGTCCGAGAGTTTCCAACAAATGAATCCCGTAGTACTTCAGTTAATTTACTGCCTCTAAATGGAATGTGGCCTTGGTCATTGTCAAGAGCTCGGATACATTCTTTTAGCGCAAGCAAGCTTTTATTGATCTCAGCACCTTCCATTCTGCATTAGATAATACCAACACTTGGTAAGAACATTTTAAGTATATCATGAGTTGCCTGCTGCTATGCCCAGAAGTCAGGATGAAGCAGGCAAATGACACATTACAGTGACCATCAAGGTTCCATGTTTTAGATAAAGATATAGGATTAAGTGGATCAAGGGTCTCGTGAATACGTTTAGCCCTTTACTCAACAGTATTGTGATCCTTAATTGAAATATCTACTCATCAGTGGTTGTCAATATTTCCAACTTGATTTTTTACAAAGATGTTCAAAAGCAAATTAGCAAACATGCTGCTGGACGTTCAACTTTGAATTCTAACAATCAAGTAGCTCAAAGCCTCAAACTGCATTTCAATACACTTTGGAGTCAAAAGCAACCCTTGTTACTTGACTTGATACATAAGTGACAGTCTAATACCTTGCTCCTACAGGTTATAATATTGCTTACGGAAAGAAACAAATATAACCCTTTATTAGCTACATAACAAAGACCTTTCATAAACGGAAAAGAGCATGCAAAATATCAATTAACCTTGTCTGCTTATCGTTATCTGTAGTATCAGCTCCACGTTCACTTCCAGCAAGATCTATGAAGGAGAGTTTACCGACAACTCTGGCCGGCTTCGATTCACTCCCATCTGCTGACCTCTTAACTGCAAGTTGGAGTATGGCATGTGACCTGGAAGATTCCTCATTTGCACCTGTTGTGCCAGTGCTTCTTGTAGCACTACCTCTCTCAATGAGCTCCTTTATTGTTTCCACATCTGATACTTTGTATTCTTGCAAACCCACAATGCAAACTTGTTTACTACCATCCTCTCGCATGCAAAGTTTTCTGCCCCAGAAGATTAGTCAACATGATTTATAAAGCTACTAAATTAACGAGAAATAACATAATGAATAACACACTAGTTGACTTACTTCCGATCATTAAGGAGATCATAAAGTTTTCCTCCATATATCTCAAAAAAACTAAAAAACAATTGAAATCCTTGGTTCCGGTAAGTATGGTGCATTAGTCTTAAAATATCTTTGGATGCCTTGAGTGGCAATGGTTTCATTGTAAAAGTCTTTCCACTCCCTGAAAACAAAAGCAGGGGAACCGTTGCTCATCACAATCAGTGAAGCAAATAGCAGTTATAATACAAAATCTATACAAAGGAAGGTATCACACAAATTATTTTTTAACTTGTGGGATTGAGAATGTTACTAATGAAAAAATTAGCACCCTGGTTATATTTCTTAAAGAATAATATTGTTATCAATGACATTCATTTCAAACTTCCTCTAGATGGAGCACCTAGAAAATCAATGTTTTGTGCATTGCACCACATAAGTAATGAGGAACAAATTAGCATATCACAGAAGTATAATCCTTTCACAGAGATTGCCCACAATGAAACAAAAAGGAGAATTAGATTCTATCTGTTTGATTAGTATTTATGTAGGACAAAAGGAAGCATTGATGCTACATTAGTATGTTAGAAAATATAGATCTGATTGACATGGGCACATATACCTTATGAACCATTTAAGAACCCCTATGCGACTAGTCTCATTAAACTGCATTATTTAGTAATAAGGATGTGACAGTGGTCCAGAATTTCTGGAAAAGCGTGAGCATGTATCCTGGACTTCGAGCTTAACCCCCTCATTTTTTCTACGCTAGACTTCTAGATCACATAGTTTTGGTTAATTAAATAATCAGAAAAACTCCTTCAAAAATAATCTTAGAAAATAAAATAAAATATATTGAGATGCAAATGGACCTCAAACAAGATTGTAGAAGCACCTGTTTGCCCATACGCGAAGCAAGTTGCTTTTGTCCGCTCGAATATGATTGGAACTATTGGCTCCACAGTTTCAGAATAAACCTACAATTTAAAGTTTACAAAGCAAGCTGGCTTTATCTGAGTGACAATCCATAAGAAGTAGTTTTTTTTTCTCAATTATTAAATTTTTAGTTATCTTATACCTCATCATTTGAAACATCCTCACTGAGCACTGCATCAAAAACAAATTCGTGCTTCTCCACATACTCGGTCAAGTCAACCTGCAAAATCAAAAGTAAAGATTATACGAAATAGACTTGAGCCTTTCCATTATTCTATTGAAACTTATGTGACCATCATGCTGCGCCAGGCTTACCACAAAGATGCTACTTGTTATGTAATTTTTTTTAGCTTGTATGTAGAATCGTAGCTTTCCTACTTCTAGTTTCTAGTCAGTTTGTACAACTATATAAATAACATGTTACTTATAAAATGTAAAAAACTAACAAATAATAGAATTACATCTTAAAAGGATAATACAGATTATTTTTTTTTCAAGTCGAATGGCAAATTTAATATAAGTAACTGAATTTTAATACCTATTCCCCCACTTCTCGGAATTAAACTTATAAGACAATTTTGGATTACTTTTACTTCTCATACAAACAGATCATTTTTTACATGAATAAATATTACCACTAAACGGCACGTAATGTTTCACCGGTCACATTGCATATATAACTGTCTAAGAATATAATGTATAACTTTGGCATAATTGAGAGTACAACCATTCTCAAATTATGATGCCAGTGCTAATCTTTAAAAAGTCTAGTGATGTCAAATTGTAATAATTCTTTTACAATCAGATACCAAGTTTTTTACAGCATAGTGAAACTTAAATTTGTTGGATTACTCTCCAAAAACCTTAAGTTTTTAGGAGGGTTAAAAGGATCATATGTAATATCCTAATACTCCCCCTTACCTATATGCCCATTTTGGGTCAAACGGTAAAACACTAAGATCCCACCTTTAGGACAATAATCACCTATAGTGTCTGAAATATATGTTTGAGTAAAATTTGAGGGTGAGAGGGAACAGACTCGACAAGACCTCTTCCAACCTGTATACTAACTCTCCTAAAACTTTTAATACCTTATTCATAAGACAGTAGTTCGTAACAAAACAGCATAACATCCTACACAAATGTTGCGTAAATTTTGACATGAACGAGCAAAGAATCGCAAAAACAGGAACAGTGCACCAGAAATGCACATGCAGGTACGAACAAGCACACACAAAATTGCACTTGGTAACAAATAGGTGGACCAACAATGGCCTTAATTTTCATTAAGTCCTTTAGGCAGTAATCAGAGAGTATGACAGGATAAACTGTTAAAATAAAATCAATGAACAATCTAACATCTTGAGTAAAGAGGGGAAGTGACAAAAAGAAATTTGTATATAAGTGATGTAAATTTGTATATAAGTGATGTAAATTATCGAATATTGAATACTGAATATTAAAATCAACTGAAACAAAAGGTGGAAGCAAGTTTCTAGGACAATAATATAATCTAAATGGAACATAATGTTTATCTTCTTATACTGTTGACTATACCACTTCTGTTTTAACCGGTGGCATTTGCTACCACTTGTACTCACCTTTAGTTTAGTCTCGTGAACTGTTAGAAAATTCATTTGTGACTCTATAGTTATGATGTCTTCTTCATTTTTAACAAGCTCCTTCTTGTTTAATGGTCTTTTCCGAACCTGTAATTAAGTCAAGATACGCACGAATTAGAGTACACGTTGAATGGAGCAAGATGTTGATACTGTAGCTTCTCATAGCATAAATGAGTAAATAGTGTCAATCCAGAAACCAGAAGAAAATTCCTTACGATTAGACAATAGATAAGGCCCTGCCAAATTGCTGTAAGAGAAATAGAGTAGAAAACATACCACAACTTTTATCTTTGCCACATTGCTAGCCTTCTCTTTATTTGGTACAAAAGGTTTTAAAGCACTGTTCTCTGGTAAACCACGAGCTTTGCTACTTAGATTGTTGGCTCCATAGTAGGGCTCAGAATTATCAAAACTTTGACCTCGTGAAGAATGATACATAGTAGGAGCATCTACCATTGCAGGAATTGGCATCTGCAATATAATCCGCAATATCAACAAAGCGAAACAGATAAATCCCAATGTAACCAACCTTAAGTTGACCAATATGAAACTCACTAAAACAACTTATTGATGTCACAAACAATGTTAATGCCTTACATAAACACTTCTCAGTTGAGTACTTGACCGAAACAACAACATTGATAGATACTTATATCTATCTACTAAATTGATGACTATGGCAGACTTAATACTAGAGCATTCACATACATTTCCAAATTTAAATCAATTTACAGAATTTGGACTAAGAAAGCATGCCATACTATGCAGAACCAGTTTAATTGCTGCACACAATTTGTAGCCTCGCAAAAATTTGCATCTGATAAGCATACTTTACTATGACAAAACTCGTACGACATCTATAAATAAACCGTAATATCTTAGTACTACAACACATTTTGCAGCACTATATAATGTAGCTTCCAAGCAAGCAATAATAACAATGAAAATAACACTCTTACTAGTATACTTATATTGCAATCACATCTACACATATACAAAAAGCAGAGCAATACCTCAGGAATAAGTTCGGTATCGAAAGAGTGCAAATCCAATAGACCAGGACTGAACTCACTAGCCTCATCACCGACATTTATATTCCGAACTTTCGAATTTCCAGGCGAAGTCAAAGGCGACTCCATAAAGAAGTCAGTTCCTCCACTAAATGTCCTCTGTGGATTCTTATACATTCTCGAACCTTCAACTCCTCCCCCGCCATATAATCCAAAATCCTAACACAAATTAAATAGCACAAATTACAATCAGATCTGTATATAGCAAAATCTCGATAAATTAATATTCGATAAATAAATAACATCGATAAGTCAATTTATTTTTCGGTCCCAACATAATAAGAGTCGGTGTATTTTTAATCTCGTAATTAATAATTTATATAAATTAATAAATAAAAAAATTCGATCCCGAGAATATTAATTTATAGAAGTTTAACCTGTGTTGAAGCAGGATTGGAAGATTGAAGATATTGTAGACCGGCAGTTTGAAGCCACCGGCCATTTGACGTCGACGATGAAGTTGTTTCGAACAAGTTGTCGGAGTATTGTGTCTGACGTGCCGCCGGCGCACCGGATCTATTTCCGATCATTTTTCTCTTCTCTAAAAAGGAGAGCGAGAGTATTAGTGGACGGTACTTTCGCAATTCAAATTTAGAATGTGCTCTTTCCTACTCAACCCTGATTTTAAATCTAACGTATAATTAAGACAAAACCAAAATTAAATATTTTATTTTTATATTTTTTTTTATTTTCTTCAAAAGGATGCTTATTCTTTTTCTTAAATCTTGGAGTATGTATAAAATAGAATCCCACCATTAAAGTCAAATTGTAATTTTATTAAATTTAAAAAGTTAAAATTCAAAGTAGATCTGTGAAATCGTGGGTTCGATTCTCACGCATTCTGAGATATTCCGAGATTTGTTAAAACAGATATTTATTTGTAAGAAATATAAGTCTAAATAGACAAAGGCCCTGTTTGGCAATTAGCTGATAGCTGTTAGCTGATAGCGGATTGAATTAGCTGTTTTGACTAGCGGATTGAATTAGCTGTTTTGACTAGCGGATTGAAATTAGCTGTTTTGAATAAAAGTGTTTGGTAAATAGCTTTTTGAATAACTTTTTGTGACACATAGCAAACCTCTAATTGAAAAAGCTCCTAAAAGGAGCTTTTTCAAAATTAGCTTTTTGATCCCAAACATCTAACTCGAACCTCTAACAACCAAACACTCACATTAGAGGTTTCATTTGGTCAAACCTCTAATCTACCCCCAAACCTCTAACTTCCAAACACCCCCAAAAAAAGACCGGAACAAAAATATGCTTTGATAGTAAATAATATTTTGTTTATTGTTGAGCATAATATATTTCATGAGTAAAGTTCTATGGAGTACTATTTTAATTGAAGTACTTGGAGTACATATACGTTCTCATTCAAAATTTTGCAAACTTTATTATTTTGCAAAGCTTATTACGTGAATATCATTATTTCATTGAAAATCTTGAAAATTTTGTATGTTTTGCTAACAAAATATTGCAAAACGAATTGTTCTGCGAAACACATTTGTGTTGCAAAACATATATGTTCCGATTGCAAAACATAAAGAATTTTCAAGATGAACATATGGCAAAACATACATGATTTTCAAGATTATCAATGAAATTATGATATTCATGTAACAAGATTTATAAAATACTAAATTTTAAAATATTTTAAATGCAGAATGTATATGTACTCCAAGTACTGCAATTAAACATTACTCCATAGAACTTTACTCTATATTTCATTTGAGAAATATTAGGCAAGTGAAATAACATGTTTGTATAATTTATTTTTATTTTTGGACATCACTATATGACTTATGTTTTTTTAGTCTTGTTTTCTTTTCATACAAATTACTTTGCATTATTGATTCTTTTTACAAGTAAAACACAAAAAATAATCAAAATATATTTTTTGAAAAAAAATAAACGAGACTAATATATATAGAGAAAATGCCCAAACTACACCACTTTTGTCATCCACTTGCCCAAAATATCGATCTGCGCTGAGGTTCGCCCTTTTTACCCACGGTGTACGTATGCTGGGCATGCATACACAGAGATACGCATTCTGGTGATGCGCATCTGGGGTCACGCATCCCCCAGATGCGCATTGACGTCAGTTGACATCATTTTTTGCAAAGCTCAACCGGCGTCTCTCTCGATCTCTCGATCGCTCTCCGATCGCACACCGCCGATCTCCAGCTTCCCACTGCCTCCATCACATTTGAGGACATTAAAATGATGTTCAGACCAGGAGCTTCATTCTAAACCATTGATTTGTAGATTTACGGCCCCGCAGGGGCGTGTAAGTTCATGCCGGAAAGCAAATCGGAAACACGACCTTGTTTTTAGGTATTTCGAATCCGGCAAAAGAAACGAAAATCTAAAACAGTAGGTTTGTAAAGGAGGATAAGACCATCATTTTGGTGTATAATACATGTCAACTCGATGTCTGGAGAGAACGCACGGTTTGATGAAAGTTTGGTCGAGAAATTCGTCGCCGGCTGGGGTTGAAGACGGTGAACAGTGACGATGAATACGCATGTTCAAGATGCGTATCATGGTCCACGCATTTTGACCATGCGTATTCATGGTTACTGTTGACCTTTGCAGAATGTGAAATTACGAAGCCCACGCATTAGTTACTTGCGTGTACGAGCTGTACGCATTCCTAATATGTGTATACACTCCACGCATGTGAGACATGCGCGGCCCGTGGGTAAAAAGGGCGGACACTTTCATTCGTGGGTATTTTGGGCAGCTGGGATTAAAATGTGGGCATTTTGGTTTTTCACCCATATATATATATATATACATCTTTTTCCTATGTTGTGAATTGAGTGCATTTTATCACACAATGTTTCAAACTTGTTTCAACTGATTATTAAAATTTCATTTTTTTATTACAGATACTAGCTTATAACCCGTGCGATGCACGGATTTTTTTGATCTGTAACAAATTTTATTTTATGTTATAATTATATTTTTATATAATTATTATTTACAATATTTTATTTTTATTTTAATATTAATAATTTATTATAAATTTAATTATTGATATGCATGGTTTAAAACTTATACTATAAAGTTTTAAAATAAATATGTCGTTGATAGAATTCGAACCTTGAAATTTTAGTAAATTAATTTAATTATATAATATATTTAATCATTATATCTAACGATATTGATTTTAGACTAAAAATCTAGTGGTCATTGTTCGTAGTATACGGATTCCTATAATAGTTTGTTAGTGATTAGAGATATGATGTGATATTTTTGGGTATATATTAATTATTGCTAGATATGATATGATTGGAAGATATGATATGATTGATGTTTTTAAGTGTTCATAAAAGGTAATAAATTCAACTAAAAGTAAATGTGAAAAGGCAATCGATTAATTACCATTAATTATTTTATGTTATTATTTATTTTAGGTGTTTTAATAATATAGATATCGTATATGTTTTTCTTTATAATAAAGGTTAAATAAGTAAATTCACGAAATACTAAAAAACATATACCAAAAAATAGGTACCAAATTTTTTTTACCATTTCGGCTATTATATAATTAATTAATTTTAATTTAATATACTCATGTTTACGGATTATACTAATGTTTCCTTATTATAAACAACGTATACAATTTTTTTAATATATTTTATCAATAATAGTATAGACATGATGTGATATTTTTGGGTATATATTAATGATTGTAAAATTAGTTTTAAATTAAGAAAATATTAATGATTGAAAGATATGATACGATTGATGTTTTTAGATATTTATAAAAGGTAATATATTCAATTAAAGTAAATGTGAAAAAAGTCAATCGACTACTTACCTTTAATTATATTATTCGAACCTTGAAATTTTAGTAAATTAATTTAATTATATAATATATTTAATCATTATATCTAACAATATTGATTTTTACTAAAAATCTAGTGGTCATTATTCGTAGTATACGGATTTCTATAATATTTTGTTAGTGATTAGAGATATGATGTGATATTTTTGGGTATATATTAATTATTGCTAGATATGATATGATTGGAAGATATGATATGATTTATGTTTTTAGGTGTTCATAAAAGATAATAAATTCAATTAAAAGTAAATGTGAAAAGGCATTCGACAAATTATCATTAATTATATTATGTTATTATTTATTTTAGGTCTTTTAATAGTATAGATATCGTATATGTTTTTCTTTATAATAAAGGTTAAATAAGTAAATTCACGAAATACTAAAAAACATATACCAAAAAATAGGTACTGATATGAGCTAAAAGTAAGCCATAAAGACACATTTAATGTGGCATTAATTAGACCCAGCATGGTCCAAACGTGGGGCCCACCAACAAGGTCCAAACCATATTTTTAATATTAATTTCGTAATTAATATTATGGGTAATAAACAGCTCAGCAATAAGAGTCAAATAAGGATATTACTCCTGCCTGACTTAGCCTCCAAGACATCTACTTCAACATGGAAACAGACTCCTACAAGGAAGGAGTCTAGAACCTTCCTCAAGGCGGTGGCTTGCCCACCAAGTATCCAAATCCTACCATAATTCTAAGGCTTCTCAGCCTATATAAAGGGCCTGACCCCTCATTCTCAGAACTACGTCTTGGCTTAATTCTCGAATAAGGACATACAAGCCACTACGTCCTTGGTGTGCCCTCGCCGCCATAGCCCTGAAGGCGAACACCAAGAACTACGTTTTTGGCTTGATTCTTGATATTCATCAAGGTACGTAGGCATCTTGTGAAGGCAGGTTCAGCCACGAACACGAGAGCAGCCATTAAAGCACGAAGCTCACGAACCCTGGTATTAATTACATACAAACCCTACCTGCAATTTAACAACCTAGTTTTTATTCCACAACATTTGGCGCCGTCTGTGGGAAGACAACATCAACCATGGTTAATACACGAAGAACATCAGCAACTACTACTTGGGCCTTACCCCTCAGCTCTGCTCCACCCGCTACTGAACAAGTACCCCCAACAACAGGGGCGATCATCCAACCTCAAGTTTTTCAACCTCCAGGGACGAATCCCCATGTTGAGAGAATGTTACCTGTGGATGTTCCCCCAAATCAAGAGACCAACCCTCTTCAGATGGTGATCTCTCCTTTGACCAATCGTCCACTCTTGGAAGGTCATACCTCCACCACTATGCTTCCTTTGAGTACCAACCCGATGTATGGGTTGCCTAACTATCCCCCTCAACAAAGGGACCCTGGACCAAGCGGTCACGCCTTACAGATCCGAGAACGAGAGCATGATGACTACTCTGGTCCTTATATTGACGATTCAACATCATCTGATGATGACGATCGTGATGAAGCCACAAGGAGGCGACGTATTAGCAGAGAACCTCGAAGGAGGACACAAACTACCCATGGTGAGCCCCCTTTGTCAACTGAAAAGAAGATTAGGGCTCATGAGGCCGAGATCTTAAAATTGAAGGACGATATAGCAAAGGAGCAAGCAAGATTGAACCAGAATCGACCTCCTCCAACGTTAGGAGGGATTCCCTTTGTCGATTTGGAAAGGCCTTCAAGGAGGCAAAGAAGGGATGACGCCCCAACTGGAAGAACAACAAGGGTGGAAACCCCCAGAAGTAACCTCAATGATCTGATGCCACTTGGGGATCCTGATGATCCCACACCTCCGTTTACTGAGGAGGTGATGAATGCTCGTATCTCAAAGAAGTTCAAGATGCCAACAATCAAGGCTTATGATGGAAAGGGTAATCCCGCAAATCACGTCAGGACGTTTTCGAATGCACTGTTGTTGCAGCCTGCAAGTGATGCCTTAAAGTGTAGGGCGTTCCCTCAAACCCTGGCGGGAATGGCTCAAAGATGGTATAGCCGGTTGCCTGTAAATTCGATTGGCTCTTTTAAGGAGTTAAGTGCCACTTTTATCAGCCAATTCATTAGCGGAAGAGTTCATGAGAAAAGCTCTGCATTTCTTATGTATGTGGTACAAGAAAAGAACGAAAATTTGAGGGATTACCTTAAGAGATTTACTAAGGAGACACTAAATATTACTGCATTAGAAAATAAGGTAGCCGTGGTGGCCTTGGAGCACGGAACCACTGATCTCTTCTTTAAAAGATCATTGGCGAAGCATCCCCCTGAGAATATGGCTGAGCTCCAACGAAGGGCCGATAAGTATATTAAAGCTGAGGATAGCATGAAGAAAGAGGCCACGGTAGGTAATGGCAAGGGTACCAATGACTCAAAGAAGCGAAATCAAGAGCAAGAGTACGATGCTAGGGACAAATACCCCCGAACTAGGAAGGACTCTGACTCTCTACCTAAGAAGAATCTAGGACCGAGATTTTCTGACTATGCAAGATTGAATGCTCCTAGGAGTCAGATCTTGTTAGAGATTGAGAAGGATAAGGACTTCCGATGGCCGAAGCCACTCAGGGGTGACCCCTCAAAGAGAAACAAGGAGCAATACTGTAGGTTCTACAAGGATGTGGGATATGGCACCGATGATTGCAAGCAACTCAAAGATGAAATTGAGATCTTAATCCGTAGAGGGAAACTAAGCCACTTCACTAAGGGTGAAAATCTTGGAAATCAGAGAAGAGAGTATGATAGGAGCGACGATGATCGAGATCGCAACCCACAGCCCCGAGGGCCAGTTATCAACATGATTTGGGATGGCTCGACCGCGGCTGGGACAATAAAGAATTCCCGAAAGGCTTATGCCAGAGAAGTGATGCACGTTGTTGGAGAAACGTCTAAAAGTGCAAAAACCGAGGTAACAATCGGATTTGATGATTCAGACCTTGATGGGGTGAAATTCCCCCATGACAACCCGCTGGTCATAACTGTGAGTCTTGGTAGACAATGGTGCTTCAGTTGATATTCTATTTCATGACGCGTTTGTGAAGATGGGGTACACTGACTCTCAGTTGACCCCGACTAACAAACCCTTCTACGGGTTTAATAGAGTTGAGTCCAAAGTTGAAGGGACTATTCAGTTGCCCATGACAATCGGGCAAGAACCTAAGGAGGCTACTCAGATGCTGAATTTTCTGGTAATCAAGGCGTCCTCGACTTATAACTCGATCCTAGGAAGGACTGGACTCCATGCATTTAAGGTTGTCGCCTCTACATATCACATGAAGATTAAGTTTCCGACCATGAATGGTGTTGGAGAACAGAAGGGCGACCAGAAGATGGCAAGAAGTTGTTATGTATCCGCATTGAGAGCTGATGGAGTCGGGGGGCAGGTACTTCTGATTGAAGACATGGATGTCTGTGGTGATGATGAACACCGAGGGAAGCCGACAGAGGATTTGGTCCCCATACCTCTAGAGCTGGGCGACCCTCAGAAAGTTACTTATATAGGAGCTTCACTGAAGGAACCCTTGAAGGGCAAGTTGACAACATTCTTACAAGAGAACAATGATGTGTTTGCTTGGATTGCAGTTGATATGCTAGGAATTGATCCCCAACTCATAACTCACAAGTTGAATACTGATCCTGAACGAAAAATAATAAAACAGAAGAGGAGGAATTTTGCTCCTGAAAGGCAAGAGGCCATTAAGCAAGAAGTTGACAAGCTCTTGGAGGCTGGGTTTATTGAAGAGATTCAGTTTCCCGAATGGTTGGTGTTATGCCCATAAATATCCTCGTCCTAATTGAGGGATCTCGCCTTCGGTTGAGTCATGAATAGGAAATGACATGTCATAGATCATGGGAATTGTTGGGCCTGGCCCAAGCAAGGCCTCGTCCTATGAGATCTCGCCCATGGACCTATAAATAGCCTCTCCCATAAACTCGCCCATAGCGAGCTTAATTATAGAAAGCAAAGATTATGGACTTTAGGTAAAGTCCTTGACTTAATTAAAAGGCTAGATCTCGCCCTTGTAAGCGAATCTCGCCCAACTATCAACAGATCTCGTCCTCGTTATGGGCTGCCTTATAGCTATTTTATCTCCGTGGCTTACGGAAGGTATTGACCCCGAAAATACCGGGTCAATAGCTTCATCGTTACGATCCGAGAAAATAGTTGGGTTTTAAAGTCCATATCAAAGGCGGTGATCACAGTCCAATGGGCTTCTCAAACAAGGAAACCTAGCCCATTACGATTACTTGTTCCCCAAGAACTACGTTTGGCTTGATCCCTATAAATAGGGTACGTAGGCACATTGTATGGTACGATGCAAACCCTTGCGAAAAATAGAGAATACAATATTCGATCTATATTGCAATAATCACCTCATACAATCTCAGCCATCCCTAAAGTACAAACCCTAACCCTAGACGTTCACCACCATCAATTACCACCATAATTCCGGCAACCCTCCCCGAATTTGTTTTCCCAAATTCCTCCGTTAACAAGTGGCGCTAGAAGGAGGGCCTTTTTGACATCTCAGGAGGAAGGATGTCCCAATCAAACCGTGAACGTGTTGATAATCGACGTAGGGAAGAGGTTAGGACCAGAGAAAACCTACCTCCGTCGCCGCCAAGGAATAATTCTGTCGCAAGGAGCTCTGGGATGGGGAATCCCGATCTTTCAGGAGGTTCGCGTCGAAGGTCGGTAACGCCTAGGATGCCTAATAGGCGACCAAGTCCCCGGATAGGAGGAGACCCCCCCGTTCTGATGAGTAATACTGAGCTTTTTGACCAGATCACTTACATGGGCAATACGATCAGTCGAATGGGAGCGAGAATGGATGCAATGGAAAGGGAAAGGCAATTTTTCGAAGAATCTCGCCTGAATCGGGAGGGGCGACACCCAAACCAGGGATGGGGGGCGAGTTATCAAACACCAGTCGGAGATCGACGCATTGGTAGAGAATCTGACATGAATCACCAGCGTAGCCTATTCGGGGAGATTCCTTTTGAAGGGGATGTTCGAGTTGTTGGGGAGATTGGAGGAAATCGAAGGTTCCGGACTGTCACTCCCAGAGCTTTAACTTTTGGTGATCCGTATGTTGAACTCCCTCCAGATAGAGAGGACCCTCGACAGTCAGAGGGGGTTCGAGTTGGCAGTCAGAGGATCTTGGAGCAAGAAAGGCGTCGTTCTCATCATGAGAACGAAGTTTTGGGAGGCCATAATCCCCAAATGGGAACCCAGAACCATTACAGCCTGGGGTATGGGGAGAGAAGGTCCTATGCCAATCTCTTCAATCAAGCGGAAGGGAACCAGAGAGGACACATAGAATCTAACTTGGAGAGAGATCTGATGGCCTCTCGCGGTTATAATTTTTCCCGCCCGGAGAATTCCACCGTTGGAGATCGGTATCGATTCGAAGAGTTAATGAATCAACAGCGACGCGAGGAGGCCCCCCGTGGAATTCCTGGGTTTGAAGATTTGGACTTGAATGCTTTGCGTAGGTTGTTGGCACAATCGGAGGGGCAGGCAGGGGCTATGTTTGAGCCAGCCCCGTCTCCCTTCTCTTTGGCAGTACGGGAAGCACCCCTTCCACCATCTTTCAGGGGAGTGGGAGATCTAAGGTTCACGGGAAGTTCTGACCCAGCTGAGTATATTGCGAGGTTTAATACGGAGATGGAGCTTTACCAGGTGGAGGACCTGACAAAGTGTAGGTTGCTAGCCTCGACACTGCGGGGGAATGCTCATCAGTGGTTTCAAAAGTTGGGACCGGGCTCTATCACCTCTTGGGATCAAATGCGGAGGATGTTTTTAATTCAGTTTCAATCTTCTATTGTCTACGCTCCTCCTGTCACGACTCTAGCCAATATAAAGCAGAGAGAAGGGGAGACTCTTCAATCCTATTTCAGACGGTTCAATGCTGAGGTCCCTACTGTTCGAGGAGCTTCAGATGAGACCATCAAGAACTTTCTCATAGCTGGGGTGAGAGTAAACTCGGATTTTTGGAAAGAGCTTCAACGAAAAGAGCCATTGACTCTTGCAGATCTTTACGCGCAAGCGGAACCCTTTAAGAGGGAGGAGGAAGCCTTGAAGAGAAGTGATTACCCTGAAACTAGTCGTAGGGGCAAACGCAAGGATAGGTCTCCAAGCCCTAAGGGGGATGCGAGGAGGAATAGTAGAGTTGATGTCAATGTTGTTGATACTTGGGAGTCAGACCGATCAAGGTCACCTACCCCAATGCCACGGTATCCTCCACCACCCCTATATTCTCTGAAAGATCAGGGTCATCCTCAGAACAGTATCTTCACACCTCTGGTGACGTCTATTGGACATATTTTTTAGGTAACAAAAAAGGAGGGATTGTATAAGATACCCCTCCCCCTTTCGAAGAATGCTCAAAGAGATAAAAAGAGATACTGTGCTTATCATGAATCTCATGGCCATGACACTCATCAATGTCGGCAATTGAGGGAGGAGATTGAATTGCTTATTAGGAATGGGAAGTTGACCGAATGGGTTAGGAAAGTAAAAGCGGACGTTCCTCCTCGGGAGGAGTCTAAGAGGGATGGTCCCGAAGACAAAGATAGGCCGGATAATCAGAAGAAGACAACGTTCATGAAAGAGGCGAGCATTCACACTATTTTTGGCGGGCCTCATGTTGGCGGGAATGGAAGAAATGCTATGGAGAGATATGCCCGCGAGGCAAGGGACCCTCCTCTAACAAATGTAAATCACTTATCAGAAAGACCTCCTAAGCTGTTTAAGGGGGAGGATACACAGATAATTTTTTCAGAGGAAGATGCTAAATGGGTTCATCACCCACACAGCGATGCTTTGGTGGTAAATGTAAGAATCGGTGCAAGGAGTGTTCATCGGGTGTTTATTGATAATGGGAGTTCAGTGAATATTCTTTACTACGGAACTTATAAGAAGATGGGGCTTCTTGATAAAGAAATGACTCATGGAACGACCCACATTTACGGCTTTACAGGAGATTCAGTACGGGTCAAGGGTACTGTGAGGTTGTCGCTCACCTTAGGGGAAGACCCTTATTCAGCTACTCAAATATTCGAGTTTCTGGTAGTTGATCAACCTACATGCTATAATGCATTGCTTGGTAGACCGGTATTGAAAGAAATGAGGGTTGTGACATCAATATATCATTTAGCAATGAAGTTTCCTACTCCGGCGGGGATCGGATGTGTGAAGGGATGTCAATACGACTCCAGGGAGTGTTATAACAAGATGATGAAGTCTTCCTCAAAAGGTAAACAACGAGAGGAGATGCTAGACTTCAAAGAGGAAAGTGCTCAGGAAACCTTGAAATCATTCGAACCTAGGCCAGTCACTAATATGGTTTACACAGTGGAGTTTCCCGGTGATGATGACTTGGCTAGTTATGAGACATTAGTCAGGCAGAGTACCCCGCTTTTTCTGTTAGAGGCGCCGCCTACTCTGGGGGAGACTGTCGAAGTTACTATGGAAAATTCAGAAGCGGAGACTGCATTTGGGGAAGAAGTCAAAGTTGACAGAACAAGGTATAGGGTGTTAATGATTGGGGCTCCTCCTCTAGTCAGTCAAAATCATTTTTGGGAAGGGGTTGTTGAGGATGTCACTGACGAAGAAGAAGAACAAAGAAGTCTTAGGGCAAAAAAGGGAAAATTCGTTATGGAGTATGGAGACACTCCGGTGGTTGAATCTCCATATGATCCAACAACTGGGAGAGAAGGACTTGAATCGCCAGGGGATGAGATTGTTTCTGTTCGAGAAGTGGGGGAGTCCAGTGGAACAAAGGAGGTGGAGTTTGACTTGGATCCTCGGTTGCCTGAGCCCAAGAAGAATATGGGTCCAGCGGAAGACACTGTGCCGATTCTGGTGGACGAAAGAGACTCGTCCAAGGTATTGTACATTGGGGCGAGGTTAGAGTCAGGCTTAAGGGAGAGGCTAGTTAGCTTTTTAAAGGAAAATCTGGATGTTTTCGCTTGGAGTCATGCTGACATGGTAGGAATTGATCCTGAGGTAATGTGCCATCATCTCAATATTGACCCTTCTAGGAAGGGTGTTCGGCAAAAGCGAAGGGCGGTCAGTGGTGAATGAGCTACTGCCTTGAAGGAGGAGGTTGATCGGCTGCTAAATGTCGGGTTAATTAAAGAGTCCTTTTACCCGGATTGGTTGGCGAATCCGGTTTTGGTAAAGAAATCCAATGGAAAGTGGAGAGTCTGCGTTGACTTCACCGACTTGAATAAAGCATGTAAGAAGGATAGCTTTCCTTTACCTAGGATCGATCAGTTGGTGGATGCTACTGCGGGGCATGCTTTGCTCAGTTTTATGGACGCCTATTCAGGATACAATCAGATACCGATGTATGCACCTGATCAGGAGAATACTTCCTTCATCACAGATAGGGGGTTGTATTGCTATATTGGAATGCCTTTCGGGCTGCTCAACGCAGGGGCGACTTATCAGAGGTTAGTAAACAGGATGTTCAAAGACTAGATCGGGAAAACAATGGAAGTTTACATGGATGACATGCTGGTAAAGTCAAAGGAAGCTGAAGATCATATCCGGCATTTGGAAGAGATGTTTCAAATCCTTAGGAAATTTCGTATGAAGCTTAATCCACAGAAGTGTGTGTTTGGGGTGGAATCTGGGAAGTTTTTGGGATTTATGGTGAATCACAGGGGGATAGAAGCGAATCCTGCAAAGATACAAGCTCTTCTTGATATGAGATCTCCACGAACAGTGAAGGAGGTTCAAAGTTTGACCGGGAGAATTGCTGCCTTGAATCGTTTTGTGTCCAAGTCTTCTGATAAGTGCAGAGAATTTTTCAAAGCTATCAAAGGTGTTGGGAAGAATTTCGAATGGACTCCTGAGTGTGAAGAAGCTTTTCAGGCATTGAAAAATCATTTGGGGTCTCCTCCACTGCTGTCAAAACCTCTCGAGGGCGAGGTTCTCGTTTTGTACTTGGCTGTTTCGGAATACTCCGTTAGTGGGGTTCTCGTACGAGAGGAAAATGAAGTCCAATATCCTATTTATTACGTTAGTAAGAGGTTGTTGGAGGCAGAAACAAGGTATTCGAATATGGAGAAGTTGGTGTATGCTTTGATTTTGGCTTCCAGGAAGTTGCGACCTTATTTTCAGGCACATAGAATAGAGGTCCGAACAGCATATCCTTTGAGGCAGATATTGCATAAACCGGAGACTTCCGGGCGAATGTTGAAATGGGTTGTGGAATTGGGGCAATTTGATGTAGAGTATAAGCCAAGAAGTGCTATAAAGGGACAGGCTCTTGCTGATTTCATTTTGGAATTCCCTCTGGCACACGAGGGCGATGCCTTGGCTGTGATACCTAGCCCTCCGCCTGAGTTGATTCAGGAAAGACCTACTTCGGCACCATGGTGGACTTTGTATGTGGATGGTGCATCAAATAATGAAGGTGCAGGTGCGGGGATTGTCTTGGTCAGTCCAGAGGGACATCATCTGAGGAGTGCGATTCATTTTGCTTTTCATGCAACAAATAACGATGCCGAGTATGAGGCTTTGATTTCAGGATTGAAGCTCGCCCTCGAGATGAAGGTAGAGAATATAAACATCATGAGTGACTCAATGCTGGTCATTTATCAGGTAAATGGGGGGTTTCAGGCTAGGGGACCCCGTACCGAGTTATACATGAAGTGTACCCAGAGGTTGATGAGTTTGTTTCAGGAGGCGAGATTGGAGCAACTTCCTAGAAACAGTAATGAGGAGGCAGACGCTTTGGCTAAGTTAGGGTCGCAAAAGGAAGCCACTCTTTTAGGAGTTATCCCCTTGGAAGTCCAGAAGCAACCTAGTGTCCCAGAGGTTGAATTAATGCAGGTCGATGTAACTAAGCATGATACTTGGATGACCCCAATCTGGAAATATTTGAAGGAAGGAATTCTACCAGATGATAGAATTGAGGCTAGAAGACTCAGGTATAAAGCAGCTCGTTATGTGGATTTTGGAGGTTCTCTTTATAGACGAGGTTTTAATCAGCCACTATTAAAATGCATAGATGGGGAGGAGTGCAATTATGTCCTACGGGAGGTTCACGAGGGAATCTGTGGAAATCACTCGGGGGGTGGTTCTCTTGCACAAAAGATATTACGCCAAGGATATTTCTGGCCTACTCTTCGGGAAGATTCGATGGTTTTTGCTAGATCCTGCGATAAATGTCAGAGGTATGCCAATTACGTGAACAGTCCTGCAGCCCCTCTCACTTCTTTGACGAGTCCTTGGCCCTTTGCTATGTGGGGAATTGATTTGATAGGAGAGCTCCCTAAGGGGAAAGGAGGGGTGAAGTATGCTGTCGTGGCAGTTGATTATTTTACCAAGTGGGCAGAAGCGGAGCCTCTTGCTTCAATTACGGCAAAAAAGTTGGTGGACTTTGTGTACCGGTCCATCATTTGTCGCTTCGGGATACCTTACAAATTGATATCTGACAATGGGAAGCAATTTGACAGTAAAGAAATGAGGCAGATGTGTGATAATTTGGGAATTAAGAAAAGTTTTTCTGCCGTTAGCCATCCTCAGACAAACGGCCAAACGGAGGCAGTGAATAAGATAATCAAGCACACGCTCAAGGCAAAGTTAGATGACAGTAAGGGGAGTTGGCCCGAAGAATTGCCTAATGTCTTATGGAGTTATAACACGACACCTAGATCTACCACGGGAGAAACTCCTTTTTCTTTGACATATGGATGTGAGGCAATGGTTCCAGTAGAGTTGGGCGCAGGGTCTTTTAGAAGAGATAATTACCAGCCGGAAGTGAATGAGGTTAATCATCGTCTTTACTTGGATTTGGCAGAGGAATTCAGAACAACTTCTCAAGCTAGGTTGGTGTCTTACCAGCAAAGAGTGGCAAGGTTTTACAATTCAAAAGTTAGGGCGAGGCCTTTAAAGGTGGGCGATTATGTTCTCCGACGGGTGATGCCTAACACAAAAATCCAGAATCATGGAGTATTTGGCGCTAATTGGGAAGGTCCCTATAGAGTGAGAGCAGTCTTGTGGGAAGGAACTTATTATCTGGCCGATATGGAGGGGAAGCATATCCCGAGAGCTTGGAACATGGAACACTTGAAGAAATACTATCAGTAATGTATGTTCTACTTTTGTTATACTTTCCTTTAATTATTATTTTCATGAAAGTCTAGGGGGGTAGTGCATGTACTCTTCCTTAGTCAGGATTTATATGTTTATGAATAAAACATGCTTGTTTTTCTTGATTGTTTTTCGTTTAAATTCTGTGATAGATGACCTCCTTTAAGGAGGATTTTCATAGATGTATAAAACGATGGTCTCCTTTAAGGAGAGTTTTAAAAAAATTAACTTCGGAAAATCCACCTCCTGTGAGGAGGGTATTTCTGGAATGGAGAACGACCTCCTTTGAGGAGGGTATCTCAAATTATCAAAGTCCTTGCAAAAACCGTACTTCCGGGGGGGATGTCCGTACTTCCGGCGCCTCATCAAGGCACGAGCTTCGGGAAATCCACCTCCTGTGAGGAGGGATATTTCTGGGATGGAGAACGACCTCCTTTGAGGAGGGTATCTCAAATTACCAAATCCTTGCAAAAACCGTACTTCCGGGGGGGATGTCCGTACTTCCGGCGCCTCATCAGGGTTCAAGCTTCGGAAAATCCACCTCCTGTGAGGAGGGTATTTCTGAACAAATAATGATCTCCTTTGAGGAGAATATCATAAAATTTATAAGATTCTGAGGAAAATGACCCCCTTTGAGGGGGATACCCTCTAGAAGATATGGTAGATATAACCTTCGACTGGATGATAATATCTCTAAAAATACTTTGGATAACTTTGTGGAATGATTACATCTCGCATTTCATAAAATCACTCCAAGGTAAAGTACTCCGTTAGGGGAAGATATCCTTTGGAAGACATCGTAGTTACCTTTTTAATTATTCATTAAGGTTCACAAGTTAAGTTAAAATTCCGAAAGGGCGAGGTCCCTTGGAAAGGGCGAGAGTTTAGCAAGAAAAGCGTGATATATTAAAAGTTGTTGAAGTACTATTGGAATGCAGGCAAGGAGATATAATAAGTCAATACAAGGGCGACGTCTTTAAATGGAGGACGCGCACTCCAATTAGTTGGGAATAAGTTAACTTGATTGAAGAAAAAATTACAGAGGGCGAGGCCATTATAGGAGGGCCCGCACTCCTATTGTCTTGGCAATAATTAAAAGTTCCTGCAGTCATGTTCCAATGGTTTGAGAAGGCGAGTTTGCTTCTCCCCCAGCTATCTCTTTCTTGCTCGCCTCTGCCTCAGCCATAGCCTTTTTCTCGGCTTCGATTTTCAGTCGAAGTTCTTCTTTGGCAGCAGCAATAAGATCAGCATTGTCGTCCTGGAATTTGAGCATATAGCCAGGGGTGGAAGGGGCGAAGTGGGTAGACCAGTTGTAGTTGGGATCGGCTGCTAGGAAGTTGCGGAGATAATCTAAGAATCCGGCATTATAAGCCTCACTTTGTCCTTTCCTCGAACTAGCAGAAAGCAAGTCGTTCTCGACTTTCAACTTATCAACCTCGTCTTCATGAAATTTCTTCATGTTGTCGAGATCGAAGTTTGCCTTGTCTAACGCCAGCTGGAGCCTGTCAACATCATCTTTTCTGGCTTTCGTCTCGCTGTCAAGTTTTCTCTGAACCTCGCCCATCTTGATGCTGTGGGAAGACACCTCGCCTTTTAGTTTTTTAAGAGATCTCTCCTGATCTTTAATGGTCGAGTTCTTCAAGGCGAGAACCTTTAAGCCATGATAAAAAGCATCTCCTAGTCCCGCCCTAAAGCTGAACTCAACCTCCTCGTCAGAGCGATTCTTTAGAAGCTTAACATCATTGTCAGTGAAATTTTCCGCAGCAACAGAGCCAAAGGTCGAAACAACCGAGTCAGAAGGCGAGTCTTCAGCCGTAATTCCTTTGTGTTTTTTGTGTGGCTGATTTTTAGTTACATCATCCCGCTTCCTATTCTTATCTTGTTTCTCGCCAGCATTGATGGTTGATGGAGTAGGGCGAGGTATGTTCAAGATGTTTGATGGAGAAGGACGTTGGATGTTGGCTTTGGCAGAGGGAGTGGGTTCTGCGTCAGCATAAGGATTGTTACCGAAGGGGAGTCTCGCCATTTGACCTATAAACAAAAGAAGAATATGAGTTAATCATGAACACAATAAAACCATTTTACAAGTAATGTATACTAGTTAACAGGAGAGGGCGAGTGATACTCAAAAGGCGAGTTACCTTTACCCGAGAGTTTTCCTTCAATTTGTTTCTTGCGGGTGCCTCTCTTAGTTCCCCTTTTGAATTTTATGTATGGAACCTGTCCATGTCCTTTGTTATAAAAGCCGTGGGCACTAAGATTATCACGGGTTACTAAAAGGTCGAGGTCTTTCTCCGATCGAGGTAGATTAGAGATTTCTAGGGCTCTCTTTGCGGCATCGCCTACTAATTTAGTCTGGGACGGTGTGTCTAGATGAATAAAACAAAGACATGAGTTTAATGAAGAAAAGAGAACGAAACTGTTATCAGGCGAGATTTAAAGGAAAAAGGGACGAAATACTTACATGGTTTAAGGTTGAATTGAGTTCTTAGTCTTGGAACGTCGAAGTTATAAAAAAAATCTTCTTTCCAAATCTTCATGTTACTTGGATTCCCGGTAAGGAACCCTTTCCTATTATGAGTCGCCCAATAGGCGAGGTAATAAAAACCAATATCTTTCCCACAACGTCTTAAGGAAAGGAAATGGCTTAACTCTTGCATTGTTGGGGCATCATATTTTTTATTTCTGTACATCATGTATAACCCGATTGCTGCCCTGTAGCTGTTAGGCGACAATTGAACAGGGGCGATGTTGAAGTAGGTAATAATTTGATGAAGATAAGGATGCATGGGCGATCCAAATCCTAGTTCAACTAATTTGTTTGTGAGGACCATTCTTGGCGTTGGAAGTCCAGCAATGTCAAAAATGTGCATGCGCATAAAGGAGCGAGGCCTCAACCATTTCCCTTCTAGGTTATAGTACTCCATAAGAAACATAATTTCTTCAGAAGAAATTGTCGAGGCGAGACCAGCACAAGATATCACGCCTTGATCAAATCTGTGCTTCGCCCTCAGAGATTCAGGGACATCATCTTCAAAGTCAAGGTCAAGGTCGCACTTACGAACGGGTTGTTTATATGGTTTGTTCCAAGGAGAGGGTAATTCCATTGCATATCGAAGGGGCGAGGCGGATAATACTTCTTCTTCACCTTCGACTTCTGCATCCGGGTTCATACTAGAAGCACTACTCTCGCCCTCAGGGTCAACTTCATCTTCTTCTTTGGAGTTGAATAAGTTCGAGTCTTCTTCTAACATTGCTCTATATCTGGCAAGGTCTTTTCCAGGGCCTCTACTTAATCTAGATGGACCAGGTTCTTCAGGATCCAAGTCAGTGAAGAGATCATAGAGATCATCCTCGCCCTCATTTCTATCACCTAGATCCTGGGCTTGATAAGTACTAGCTAAATCCTCCACAGTGTCGCCCACTTGGAGACTATCCGAAAGATCGAGAACTTTATCTGGGTCGATGGCAATTTTTTGGGTATTGATGGATCTCTTATGGCTTTTTACCCATTGTGAATCTAAATATTTGTTAACTCCTTCCTGAGAAGGAGAATGAGCATCAGAGGGCGACGCCATGTAATCATCAGATGGCGAGTTTTCCTTCGACATCTGTAAGAGAGGGCGAGGACTAAGTTAAAACATTCGATTGTGAAGATAAAATATAAGTAGTTAGGGGAGTCCTCGCCCTCTGGATCTAAAGCACGGTCCTAATCTGTTGAGTGGGGGGGGTCGATTTCTATCCTAAACAATTATTTCTATTCTACATACTTATATATTTAAAGGAAAAGCTGTAAATTAAGTTATGGGTATAGAAGGGCGATACCTTTGGAAAAAGAAAAGTCGTCCACAACGTTGATAAGCTCGCCTGCCGAAAATAGCTCTCGTCTGCAAAATTTGGAGACCACGCCTTCGCTTTAGGGGAAATTCAACAGCACTTGGTGGATTTTGAGGATAAAATGAGAATGAAGAGAAAATTCTAAGGTTTATATAGGGGGGTGAAGAGGACACGTGGCGTCAGAAGAATTGGAAGGTTAAACGATCGTTGAGACGACTTTTTGGCGGGAAAGAATTTTGGCGGGAGCGTCAATTCATTTAGAAAAGAAACTCGTCTTATCTAGATTCCTTATCTGAAATAATTTCTTTTATATAAATATTGCAAGAAACTGGGGGGTAGTTGTTATGCCCATAAATATCCTCGTCCTAATTGAGGGATCTCGCCTTCGGTTGAGTCATGAATAGGAAATGACCTGTCATAGATCATGGGAATTGTTGGGCCTGGCCCAAGCAAGGCCTCGTCCTATGAGATCTCGCCCATGGACCTATAAATAGCCTCTCCCATAAACTCGCCCATAGCGAGCTTAATTATAGAAAGCAAAGATTATGGACTTTAGGTAAAGTCCTTGACTTAATTAAAAGGCTAGATCTCGCCCTTGTAAGCGAATCTCGCCCAACTATCAACAGATCTCGTCCTCGTTATGGGCTGCCTTATAGCTATTTTATCTCCGTGGCTTACGGAAGGTATTGACCCCGAAAATACCGGGTCAATAGCTTCATCGTTACGATCCGAGAAAATAGTTGGGTTTTAAAGTCCATATCAAAGGCGGTGATCACAGTCCAATGGGCTTCTCAAACAAGGAAACCTAGCCCATTACGATTACTTGTTCCCCAAGAACTACGTTTGGCTTGATCCCTATAAATAGGGTACGTAGGCACATTGTATGGTACGATGCAAACCCTTGCGAAAAAGAGAGAATACAATATTCGATCTATATTGCAATAATCACCTCATACAATCTCAGCCATCCCTAAAGTACAAACCCTAACCCTAGACGTTCACCACCATCAATTACCACCATAATTCCGGCAACCCTCCCCGAATTTGTTTTCCCAAATTCCTCCGTTAACAGTTGGCTAACCCTGTGATGGTCAAGAAAGCAAATGGGAAGTGGAGGATGTGTATAGACTTCAATAATTTGAATGACGCTTGTCTGAAGGATTGTTTTCCTCTGCCAAGGATTGATACGTTGATAGATGCCACAGCTGGACATGATATGCTGAGCTTCATGGATGGATTCGGTGGCTACAATCAGATTAAAATGCACAAGGATGACATCCCAAAGGTATCTTTCATAACTAACTTTGGTGTTTTCTGTTATCTTGTCACGGCTTTTGGTCTAAAGAATGCAGGAGCTATTTACCTACGATTGGTGAATAAGATATTCGCCCATCTGATTGGAAAAACCATGGAGGTCTATGTTGATGATATGTTGGTCAAGAGCCTATTTACGGCAGACCATATTAAGCACCTTAGAGAGGCATTCGAAGTGCTGAGGCACCACAAGATGATGTTGAATCCTGCCAAGTGTGCTTTTGGCGTTGGATCAGGAAAGTTTCTGGGTCTGATGGTTTCAAAAAGAGGCATAGAGGCCAATCCTGATAAGATCAAAGCGATTTTGGACATGGAACCACCCCACTCTATACAAGATGTACAGAAGTTAATGGGCCGAGTTGCAACCCTAGGGACATTTATCTCCAAGTGTGGTGACAAATGCTTGCCTTTCTTTCAGGCATTGAAGAAGGTGAAAAATTTTGAGTGGACTTCTGAGAGCCAAGAAGCCTTTGAACAGCTGAAGAAGTACATGGCTGAAGCCCCGTTGTTGGCCAAACCTAGTCCTGGGGAGACTCTTTATCTATACTTGGTGGTATCTGAACAAGCATTGAGTGTCGTCCTCATTCGAGAAGAGAAAAAGGTTCAGAAACCCATTTACTACGTGAGCAAGTTGTTGCATGGGGCTGAGTTGAATTACTCTCCCATTGAGAAGTTTGCTTTGGCATTGATAATAGCCTCGAGGAAGCTACGACCGTACTTTCGGGCACACAAGATTGAGGTCCTGACAAACCAGCAGTTGAGGAACATATTGCATAGCCCGAAGGCCAGTGGAAGGTTAATTAAGTGGGCGATCGAACTTGGAGAATTTGACATCGCATATAAGCCTCGAACAGCCGTAAAGGCTCAGGCATTGGCTGACTTCGTGATTGAATGTACCATTGGCAACCAAGAAGTCGGGGGGCAGGAGGTAGTACCCAACCAAGAAGGTGAGAATAAAGATGAAGAACTTGCACCTGATCTGAAGGAGTATTGGGTGCTCTATTTTGATGGAGCATCAAAAACAAAATCTAGTGGTGCAAGTTTAGTCTTGTAAAGCCCCGATGGGTTCACAGTTGAGTATGCTTTAAAGTTGGACTTTTCGACAACCAACAACGAAGCTGATTATGAAGCCTTGATAGCCGGGTTGGGCTTGGCCAGAATCATGAGGGTCAAGAATCTCAAAGTTTGTGGGGATTCAAGACTAGTAGTATCGTAAGTGAATGGTGAATTTGAAGTCAAGGATGAAACTATGGCAAAGTATTTGAGAGTTGTGAAAGCTGTTATGACTCAGTTTGATGAGTGCTATGAGGAGCACATTCCGAGAGAAGAAAACGTTAAGGCCGATGCCCAATCTAAGTTTATCTATTCTAAGATAGAGAATTATGCGGAAAGTTTTTACTTCCAGGTCCTGAAGACCCCACCATCAATTCGAAATTGGTAGCACCAGTTGATGTAAGCTGAAGGATAGACCCTCTTAAAGCTCATCTTGAGACTGGTTGGCCCCTTGATAATGCCTTGAAGGCACATAAACTGTTAGTGAGAGTGTTGAGGTAAGAGGTCCTTTGTCATTCCATACTTAAAATCTTGAATCTCAAATCCCGACACAAAATTTTAGCCTTGGTGGCCAAAAAGACTGTCTGCCTCCAATCGAGTTTGTCGTTTGAGTTTAAGGACTCAAATCAAGAGTCGTCAGTCAAGTTGAAACCTAAGCAAGGTTATATGAGCATAAGAAGAAGGTTGGAAACCTAGAATCAAGCTAAAGGGTTGAGAACCAACAAAGGCACACCAGGCCTGAGGTCAAGCGCTAAGGAGCAAGTGAACTACCTGAACGATCAACCGAGAAGGAAGACCTCCTCCATGAGAAACAAGGAGGAGGCAAGAACTAAAGAACTTCATCACAAGGATGAGAGTCAAGGGTTGATGATAAACTTAAGACCATGGATTAGCAAACAAGCTAAGAAGAAAGGTTGATACCTCAGATTGGAAATTGAAAAATCAACTTGGGATCCTAGGTCTTTGATCCAGAACACCAATGTTGAACATGTGAACATCAACCTCGAATCCTAGGATGAGAAACACGAGATATTAGCCATGAAGGCCAAGATTAGCTATAAAGGCCAAACTTGAGGGCGTCATGAACCTCCAATCGAGATCCAAAGGTTGAAACTTCAAGTCAAAACAAAAGTCACGAATGACCAAATTAGTAGTTTAGCCTTGAGGTTTTGATATCAACGTACCAAAACTAATTTTCAATCCTGAGCAAACTAAGGATGACCAACCATCGTTAGCCAACCACCATTAGTCGACCATGGTCCTGGGGAGGCGTCAGCCGACCACGAATGGCCGACCATGGTCTAGGGGAGGGGTCAACCGACCTCGATTGGTTTTAGGTTTGGGTTCCATAGCTTTTCGGACCTCGATTGGTTTTAGGTCCTGGTTCCGTAGCTCTAACCACGAATGGCCGACCACAACACCCAAAGGGCTTCAGCCGACCACCATGAGCCGACCAAGGCACCCAAGGAGCCTCAGTCAACCATCAGCAGCCGAGCACGGCACCGAAGGAGCCTCGATCGACCACCGTCAGCCGACCACGGCACCCCAAGGAGCTTCAACCGACCTCCGTTGGCCGACCAGCTGCCAAGGGAGCCCTCAGCCGAGCAGCTGCCCAAGGAGCCCTCCGCCGAGCAGCTGCTAGCCAAGTAGGAAGTAGCTGCCCAGGGAGCCCTCAGTCGAGCAGCTGTCAGCTGAGTAGCTGCCCAAAGAGCCCCTAAGGTACCGTTTAATGTTGTTTAACGTCGTTTAACATTGTTTAAACATCGTTTAAGGCTGATTAGCATCGATTAGTGCCGTTAAGCACCGTTTAGTGCCGTTTAGCACCTTCTAGTGCCGTTTAGCGCCATTTAGTGCCGTTTAGCGCCATCTAGTGCCGTTTAGCACCGTCTAGTGCCGTTTAGCGCCGTTTAGCGCCGTTTAGTGCCGTTTAGTGCCGTTTAGTGCCGTTTTATGCCGTTCAATGCCGTTTAACATCATTTAAACGTCGTTAAGGCTGGTTAATGCCGATTAGCATCGAATTAACATTGTCGTAAACGCGTCGGTCGCTCCACGCTTTACATCAAGACAATACTCGTGAAACACTAGTGTATAAAGATGAACCCTGACCCGAGTCTCGAAAAAGGCCGTTAAAACTTCAAGGAAAACCTGATCAGTTTTCCTAGAAGTTGGGGGGCAAATGATATGGGCTAAAAGTAAGCCATAAAGACACATTTAATGTGGCATTAATTAGACCCAGCATGGTCCAAACGTGGGGCCCACCAACAAGGTCCAAACCCTATTTTTAATATTAATTTCGTAATTAATATTATGGGTAATAAACAGCTCAGCAATAAGAGTCAAATAAGGATATTACTCCTGCCTCACTTAGCCTCCAAGACATCTACTTCAACATGGAAACAGACTCCTACAAGGAAGGAGTCTAGAACCTTCCTCAAGGCGGTGGCTTGCCCACCAAGTATCCAAATCCTACCATAATTCTAAGGCTTCTCAGCCTATATAAAGGGCATGCCCCCTCATTCTCAGAACTACGTCTTGGCTTAATTCTCGAATAAGGACATACAAGCCACTACGTCCTTGGTGTGCCCTCGCCGCCATAGCCCTGAGGGCGAACACCAAGAACTACGTTTTTGGCTTGATTCTTGATATTCATCAAGGTACGTAGGCATCTTGTGAAGGCAGGTTCAGCCACGAACACGAGAGCAGCCATTAAAGCACGAAGCTCACGAACCCTGGTATTAATTACATACAAACCCTAACCGCAATTTAACAACCTAGTTTTTATTCCACAACAGGTACCAAATTTTTTTACCGTTTCGGCTATTATGTAATTAATTAATTTTAATTTAATATACTCATGTTTACTGATTATACTAATGTTTCCTTATTATAAACAACGTATACAAATTTTTAATATTTTTTTATCAATAATAGTATAGATATGATGTGATATTTTTGGGTATATATTAATGATTGTAAAATTAGTTTTTAATTAAGAAAATATTAATGATTGAAAGATATGATACGATTGATGTTTTTAGACGTTTGTAAAAGGTAATATATTCAGTTAATGGTAAATGTGAAAAAAGTCAATCGACTACTTACCTTTAATTATATTATGTTATTATTTATTTTAGGAATTTTAATAGTATAGATATCATATATATTTTTCTTTATAATGAAGGGTAAATAAGTAAATTCACAACGTACCAAAAAACAGGTACCAATACTTTTAGTGTTTCGGATTTTATATAATAGTATAGATACAGAAAAAATTTATAATTATAATAGTCCTCATCTATATTTTTTATTACTAAATAATTCAAACAAAAATCAAAGACAAAAAATAGAATTGAATCCTAGAATCTATCTATATAATAGTGCCTGTTGAGCTTTTTCTACAGTCTGAATTCGAAAACTGAAAATGCCATCAGAGTTGTTGTTAATAACAAGTTTACCTTACAACTATACAGCCATATCAATGTTATCAATGTTGTAACACTCCCTCTATCCAACATTAATAATACTTACCTTTTATAATAACATAATTATTTTTACAGGAGAATTTTAGAAAATTTAGACATGATGTATCCATAATTATGACTAACCACCTGTCCAAATCAACAAAACCAATCCAACTATAACCAAACCTGCTCATATGCATAATAACAGCAAAATTTATAAAGAAATATAACTCTGACTAACCAAGACCGCTCACAGGTTATGGTATGAAACAAACTATCAAATTGAATTATTACAATCCAACCTCAAAATAAAAATGTTATACAAATTTCTGTGAATAACAGAATCACTGCCTAACTAGATATCCCACCTCGACAAATCCCAATCCATTATCCAACGAAATCCATAACTCGAACGCCTCCTCTCGCCGCCTATAGAGCAATATCAACTGACCACTAGGTTCTCTTATTACCTCTAACAACTGGAGAAAATAAACAGAAGGAAGAGTGAGCCAACAATGCTCGGCAAGTGTAAATAGTGATGACAACTTCAATAACGATAAAAATTCTGATAAACAAAAGAATTTCATTTCATTCTATGAAAGAATCAGTTATATCGACTTTTCGATCGCCACGAGGGCCAATAATTCACCATTCATAAGGTGCATCAAAAACTAGAATTGATAAGAATTTCCAATGTCAAAATATTATTCAAACAGACTCCCAAGAAGTCAAGAACTGAACATATCAATCTCAGAGTATAGATTAGAATTGGAATTTTTATATATTTTTTTTAAAAAAAACATCATGGTTAGGCTGCTGATCAGTCAGCACTAACCCCGGACAAACGCACACAGCAATGTCCTATAATGGATCCATGACACACATTGGCCTTAACTTCTGACCATTAATCTGGTCTCCCCGAAGGGACATCTATTGACCATTAAACTGGTCTCCCCGAAGGGACATCTGTTGACCATAATATGGTCTCCCCGAAGGGACATCTGTTTTAAAAACATTTCCAATTCTATATCAACTGCACTAGGTGTCGGAACAATCGACAACCCTTGTCAACCAACCAACTGGAAAACTCACGTTCCAGAATAACTCATAATTCGAGAGTTGAAGAATTCACAAGCAACAGGTATCGACGAGTTCAACACGATAAAAGGTAATAACTGACTAATCAAGATCATCAATAGGTATCGACAAGTTTGATACAATAAGGGGTGTAAACGAATAAACAATAAGAATAAAAGATATCAACAACATAGATATGAGTATTTGGGATCATAATGTCATTAACTTGTCTAAAAAGAGAGAGTTCACTTGAGAAACATAAAAGATATAATCACAACAAGATTTACAACAATTAACATTCTAAGTTAAAGCGAAGATATGGTCAAACACTAGGCACATTGAAAAGTTTAAGTTTTCATAAGCAATGAAATAGCTTAAACATTTGTTTGTAAAACGTTTCCAATATGGAAAAGTTCAGATCAATTTGAAAGAAAACATTTTTTTCCAAATGGGGGTCTTTTGGTGAAAATATGTAAGAATCAAGAGTTTCGCTAGCATGCTTTCACAAGGGCTTAAAATCTTGGATTTCCTTATTTAGAAAATTCTTAAACATTTTCGATGAAAATAAAAGAAATGATCTTCCAGGGATAGGATAATGGACGAGAAAGGTTATTTGAAAAATTCTTGCAAATCAGCTATTCGAATTACGGGTAGGGGAGATAAACAACATCACACTATTTGAAAAAGTATATGTGTCATCTGCCATCTATACTAGAACAATTCATCACATGTTGCAAATAAACTAAATTGCATCACTTGGACAATAAGTGATTAACAAGAACACTTGCCTTGATTTACGGAGTTCCTGACTTTAACCTCGATCCTCAACTCAGCTTATGACAACCCTTAATTGCTAGCCTCTTACTCGGCTCAACTTCCATCTCTACCTCGTAACTCGCCACTTTCACATTAATTTACCCGTTGGCTTTGATACTTGTCCCTCTGTTCGTTTTTCCATTTTCTCACGCACTGCTCCTGACCAGGTTTCCTATTCGAACCTTTATAAGGTCAGATACTATTTCAGTATTAACTCAAGCAAAACTTCATTGTTT
The DNA here is from genome assembly GCA_037693485.1 of Kitagawia praeruptora. Classification (NCBI taxonomy): domain Eukaryota; kingdom Viridiplantae; phylum Streptophyta; class Magnoliopsida; order Apiales; family Apiaceae; genus Kitagawia; species Kitagawia praeruptora. The sequence continues at coordinate 46,074,044 of CM075345.1, read as the reverse complement.
GCTCTACCCATACGCGTCCTATTATGCTCATACACATCTTATATAATTACATATACAATACATATAGCCCTATCCAACCATATTCATATAGTAGTCTTAGTATAGTTAACTAAGTCACATAAACACGTCACACCACCACTTCAAAACAACACAACCACTTAATATTTAAAACCACGATATATTTTCGAAATAATCCATTAACACATATACTTAAACCCTTAGAAATCATAACATACTTTCAAGCATTGAAGTCAATTAACTTAAATAAACTTTTAAATGATTTGCAGAGGATTTTTAGAAAATTTCGGCATGAAGCATTCGTTTATCGGACTATGGGCACAGCCCCTCAAATACAATTCAACCCTGTTTTTGCAAAAATAAAGCTGCCTCAACTTGCAGGAACATAAAAGTAAACAAGTAAGAAAAGTACCCGCCCAGACATGCGGCACCTAGCACATAATAATTTACATTAACACTACTACTTACGCTACACCAATGATCGTATTTCTCACGTATTTTAATGATACGCGTGACAATCAATCATTGATGTTCGTAAGCCCTAGGGAACAACCCCTAGCACTAACTATTACTTACGCTATATCAATGATCACATCACTCAAGTATATTAATTATACTCGTGATAGCTAGTCATGGATATTCGTAAGCCCGAGGAACTAGTTGAAGAGAATTACACAAGTCCTTAAATATTGACATTTAAGACTTGTGACCTCATTACAACTCCTCGCAGATAAACACATAATAGAATGAATCTAACAATTAATCTTTGATAAATAACATATAACATTTTACAATTACTTAATCGACACCAATCTGACCATATACAATTCACCACCAAGAATTTGACCGGTATAGTATTTAACAGATAATATGACTCGACTACTACATTTAGCACATATAAACCATTTACCATTAGCAAGGTCATATAAACTCCATCATTATACGACAAATAATAGTCAATACTAACAATTATTTAGCCACTTATATCTTCACCCCCACTAGCTTGACAAGTATGAAATTCAACAAATATACCGACTTGACTTATAATATTTAACACATAGACACTCACAAATTACCCAACTCATAAACTTTTAACACCTTATATACAGTAATAACAATTAACAATTACTAACCCAAACCTATAATCAGACTCACAATTAATTCCAACAATTATAATTAACCCTCCAATACAACATATAGATTACTACGCTACTAATTACCATTAACAATTATTCAAATATATTTGTTAATAACCAACTCACATCTTTTCAAATCATATCGACTTCGCTACGTTACTAAACAATCCGAAAGATCAACTAAAATTGTGTAAACACATATGCGGAAAAAAATCAGTACTTTACCCATCCCTACTAATAATCACTAAAACATGATAATTACACTTAACAACTCATATAATTCAAATTAGCATAATCTTTACTAACAATCCACAAATCAACTAAAATTACATAACTCATAAAACATATTTAACTAACATATTAAATATTTGTAATTAGCATAAGTACCTCACATCTAGCCACGGAACCACCACCACCTGCTGTGGCTTGCCGAAAATCACCACCAGAGGCAGCGGGTTCATCAATGGACAGCCACGAACTGCAACCCCAGCTCACTTTTCAACATTAATAAGAGGTTTCCAAGCTCCGAATCACTGAAATCGAGCCCCCCCAGCTCTTTATTGGTCAAAATCGCAGCTATACATACATGTATCTATACATATAAAGTCCTAAAATTTAACAAAACACCGCTCCCCTGCTTCGCCCAACAGCTTTGGCCGCACATCCCTCTCACCCTCACTGTCAAACACGAACTCCCACACACACACAAGAGTCACAGACATCACCGCAGCTATACACACGATACACACGCGGACAGAAGGGGTAGTAGGAAGGGAATGAAAGAGAGAGAGGTTAACTGCGAGATAGAGGAATTGAGAGAGATTAAGGCTTTGAGAGAGGAGAGATTTTGAGAGAAGTCGAGAGAGATTCCAGAGGGTTCTCAAAAACTCGACTAAAAATGAAATTGGGTGAATATGGGTTAATTAGGAATAAAAAGGAAATGAAGATATCTTACAATTTACTAATAAGTTTTCTAATTCAAACAATTAAAAATAAAATACATGGTAAAATGGAAAAACCAAATAGGTAATATTTGAGAAAACTCTAAATTTCATTTTTAGAATATAGAAAATAAAATTATCTCTCTCCCCATATTTTTAAAATATTTTCAGGATCAAAAATGAATTAACTATGAATTTTACAAATTTTGATCCTTTAAATACAATAAAATCCTTAAAATCATTTTAAAATACCACAACACCCAAATTAATTCACCCAACCATTTCAAAAACTAAATAATATTATAAAGATAATATTACAAAATATTTCATGATTTTAATTCCTCCGATAATTTTATAAAATTTACAGAGGATCAAAAATGCATGATTTAAATATTTTAAATCCTCAAAAATACAAATGAAAATACACCGACCTTCATAGCTCACACAAATCATCATATAAACACATAAACACAACTTCACATATTTTTCACCTTTACAACAATATTCACATAATATAATTCATAATTTATAATAAATAAATAATTTTAAATTCAAAATTTTCTAGGTCGTTATATCCTTCCCCCTTAATAGGATTCTGTCCTCAGAATCAATCCTAAGGACCCAAATTATAGTTCTGATCTTCTCAACATCTTATTTTCACTTTTCAGGTTGTATCTTTCAACCTTCTAGGATTCCATCATATATACCATCTCATAAATTTATAAGCTCATTTTATGAGCCCTCAATTTCCGAAATAACCTTAAACTTTGGTTTCCGAGTCTCATTAACTCCAAACGTCTATCATACGTGAACGAATGTCTAATTCCGAAATCAACATGACCTTGTCGTAACGAACTATACCTCGCGTCAAAACTGATATCACCATGACAATCCTCGAAATAACGCAATCGCGTAATTTGCTTTGATTTACAACGGCCTACACTTGGTATAACTTTCACGCTTTACGTATTACCACACGATTTCAAATAGAACTTCGAGAAAAGAATCTAAAGAAATCCTCCGATCAATTCCACTCCACTTTTCAAGTACTATGTTGATCAAGAAGGGAATAATTAAGTTTTTTTTTTTAGTCCTATACTTTTACCGAGTACCCAATCTGGAAACTTAACATCATTTTGTCCATTCTTAGTTGCATTCTCGCAATCGAATACTATAACCAAACACATACGTCCTTAGATGCACATCAAGCATAATTTAATTAACGACCCGATTCTCAAACTTATAAAATAGTCTGGTTTGCTAAATCTTTTGACATAGCTTCGATTATTTGCAGCCTTTGAAAGCTATTATACCCGTCATCTTGACTGTGACTTCACTCTATACAAGAACAATTCCTGAGGTCACAACTTCACTTGATACTCTAATCATGATACAATTCTTTAACAATTCTCAACAAGCTCCCGCTTTATCAACACGCATATACAACTTAATACGCATCATCGCTTATTGATATATCTTAAAACAAAATCTTCCTCAATTAAAACTTTGAGAAAAGGAATATCAAGAAATTCCCCGATCATTCTTACTCCTCTTTCATGTGCAATGTTACTTGAGAAGGGAATAATCGGAAACTTCTATCCATCCTTCATCTCATTGTTTCACTGAGTACCTATTCTGGAAAATTAACCTTATATCACCTCTTCTCAGTCGCATTTTAAAATCGAACAACACGATCCATTCTCACAACCTGGCATGCACGTCAACCACAACTCGATTTACGACTCATTTTTCACTTTCTCAAAATATTGGTTTGCAAAAACATTTGAAAGAAATCTTGAATATTTTGTTGGTTTAAAACAAATCAAGAATCTTTTTTTTTGTTCACTAAAAATCCTTTTTGAAAACAAAAATTTTCGAAAATCATTCTAAAAACATTTAAAATAATGAAGTTTTAAATAAAAATCTTTTGAAAGAAAATATCTTCGAAAACATTTTATCCTTGACATTTACAGTTTTGAAAACTAATAAACTCCATAACCTTAGCTTCGACATAACTTCCCACAATCATCATGGCAGAATCAACTTGTTTATACTTCACTATCCAATGCCCTCTGACATTGACTTCCGATTCGCAACTTTGCATACTTGACGAGTCCTCAAATTTGACTCTATACATTACAACTTCAGTATTTAATACCACTCACTTAATCACAGAATCATGACTTCCAAAATTCACATTAAGATCCTTATGCCAATTTTTTTCCTTTTCTTGTAAACTCTTAAAATCACTGTCGGTTGATTTGCATACACTTTCTGAATCTTCGATCATCTTGATATGTGATCTACGATCATATTAAATTCTTCGTCTGCATGTCGTTTGAAATCTTATTCATTGGAATAAGCTTTGACTTAATTGTCTCCTTTCTGATATCTTCTTATACAAAACAATTTCATTCCCTTGGTATAATAACTTCTTGATTTGCTTAATTGTTAAGACCTCAATGTTTGCTTCCAACCTCAAAACACCGCCTTTATCTTTCTCAAAAATCAAAATCGCCCTTTTTCTAGTCCTCACAATTTGCTCGCATTTCGTTGTTAGGAAATAAATCTAATCCTGAGTTATATTTAACTCCTAGTTATCACAATCCAATTCTTACTAACCTCCTTCATAACCATTTTGAATTTCATGATTCTTAATAATCATAAAAGCAGTCCAGTCACTCTCTTCAAACTTCCACCAAGATTGACATGATATTATTTTTGACCAAAAACTCCCATCTTTCCAAGCTCATAACATATAGCTTTTAATTTCTGACTCTACTACTTGTTACCACACTACCCTTCTGGTCACAGCCACAACTTTCCACATTTATTTTAATAAAATCTCTAGGGATTCTTCTCCCGAAATCTTATTTCCTGATCATGGGATCTCGTTAATTTCTGTTAATTCTCTTTCTATAGGCAACTACGGTGCCCCTTTCTCTTCGAACTCCACATCTTCGGGATTCCACATTCTTTTCTTAACTAAATTTTATACGTCTGCTATTTAATCACTTCTGGAACTTTCTGGTTTCTCTACCTTCCTCCTTATTGACATTTTATTCCATCTTGGTCAACTTTCCTCCATCCTTGATAACCGTGGCTTTCTACACTGGCTTGCACAAGTCATTTACTCCACATAATCATCTTACCCCTCATTCAGTCTTGGTTCTTCTTGATAATTCTTACAAACCTTTTCGTTCTGTTTCATTCTACTTTACTCAGGTCAACCTTCCTTGTCTCTAGAATCTTTCGTCTAACGACAAGTACAAAACATTCAAGATCTTTTAATTTTCCATTTTACCATCTTCGTCATTCAGTCGACGTTTAAAACAATCTTTCTTCAATGTTGAATATCTTATGCCCAACATCTTCATCACCATTCTCTTTTCGCCCTTTAACCATATCTGCAATCATGTGCTTTTCTTTGCTGTCCTTTTTCTTTATTCAATTCTCATTAGCCTCAGACTTTGTCCATGCTTCATCGGTTCCGTAATTATTCCAATTTGACACCACATATCTGTCTTAATCACCAAATTCTTAAACTTACATAACCACTTCTTCGTCTATGCAGTTGTAGTTCTATTATTTAAGACGTCGTCGCGCTTATCTTCACATCCCTTCATCATTAAGAATTTTTGAAAACATCGAATTTCTGACAAAAGAAGTCAATAAAATGAATGGGGCATTAAGTATGAATATATACTGAGTTTGTTTGATAAAGCTTTTATAAAGGAGTTTAACCGAGAGATCAAAATGATCTTTTGAACTATTATCAGGTTGCATTTGTCACTTGGTTAACCACCATAGTACATAAGGATGGCCAGTCCTTATTACTTTCGTGACAACACAATCAGTGGCGTCCCACTGGACTTCTATCACAAAGATAAGATGTCCCTGAATCCCTTTTTACATAGGTTGTTCATCTCAGTTGGAATATAGAAAATCAAGCATTCATGATAATGGAAGAGATTCAAGAGTTTCAAAAATCTTCATGTAAAATTGAATCAAGTACTCTCTGAAAAATTTAGATATTTCCGAAAGAACGAGATTGAAGTCGACTAAATCTGAATAAGAAACTCATCATCGATTGATGTATAAAAGACTTTTCAATAGATGCTTCAATGGTTGATCAAGCAAACATTCAAGAAATTCCTAATTATTCATAACCTCATTCTTGTTGACTAAGCATTAATATACTTAGCTGCCAAAACCGGCCTGACAATAATGAGTTGAATAAATAAGAAGATCTCAATTCATTCTCGATTTTGGACCATCACTGCGCAACAAATGTCTCAGCCACGGTACCAACCGGGAATTAATTTACGACAATTCAAAGAAGAATATGAAATTTCTCTAGACAATAAACTGAACGGATCAACAATTAAGGGTGCAAAACTACGCTCAACTTCCAATTCTTACTAGTAATCGCTTCCCACTTCGCATTCTTAACCTTCTTGTACCACCTCTGAAACGTTCATATCGAAACTAATATCGTAGAGTGTCCTAAATTCTACGCAAAAATCTCACGGTAAAGTCCCCCCGGACTGATAGCTCCAGCTGCCCACTTAGCTTATGCTGCTTCGGGTTGCTATCTTGCTTCTAGCCAAATCCTGAAATGATTCGAATTCCTACTCGCGCGATATGCCGAAAGACCGTTTAATGTCGCGACGCTTGCCGAAGTATCCTAACGTGATCCTTATCCTAAACCGTTCTACCCGATGCCTATCTTATACACGTACCCTAACCCTCCTAATCTGTTTCAGTGACCATAACCTGTAGCTCTGATACCAACTTGTAACACTCCCTCTATCCAACATTAATAATACATACCTTTTATAATAACATAATTATTTTTACAGGAGAATTTTAGAAAATTTAGACATGATGTATCCATAATTATGACTAACCACCTGTCCAAATCAACAAAACCAATCCAACTATAACCAAACCTGCTCATATGCATAATAACAGCAAAATTTATAAAGAAATATAACTCTGACTAACCAAGACCGCTCACAGGTTATGGTATGAAACAAACTATCAAATTGAATTATTACAATCCAACCTCAAAATAAAAATGTTATACAAATTTCTGTGAATAACAGAATCACTGCCTAACTAGATATCCCACCTCGACAAATCCCAATCCACTATCCAACGAAATCCATAACTCGAACGCCTCCTCTCGCCGCCTATAGAGCAATATCAACTGACCACTAGGTTCTCTTATTACCTCTAACAACTGGAGAAAATAAACAGAAGCAAGAGTGAGCCAACAATGCTCAGCAAGTGTAAATAGTGATGACAACTTCAATAACGATAAAAATTCTGATAAACAAAAGAATTTCATTTCATTCTATGAAAGAATTAGTTATATCGACTTTTCGATCGCCACGAGGGCCAATAATTCACCATTCATAAGGTGCATCAAAAAATAGAATTGATAAGAATTTCCAATGTCAAAATATTATTCAAACAGACTCCCAAGAAGTCAAGAACTGAACATCTCAATCTCAGAGTATAGATTAGAATTGGAATTTTTATATATTTTTTTTAAAAAAAACATCATGGTTAGGCTGCTGATCAGTCAGCACTAACCCCGGACAAACGCACACAGCAATGTCCTATAATGGATCCATGGCACACATTGGCCTTAACTTCTGACCATTAATCTGGTCTCCTCGAAGGGACATCTATTGACCATTAAACTGGTCTCCCCGAAGGGACATCTGTTGACCATAATATGGTCTCCCCGAAGGGACATCTGTTTTAAAAACATTTCCAATTCTATATCAACTGCACTAGGTGTCGGAACAATCGACAACCCTTGTCAACCAACCAAGTGGAAAACTCACGTTCCAGAATAACTCATAATTCGAGAGTTGAAGAATTCACAAGCAACAGGTATCGACAAGTTCAACACAATAAAAGGTAATAACTGACTAATCAAGATCATCAATAGGTATCGACAAGTTTGATACAATAAGGGGTGTAAACGAATAAACAATAAGAATAAAAGATATCAACAACATAGATATGAGTATTTGGGATCATAATGTCATTAACTTGTCTAAAAAGAGAGAGTTCACTTGAGAAACATAAAAGATATAATCACAACAAGATTTACAACAATTAACATTCTAAGTTAAAGCGAAGATATGGTCAAACACTAGGCACATTGAAAAGTTTAAGTTTTCATAAGCAATGAAATAGCTTAAACATTTGTTTGTAAAACGTTTCCAATATGGAAAAGTTCAGATCAATTTGAAAGAAAACATTTTTTTCCAAATGGGGGTCTTTTGGTGAAAATATGTAAGAATCAAGAGTTTCGCTAGCATGCTTTCACAAGGGCTTAAAATCTTGGATTTCCTTATTTAGAAAATTCTTAAACATTTTCGATGAAAATAAAAGAAATGATCTTCCAGGGATAGGATAATGGACGAGAAAGGTTATTTGAAAAATTCTTGCAAATCGGCTATTCGAATTACGGGTAGGGGAGATAAACAACATCACACTATTTGAAAAAGTATATGTGTCATCTGCCATCTGTACTAGACCAATTCATCACATGCTGCAAATAAACTAAATTGCATCACTTGGACAATAAGTGATTAGCAAGAACACTTGCCTCGATTTACGGAGTTCCTGACTTTAACCTCGATCCTCAACTCAGCTTATGACAACCCTTAATTGCTAGCCTCTTACTCGGCTCAACTTCCATCTCTACCTCGTAACTCGCCACTTTCACATTAATTTACCCATTGGCTTTGATACTTGTCCCTCTGTTCGTCTTTCCATTTTCTCACACACTGCTCCTGACCAGGTTTCCTATCCGAACCTTTACAAGGTCAGATACTATTTCAGTATTAACTCAAGCAAAACTTCATTGTTTGCTCTACCCATACGCGTCCTATTATGCTCATACACATCTTATATAATTACATATACAATACATATAGCCCTATCCAACCATATTCATATAGTAGTCTTAGTATAGTTAACTAAGTCACATAAACACGTCACACCACCACTTCAAAACAACACAACCACTTAATATTTAAAACCACGATATATTTTCGAAATAATCCACTAACACATATACTTAAACCCTTAGAAATCATAACATACTTTCAAGCATTGAAGTCAATTAACTTAAATAAACTTTTAAATGATTTGCAGGGGATTTTTAGAAAATTTCGGCATGAAGCATTCGTTTATCGGACTATGGGCACAGCCCCTCAAATACAATTCAACCCTGTTTTTGCAAAAATAAAGCTGCCTCAACTTGCAGCAACATAAAAGTAAACAAGTAAGAAAAGTACCCGCCCAGACATGCGGCACCTAGCACATAATAATTTACATTAACACTACTACTTACGCTACACCAATGATCGTATTTCTCACGTATTTTAATGATACGCGTGACAATCAATCATTGATGTTCGTAAGCCCTAGGGAACAACCCCTAGCACTAACTATTACTTACGCTATATCAATGATCACATCACTCAAGTATATTAATTATACTCGTGATAGCTAGTCATGGATATTCGTAAGCCCGAGGAACTAGTTGAAGAGAATTACACAAGTCCTTAAATATTGACATTTAAGACTTGTGACCTCATTACAACTCCTCGCAGATAAACACATAATAGAATGTATCTAACAATTAATCTTTGATAAATAACATATAACATTTTACAATTACTTAATCGACACCAATCTGACCATATACAATTCACCACCAAGAATTTGACCGGTATAGTATTTAACAGATAATATGACTCGACTACTACATTTAGCACATATAAACCATTTACCATTAGCAAGGTCATATAAACTCCATCATTATACGACAAATAATAGTCAATACTAACAATTATTTAGCCACTTATATCTTCACCCCCACTAGCTTGACAAGTATGAAATTCAACAAATATACCGACTTGACTTATAATATTTAACACATAGACACTCACAAATTACCCAACTCATAAACTTTTAACACCTTATATACAGTAATAACAATTAACAATTACTAACCCAAACCTATAATCAGACTCACAATTAATTCCAATAATTATAATTAACCCTCCAATACAACATATAGATTACTACGCTACTAATTACCATTAACAATTATTCAAATATATTTGTTAATAACCAACTCACATCTTTTCAAATCATACTGACTTCGCTACGTTACTAAACAATCCGAAAGATCAACTAAAATTGTGTAAACACATATGCGGAAAAAAAATCAGTACTTTACCCATCCCTACTAATAATCACTAAAACATGATAATTACACTTAACACCTCATATAATTCAAATTAGCATAATCTTTACTAACAATCCACAAATCAACTAAAATTACATAACTCATAAAACATATTTAACTAACATATTAAATATTTGTAATTAGCATAAGTACCTCACATCTAGCCACGGAACCACCACCACCTGCTGTGGCTTACTGAAAATCACCACCAGAGGCAGCGGGTTCATCACTGGACAACTGGACAGCCACGAACTGCAACCCCAGCTCACTTTTCAACATTAATAAGAGGTTTCCAAGCTCCGAATCACTGAAATCGAGCCCCACAGCTCTTTATTGGTCACAAGCGCAGCTATACATACATGTATCTATACATATAAAGTCCTAAAATTTAACAAAACACCGCTCCCCTGCTTCGCCCAACAGCTTTGGACGCACACCCCTCTCACCCTCACTGTCAAACACGAACTCCCACACACACACAAGAGTCACAGACATCACCGCATCTATACACACGATACATACGCGGACAGAAGAGGTAGCAGGAAGGGAGTGAAAGAGAGAGAGGTTAACTGCGAGATAGAGGAATTGAGAGAGATTAAGGCTTTGAGAGAGGAGAGATTTTGAGAGAAGTCGAGAGAGATTCCAGAGGGTTCTCAAAAACTCGACTGAAAATGAAATTGGGTGAATATGGGTTAATTAGGAATAAAAAGGAAATGAAGATATCTTACAATTTACTAATAAGTTTTCTAATTCAAACAATTAAAAATAAAATACATGGTAAAATGGAAAAACCAGATAGGTAATATTTGAGAAAACTCTAAATTTCATTTTTAGAATATAGAAAATAAAATTATCTCTCTCCCCATATTTTTAAAATATTTTCAGGATCAAAAATGAATTAACTATGAATTTTACAAATTTTGATCCTTTAAATACAATAAAATCCTTAAAATCATTTTAAAATACCACAACACCAAAATTAATTCACCCAACCATTTTAAAAACTAAATAATATTATAAAGATAATATTACAAAAGATTTCATGATTTTAATTCCTCCGATAATTTTATAAAATTTACAAAGGATCAAAAATGCATGATTTAAATATTTTAAATCCTCAAAAATACAAATAAAAATACACCGACCTTCACAGCTCACACAAATCATCATATAAACACATAAACACAACTTCACATATTTTTCACCTTTACAACAATATTCACATAATATAATTCATAATTTATAATAAATAAATAATTTTAAATTCGAAATTTTCTAGGTCGTTATAAATGTTACTCCAAATTCAAACGAGTTGCTGCTAATAAAAAAGCTTTATAATATTACAAAAAAAGCTTTATTGCAAAAATCAAAAATCTTTGTCCAAATCTATAAGCTTCTCCCGGAAGCTGCTTTTTTCAACCATACCCTCTTTACTTCATTGCTTACATTCAAATTTCAAATAAAAAATATCTACTTCCTTCTAATCTTAAACAACACAGTTCAAAGTTAATCTAAAATCTAATTCTCATCTTTGTTAATCAGACTTCATAAACTACGATGAAGGAGGTTGTACTTTTTTTAGTATGATCTCTATTAATCATATTTCTCTTCTTCTCTCTCTGATTTATATTTCGTTATTTTTATATTATGCAATGTTTCTCATATCTTTATTCTCCTTTATTTCACATTCAGATTTGCACGCGATTTAGACAATAGTGTAAGTGTTTCAAACTCTGTAATATGTTGTTTTTGTTTTGATTGGGTATATTTCTTATATTTTGAGAAATTTTTTTTGCAGACTGAACTTTGGGAGGAAGTGTTTGATGAGTTGTCCCACAGATGTAAGTTTCCTTTTAAGATTGTGATTTGTGAATCATATAATGGTCTAAATTTTGCTGAGGCGGTGTTCGATAATTTGCCCCAGAGAAAATTTTTGATAAATTTGTAATTTTGTAGGTTTTTTTGTTTGTAATTTTGTTTTTTTTAAGATTGTGAGCCATACAAGTGTTTGATGTGTTTGTGGATCTTCGTAATTACTTTTGTATGCTCAATTTGCAGGTGATTAATTGAATCTTGGTTTATATGTACACAATACACCTTTGCCTTTTTTGTTAGAGCAAAACATTGTATTTTTATGTACCTCACACCAAAGTAGCCTTCGTAGGAAAGATTGGATTATAAGTTTTTGATTGTTTTTTTGTTAAATTACTTAGCTTTTCTTTGGTCAGTTTATATGCAGTTCTGGAGAGATGGAAAATATTCATCCTGCAGACTTTTTGAAAGATTTTCACATACCTGATTACATACTTATTCCTCGCACGAAGGGTGAGTATCTTCGTCATGTACCTGCATGCCATCAAGTGGTATTCATCAACTCTATAAGTGGTGGTCAGTTGGGTAGGGATCTTTTGATCACTTATTGTTCTGTCTTGAATCCAAAGCAGGTCTCTTTGTCATATTATAAATGTACTATGTCAAAATTTCATGTGGATATGGCTTACATGAAGAAACTCCTCATAATGTGTTATGGACACTTTTTCTGAATTTGGAAAAACTCAAGACTAATAAAGATGAAATGGCAGAGGCTAAGAGTAATTGTAAGTTGGGCTAAATTAATATGCTTAACATGAATATCTAATTTATTAGACATATTCTTCATGATAAGTTTTTACCTGAAGTATGTCATCAGGTTGCAGGCGGGGACGGCACAGCTGGTTGGCTGCTCGGGGTTATTTGTGATCTACAAGTGGACAAGTACAAGTCTAGCTACTAATTCAGTGTAGAGTAAACCCTTTTAACCCCACAACTGACCACTATAACAAGTGTCAAAAATTTCAGGTTGTTTGGTTTAGGTGAAGTCGAAACATGTATCCTAAACATGAGCTCTAATAACATGTTAGATTAACATGTTTGATTAAATTTCTGCATTTAAAGTGTTTGTAAAAGATAATATATTCAATTAAAGGTAAATGTGAAAAAAGTCAATCGACTACTTACCTTTAATTATATTATGTTATTATTTATTTTAGGAATTTTTATAGTATAGATATCATATATATTTTTCTTTATAATGAAGGGTAAATAAGTAAATTCACAACGTACCAAAAAATAGGTACCAAAACTTTTAATATTTCCGCTTTTATATAATAGTATAGATACAGACAAAATTTATAATTATAATAGGCCTCATCTATATTTTTTATTACTAAATAATTCAAACAAAAATTCAAGACAAAAAATAGAACCGAATCCTAGAATGGTCTGTGTCGGTCCCGACTCAGGATTGTGCTCTAAAAATGCAGTAGGAACTACGGAAAAAAAAACCAGGATGCCAGATTAATAGCTACCACCCCACATGGTGGGGGACAAATCGACAAACTACAAACTACTACGTTGTTCTCTATCTAATATCTATCCACACATAGAAGACAAAATATATGTATAGAGATGTTTTGTTTGACCAAATCCAACTAAATTAGACTTATTTTTCTCCTTCCCCTTTCTTGCTTATTAAACTGCAGAACCAACAAATATACTCTGTTCATTCTGTCATTCAATTTGTTTCATGATATTTTAACAAATAACTTATAACTATCCTTCAACTGAGCACCACAGTACCTTAACTCTTTACATAAGCAGAAGAATATCTCCTCAGTAGTAGACTCCTAAAGTAACAGATCAGAAATATTCGGATACCTAAAAATCCATGAAGAGAAACAAGTCTTCCGCAATGACTGTATTCAGTGTAAAATTTTCATTGCAGTTGTTCGTTACTTCAACTAGCTAAATCAAGGCAACATCCATTGCCTCATGTCCGAAACGTATATATTACATTATAACTCACTGTCACCATTAAACCAATTTTAGACCTCTATACAGATAAATCAAGCAAGTAAATGAAACTACTCTTCACTTAATTTCATAGAAATTTGGCAAACACCAAACAGAATTTGGCAATATAATTCTGTCCAATATAGACGTTTAAAGCATCCAAGTTTTGTAAAGTTAATACAAGCTAAACATATGACATCAAAGCAAATTGAAAACATAGCAGATATGCATTTTTTGTGACAAAAGAGAAGGTTCCAAGTGAACTGATTGATCAGGGACCTCACTTCTTCCCACTTTTCTTTAGCCCAGCACCTCCAAATGCACCCTTCTGTTGAGCTTTTGCTTTAAGCTCTTTTAATGCCTGCAAACAATTGGAACAATGATATTAAGTCATATACAGGAAAACATGGGTAGTAAATTAGACATGTCGTAGAGCACCATCTAACCTTTTCCTCTTCCTTCTTTTTCTGAAGTTTAGCCAAATCATCCTGCAAAGAAAATTTTGTATTATTAAAGGATGTCAACAAAATTAAACTATGGAGATGTTAGACAAGACTGATTTCGAAATGCAAATGCTACCAACCACATCCTGCACTACGATTGTAATACCAAGGAAATGGACTGTCGTAAGAGGAGGGGGGGGGGGGGGGGGATGTGATAATTCTAAATTGATATTCTGTATTTCTGAAGCAAATCTTCAGTAATCAGGACAGTCCTTTACAAATTCATATTTTAAATTCCTTTCACTATACTATTCTCTTTTCTATTAATCCATATTCCTATTCCTTTATTCAAACATGTGCATATAGCAATGTAATCAGACCGTGAAGCTAATCAAGCCATCCCATCAATTTGTTAGAGCATCTCCAAGAGCCTCTCTAGTCAAGCTCTTAACTCAAAAAATGAGGAGAGAGAATGAAAATGTTGCTCCAAGAGACTCTTAGTGGCTCTTAAAAACACTAAGAGCCTCTTCTCTCTCCTCATTTCTAAGAGCCACTAGTAGCTCTTAACTTGTATTTTACTAATAAAATATACATACCCACCAATTCTTGCACAACTTTTGGTTATAGTGGGATTAATTTATGAATAAACTATAAATAAAGAGCTAATATAAAGAGGATTGTTGGAGTTTGACACATAAACCAATGTAATAACTTACTAAGAGCCATTTAATTATATTATTTTGAAGAGTGAATTTAGAAGTCTCTTGGAGATGCTCTTACATACATTATCGCCCATCATGGCCAAAACTATATTGATATACGACTAGAAATAGTACACAATGCAAAAACAATAACTAGCAAACTGAAAATTAGAAGAAGCA
Source organism: Kitagawia praeruptora (assembly GCA_037693485.1). Lineage (NCBI taxonomy): Eukaryota > Viridiplantae > Streptophyta > Magnoliopsida > Apiales > Apiaceae > Kitagawia > Kitagawia praeruptora. The sequence continues at coordinate 46,058,510 of CM075345.1, read as the reverse complement.
AGCGAAAAGACGTTATAAAAATGCCAAACAGTAAATATTTTTTGGGGGTGGGGGTATATCAGTACGTGTGTTGTGATAGACTGACAGTTCAATGTCAGAGGTCGTTTGGTTACCTGTTCAATACCCAGGTATTTCAATTTCCTAGAAAGTGATATTTAGCAAAGTTGTTTGGTTGAATAAAATAAGGGAAATGTAACTTTTTTGGAATTTTGAATACCCATGATATGTGGAAAGTTGCTTACCCACCCCATCCTTGGTTATTTGAAATTCCTATGAATTTAAATACCCACATCACCAACCAAACAATTTTTCTCATAGTTCCCATAGGAAATTAATTCCTATATCCAACCAAACATACTGTACTATTCTCTTTCGAATCGATTCTTTCTCACTCAATCTCCTAAACATTTTATCCATACTTGTGCATATTTCAGTGTCGTTGCACCGTCAAACCACCATAGTTACGTAATTTGTAATCCATACCCCAAGGTTAGAAATTTAAGCCTAAACTACTAACATAACAAGACAATGAGCATAGCAAACCAGAATTACAGTAACTACATTATCACAATATATGGTCGAGCAATAAAATAAAAATATAATTCACTCTTGTGGGTAGTGGCCGAGGGCAAATACTAAAAACTACTAACAAGCAAACTTTGTAAATTATTTGTTCCCTCTCGCAATTATTCGGAGCTAAGAAAAACCAATTAAAAATACGAAAAACAAATCGACGTTATCAAAACCACTCAGCAATAATAATTGAACCAACAAAATAATACCTCATCGTATTCTTTCTTTTCAGACTTGGGCTGCTTCAAAGGCTTTGCTTTTCCACCTGTGCAAAACCAACAAATACAACTTTAATTCTCTAATAACGAAAGCGTAATGTATTCAAATAAAACAATAATTATTCATCATCGTTGCTGGAAATTAAGTATCTAAAAAATAACAAGTAACGAGAAAAACCAACCTTGCTTGCCTTTGGACGACATGGTAGATATATCTAGGGTTAGGTTTGGCTTTGTTTAGCGAACAAGACAAGCGTTAATCGTAACCCTACCCTAAACAAACAATACACAGATTGTTTTGTATTGCCCTTCGTCTGTGTATATATATCATGCATATACCTCTTTCCTTTTTCTTCAACACTTTTTCTATTTTCTTTCTCATTCGGAAAAATTCTTCGTGGACCCCATGTTAAAAAAGTTAAAGGATTTTCGAAAAATTCAGATGTTTTTTTTTTGCTAAAAAAAATTCAGATGTTTAAATATTAATAAATTTTCTTACTTGTCAAAAAAATTATATCAATATATATATGCGAGTAAGGCTCTAGAGAGAACATGCTTAAAAAGAGAACGAGAGAACAACTTAAAATATTGATTTTTAAAATTCAAAAAAATTATAAATATGTTTATATCATTAATACAATTCTAAAAAACATAATTATGAACAACAAATACATGTGTAAAAAACTATTTGTGAGATTCTAAAAGAGAGTCTTCAAAATTTGTAAGATTCTAAAAGAGATTCATAAAAATTTATGAGATTCTAAAACAGATAAAAAAAAACAAATTTCCCATAAATATTTTTTTCCACAAAAAATTATTCAAGTTTGAGAATCATAAAATGCATCTAAGAATATGTATAATTTTTTAAAATTTTTAAATTAATTTTTTTAAGATGTTCTCTCGTTCTCTTTTTAAGCATGTTCTTTTTAGAACCTTGACCAATATATATGTAGGGTCTTGTTCTAATAGAAACTAACTTAGGATAGAAACTAGAAACTAAACCTAAATTAAATATTTCAAGCTAATCTAATAACCAAACTAGGGGTACCCTAATACAAAAAACGTTTAAAATTATTGGCTCTATTCAACAAAAAAATTAAAAAAAATTAAAAAAAAAGAAGTTACTGTTCACGTAATGATGTGACACGTGAAGAATAACTTTTTTTTTATTTTTATATATTTTTTTTTATATTTTTGTTGAATAGAGCCAAGAATTTTATAAGTTTTTGTGAAGGTGCCCCTAGCGGGGCCATTAAAATAAATGAAATATAATTTATTTAGTATAGGTTTTTAGTTTCTATTCTAAGTTTGGTTTCTATTTGAACGCTAGCCTATATATATGTAGGGTCTTGTTCTAATAGAAACTAACTTAGAATAGAAACTAGAAACTAAACCTAAATTAAATATTTCAAGCTAATCTAATGACCAAATTAGGGGTACCCCAATACAAAAAACGTTTAAAATTATTGGCTCTATTCAACAACAAATATAAAAAAATTAAAAAAGTTAATGTTCACGTGATGACGTGGCACGTGAACAGTAACTTTTTTTAAATTAATTTTTTTTATATTTTTGTTGAATAGAGCCAAGAATTTTATAAGTTTTTTGTGAAGGTGCCCCTAGCGGGACCACTAAAATAAATGAAATATAATTTATTTAGGCCTTGTTTGTTTCGCTGTAACCCGGCTACGTAACTATGAGTTCCTTGGAAATAAAAAAAAACTGTGTTTGGTTGAATAAATATTAAATTAACACTACAAGAAAAGGGTCAATAGACATCAGTTTATGGCCGATGTCTATTTTATTTTGCATGTGATGTCTAGGTCGGAGATGTCTATTCTAGACATCGGTCAGAAACTGATGTCTGTGCTAACATAGACATCGATATTTCCTTCCATAAACATCGATCAGTTCTTCTACAAAATAGGTTAGATATAATTAATTTTATATACTGATGTTTATGGAAGGAAATATCGATGTCTATGTTAGCACAGATAAACATCATCATATACTGATGTCTAATATACTTATAAACATCAGTTTTTTCACAAAAAAACTGATTTATATTGTGCTCTTTGACATCTATGTCAAATAATTAAACTGATGTTGTATTTGATATTTTACATCACATTTTTTCATATTAACTGTTTTCTTTTATTGTTATAGTCATCTCTTAATTTATTAAATTGTTGTCTTTTTCTGGTTTAAACATAACATGCTACATTGAATAAATATAATCATCCAATAGATAAGAATTTCTCAATTGTCATTGACAAAATTAAAATCAATGTCATCAACATCCAAATTACATAAACTGCATATCCGAAGTACCAAATCCAAGGCAAGTAAACATGACTACATATCCACAAAATGAACTAAACTCATAAAAGTACCCATCCAGTCATCCACAAAACAAAGTACATAACCTGCTTAACTAGTCCTAGTCCTAGTCAAATAACTATGTCTGTAAATGCGATATATTAATTAAACCTTGCCAAAAGAAGACTTGTGTCGTCAAATGTGATCTTGGATGAATTGTAGAGTTTCAATCCGCACCTCATCAAGCTCAGCCACATTGTAATACTTCCGCGTCTTGGCCATCCACTACAATGTAGGAAAGACCATTAAAGGAAATTTATCATACAAATAACCTTGTCAATGCTTTTGGTAATGATTACTCTTTTGGACAGTTGAGATCATGACATACCCAATTGGAAAAATAAATAAATTCCAATTAGCCATCTGGTAAAACGGAACACCAGCTTCACCAGCTATGGCCTTTGCAACCAGGGTCTACAAAGGAATTAGTCAGAATTGCATTTACATTGTAGTATTTAAATGCTATGTATGGAAGTAAAACGTACCTTTCCGCATTTACAAGCCTTATAGACAAAGTGCAAGTAAAAGCAAAAAAAAAAAAGAATTGCCTGCAAAGCATGGTCTTACAAAAGAATTCAGTTTAGAAATTGTAACTGATACTGTCACTGACCTAACCTAACCCTTGTAACACAACTTTCACAATGATTAACTTGTTCACATATTTCACAATAAAAGACAGAATATATGATCTCAAATCGGTGTCTCTCAACTCATCCTAAAATGTGCACCACAAATCTGTGAACTCAAAATTAGCAACAGGATCTTCATATGTGAAAATCACATGTTTAATACAAATTTAGTTCTTTTTGTCTTTTTGAAAGCATATCAATCCCAAATGCTGGAAGCTGTTATTAGTCCTAAATCTATCATTTTACCAACCAAAAGATAACCTACTAATTTAATGCTAAATAATCAAACCCCCAGTCAAAAAGACCATAAGCTTTTTAGCTCATAGCTCCTGTGATAAGTGGGCTCCAGTAACTGTATTAACGCACACCTAGAAATCTCTGGGCTTATACCAAAATATATGAATAGCCAAAAGTGCCTTTATTAGCAAGAGCAGGAATAGACTCATTGTTCATATCCCATTGTTACAGCAAAAAAACCAAACACTTGCACAAAGTAAATTATAAATAAATTATCCTGCTGTGCTTTCTGGATATTGTCTAAACTTCAGAAACAATAATGAAATTTCTCCGCGTCGTAATAATATACACCTTTTCATCCCTTTATATTAAAAACCCTTGTGTGCTGTATTAGCATTTAATTTGTTATTTATCAACAAAGACAAGCAGGAGTCTGATTCTGATGCAAACATATTCATGATTTAACCAAAAATCAGACTTACTTAGGTTATACTGTTTGTTGAATAATGCCACAATGTGTTGCCAATATCATTTTTCTAGCCACATCTCACGAGTTTCTTGTTATTCAACTTAGTATGCCCATAAACAGAGCTCGTGTTCTCCAATTATGATGCTGCATAAGACATATGCAGCTCAAGTTCCTGAGTTATTATATTCAGATCTTTGTCAAGAAGTGTTATCAATTAGTTTACACGATATTTTGATGGATCTGATTTTGTGGAAATGGTGATAGTGGGTATGTGAGGACTGTGAACAAGGAATACGAAGAAAAGCACATTTTTTCAACATGAACACAATGTAAGAAGGAAAAAGAGACAGTTCATTTTTCTCAAATATGTTAAGGTTAATATAGGACATGAATGTCATTGAACCAGACAAAATGTTTCCTATTACCTCATTCAGCATCCTGTGCAGTTCATCCCTTGCTTCTACCACACGGTCTGGATCGTTGCTATCAATCACAAAGATGAGCCCCTGGGTGTTCTGAAAGTAATGTCTCCACAGAGGACGAATCTGCAGGAACAACGTACAGGAGGTCATCTAATTAACTGTAATACATAGTTACCCAAGATGCAATAAGGTACTCTGATTCTATACCAATAGGTATATTTAATCTATTAATACACCAAAGTATTAAATTATTGTTCTCTTTTAGTGCTCAGATATTCTCTTTTATATAATCTTTCACTGCCGAGAGAAATGTGCGCACAGAGAAAAGAATAACAATATATCTACCCGAACAAATGGAAAAATCAACAAGGTCGTACAAAACAGTAACAAACCAACGTTCAGTGATGATCTCAAACACTTTTACTGACACATGTCAGCAATTGAGTATGATGATGAAGCATACCTTGTCCTGGCCACCCACATCCCAAATAGTAAAGCTAATGTTCTTATATTCCACAGTCTCAACGTTAAATCCTGAAAAGAAAATGCATTAGCCTACAACAACAAAACTGAAAAGAAAAAAGATCCTTAGTTCCCAAATAGATACTGGTATACATTAATATATCTATATATAATATGAATGCAGAAGAAAACTCTCCTATTGCATTTAGCTTTCCTTCCTTATCAGAGAGGGGTCCCCCGAATAATGGAGAGAAGTGTAGATTTTCTCTCGTGTTTAGAGAGAAATGGTGGTAGTGTAAAAAATAACAGACTTAAGGACATGATATTTAGATAAAATGGAGCATTTGAAAGGAATGGAGTGCACCAGGAATAAGGGAATAATAATATATCAATTCTAAAAAGGTAACAGAAAGCGAAGAAATCAATGTTGAAGACTTGCATAATACTGGGAAATCCAAAGAAATCAAATTTACAAAAATGTAAATCTCAATTTCCTCAAAAAAGACTCTTCTATCAAAGACTCTTCTACATTTGTGCAAATATTAGTTACGTACTACAATTCTCCGAGATATAACTGATACTGTCACTGACCTAACCTAACCCTTGTAACACAACTTTCACAATGATTAACTTGTTCACATATTTCACAATAAAAGACAGAATATATGATCTCTCAATGAAACATTACAGCTTAAATATGAAATTAAGGCAAGAAGATTACCCAATGGGTTTTAAGTTCAGCTTCAAGATCATTACGTGTTTTATCCCGACCTTTCCAACGAGTCTGCCAATTTATAGGTGGTCCAGAGAAGATCCAGTATCCACCAAGCCTTAAAATTCTATCAACTTCAATCAAGTAGAGTCAATCTACACAAACAGATACCATTTAGAAATTTGAAGCAAACTTAATTACCCTATAACTGCATGTATGCAAGAAAGTGTTAAAACATCGTATTAGAAATGAATTACCATTTTTACCCCACGGAATCAAGCACCGAGAACAATAAGCCATGTCAAACGCTCTTGAAGGGTAAGGTAGTCCAATCAAAGACTACCAGCTCCACAAAAACCAAAACCTTTATGAACAATCTCCAATTATTCCGAAAAATAGCTTCCGAAAAATAATACCTTGGTATTATTCCAAGTCCGTATAGGGATGCTGTTTTAATTAATCATATTATATTTAGATTGATTGTAGTTAAAAACCCCATTACTCCAATTAACACCAACATATGACTTCTGCCAAGACCAGAAAAGAAACTCTTATGGAAGGATACCTGTTGAGTGCCCGTCAAAACTTTGTTCCTCATGGACTATCCTAGTGAACATCAGTCTACAAAAAGGACAATTCATTGTTACAAATTAAACAGAGATACAGACAAAATAAATCAATTAACGAAACAAAGATATAAACCAGCAGTAGATATAAACCAAATCAGTTGATAAACACATATACAAACCAATTTAAAATTAACCTAATTAAAGCGATTAATACTGATACAAACCAGTTCACAAATATATATACAAACCCATTTAAAATTAACCTAATTAAATTAAATAATATAGACACAAACCCAAACAAAGTATATACAAAAAACCAAATTATAATTAACCTAATTAAAGATTAAAAATCGAATAAATGGAGCAATTACATGAATTAGGTAGATACTACTTACTAACTGAAGAGCAAATCGAGCAAAGAGAATAGCAAATCGAATAAGTCGCGGACCAAATCGAGCTGTTCTTGGCGAGTTAGGGCTTCGAGCTTTTCTTCGTGAATCAAGTATTGAGGAACAAATCGATCTAGGGTTATTCATGAGTTGTTGTTGATGTGTTGTTCTTGTTCGATTTAGGGTTCTAATTATAAGAGTGTATGGATTTAGGGTTCTATGAATTGTACGTAGCTCATTATGAGAGAGAGAGTTTCAGGGAGAGAGAGTTCATACGAGAGAGAGAGATAAGAGTTGTGTGTGTGTTAGTTTTTAGTTTGAGTTTAATTAGTTTTGTGAAAAGGGGGAAGTAATTGTGTATAGGCGGGGAAATATTTGGTACGGGGGAAATTTTGACATTAAGGCTAAAATTTTGGTTAAGGGGGGAAATAAAAAGAAGGGCGCGGGTTTTAATTTTTAAAGGCTGACTTTAGACATCGGTTTTAAAAAAAGTGATGTTTACAAAATGCAAAGACATCAGTTTAATTCGGGGTGATGTTATTACATCTTTTAACATCAGCGGCATTTACAACCGATGTCTAAAGTGTGATGTCTATTGAACTTTTTCTTGTAGTGTAAACACCGTTTTTTCTAATACCTGTGTATTTCAAGTTCCCCCAAAACACGGTAACTCACTTCCCTACCTTAAGCGTGGTCATTCCAAATCCCGCGGTTGATTATCGATCCAATTACTCCCGATAAAATTGGGCGCTAAACTACTGTATCCATTGCCGCCAATTTGTCTACTGATTATCCTTATATCTTCCTCTCCCATAGTTATTTTTTCTTTAATCTATCTGCAACACAGCTGAATCGAGGGTTTGCAGGATAGTCACCAATCTCCAGGTATTCACCCATATCATGGTCCTCAATAAGATTGATAGTGGTTGTTAATATGATGATATCATATCAGTTTGCAATTGTCTTTTTATTTATATATCATTAGTTATGTGTTGTAGTATGTTTTTTATGTTTTATTTGATGTTTCTTGAATATAGTACAAACATCCATTAATTGTAGTTGAATTTTACACTTTGATTCTATTTTCTTATACTGTAGTTTCTTTGTGATTGATCTACAGAAATGGCCCGAATGCCATTATCTAAGAAGAAACAAATTATTGCAACGTGCGTTACGATACGCAATGAGATGGTTAAAAAGATTATGGAGATTTTGATTGAAATTCTGCATAATTTTGTTCAGTTATATGTTAAAATACCTAGACCAATAAACTTTCTTTTTGACGGTTCTATTGATGAAAGACTTCAAGCGAGGTTTTTGAACATCAAATCTATTATTCAAGTTAGTGACCAAGTATGTATAGACAATGTTAGAATGGACAGAAATTGTTTTGACAATTTGTGCGGGATGCTTAGGGATATTGGAGGGTTAAAAGGTAATCGAAATATGGATACGGGTGAAATGGTCGCTTTGTTTCTTTACATACTTGCACATAATAAAAAAAAACAGAACAATTCAAGTTTTCTTTAGAAGAAGTGCAGAAACTGTATCACGTCACTTTACTTGCGTTCTTCATGCTGTTCTTAAATGCTACAATCATCTTATTAAGAAGCCGGAACCGATCACAACAAATTTCATGGATTCAAATTGGAGGAGTTTTAAGGTAAATAAACATATTGTAATTAGTTAACTTGCATAAAATATAGTAACTAGTATGTAATTATTTTTGCAGAATTGTTTGGGTGCTTTAGATGGAACACATGTGAAAGTGCGTGTTCGTGAGAATGACAAGGTTAGATACAGAAATAGAAAAGGAGATATTTCTACTAATGTCCTCGGTGTATGCTCAAAAGATATGCAATTTATCTATATATTACCTGGTTGGGAGGGATCATCTCATGATAACAGAGTACTTCGAGATGCTCTTTCGAGAAGGAATCCTTTGAAGGTGCCTCAAGGTAATATAGGTGTTTATTATTATTATTATTATTATTATTTATGTGGTTGTTTTGTGTTAGTAATTAACTAATTCATAATTTCGTTGTTTTAGGATGCTACCATTTATGTGATGCTGGATATATGAACTGCGAAGGATTTTTGACCCCTTTTAGAAGCCAACGATATCATCTAAACGAGTGGAGAAATGGTCGACAACCTACAACACCAGAAGAGTTTTTTAATATGAAGCATTCTCGAGCAAGAAATGTTATTGAGAGGTGTTTTGGGATGTTAAAACTCAGATGGGGTATTATGAGAGATACTACTTGGTATCCAATGAAAACCAAGTGCAGAATTATTTCAGCGTGTGCTTTGCTTCATAATTTTATAAGGTCTAATATGAGAGTAGACCCAATAGAGGCTAGAGTTTGTGAAAATGGAGAGAATGGAGATGCATTTAATGAAGATTTTGTTCACCATCTTGAGTCTAGTACTGCCTGGAACAATTTTAGGAATCAACTAGCCAATGAAATGTTTAATGAATGGCAAAACTCTAGGCATCTTTAATCATTTAGATTTTAGAATTTTACATTTGTTTTTTCTTGTAATGTTTATGCTTGAATTGGGTTTGTATGCATGACATTTGATCTACTTGAAAGAATAATAATACTTTAATTTGATTATGTCAATATTCATGTAGTAGGAATTATAATGCATGTTGCTTTATTGTATTTATATATATTTTTTTTAACTTTGACAAAGTCTCCAGGTTAAGCACTATGAGTTCAGATTCTCAAGCGAAACAAGTAGATTCTAAAAGCAACAATACTAGATGGAGAAGTAAAGAGGATGCTGCCCTTGTAATTAAAGTCATTATTAAAGCTAGTAGAAGATGGTGGTTGGAGGGCTGAAAATGGTCAACTGAAATCTGGAGCGTATGGAAAGCTTGAAAAAATTATGGGAGAGATCCTTCCTGGTTGTTGCATGAAAGCTCGTCCTCATATTGAGTCACGGGTTAGATTATTGAGGAGACAGTTTTTCGCAATTGAAGAGATGCGTGGCCCGAATTGTAGCGGATTTGGTTGGAATGAATTGGAAAAATGTATCACATGCGAGAAGAGTATCTTTGAAGATTAGCTGAAGGTATTATATTATGTTCCTCGTAATTCATATTTCTAGCTTTACTACCAGCATCTATTAAAGCAAGTAGATTTTATGTTTTTCACTAATGTTCTGTTATCTCCGGTTGCTTTGAGGACCAGACTCTTTCTATACCTAGATAATATACAATATGCCTCTGCTAAGTTTGAAATTAGTGCTAAGTTTAACTTGATCCATATAATGCCTGCCTCGAACCTGTTATTCATGTTTTAATAATATGCATATTCTTTTTCATGTTATATGAACTTCAGAACCATTATTGTCGTTATCGACTTTATATTTAGCTATGAGGAAAATAGTGAAGACCCAAGAACATCTTTATTCAATTGAACATTGATGGTTACAATTAAACATTGATGGTAAAAGAGTTATCAATTAATAAGTCTGGAAAACATGTTAACTCTGATGCTGATGTATTTTACATGCCAGTATAAGTAGGAAGAGTTGTGCTATGTGACAACAACTATGATTTAAAAATAAAGATGCATCTACCTTTGATCTGCAACTTAATTATTATGAGGAGATCCTACTGTTAAGCAAGTGTTCAATGTATATCCCATGCATTTTAATTTCAGGGCAAAACATTTTACCTTTAACAACAACTATCCTAGTATATTTGTTTAGAGACTTTTCTTACCTCCATTTGACTTTTGCTAGTGGAGTGTCTACTAGCAGTCTAGCACCCAGCTACATAGTGTTAAGGATCAAACTTGATTGCTTACTTTCTAATCTTTTTCCTCAGTTGAACTCTGTCGACTTTATACTGATGAGCTGTTTTTATGCCTCTGCTACAGTCATGGACTAGGCTGTGGCATTTGTACTTGTGACTTCAGTCTTTATTGTTCTTTAATCTGAACCCAACATACTCCTATCTCTTTAAGGACTAGAACCATCAACATCAATAACTCAAGATAAAGTCTTTAGGGAGCAATTCTGGCTTGTTAACCCCAACTTTTGCCTCAGCAAATCCAACTCCTGCAATCTCATAGGCTTGTAATAAACTAACTCAAGATTTTCATTTATATTAGTTTATGAAAATAGTTGCAGAATCTGCCCCTAAGCCTTAAAGCCAAAGCACTTAAGGAAACCCCTAATCTCTTTGTAATATGAGGTTGAGGGTTTGAACCTCAGTGGAGGCATAGTGCCAGTAACAAATAATCAATAAACAATCTTTTGCAGACCAGAAACAAATAGATAGTTTCATCTAAAGGAGGTACTTCAGAAGAAAATTTCGATGCTTTTATTGACTAAATTCATCATAGACCTCTATTATCATAAGGCTACTTCGATACACTTGTTTTGGCACCCCACTTATATCACTGGTGTCTTGCGAATATTAGATACACTTGTAATATATATTCAGTTTCTTTTTAAATCTTTATTATATCTTTTTTACAGAGTCATCCAAATGCTAAGGGGTTAAGAAATAAATCTTTCCCATTTTATGACGAGTTAGCTCAAGTTTTTGGTAAAGATAGAGCTAATGGAGAAGGTGTCGAAAGTCCAGCTGATGCAGTGGAAGAAATTGCTAATGACGAGGAGAATAGTTCGTATCAACAATCTGGACAAAAAAAAGATAATCTTGAGGATGAGATGAATCCCAAAAAAAATTCTCAGCCTACAGATGCAAGTTCTCGTGGGAGTAAGAGAATAAAACCAGATTCGTTAGAAATTGTGAAAGAACTTACATCTGGATTGCAAAAAATTAGCGATGTTATGGAAAATGGAAATGAAAATATTGCAAGGTTAACTAATTGTTTTCAGCACGAATCAGATGGTGCTAAGAAACGGATGCTTGTTAATTCTGAGCTGTTGAAGGTTGAAGGGCTAAGTCCTCAAGATTTTATAAAGGCAGGGAGAAAAATTGCCCTTGATCCTTTAGAGACAGACTATTTTTTTAGTCTACCTGAAGATTTCCGATCAACTTATGTGCAAACTTTGCTGCTTCCTGATTATTGATCAAATAAATTATTTGATCTCAGGCTAAAAACAACAGAGGACAATGCAAGTGTGGCTAAAGTTTATTGCTTTTTTATTTGTTCTTGTTTTTTGTTTTATGAACTACCATTGTTTATTTAACGTTTCATTGGTTGGATGCTCAAAAGAAATTCACTTTTGGTTTTTTTATAATTTTTGTTATTAGTATGTGGGAGAGTATGTGATTTGTAGACACAATTTGCAGCAAGTTGGCATTGTTTATATTTGTATGTGTTTTGTTTATAATTTTTGCACCTGAATGCATTGGCTGTTGGTAGGAGCAGGGTACTTCTGCAATGACAAATTTAAACACATACAGGCACACGCATGTTCTATTGTATAGGATACTGACAAGAATAAATATTGCTGCAAGAATTTAAAAAAATAGTAGGAAGTTCCTTGGAAGTTGATTAATTGATGAACCAAACAAGGACTGTGTAAATTATGGTTACACACCACTAAACCAAACATGGGTTTTTAATTTCCTTGGAACTAAAACACTGTAACTGAGTTTCAAGGAATTTTAAATTCCCTAGTAACTATAAAACTAGCGAAACAAACGAGGCCTTAGTGTAGGTTTCTAGTTTCTATTCTAAGGTTGGTTTCTATTTGAACGCTAGCCTATGTGTGTGTATGTGTGTGTGTATATATATATATATATATATATATATATATATATATATACTGCAAAAAGTTGTTTTTCAATTATAAGCAAAACTATATTTTTTAAGAATTTTTTTCAAAAAGTCGAATTTGCAATCAATGTAATTAATCCAATGCAAACTCAAATACAACAAAAATTTTTAATTACTTTTAATGAAAACGTAAAAATAAGTTATATTTGGTTTAAATCGAATATTTAAAAAATCTATCTATACTATTATATAAAGAAAAAATGACCAAAATACACTAATTTTGGGAATCCAATACCCAAAATACCTACCGGTGGAACACACCGCCCTTTCTACCCACTGAATACGCATGTGCAACATGCGTACTCCTCACACACATGTGCACAATGCGTACTCTTCTTTACATGAATGAAAATGTTGTGCTGGTCAGGTCAGGTTATAAACAATATGAACTACACGCATTAGACAAATGCGTGGTCTTCTTCTTTTTTTTTAAAAAAATAAAATCAGGCCGCCTGATTCAATTTTTTATTAAAATTTTAAATAAATTGCTACTAAGTGGTGGAACAGATTGGTGGAAAAAAAACCAAAAAACTAAGTGGTGGAAAAGAAGACTGGTGGAAACAAAAATAAAACAAAAAAATTAAGTGGTGGAAAAGAAGACTGGTGGAAACAAAAATACAACCAAAAAACTAAGTGGTGGAATAGATTGGTGGAAAAGAAAATAAATTGAATGGTGCTGACTTGGTCAACTGGTGGAAAAATTTGGACCTCATTAAAATAAATTTAAAAATTTAAAAAAAACATTTTTAATTAAATTTAGGGTTCAACAATTAACTTTTGGGGTTTAACACGTTTCCATTTTGGTTTTTAAAAATATTCGGAACGAAGAATAAACCGTATACGAACTTAGGGTTAGGGGTTTAGGGTTGTTTACAACCCCAAACCCTAGACCCTAAGCCCTAACATATCCTGATTTTAAACGCGTTAGCGTTTAAAAATCAGGCCGCCGGATTCAATTTTTTTATTAAAATTTTAAATTTTATCTGTATTCCCTCAGGGTTTCAACGGTTAACCTTTGGGGTTCAACAGTTCCATTTTTGGTTTAGAAATATTTGGAACGACGAATAAACCGTATACGAACTTAGGGTTTAGGGTTTAGAGTGACCCAAAACCCTAATTTATCCTGATTTTTAGACGCATTAGCGTTTAAAAATCAGGCTGCCGGATTCAATTTTTTATTTAAAATTTTTAAATTTTATCTATATCCACTCGGGGTTTCAACGGTTAACCTTTGGGGTTCAATAGTTCCATTTTGGGTTTAAAAATATTCAGAAGTTTAAGTAGAAGAAATAAGCATAAGGAAGATGCGTACCCAAAATATACGTATAAGGAAGATGCGTATTCAGTGGTGTTGTTTGACGTGCCAAGAGAGAACACGCATAGTATTAATGCGTATACAGAAATATGCAATATCTTAATGCGTAATCAGTACCAACAGAAAATGGGCAAGGCGAACTTCTTTAAAGAACACGCATACAGGTAATGCGTTGATAGGTGTACGCATGCCAGTAATGCGTATTTGATGGACATTTAGGGCAGCCTGTCGCGCGCGCGGGTATTTTGGGTTTGTGTTATTAAAATATGGGTGTTTAGGTATTTCACCCCCTTATATAAAAGCCGAAACATTAAAAATTTGGTTGGTCGGTATGCTACCTATTGATTTTACTTATTTACCCTTAGTTAATTACAAATAAAATCCATTCTACTAACTAATCAATTTATATCTTTTATATATGGGCTTCTTTCAAAACTACCCATCTTAAGTTTTGGGCTTTTAAAAATAAACAGTCCAACTTTGTAAAATTCAAGCGCTACGATCATACTTTTTTTTAATTTTAAAAATACGTACGGTTTCTTTTTCTTCGTTTTCTTCTTCTTCCTCTTCTATCTCGTGTGGCGTTCATCTCCATCCATCCCCAACCTTTGCCGGCCTTCGACCTCCACCTCCCCGACCTTCATCGCCGAAGACAACTACAGTAACAACTTATACGACTTCTAATCGCAGGCCCCGCAGGGGCACCGTCTCAATCGAAGCGGTAGAGGTGAGTTCTCCGGCGATGACGCCAAGTGTCTTAATTTCATCTTTGATTGTTAATTCAGCTTGAATTGGATTGTACAACAAGTGAAGTAACAAACCTACCTTTCGAACAACAAGGAATTATTCCTCCTCCTTGGTTTCTTAACCCTAATTTACACTCTCTTTCTTCAGATCCCAAAGGTACTCATCTTTGATTTGCCTATTTTGTGCTTGTTTAGATTTTACTAATTTTGATGAATTACTGTCCCAAAATTTTACAATGCGATATTTTTGTGTCTTTTTGTGGAATTTTATGAGTTTTGCGGTGTAAAAATGAGGAATTAGAAGCTGATAATGCTTGAAAATTGAATTACCATTAGCTTACTTATAGGAATATTAGTTTCAGGCTGGCTTGAACTTGTTGCAAAGTTAAAATGTTGTGCTTTAGTCACATTGTTACGTTCGGTTATCGTATTACTTAGTCACATTGGTATTACTTAGTTGGCTCGAAAACATTGTTATCGTATACATAGTCTTAAAATATGTATTCAAGATTGCTACCTGGGCTCAAACGTACCTTTTACCAAATCTTGCTCTCAATGTAATTATCATGTTGTGTTGTGGTTCGTTTTGCAAAGAAACTGTTCAATCTTTTGCATAACTGCTGTTGTTAATTTTTCTTGTAAATTATTGGTTTATGAGTACTTCTTTCCTGCTTTATTTAGCTTTCTTGATATTGTAAATTTGATCGGATGACGTTTTCTTATTCAACTGGTCAATGCTACTTGCGGAGCAGGCTAATTGGTACATGTGACAGTGGTGATTATTAGTTTATCACGATTGTTAATATTTTCAATATCTCGATTGTTTATCTCATTGAAGACCTGAAATATAAAAAATGACCAAGGGATTATTAGTTGAAAAGGTGATGATGGGGCGGGGTGGACTAATCTCAATGGGCAATGATATTTACCCAATGTGTGCACATAGTGGTATCTATTAACAGCCAGATATATAACATAAAATAGCAGGGTGATTTTATTACGAGAGTTACAGCTTCGTATTGGTGATTTTAATGTGAGATTCCTTTTTTTTTTCAGGTTATCAAAACGGTTCCATGTGGGATATACTTGCAGGAGCACTATGCCATCTTTGAAGAAACGTTGAAGACTATTCTGAGCCACTATGCCATCGACAACAACTTCTATAGAACACAAAATTGGCTATATTAGTTATTATATAGCCAATGATTAGAAGTTAGCTAATAAAAGTTTTAGTATTTATAGACAATGAATAAAAATTATCTTTATATTTTATGCACCCCATATGCAGTACTCATATCATATATTGAATAGTTACAATATTAATTAAGTTGAAAATATCTTTGTATGCAAATAGTATTGCATAATATTAATTAAGTTAAAATAATCTTTTGTTAATTTGATATGAAAAAAAAATCATGTTTGCAACCTTTGCAAATACTTTTGTGTTAGTTGCAAATATTATGACATAAGTTGCAAAACTGGTTGCAAACAAGGCTGCAGAAATTGCAACCATGGTTGCAGAAGTTGCAACCATTTCAAAAGGTGCAACTGATATAAATAGTTAACTCTAACCTTGTTGCAGAAGTTGCAATCTTGTTTGCAAATGTTGCAACCATGGTTGCAAAGGTTGCAACTGATATAAATAAGTTGCAAAGTTGCTTCAACCATGGTTGCAAAGTTTGCAAACATGGTTACAAAAAAGTCCGCTCTTGTTTCTATCAATTGCAACCTTTGCAACAATGCTTGCAACCTTTGCAAATATGGTTGCAGAAGTTGCAAACAAGGTTGCAACTGATACAAATAGCTAACTCTTACTCTTGAGATGGGTGTCCCTGCGGGGCCTATTCCACATAAAATCATATTATCTTTTGAAATACAATCTTTTGAACATACTAGTTTCTTTAGCTGACAAGTACTATATTGAAAGACATAAGTTGAAAATAGGGTTGCATAAGTTACAATTGATATTGATAAGTTGCAAATAGTGTTGCAACTGATATTGATAAGTTGCAAATAATGTTGCAACTGATATAGATAAGTTGCAACTATAACTGGATAATAAACACAATGTGCAGCAATGCTCTCAAAGAATGATGAGACAAAGATTACAGTCGCAAGAAATAGTAGAATGTAGCATATGCAACATAGCATTAGACCTTAAACAAGCGACTAACATTTTCTCTTTTTTTTGGTAAATGAGGACGAACCCTCGAAAAAATTTTATAACATCAAAAGATATTTACAAAAAAAAGGGTTTACCCTATCAAAGCATGATTTAATATTTACACTTCTTTTGTCATGTTAATTACTGGATTGACTTCATATATGTTTATACCTTTTCAAAATGAAAATTATTGCAATCATGTTTGTAACTTCTGCAATCATGTTTGCAACCTTTGTGATCGTGATTGCAGAAGTTGCAACCATAGTTGCAACCTTTGCAAACATGATTGCAGAAGTTGCAAACAAGGTTGCAACCATGGTTGCAGAAGTTGAAAAATGTTTACAACCTTTACAACCTTTGTTATTCTAATGAAACTACAAAAAAACTTAAAATTCTTGTTTAAAATAATGTTAAATCAACAGGTGAATCCATCAAATGACTCGATATTCGAAGTTTGTAATGTACGTGGACAAGAAATCTATTGTTAATTTGGCTTCTAAAAGCTGTACATGCAACAGGTGATTCCCGATACTGTTTCACAGAATTTCATAAATACATGTTCTTCGTTTATCTTTATATTGTATATATTTTGTTGTAAAACAAGTTTCAGATGGATCAACTTCCTTGTGCACATGCAATTGCTATTTTGCAAAAATTAAATCACGATCCTTATGATTATTGTTCATCATACTACAGAAAAGAAGTAATGATTGCTGCTTATAAGGAATTGGTATATCCGGTTAGCAAGAAAGATACATGGAAAGTTCCAGATGATATCAAATCGAGGACAATGTATCCCCCGAAAGGCAGAATCAGAGTAGGAAGACCAAAAAGGAGAAGGCGCAAAGCTGCGTGGGAGACAAATATACCAATTCAACAATTAAAATGCGAGAAATGCGGTCAATGTGGACATAATAGAAGAACTTGTAGAAGTCCGCCATCGAAAAAAATAAATTAGTTATTTACAAATTAAGTTGGAAATATTGTAGCAAATGCTGAATTACTAAGTTGATTAAGTTCAAAGTAGTAATGGAACATATATGACATGTGTTTCTAAATTTCCATTTTTGTTTATTTTGAGTGGAATTGCAAAATTGCTGCAACCATGTTGCAACTTTGTTTTGCAAATATTGCAACCTTGTTTGCAAATGTTGCAAATATTGCAACTGATCGCTATAGTTGAATCTTACAATTAAGATGGTGTCCCTGCGGGGCCTAAACCACATAAATTCAAATTTTATTTATATTACCAGTTGAGGACCATAAATTATTGAACCACTACCAAACATTATCAATTGCATAAAATCTCTAAACAACGAAACATTACCAAACATAGTTGCAGAATAAAGTTTCTATTAAACTTTGAATCATTAATTATCAAATTTCTCGAACCAAAAGAACTACATTGTTATGTCAACAACATTTTTTTCTACTACTTAATGTCATAAAATAAAAAATACAACTCATTTATTCACATATCCCACCTTTCTCTTTCTACCGTATGACTTTGTTGTTGGAGCCTTTGTTGATGGAGCCTTTGTCATTGGAGCTTTGTTTTTGGAGCCTTAGTTGATGGAGCCTTTGTTGTTGGCTGACTTATGATCTTTAAATGGAATAATATAATCCATCCCCTGCAGTATTATGCATAACATGTGTGAGCCTTTACAGATATATGATTATAAGCTGCAACCATGTTTGCAAAAGTTGCAACCATGATTACAGAAGTTGCAACCATGGTTGCAAAGGTTGCAAATATGGTTGCAAAGGTTACAATTGATAGAAATAGATAATTAAGCTTAGTACCCCTACGGGGCCTGTACTGATATCACAAACAAGGATACATCGGAGTCAGAAAATATCTCATTAACAGGAATTGAATTAGCATGGATGGCTACTTGAACCTCATATCTTTAACTGTTGCCTTGGATTTTGTAATTTTTTTGTTTTAAAGGCACTACAGTTTTGGACGTTGAACCCGGGGAAGCCTCATTGACAGAAACCGGATCATCTTGGATGGCTGCCCTCGCCCTCTTAGTTGTCAAGGGTGCTTTGGATTTCTTAGTTATCTTTTGTGGGTGGTATATTTGATTTCAATGTTGAATTCGGGGAAGATGAGAAGCTTGTGTGAACCGTGTTTCAAATTGTCAAAAAATATATGCACCAATTAACTGTTAATACTAAAATAAACAACATTGATGCACATAGTCAGTTCATAGAATCTAGCAAACAATCGGTTCATAGTCGGTTATAAATTTGATGCACTCTTGGTCACTTTAATTTTATTGTCGAATGATTTGTCAATGTTGAAGAGTACATTATATCAAATTAAGACAGTTTCTAGAAGGGTCTAGAACAAGAAACTATTACTTAAATTAAGTATAGAGGTTAATGAAGACTGGCATATCAAACTTTTACCACATTATGTACAATCGAATTCATAGTACAAAACTTTTAAGCATATAAAACTGATGTTCGTCCCTGTGGGGCCTCGATTACATGTAAAACTGATGAAAGATCACAAAATGAGACAACAATTTCACTTTATTCGCATAATCGCTTATAAAAACATTTAAACAAGGAAAATAGTATCAGTACTTAATATTAATTAATCTTATCCTCATTTCTAATCATTTCATGACAACAAGAACTCGACTCTTCAACAAGTTCTCGACTTATCAATAAGCCTACATAATCTCGAAAACTTAATTGTAAGTCTACACAATTAGGTTTACATTTTGTGCAATAATCACATTAACAAAATTTCAAATAAAGACAAAACATTAGGGCTATAATCACACTTGCAACAGTTATACAAAGCAATTAGCAACTAATTTAAACACTTAATTAAGAAATAAACTAGTGTTTTTACTTGTTTACACATAAATCGACATGGCTGCAAACCTTCACATATCCCAGGTTCGATCTAAATTCTCGTGATGTAATTCTTTGGGATGCTGTAGACATACGAAAGGTAAAAACTAGCCATATATGGGAGAGTATCAGGCACCGTGGACACCAAGTTTTATGGTTCAAGGTGGTTTGGCATCACCTAAAGATCGAAAGATACGCCCACCACCAATGGATTTTAAGCCATGGAAGACTAAGCACCCTGCATCGCCTTGCAAGATTTGGTCTTACAACTGATCAGCAGTGCTTCTTATGTATTGGAGGTCGAGAAACCGATACACACCTTTTCCTGTTTTGCTCATACAGCAGGCATGTTCTTACACTGCTTCTTGCAACCTTTAACCTGGGCATCCTGGGCATCAGCGGCAACACCTGGAATGAATTTCAGGAAAACCTTCTTCGAATTAATGATGGGGACAAACAAAGTATAATCCTTCTCATGATCCAAGTTTATACTTACTTCATATGGAGAGAAAGAAATTCGCGGAAACATGATAAGGGTGTCATCCACCCACGGTTGCTATGGAAGGGTATCATGGCTGACACTAGAGCAAAGCTTGCATCATCTACTTGGTTTTCTACGGTGATCTTAATTAGTCCTGATTTAATAGTTTGATGTCTGTCTGTTTCATTATCCGGTTACCAATCCTAGCAGATTGATCATAGTTCCGCTATGGCTTGTCATAGTGCATGGGCTTCTCTTGTATTCTTTCTTTTTTAATATATATTAATTTAGCAAAAAAAAAAAACAAGCCTTGAATAATCATAAAATCACCCTGATACGCCAATCAATAAACTGTGTATGTGTGTGTGTGAGAGAGAGAGAGAGTATGGTACGTAAATCGTGTGTGTGTGAGAGAGAGAGAGAAAGAGAGAGAGAGAGAGAGAGAGAGAGAGAGAGAGTACATATTGAGATAAGCAACAAACAAGATGATTAATGTTAACACAAAATCACACAGGCGCACGTGGTCACAAGTAATATAGATATAAGTCAAGTTCGTTCCCACAGAGATCTTGGTTTTTAATTCAGTTTAGTACCTATGCAACAATGTATATATGGTTTTAATTCACTGCTAAGACAAATAACAGGATTGGATTTTGATAACTAAAATTAACTAAGGAAGTAAATTAACAACTAAGAATTAACTAACTAATGAAAATTGAATCGAATTACTTATATGAGAATAAACATGGAATCCTAGTTTCATTGTCTACTTCACTTAGAGTTGCAGCCTTTAATCAATACATGCGATGGTTTTGATATCTGATCGAATAACATGAAATAAGCAAAAGTTACCTCTCGGTATACTAGTACCAAACTACGCATACATCCACAAAAGAGATAGAAAACAAGTAGACACCTATTATGTTTAGACCCTATATCTCTATAGAATTTGAAAACATAAAGGCTTAAGCACAAGTTATCCACTTAGATCACATAGGGCAGCATAATATCTCTATTTACGCCACAAATCATGATGTTAAAACATCAACCTATCCTATTCTAGCATGGCAAGTTCTAAATCTCAAGATCCACTCTCGTTTAGCAAGAGATTAACAAATTAGATGTTAGCTACGCATCTAAATTCATGAAGCACAACCATACAAGGATATCAAGAATTCACCACACATAAATCTTTAAGGCATGCAAACTACTAAGCTACATAGATAAATCCGCTAGGATCCCACGACAACGATTAGTTCATAATTGAACTTTTCGTCACCATGGGATTTGATGAAAACATGATAACGAACAAAATAACAAATATGAATAAATCAATAATGTAACAAGGTTTAGAGAACAAATCCGTGAATGAAACAAGCATCCAAAAGATACGCCTAAACAAAGGAATCCAAGAAAACTAAGTATAGATCTTCTTGTTGTCACAATCCTCGCCTTGGCTTCTCGATCTCGTGCTATGAACGAATTGGACTGAACTCTGGTGTGTAGATAATAATTTTTGTGTCCCCTAAGGGGTGTATTTATAGCCCCAAGTGTCCTCTTCTCCAAGTAATTGCCATCTTTGAGTTGGAATAGAATTATGGCAAATTCCATTTTTAAACGGGATATGATAAGCAATTTCCATGTATAATTATGATTCTGGAATGTTCCCACCGTCCAAGACAATTGCCATCTTGATTAGGAGAAGATTTGAGGCAGTTTCCCATTAAAAATAGAATTCCAGAATGTTTCTGTCGGGGTCAGGCGCGCCCGCGCGCGTTTTGTGCATAAATCCAGCGGGCCTGCGCTGCTCATTTTGCAGAATCTTGCCACGCGCGCCCGCGCACATATGTAGTACAATCTGGGCGCGCCCGCGCTCAGCCACTACTGCACACTGATTTTTCCCTTTTTCTGATTTCTTCTCCATTTTCGAACGCAGCTTCCGACACTTGTTCCCTTGACTTCAAAAACACCATATAATCACTAAAACTCCATTCCTTCACCTAGAAATGCATCCTGCACAAACCTCACAAAAACATATTAAAACACACGATTACTTGAGACCAAGACACCAATTTAAGCCGAAATAGAATGATCCAAGTGGATATAAAATCCACTTATCAATTAAGCTCGCCGAAGAAGAAGGAGAAGTTTCGAACTTTCGTGAATGAAGGAGAAGAAGACCAGTTGCGTGAGTGAAGCCTTCTTGCGTTAATGGAGATGATAATCGATCAAAGAAGAAGAAGCAGAGGTTGAGATTTGAGAAGGACTGTATATTTGAAAATATAGAAATATGAAACTGAAGGTAATAGTAATAATAAGAAAACAGTAATATAGAATTGAAATAGTATATCAGCCACGGTAAAATTGTAAACAAAAGTTAAAAACACATATATTTTCATAAATTTCCCTTATATTTATCTAACAAAATTTCTCCTTACTAATCAATTTCCTTTTTCAGGTTAAATGTATTACCTTTTCAATTTTTAATTAACTAAATAATTTCCTTTATTTATATTTTTTATATTTTATCTAACTAAAATATATACTATTATATAAAAGCGGAAACATTAAAAGTTTGGCTGGTCGGTATGGTACCTATTGATTTTACTTATTTACCCTTAGTTAATTACAAATAAAATCCATTCTACTAACTAATCAATTTATATCTTTTATATTTATCTAACAAAATTTCTCCTTACTAATCAATTTCCTTTTTCAGGTTAAATGTATTACCTTTTCAATTTTTAAATAACTAAATAATTTCCTTTATTTATTTTTTTAATATTTTATCTAACTAAAATTTCTCCTTTACTAATCAATTTCCTTTTTCAGGTTAAACATATTACTTTTCTGTTTTTCAATAACTAAGTAATTTCCTTTTCATGTAAAATATATAAAAGCCAAAACATTAAAAATTTGGTTAGTTAGTACGGTACCTGTTGATTTTACTTATTACCTTTGCTTAATTACAGATAAAATCCATCTTATTAACTAATCAATTTATATCTTTATATTTTATTTAACTGAAATTTCTCCTTTATTAATCAATTTCTTTTTTCAGGTTAAACATATTATCTTTTCTACTTTTCAATAACTAAGTACTTTCATTTTCCGGTAAAATATAACATCTTCTATATTTTATCTAACTAGCTTATAACCCGTGCAATGCACGGGTTTCTTGTATTATATTATAAATTTTATTTAATATTATAATTACATTTTTGTATAATCATTATTTTTAATAAATTTTTTAATTTTTATTTAATATAATTTAATATACTAATGTTTATAAATTTTTATTAATGTTTCTTTATTATAAATAATGTATACGATTTTTAATATATTTTATTAAAAATTGAGAAATATTATGTGATATTTTCGAGTATATATTTATGATTGTAAGATTTGTTGTAAATTAAAAAGGTAACGTGTTGTAATTATAAAGGAAATATTAACGATCGAAATATATATTTAGCAAAAAAAAATGATCGAAATATATGATACGCTTGATGTCTTTAGGTGTTTATAAAAGATAACATGTTCAACTAAAAGTAAATGTGGAAAAGGCAATCGACTAATTGCCATTAATTTTATTATATTAATGTGAAAAAGGCAATTGACTAATTATCATTAATTTTATTATCTTAATAGACTAATTATCATTAATTATAGTGTGTTTTAATTGGAAAGAAAATATTAATGATGGAAAGATATGATACGATTGATGTTTTTAGGTGTTTATAAAAGGTATTATCTCTACTAATTACCATTAATTATATTATGTTATTATTTATTTTAGGTGTATTTATGTTTCTTTATAATGAAGGGTAAATAAGTAAATTCACTAAGTACCAAAAAACACGTACCAAAACTTTCAATGTTTCGGAATTTATATAATAGTATAGACATAGATTTTGTTACTGATTATATGATATGGTGTGATATTTTTGGGTATATATTAATTATTGCTAGATATGAATTGATTGAAAAATATGATATGATTGAGGTTTTTAGGTGTTTATAAAAGGTAATATCTTCAACTAAAAGTAAATGTGAAAAAGACAATAGACTAATTACCTTTAATTATATTATGTTATTATTTATTTTGGGTGTTTTAATGGTATAGATATCATATATATTTTTCTTTATAATGAAGGGTAAATAAGTACATTCACGAAATACCAAAAAACATATACCAAAAAATAGTTAACAAATTTTTTAATGTTTCGGGTATTATATAATGATTAATTAATTTTAATTTAATATAATTTTAATATACTCATGTTTACGGATTATACTAATGTTTTCTTATTATAAACAACGTATGCAGATTTTTAATATATTTTATTAACAATTGAAAAATATGGTGTGATATTTTCGGGTATATATTATTGATTTTAAAATTAGTTTTAAATTAAAAAGGTAACATGTTTTAATTCGAAAGAAAATATTAATGAAGATTAGTGTTAAATTAAAAAAGGTAACATGTTTTAATTCGAAAGGAAATATTAATGATTGGAAGATACATTGATGTTTTTAGGTGTTTATAAAAGGTAATATCTTCAATTAAAAGTAAATATGAAAAAAGGCAAGCGACTACTTACCATTAATTATATTATGTTATTATTTATTATAGATGTTTTAAAAATATAAATATCATATATTTATTTTTCATTTTAATAAAGGGTAAATAAGTAAATTCACGAAGTACAAAAAAACTGGTACCAAAAAACAGGTACCAAAACTTTTAATGTTCCGGAATTTATATAATAGTATAGATTAGAAAGTATATTATAATTACTATTAACTAATCAATTAACTTTTTCAGTCAAAACACGTTACCTTTTCTCTTTTCTAACTAAAATATCTTTTTTCCCAATTATATCACGGGTTATCTTTTCAGCCAGAACACATTACCTTTTTTGTTTTCTCTAACTAAAACCTCTATTTTTCCAATTATATCACGGGAAATTCTATTTTATAAAAATAAAATAATAATATTATAATGCTAATAATTAACCGATTACCTTTTCAGCTAAAACTTATCATCTTTTTTATTTGTTTAATTAAATTCTTTTTTTTCTAGAAATATCACGGGTAACACTAATTTCTCATTTTCTAAAAACACTACGAACATTTTTATTTAGTAAAATAATAATTAAATTATAATTACTATAAACTAATCAATTATCTTTTTCACCTAAAGCATGTCACCTTTTTAATTTTCATGTTACATTTTCTATTTTCTCAAACTAAAATCTATCTTTTTCCAATTATATTACGAACAGTTCTATTTAATAAAATAAAATAATAATATTATAATACTAATAATTAATTGTTTACCTTTTTCAGCTAAAACGTATCATCTTTTCTATATTTTCAACTAAAATCCCTCTTTTTCTAGAAATATCACGGACAACATTAATTTCTCATTTTCTAAAAATATTACGAGAAATTTTATTTAGTAAAATGACATAATTAAATTATAATTACTATAGATTAATTAATTACCTTTTCCACCTAAAACATGTTACCTTTTTAATTTTTTGTAATTAAGTCCTCTTTTTTCTCAATTATATCACAGGCATTGTTTTTAATAAAATAAAATAATGATATTATAATTACTAATAATTAACCAATTGCATTTTACAACTAAAACCTATCACCTTTTCTATATTTTCTAACTAAAATTCCTCATTTTTTAGAAATATCACGGATAACATTTATATAATTATGATCATCATTTCAGTTAAAAATTTAAGTCGCCAAAATTCATGTTTTAAAAAAATTTGTTCAAATTAATTAAAAAATTCATATAATATTTTTAAAAAAACCGTGCATCGCACGGGTTTTAAGCTATAGTAAAATCATAAAACAACTTAAAAATATAGTACTTTCGGTACCAATTAATATCAGCATAATAAACTTTATAAATAATCATTTTTGATTATTGGAATAAATATATTATTATATATATGTAAAATATTTTTTTAATCAGATTTGATATTTATATTACAGTATTTTTATATATAAAAAATCCTATAAAAGTTCAAATTAATTAAATGTTCGTTGAAAGCGAATTGATTACTTTATTTGAAATTAAAAAAAAAATCTTAAATGTGGATGTACCAATATTTTCGCTTCAATAAAAAGTCTGATATCTACATAAAATACTTGATTGAATTATTTTTCATTTTCATGATTATTTAACTTTTTTTCAATATCTTTTCTTAAAAGCATTATGCACGCAATTCTAATTTGATATTGCATATTTTTATTGACGATTAAATTCCAATAATATATTTTAATACATCTACTTTTCTGATACATGTTTTTTTCTGGGTGAAAGACCAATTTACCTTTTTTCCGAAACAAAATTCCAAATTGCCCAGAAGTGGGAGGGAGCGACCAAAATACCCGTGAAATCCGCATGTTGGCAATGCGCAGTCGATATACGCATTTAAAACAAACGTATAGCTTATATGTCTCGTCAGCTATGCGCATCTATGCGATGCGTGGAAGACTTTATACGCAATTAACGTATGCTTACTCTTGTCAAATCCATATGGGTATGTTCTATACGCATTCTTCTTGTGCGTATAGCTTGTAGCTACCTGTTTACCATTAATAAACGTCCACCAGTGTTACCCATAACCAAATACTCACATCACACTAATTGGTACCACCATGATTACGGACGGAGCTCTGGCAGTATTACCCATCATCATCCACAATCACTGCAAACACCCTCTTTCTCCTTTAAATCCCAAACCCACGTACATAAGCCATCTCCAACCGTTAAAAGCATAAACCAATCATACATAAACTATACCATAAAACAAGTATACAAATTCAGATCCATAAAAGTGTACCTAATCTAACAATACAATTGATATTTGACAACTTACAATTCAATCAATCCCCAAATTTTGAATTTGTGATTCGTTGCTCTTAAATCGAGTAAGAAACTGCTTATTTTAAAGATTAAATCATGATCCGAAAAACGGATGTGTAGATATCTGAAAGAAGTTGTAAGATGAGGAAGAAAACAATATGTAATAGATTGATATATGTATGTATATCGGTAGATGGGAAGAGAAAATGGATACGCACATTTTCAAGGAAGAGAAAATGGATACACATTTTGAGATTGCGGGTTTGGTGGGTAATTAGGGCAGTGACTCCCGACAAAATGTATTTTGGGCATACAATGTTAAAAAATGGAGTATTTTTGGTCAATTTCTTTTTTTTTTCTTGTAATGAGATTTTTTATTGCTTTTTTTAATTTGAAACAAAGATTTTTGATTGTTAACATTCTATTGGGTAACAATTTAAATAATAAATATTTAGTAAAAATTAGGTTCAAATTAGATTTTTGTTACTCTATAATTTTTAACTTTGTACTAATACAAATTAGGGATATTCCAAATGGTACCACTGTACAATTGGCTTTTCTATTTGGTACCATCCAACATTTTTGACTTCCAAGTGGTAACACTGTACTTTTGGCTTCACCCATTTTATACCATTCTGTCAAGTAAACGTTAATCAGACGTTAGATTATTTTTAATGGTACCACTATACAATTGGTTTGTTCATATGGTACCATTCAATATTTTTGACTTCTACGTGGTACCATTTTTCTCTTACTAAAATCAATTTTTTCTTGGAATTTTCACAACTTATCTATGTGCTTTGTGTAGGAAGTAAAGATTAGAGATATACCTGAAATCAAAATAACAATGACACAATACCGGACAAATGTTTCGAGGCACGTGAAAACCACGCTATCCTTAAAACAGATAAGCCCCTTCCGTATAGTGCTTGAAGGTTGTTGTGGCTTCCGTCTCCCAGGATACAACGAAACGAGGTGATCTTAAGTACTAGAGATCCGCCTCCTACGAACCGAACAAACACGCCTTCTATCTCACAGAAAAACTGATCCTAGAGCTATAAGAATAATGCAAGAAAACCAATGAGAGAGTTTCCATATTTTTTGTATCCCAAATATTGATGCCCAAGGTCTCCTTATATAGGAGTAAAAACATGTAACTCCCATAAACAATAACTTTGTAACCCCCAAATAATTAATTATAGGAGCTACAAAATTAAAACCATGAGTTATAAAATTCAATTTTTATTCAAACTAAGTCAATAGTCCAACAATCCCCCACATGAATAGAAATTGACATTGGAAAACGACTCTTTGACACAGAGATAGAGCGCACGGTAGAAACCAGCATAGGATAGGTAGGCGTACACCCTTGAACCTTCCCTTGTAAGAACATACTTACATTTCTAGAATTTCAGTAGTCGCGTTGACCTTGAACTGCCATTCTGTATTATGAAATGATGATACATCCCCCACTGGAGTCTTTCCCTATATTTGTTCAGTTCTCACTGTTAAGCCCATTTTGGTCCTGAGCTTTAGCCTGGTTCTGTGAGTTTTTACCAGAATTAGCCCCCACAATTCCTTCTTGAAGCGACCCCACTTCACTCACATAGGTGATCTCTTGAACAATACAAAAGCATCATTTGTTCGACATAAGGATCATTAAAAGCATAGCTTAGCCTTATCCAAATTTTATCACTGTTTGTCATCATAGGAATGGACCAGGGAGTAAAACCCCTACAGTGATCTCACTAAGTCTTTACAGTTAGGTTGTCCCATTGAACCAAGATCTTGGGATCTCCAATCAACAAGGTTGGGTTTCCTTTGTATCGACTTTTATTATGGGCTTTAGTCCCATTCCTTTCGATGATTTCTCAACTAAGTCTCTTGTT
Source organism: Kitagawia praeruptora (assembly GCA_037693485.1). NCBI lineage: Eukaryota > Viridiplantae > Streptophyta > Magnoliopsida > Apiales > Apiaceae > Kitagawia > Kitagawia praeruptora. The sequence continues at coordinate 46,029,319 of CM075345.1, read as the reverse complement.
AACCCTTTGGTTAGCGGATCTGCAGTGTTATCTTTGACATAATATGATCAATAGTGATAACTTCAGTTGAGAGTAGTCTAACGGAATTGTGTCGACGACAAAGATGTTTCGACATTCCATTACAACCATTTTCACTATACTCGTGCATATTCACTTTGGCATATGTCACATTTTGGTAATCATTTTACCAGTCATTAGCTAAGGCTTCAATTCGTCATTGACATTACCAATTTTTAGCGTCCCAAAAATCAGTATTATCAATTTATCTCATTACCAAGTTTAAGCATCCCTAAACTGGCACACTATTTCACTCAGTTACCAAATTTGAGCGTCCTAAAAAATTGCAACTATATCGTTTATTATGAAGCCATAACATATCGCAATAATATCAAATTTTATATGCCAATTTTCGTATATATGTTGTTCCAATCAACATAATCACCAAAATACAGACTTTCTACTCTTGCCTTAGCCAGAGAAACCAAGAAAGACTGTTCCAAAGTTCATTGATGTACTTCTAAATTTCACAATGCCGACAATTTAAGTATCATGTTGATGAACCATATTCTTGTAACTCAAGAATACATCATAAAGTAAGTTAGGTCTTCACTTTTGACAATAATCTTTTAATTATCATTCTGACCTTTTACTTTTCTTTGACCCATATATTTATTTTCTAATTTGAAAATTCGTTTGGGCCTCAATGACATCTATCTCACAAAAAGATCCATCCATATATTTATTAAACACGATTCTGTCACATAGAATCACTTCTCTCATAGAAACACATCTCTCTATTTCTTAACATCCTTTTTCTCGTAGGATCATCAGAGAATTCTCATAGCTTCTCTTAAGTTTTGAGGTTTACCTTCAAGGAAAATTTCATACATTTTTTTTTGGACTAACAATTTTTTTTAAAATCTTTTGCTCTTTAGGTTCAACCTCACATTCATCCAATAACTCATAATTTTATTTGGATAAATTTTAATTGTAGAATTACAAGGAACTACTAATTCATCATAGAAGCATCCCAAGATTCTATAATTACATTATAATGAATCTCACAAATTAGATTCATTTGCAGACTAAACTTCCAACTGCTGCGTTAGGGTTAACAACATTCTAGATTTTTCTAAACTTCAGCATACTGAGCTGACCGCCATGCCATATTAGGTATCACCCGGATCACCATAATAGGTTCGTATGTCACTGTCATAACAGACCGACACCAACATGAGATATAATAATTTTTCCGGAGGAACGAATCTAGTCAGAAAAATATAAATCTCATGTCGACCCAAACCCCGTACTCCATAGGTACAAGATTCGTTAGGTTTTTTTTTTTTTAACGTCTCGAACCATTCAACCAAGATTGATCTTTCTAAAAAAAAATCCTCGCAAACAATCAACAATCTATTAAAAAATAATTAAGCTAATAATTTTTGCAATTAAAAATCATTACTTAATTTCACAACCGTACCGATGATTTGATTAATAATCATAATTATTTAACTAAACATATCATGGTACACTTTCACGACGAGTCAAATAGGTCATTCATTAATATCCCAGCACAATCATAATATTAACAAGACATTTAAATAACTCGGCATTTAAATAAACCGCTAAAGCAAGCTGACAATCACCAATTTTTTTTTTCAAAAAAAAAAAAAAATTGCCACATTAAAATAGGGATTATATTTTTCTCGAATTAAATACATCAAATTTGATACCTCCATAAATAATTCCCAGGGGTTGGAGGGGTCACCGCGGTCCCACTTAATAACCAACTCCTAGACAGAATTATCTTCTATCAATATCAAAAAATAGTATGTTCTTCCAGAAAAATATTTCCAAAATAATATATAAATATATATATATTTGTCCAAAAAAATTTTTTTTCTAAAAAAAAACCATAATCAAATTAGCACAATTGATTCAAATAAATATATTCATAATCTCCAACAACTATGAAACAAAATATTACCCAGCATTTAAAAATTTTAATGCCAATAATTTCCACAATTAACATATTGCTAGAGTGGTAAATGTGTGTGACTCCTCCATGTAAGAGATCATGGGTTCAAATCTCTTAAACAAACAATATTTGAGCACATCACATATTTTAATATACATGCATATCCACACGAAAATACATATTATATCATGGCAACATATTTAATTCATATGAAATTAACTCATTTCAATTACAAATCATGCCATTAAAAATTGGTCACAAAATGCGTAAAGCATCTTAAAAAGTTTGTCAAATTACATTTTAAAAGCTACCGTTAATAAAAAAATTATCACTTAATTATTTCATAAAGGAAAAATAGTGAGACCAATTAGGCCATAGAAATATACATTAGAAATAAAAACTTATTAATCTACTGTCAGCAAGTACATTATCACAGTACATAATCACATGCCTCATGTTAACCACGAAAAAGGTGTACAGGCTTTAAAAACATTACCTAGTAATGTGGGTGTTTGGGGTATCTTAAAAAATGTAGCTTATGACTTATAAGCACTTATGTCATATAAGTGATAAGTAGAGCATAACTTATAAGAGCCCGTTTGGCTACACGAACTTAAAGCAAAAATTAGCTTTAAGTTGTTTTTAAGGTGTTTGGCAACGGGAGCTTTAAGCCGGTATTAAGTTAAAAAACTGCTTTAAGTCATAAGTTCCATTTAGGTACTTTTGACTTATGACTTATGACTTATGGATTTTTTTTTTCTTTTCCTTTTTTCACAATTCTTGTAAAGTTTAAATATTATGATTTTTAAATTTTTTAAAGTCAAATTTCACTTTAAGTCAAAATTATTAAACCTCCATTTAACTTTAAGTAAAATTACCCAAACACTTTCATTCAACTTAAAGTAAACAACTTTACTTTCTCCTTTAAGTTAAAAACACCTCCATTAAGTCAAAAGTAACTTATTTTAAGCAATCCCAAACACCCTCTAAGTCAGTAAAGTGTTTGGTAAATCAGAACTTATAATCAGTAAACTGTTTGGGTAAATCAGAACTTATAAGTTAACTTTTTTTTATAATTTTCAAAATATTTGTTTTTTATATTTAACAATGGATGTCAATGAATAGATCTCGATGAGTAGAGAAATTTGAGATATACGTATCAATTTTCTAATGAATGGATCGAGAGATATATGATTTTGAAGATTTGAAGGATATTATATATTGCGTATATCGAGAAATAAGTTATAAGCATAAGTTGAATGTTAGGATTTCCTAACATTCAACTTATGAGATTATAAGTTATAAGTTGAGCCAAAACTTATTTTGGCAAACACCCTCCATAAGTGCTTATGGCCTTATAAGGCATAAGTTACCCTATTTAAGACGAAACAAACAGGCCCAATATAATAGATCATTCGAAGAAATATAAAATCACACACCAACTTCCGGCTCTTTAAGATTAAAACATTGTGGGTGTTTGGGGTATCTTAAAAAATGTAGCTTATGACTTATAAGCACTTATGTCATATAAGTGATAAGTAGAGCATAACTTATAAGTCAGTAAAGTGTTTGGTAAATCAGAACTTATAATCAGTAAACTGTTTGGGTAAATCAGAACTTATAAGTTAACTTTTTTTCTATAGTTTTCAAAATATTTGTTTTTTATATTTAACAATGGATGTCAATGAATAGATCTCGATGAGTAGAGAAATTTGAGATATACATATCAATTTTCTAATGAATGGATCGAGAGATATATGATTTTGAAGATTTGAAGGATATTATATATTGCGTATATCGAGAAATAAGTTATAAGCATAAGTTGAATGTTAGGATTTCCTAACATTCAACTTATGGGATTATAAGTTATAAGTTGAGCCAAAACTTATTTTAACAAACACCCCCCATAAGTGCTTATGGCCTTATAAGACATAAGCTTCAACTTATAATGAACCCCAAACAGGCCCATTATACAATAAGCTGTAACCAAGGAATTAAGTACAGCCATGCATGTACCACTTATAAAATCATGGCAGATGTAACATAACCCAAATACATGTCACATAATTCTAATAAAACCTGATCATCACTCGTAGGAAAAAAAAACAATTGAAAGCATTAAAGCCTTCAAAAAAACTGTTGGCCACTAATACTCCACAATAATCATACATAAAGCATATATCAAGAAAACCGTTACGATTCAAATATACCAAAAAACCCAAGTTTTTTTTTAACAAAGAAATAAGCTTTGCTTATGAATTATGATACAAGATCTAAAAAAAATTGTCACTCTAATACGAAAGCATGCAAAACAAGTCGATTCACAAAAAGTACCACTAAAGTATTAACATGCTCACAACAAAACATATGCCAAAAAAACAAAAAAACAAAAAAAAAACAAAATCAAAGTGCATGTACAGGAGATCACGTACACCCAAAAAAGTACTACATCATGCTGGCCAAAAAGATAAACCAGAAAACTTAAAGAATGAAATCAACAAATTAAACCGAACCAGTCAGAAAACTTAAAGAATGAAATCAACAAATTAAACCGAACCAGTAGGCAGTAACATGTTAAAATATATAGTCCTTCTAAAAAAGAATTCAACAGATCCATGCTTGATAAGAAAATACCATAAATATGCACAAGAAACAAACATCCTTAGCATAAAAATAAGTAGGCATGATATCAACAGCAAATACATCAATAAAAAACCTTATACTCCCAAAAAAAAAAAGAAATTACACGAATCAGCTTATCCACTAAACTCATTCATATGAATTATTTTATCTGTTTTAAGCTTGTAGGAAGTATAGATTAGAGATATACTTGAAATCAAAATAACAATGACACAATACCGGACAAATGTTTCGAGGCACGTGAAAACCACGTTATCCTTAAAACAGATAAGCCCCTTCCGTATAGTGCTTGAAGGTTGTTGTGGCTTCCGTCTCCAAGGATACAACGAAACGAGGTGATCTTAAGCACTAGAGATCCGCCTCCTACGAACCGAACAAACACGCCTTCTATCTCACAGAAAAACTGATCCTAGAGCTCTAAGAATAATGCAAGAAAACCAAAGAGAGAGTTTCTATATTTTTTGTATCCCAAATATTGATGCCCAAGGTCTCCTTATATAGGAGTAAAAACATGTAACTCCCATAAACAATAACTTTGTAACCCCCAAATAATTAATTATAGGAGCTACAAAATTAAAACCATGAGTTATAAAATTCAATTTTTATTCAAACTAAGTCAATAGTCCAACACTTTGTTTGTAATAAGTCATTGATTCTCTAACTATCACTAATTTTGATAACCAATCAAGTCATTCATAAGACTCGGATCCAATTGTCCAATCATAATAAACTTTGATCAATAGTTCAAAATATCAAATTAATATATAATATATAGAATCAACCCGTATAAACATATACATATATAATGTGTGCTCGGATCTGTCCAGGAGCTTCCAGAGGGTTTACTTTGACCTAAGTGAGAGAAAATGGTACCACGTAGAAGTCAAAAATATTGAATGGTACCATATGGAAAAACCAATTGTATAGTGGTACCATTAAGAATAATCTAACGTCTGACTAACGTTTGCTTGACAGAATGGTATAAAATGGATGAAGCCAAAAGTACAGTGGTACCACATGGAAGTAAAAAATGTTGGATGGTACCAAATGGAAAATTCAATTGTACAGTGGTATCATTTGGAATTTCCCTACAAATTAATTAGTACTTAATCAATAACTTATTTTTTGATCGAGCACTACACAATGGACGTTGCTCTAATAAAAATCACTTTTAGACTAAAAACTAGAAATTAAATAAAAAAAAGTTTTAAATCGCGTCGGAATAAAGCATTGCAAACTGATCGTTGAAAGACAGAGAAAAATACAATGAAGTCAGATTTTAAAAAAAAGCTCACCGATTGACGGGAAAAATTAAATTAAAAATGGAGGAAATTAGGTGGGATTGTGTATGTGAGGGTGTATTGAATTTTTATGTGGTGCCCTTAGCGGGGCCATTATATTAGATTGGTTTATATATATATATATATATATATATATATATATATATATATATATATATATATATATAGAGAGAGAGAGAGAGAGAGAGAGAGAGAGAAAAATGGACCTGAGGTTGTCCTCAGGGATCACCCCTGAGATTATAAAAGATTTGTACTATAAAATTAGGGGCCCCGCAGGGACATTTTTGTAACTATCTATGTTTTTATTCAGTAATTTACATAAATACCCATCAATTTGTATGGGAAATGTTTTAACCTCAGGATTTTACCTCAGGTCAACCTCAGGCACATGAAACCCACACACACACACACACACATATATATATATATATATAAAGAGTCTTGTTCTAATAGAAACTAAATTAGAATAGAAACTAGAAACCAAACCCAAATAAAAAATTAAAGCTAATCTAATGACCAAACTAGGGGTACCCCACTACAAAAAACACATAATAATCTACCCTCCATTTAACAAAAAAAAATACTGTTCACTGTGTTGACATGGCAGTGACGTCAGCGTGAGCAATAACTTTTCTTTTCTTTTTTTTTTTTTGCTAAAAATTGGGGAGTTAATTTATGACATTTTTTGTGAAGGTGCCCCTGGCGGGGCCCTTAGAATGGATGAAATACAATTTATTTAGTGTTGGTTTCTAGTTTCTATTCTAACTTTAGTTTCTATTTGAACGCTAGCATATATATATATGAGCTTCGCATGGACTAACAAGACTGTAAAATCATCCAAATCTGATTTTTAATTTTTTAGACATCAAGATAGAGCCCAAATAGTAAATAGTAAATATGAAATTTTTTAATACTAATAATAAATAAATAAAATTCAATTCTAATACAACATTTTTTAATTATATCATTTTCAGATTAAAATTATCTTTTTAAAATTAATTCTAATACAAACTTTTTAATTATATCCTTTTTAGATCGTAATTTTAGTTTTAAAATTCACTTCTACTGTAACCTTTTCTAATTATTTGCTTTTTAGATAATTATTTTCATTTTAATATGATATATAATCTTGATAATCTATTTTTGAAAATATTAGATTCGACGGTTGAGATTATTTTGGTGGTACAATGACCAAAATTATGGATAAGATCACTATTACACATATTATATATAAAGGATATAATTAAAAATTAGAGACGTCATTTTTTTTTATATAACCAGTATTGTAAAAATCGCCGATTCAAGGCGATTTATTGGCCGATAAATCGGAATACGATAAGCTACCGATATTATTCATCGGAATCGGTGAACTATACGATTTTATATAGATCGGATCAGAAATCGGTCAAAATCGGGTCAAGAAAGGATGAAATCGGAGCGATTACCGAAAGTTTGTTGCGACGGGAAGATTTCCGACGAGAAGATGGCAAGGATTAAAAAAGGAATGAACGAAGAAGAAGAAGGAATAAGATGACACGTTTACGGAGGAAGAAGATGACACCCGGTATCTGTTCACCCGGTATCTTATCGTGTTCCTTTGATATTTGGGTGTGTTATCCGAGTGAATCATTTCGGGGTTAAATAAATGATTTTGAAAAATATTCATTCATTTTATTTATAAAATTGAAATTTATTATTTTTACCCACTAATTATTTAGTTGACAATTTTTAAGTCCAACTAATTTAATTATGGGTCAAATATTATTTATGGGGTGCATTTTTAGAAGCATTAAATATATATAAGTAATTTACTTATACTAGCCTATAACCCGTGCTATGCATGGTTGCTTGTAAATTTTTTAATTATATTTTATTATTAAAATTTTAAGTTGTATATATTTTTTATTATTAAGATATTACTTTAGAAATCTCATGTATATAAGTATTATCGTATTAATACCCTGTTTTGCTTATAATAGTATAGTATAGATTTTTTTAATAATTAATAATAAAGATTTAATGTATTTAAAGAGAGTGCCTACCGTATTTTTTTTTGAAATTTATTAATAATAGAGATTTAACCAAACCAAAGAGTGACAAAAAAAAGAGTACCAAAAAAGAGTGACCAAAAAAATAGTACCAAACCAAATATACCCGTGTATTTTTTTTTTTGAATTTTATTAATAATAGAGATTTAACCAAACCAAAGAGATTTAATACCATGTTTTGCTTATAATAGTATAGTATAGATTTTTTTAATAAGTAATAATAAAGATTTAATGTATTTAAAGAGAGTGCCTACCGTGTTTTTTTTTTGAATTTTATTAATAATAGAGATTTAACAAAACCAAAGAGTGACAAAAAAAAAGAGTACCCAAAAAGAGTGACCAAAAAAGAGTACCAAACCAAATATACCCTATTTTGCCTATAATCTATCTATATAATAGTTGTTGTTGCCTGTTTTCTACAGTAAATCTATGATTTTAAGTCTTCACCCTCATTTTCTCACTTATTTACAAAAATACCAACCTTTCTAACTTCTCTCGGAAGCTTGCTATCAAGTCTCAAAGGACAGGTTTCGAGGATTCAAATTTGGTATTTCAATTGTTCAGTACGTATCAAGCTGAAGCTTCTAATGAAAGCTTTAGATTTGAAATTCATAATTTAAATTTATATACACTATCCAAGAATTCAAACTGAAGTTCTACATACGATTTCTTTCTACTATTTCCTACTCTCTCTTCTTTTCTGTATAATTGATCTTTCAACTTATCTTCCTCACACTCTCTTTACATTAATTTCATGACTATTATGCAATTCATTTACTGATTATTATTTTTTATTTGTTGCAGGTCAAACTTTGCTTAGAAACTATTCGATGATTTGCTTCAAAGAGAAGGTCAATAAATTTCATACGTTGTTGATAGATTAAATACTACTATCTTCTTTTAGGATGATTATACAAGCTTCTCTCAATATTTGTTGTTTGCAGTCAACTATATATCTGATGCAGATGAAAACAATGAGGTATATTATGTTTTTATTGTTAGTTAGAGATGAATTTAGGACACAAACTGCTTGGTGTATTGAGTTTGCGATAAACGATATATTCACATCCAGTCTATTTACGAGGCTTCTTTAAGGTCTAAAAATAGTTATTCTTTTTTATTATTTTTTGTTTATGTGTTTGTATTTGATAAGAATCAGAAACTCGCTCATTATGGCCTGCAACTCTTAGTCATGAATGTTCCTTATGGTGTATATAAAAGTTGCCATGTATTGCTTCATTGACTTTGGCATGTTAAGCATAACATTGGTCATGGGTTCCTTATCAATAAATTTGTTTTAGTGGGTTAATGTTCTAGAAACTTGCCCGACATTTATGGTCATTGACTGATTTGATTTAAGTGGAATTTGATGTTGTTTTCTTTTCATTTTCAAGATATAATAAAACATTTGAAAAGTTAATGAAATTGTGTGTAAGAAAAATTTTGTGCCTTCTGATGCAGGCTATTCTCCCTTTAAGAGGTATGATTTTAAACGTTAAAAGAAGAGATGAGGCAGCAATGTACAAGAATGAGGAGATTCAAAATCTTATCCTTGGTCTGGGACTTGGAGTCAAGGTTTCAGTTATCACCCTTTAGATGATTGAATTGATAGAGTATATAGAGTGCCATGAATACAATTGATCGGATTATGTTAATGAATACAATTATCTTCCCTTATTGGTTTTCTGTTATCTTTAACCAGGACTTGCCTGGGAGAGTTTTACACACTTGCAGGTCCAAGTGTCAGATTCTTAACTTTGAAAACGTTAGGATTCATGAGATATAGATCTAATATTGGAATTTGGACATCAGTGCAGACATGCAAGTGTGATACTGAGAACTTCATTAGTTCTTTATATGTGAACTATAAAGAACTATAGAATGCTGAAACCTTCAGTATTTGAGATTCAATAGTAACAGTTAATGACTTGAACTATAGAATAAATAGCGCCTTTTTAACGTAACTACTTGCATGCAATGGAGTTAAATGGTCAAAATTTGTCAGGCCGACGATTAAACTTGATTTTGCCAGGGAATGGGGGTGCTTACACTCCAAGCAGTGGGTATATTAGTTTTTCAAACATTTGTTATCATTATTTTGGTGCTGTAATCTTTAATTTTGAGACTAATATCATAATATTTCTCATGATCGTATATTCGCAATTAGAAGTCTTATCAAAAGAGAGGCTAATATCATAATATCTCCATTTCTTTTTAAATTTTGGATTTGTTTCATCGTTTTGAGTGATAGACTCTTATTTATTTAAAAGAGAATTGCAAGTTCAGTATTCAAAGATTATACAAAATTCGTCTCATTCGGAGCTTCAGAAAAAGCAAATCAAGGCAGGAGGTGCACTTGGGAAAAGCTGTGAGCCATAAAAGCTAATTGTGGTATTGAGTTGGCACTTGATGATTATGTTGCGATAGTAAATCACATGCGTCGACTGAAAAGAATTCAGCACAGTTAGATTCAGCAGTTCGAAAAGAATTCCTTTATGGAACAGTCCAGGGATTCTGATAACAGATAGAAGCTCAGACATGGATTCTGATCAAAGGGATGTTAATAATAAAGCTCCAGGGATGTTAATATACGTTACTATTAAAAGGCCAATGCTGATGTCGAAGGCTATATCATTTGTTTTTTTTTCTTCAGCCTCCTAGCAGCCTCAGGTATGACAGTTCTAAAACAGTCCTTTCCCAACCTTTAAACATCATCTTCATTATACGATCTTCTGCCTGTCTATATGCTTATATGCTGAAATCCCTGATCCATGTAGGTTTATCACAGAGCTTGCTTCCGTTGCAGGTTTATCACTCTTCCGCTGTACTCACTACAATAACACCCTATGTTTACTTGCGATGTGATTTATTATTTGTATCCATTTATCATTTTTAACCCTCGATTATTTTCTCCTAATGGTCATCCTTTTATGAAGCAATCTAAAAAAGCTAAAAACCCTCGATTTCTTAAGGCTATAGAGAAGTGTTCTGCATTCAAACTTTCAACTATTGATTTGTCAAAATCCCGCACTTTATTTAATTATGCATCTGCTGGTTTTATAACAGAAAACATTTTTTCTGTTAGAGCAGAGCAGTAATATGTTAGTAGGCATTGCTGACAAGACTACATAGGAGCAAGGTAGATCACTTCGTGTTTTCACAATACTGATAATGTAATGCTCTATGCTAATGACCTGCGTGTGTTTGTCCCCCGTGCCCTACCCCTATAATCGAATCCTAAAGGGCAAAAAAATTCTTTACCTTACTATTGTTCTGTCAAAATGAGAAGGCAAGAAGTCTGAATTGGTTACGTTCTATTTTGAAAACCCAAGCTTTCTCTCATACTATTGACCAGGGTAACTTTTTAAGGGTGGTTGTTTATGTGTTTAGTTTTTTGACATATTTTCATAAACATGTATACATCAACACAGACAGATAATGTGTGTTCTGGTGTGATTTTTTTTTAAAAATTCCTTTTTAGACTAATTTTAGTTTACTTATAGGGTTTGGTTCTTAGTACTGTACAGGTTATTGAATGGAAATCATCATATTCAAGTCTGATGCCTGATGGATATTCTTTCTCTTTTCCTTTCAAATGTAGTTCTTTTCCTTTCAAATATAGTACAACTATCATCTCATCCTCATCGGTCATGTTTATCATGTGGTGTACTGATTTGTTGTTTCTTTAGCAGTATAACAATTTTCTATGAAATCAAGATACTATACTGATTTAAATTTTTAAAAAGAAATTTGGTTATCTTTTAAGCTTTTGCAAGTATATATAGCTGGTGGTTCATGATGATTTTTTTTTGGCCAAGTATGATTTATTAGTTTTTTTAGGAAAAAACGTATAATTTACCAACTTACTTTTTATAAAATTGATTTTGTTTTTCAATAATGAGGGTCCGAGGCGCCGCCAAAGGCGGTGCCGAGGAGTTTTGTCACACAATATTGTTTTCTAAAATTACTCAATTATTATGCAATTATAATTTTATTTTAGATATGATTCAAGGTGAATTCTTTTTCCTCCACTTGCTTTTTTCGGAAGATATTATTTGTATTGTTGATATTCATTTTGTAGATTGATCTTTGGACATGAATTATGAGCATAGCAGACCAAGTATGATGGATACTACATCATTAGGTTTGGTGGAATCATACATAAGGTGTATGTTTTCTTTTAACGGGTAGTAGCTTCTAGATGAGTACGTGCTTGACATATTGTTGTATATCATGCAAAATATGTTGCCATTTTGCTAGATAAGTATGTGAGGAGGCCATTAGAGATGGCTCCCGGTCCCTGGCAAACGTATGCCAGGGACGTCTTATATAACATACGGCTTCTAAGCCGTTGGATCAACCATCCAACGGCTGTGCTTTAAAAAAAATCAATACCGTACCGCATAAACTTTCTGCGGTACGGAGTAATTACCTTTTTGCCCCCGTCTCCCGTACCGCATAAAGTTTATGCGGTACGTACCATTTTGTTTTTCTGCACGGGTGACCACTGACCACTTGTCTATTTCTTCACATTGTTTAATAAATCAAAAACAAACCTGACCTGCTATTCAATTTATAACCACCGGGGCCTATTTTGTTTTATATGGAATGAGCTCCTTAGAAATGCTTTTTAACTCGCACAACTTATAATCTTTAATTAACAAATAATTAATTTAATTCAGAAATTATAAAAATAAATATATAATATTATTAGATATTTATAAATATAATTTTCTAATTAAATAAAATAATTATTAAACCTGGAAAGTGATATATTCTTAAAGATGGAATCCCGGTTGGAATTGATATATTTTTTGTTAAGTAAAAGGAGTCCGGTTCCAGACCGTCAAGAGATCATAGCTTAGAGCTTAAGTATTTATTTATATTAATAATTATTTTATTTAATTAGAAAATTATATTTATAAATATCTAATAATATTAGATATTTATTTTAATAATTTCTGAATTAAATTAATTATTTGTTAATTAAAGATTATAAGCTGTGCGGGTTAAAAAGCATTTCTAGGGAGCTCATTCCATATAAAACAAAATAGGCGTCGGTGGTTATAAATTGAATAGCAGGTCAGGTTTGTTTTTGGTTTATTAAACAATGTAAAGAAATAGACAAGTGGTCAGTGGTCACCGTGCAGAAAAACAAAATGGTACGTACCGCATAAACTTTATGCGGTACGGGAGGCGGGGGCAAAAAGATAATTACTCCGTACCGCAGAAAGTTTATGCGGTACGGTGTTGATTTTTTTCAAAGCACAGCCGTTGGATGGTTGATCCAACGGCTTAGAAGCCGTATGTTACATAAGACGTCCCTGGCATACGTTTGCCAGGGACCGGGACCCATTAGAGATTGGTACCCTTAGTGGATTGTTTTGTCTTGCGGGAAGTTTAATGGCAAGAAATGGCCCATGGAAATTTTTGAGAATGGTTTGCGATGTGTTGGGGATATGTGGGATGGCAGGGACTTATAATATATTGTTTATATACACAGTGGAGTTGTTTCCAACTGTGGTCATAAATGCAGCTCTCGTGTGTGCAACTCAAGCAGCGCAAATGAGGGCTATTTTGGCATTGTTTGTGGTAGTTTTAGGTGGCGGTATACCATTTGCAATGTTTGGAGTATGCAGCGTTGTAGGTGGGATCCTCACGTTTTACTTACCGTAGACATTGCATAAGCCCTTATACGACACAATGGCTGGAATGGGAGAGGGTTAGAATGTCAGTAGGGTGATATTTTGTTGTTAATGTCAGTAAACTTTACGTTTTAGACATGTCAGTTTGTAAATTTCCCATGTTGGGTTTTTGTTATACTATAATGCTTTACTGTTGTTGTAAGGTTATGGCTACATACTGTAATTTTTTAAGAAACTCTTTTGGAACAAAGCAACCAAGCTCAAAGTCTGCAATCCACATCCACTCTTTGTTTTTCTTAACTTATAACCTGGATAATACATGGTTTATAAATTCTATTTAGCTTCATTTTCAAATTATCAGATTGTACATAGATATTTATATGATGTTATGAAAAAAAAAATTATACAAAACTTGGGGATCATATGACATGTAAAGAAGTGTATATTATTTATTTAAACGTTTTGGCATAATTGACATTTTTTAATAATGACACAATCCGGGTTTGAGGTGCCGCCGGAGGCGGTGCCGAGAAGTATTTTTTATAAATATTTAATTATAAAGATTATAAAGATTCTGTGTTTTGATCATTTTGAAAAATTAATGTTACTACTTTATGTATGTAAAAGCACATTACTCATAAGAAAAAAAATCTTAAGTACTTTTTTATTTAAAATTATAAATGACATAAAGTTTATACTCTAACTTATGTTAAATTAAGTAATAAAAGCAAAATTGTGAACAAACAACTTGCAAACATGTAAAACTTTATATTCTAACTTATGTTAAATTAAGTAACAAATATATTCTTGCATTGATGTAAGCATTCAATAATTTATTTATTATTAATTATTAAATAAATAATTTAAGATAAATATTTCAACATCTAAGATAATTGTTCACTTTATCATTTCTTAATAGTATTATATTTTTAAAAGAATAGCAAAAGGAAAAAAAACTAAATACACCACTATGTAAATTTACGATAAGATATTATATTTGATAATTTTATTTTTTAAATATAAAACAAATTTTTTTTGTCGGAGCCAAGCAACGCGGGCAAAAATCCTAGTAGTATAATAATATAGATAGATAGATATATTCTATCCTAATCGGGCAAAAGGTCACTTTGCCTACTGTACTATTTAAAAATTTCCACTTAGCCTACTGTAGTATCGATGGGGTCATTGTACTTTCCTTTTTTTCTCTTTACCTCATCGCCGTCAGTCAAACATTGGCTCCGTCAGTTTGACTGTTAAAATGCTGACTGGGTGGCACAGTCAGCTTGCCACGTAGACGCCACATCAGCACAGCCTACTATTTTTATAAAAAATTTAAAAAAATCATAAAAACTTAAAAAAATCATAAAAATTCATAAAAAAATTATAAAACTTTCAAAAAAAAATCGTAAAAAAATTATAAATTTTTTAAAAATCATAAAAACTTTCAAAAAATCATAAAAACTTTAAAAAAATCATAAAAACTTTAAAAAAATCATAAAAACTTTAAAAAATCATAAAACTTTAAAAAAATCATAAAATTTCATTACAAATTATAAAAACTTTCAAAAAAATCATAAAAAATTATTATTTTTACTTGATTTGGCTACCAGAATGTATAATCTACTTGGTGATTTATATTCTTTTTTCTACCAAGCTTTGTTATCGTAAAAGTTGGGGGAACAGATGATGCAGCATGTTTGGTAAGCATAAAATATGGAAAGTACAACTGACGATTTCAAAAATATCAACCAAAAAACATCCCAAGTTATGAAATCCCCCCCTATACAAGGGAATTTAAATTAAAGAATAATAATATAACTTTATGTTCATGTGGCACAACAGACAAATTTGATGAACTTCTGACTCACAAAAACTCAAAACAATACTGTATGAAAAAAATAAGAATGCTAATGCTACAACAGGCCCTCTTGCCCTTTTATCTACACACCACCATGAATGCCCTAATAAACTCATTTAAACTATTGACAATTTCGTATAACACAAAACTAAACGCGTCGACCTGTCTTTAATTGTGCTGCTGAGTGACCTTCGGCAATTCTCAGGACAATCTTTACACATGTGGGGCTTAAACAATCCAACCGTAATTTTCACCTCAGTCGCAATCCAACCCACAAACTTCTAATACAATCGGTAATTAGAACAAACACCTTATGTGCGATAATTAACATCAAATTGCGACCTTGTGTGGGAGATAAAAGTGGGGCGTGTTTGCGAATGAATGAAGGAGGTGGGTTTGCGAAGATGTAGGGCAGTGTTGTGGAGGGGAGAAGCAGCCGAGGTGAAGGTGTTGATGTGCAGAGGGTACCGGAGAACGAAGATGAAGAGGAGGCTGTGATTGTATAAGGAAATGGGAGGAAGGGGCTGTTGAAAATGCGAGGTGAAGGGGGAAGAAGGACGGAGGAAAGGTAATGGCCAGAGAGGTGAACGGAAGAGAAGAACGGTGGTGAAGGAGGAGGTGAGAACGGAGTTGATGGAAGTGGGTGGAGCAATGTAATGGGTTTTGTTTATGTGCTGCGTATTTCTTTTTTCTTTTTATAATGAAATGGATTTTATTTTGGGATTTAATTGAGGGTTAATTTTGGGGTTTTCTGTTGCTGATGTGTCATCTACGTGGATTGGTGATTCAGCAGCCACGTCAGACGTCCGTTAGTCAAATGGACGGCAGACTTTTTAAATAGACGGTGATGGGGAAAAGAGAAAAAAAAGGAAAGTACAATGACCCCTTCGATACTACAGTAGGCTAAGTGGAAATTTTTAAATAGTACAGTAGGCAAAGTGACCTTTTGCCCTATCCTAATCTATCCTATACCCGTGACTTACCCCCCCTTCTTTTTTTTCTCACGCGCAAACCCCCACCCCCAGTTTTCTTTTTCCAGTCATCATCTCTCTCTATACAGTCTCTCTAATATCTCTCTAGTTCTTCACAATTAATTCCTCTTTTCTACATGTTATGGAGCTCCAAATTAAGAGTTTGAGTAATCAAAATTCATCTCTTTCAGTCCTCTATCCATATCCATCATCAAAACACGGTTTTGGTAACTTTAATTTTCGGCTTAAATTCATTATTGAATTTCGGTTGATTATTAATTGTTGTTGATAGCATATATGTGTAGATCTTTGTATTTAGAGGCTTATATAATTTTTTCGTAATTTTCTGTGTGATTTTTGATTCGCCGGAAAATTCTTGTTCACCGAAATTTGAGTTTTATTTGTGGGTTTCTAGTTTTGTTCAGGTGTATATATAGATCGGTGTATGTAGTATGTTATATATTTTAGTTCGAATTTTCTGGGCATGTTTTTAGTTGCCGGAATTTTGGTTGATTCGCCGGAATTGTTCGGTTTTGAGGTGTTTTGGTTGATATCCGGTTGTTAAATTGTTGTGGGTTGGTATGGTTTAAAACAAGGAATTATACATGTTATTAAGGTGTGATTTTGAGACTGTTTTGATGGTTGCCGGAGTTGAGTGGTGTCGCCGGAATCTGGGGAGTTCACCGGATTCTGGAAAAATCCGGTGATGTTCTTCATTTTCCGGTAGATGTTCTTAATTTTCCGGCGAGTGTTCTTGAGAAAGGGTGTTTGATCTTCAAAATCATAATTCACTTTCTAAAAACTGATTTTGGATTAAAATTTTAAAATAAAATCCAAAATTCATAAATTAATTAAAATAATTAATTGATTAATTATTTTAAATAATTAGTTGATTAATTTATTTAATTGATTTATTTATTTTGATTAATTTTGTTAAAATTTGATTAACTTTAATTGATTTTAATTAATTTTAGTTAATAATTTAATTAATTCAATTAATCGATTAATTTGATAATTAATTGATTAATTCTATTAATTAATTATTAATTAATTTTGATTAATTTTAATTGATCTTAATTATTTTCGATTCACGCTTTTTAGAAAGAAAAATGAGACAATTCGTTCGAAACGAACAAAAATATTTTTGAATGGAAATGATTTGATTTCTAAAAATTCGAAAAATGTTTTAAAATTAGAAGATCAAATGGGTGACTCGATATTGAGTTATGATTGTATGTAAATTATTTTATTTATTTAATTATTTGTTTAATTCTGTAAATTCTAAAAAGAGATTGATCTTCGATCTAAAAATGTTCTGTATTTTTTTTTTTTTTTTTTGTAAAATGAAGATCAAATATTTTTCAAAAAGAGTTTTCGACTTTATTACGTGCTATGTGATTATGTGATCTATTTATCGAGTTGTTGTACGTGCAATGTGAATTTTCAAGGTATTAAGTATCGAGGGTTAGGTTATAAATTGAGTTTTGGTCGATATATATTTAATGTGTGCTTAATTGTTTATATGGTTTATATTATAAGATGTGATTAAGAGTAGACGATGTTTTCTTTGATTTACTGTTAATGATGGTGATATCGTTTACTTTCACAAGGATTAATTGATGAGTATTGATTTAGGTTGTCAATGGAGATAAGTAAATGTTTAGTAAAGGAGATTGGAGATGGATGGAATATTCTTTGTGGGTTATGAAGAAGGTTAGAGATGAATGCAGTATTGTTTGTGGATTGTAATAAAGAAGGTTGGAGATGAAAGCATTGTTTATGGATTGTTGGATTTATTGTGAGGTGTTTTAACACCGGGAAAACGTCTATGTTCAAAGGGGACATTTCCAAATATTTTTCTTCCGACATAGATATTGGTAAGTATTGTTAATACCTTCGAATTGAGTTTATAAGCGTTTATAGAATGTTAGAGTTGACGTCTGAAGACTGAATTACCGTATTATGTTTGACTATAGAAGTTGACGCGCGGGCTCGATATCGGCGGATCAGATTCGTGGCAATCGCAAGAGCATTTTACCAACGAATGATTACAATAGAGGATGTGATGACGTAAGATAGAAGAAGAAGAAATCGTATTACTTCGACGTTACGCAATAACTAAGGACCAGAGGCAAGTATTTGCTTGATCATCCTAAACACTTTTTATTTTCTGTTTCATTTATTCATATCATGACAAATAGTTAATGTTCAGAGCTATTTGTGGTTCTTAAATATTTTTGTGCAAACACAGTTGCTTGATATTGGTACCCTTGATGTGGGGGGAATTGTTTAATATAAACTCTTCATATCCTTATTATCGTAGTAAATAATATGGATGTGAACTGTATGTGAAACTAAGCATTTCATGTTGAATTCGGAAATTGCTCTTGTAAAGCATAATGTAATGTAATATGTAATAGAGGACATATATAACTCAACTAGGATAAAAGATAAATAATATTAACTCTATACAGGGATCGTGAAATTTGAAGAACAGGCACCGACAAGGATCAAGTCGCTGAAAGAAGTTCATTAACATGATCAAGCCTCAGTGACAGAATAAGATGTACAGATGATTCAGTTGAAGGGCCAAAAGATTCCATGTATTTATATTATTTGAAGATATTGCTGCAGGCTAATCAATTGGAATGTAACGAAGATGTGAAGATCAAGATCAGTGCTAGTCACTTGTGAACCAGACCAGTGCACTAAGTGTCAGCACATACGAGAAGGATCAACACATTAATTCACAGAAAGAATTGCCAAAGCCTATTGACAATCAAGGACATACATAATATTTCAAGGTATTATCAAAGATTAATTTACTCTTAAAATTAACTAAGTAACAGATTAATTAATTATTTATAATAAATAATTAAGTTAATCTGGTACTTGAATTATTTTATGAGATGAATTAAAACAGCAAAATAAACAGAAGAGAATATGAATAGTAACCGAAATCACTATTCATATGAATAGTGCTATTCATATGGCGGCTACTATTCAAAAAGTGGCTACTATTCATATGGCGGCTACTATTCAAAAAGTGGCTGGAGGGGCCCACGGGGGTTGTTGAAATAGTACAACATAGTAACTTTCTATAATCTATAAATAGACATGCTGTATTTCATTTCAAAACACACCTCAACACACAACTTTCTCTTCTCTCTCTTATATCATCTCTGTGTAAGCTGCTAGACAGTCCATCTAGTAGGAAAGTCGGCTTAGCCCACTTTCAGGAAGTGTCGGGTAGAAGGTCCTCGTGCCTAAACTATCCTAGGAGTGTTTGATTTTGTAGCTGATCCATAGGATTAGATTGTGTAAAAAACCTCCGGGTTTTATCTATTTAAAGATATTTCCCACACAGTTGTGTTATTTCGATTCAGTATTTTTGATCTCATATCCACATCAAAAATCAAAATATTGCTAAATAACGTATTCAACCCCCCTTCTACGTTATTCCGGACCTAACAATTGGCATTAGAGACACTCTGTTATTATACAACAGTTAAGATCCGAAAAGCTATACAATCATGTCAGAGAAGAATTTCAGAAAAGCTAAGGGAAAGGAAGGCAGGTCTGAGAAAGTGGACAAGTCCAAGATCAAATGCGATAATTGTGGTGAGAAAGGACATTTTGCACCTGAGTGCAATAAAGCCAAAGCTGATAAAGGTCAAGCCTACATCACAAAGAAGAAGGACTGGGCTGGCACTTCAGACTCTGAAGATGAGGTGAACTATGCCTTAATGGCAAATGATGATAGTATCTCCGAAGCTACTAAGACCAAGGTACCTCACTCTACTCTAGCTTATGATACTACTGATATATCTGAGTTAAGACTATTTCTTAAAACCTTGCATGTTAGCTACAGAGATCAGACTTTAGAAAATGAAAGAATAAAATCTGAAAGTCTAGACCTTAGAAAGAGAAATGACTATCTAGAATTAGAATTAGTCCAGATGTTAAAAATTCAGAAAGAGAGAGATGATGCTATTATTGTTAAAACTGAATTATTGAAAAGGCATGCTTATCTTGAATCTGAACTTGCTAAAGAAAGAAACATTATTAAAACTTGGACTAACTCTGGTAAAACTACTCAGATTATCATAGAGAATGATTGTTGGAAAGAAGGTCTAGGTTACACTGATAAAAAGAAAACTGTCAATCTAGAAGCTGAGACCTCTAAACCTGTATTTACTGAAAGGGCTGCAAAGCCCAAAATTAATCCTGTGAGGTTTGTACCAAAGTCTGACAAACCAAAACAGGAAGTCAAATCAGTAAATATTGACTTAATGTCTCAGAAACAGCTTAAACACAAGCTGAAGGAGATAAAAAGAGTGAACAAGGTAAAAGAACCTAGGAAAAACAGAAATGGAAAGGTAGGCATCAATAAAAGCAATAACTATATGCCTATTCCCAATGCTCCTAGGAAGAAATGTTACAACTGTGGAAATCCTAACCATCTTGCTACTTTTTGCAAGAAGAATAAAAATATAAACTCTATACCTCCTAAGTCAGGAGTTAAGAGTGGTTCAGTTAGGTTTAAGCCACAGAATCCTTGTTTTCACTGTGGAAGTATTTGGCATTCTATTTATACATGCAAAGAGTATCATAATTTGTATTATGCTTATTATGAACTTAAACCCTCTTTGAATAAATTCAAGATTGATTCTACATGTATAAACTCTGATAAAAATGTTAGCACAAACTCTGATAAGACTTCTGCTGCAAAAGCTAACAAACTTAATAAGGCCAAAGGATCCAAGCAAGTCTGGGTCCTTAAAACTAATCATTAGTGGTTTTTGTGATTGCAGGGTAACAGGAAAAATATCCTTGTTCTGGACAGTGGATGCTCAGGACACATGACTGGAAATAAAGCCCTGCTATCAGAATTTGTGGAGAAAGCTGGCCCAAGTGTTTCTTATGGAGATGACAACATAGGAAGGACTTTGGGATATGGCAATATCAATCTTGGGAATGTCATCATTGAAGCTGTAGCTCTAGTCTCAGGACTCAAACATAATCTGCTAAGTGTGAGTCAAATCTGTGACAGAGGTTATCATGTGGATTTCTTTGAAGAACACGGTGAAGTTGTAAGCAAATCTATAGGAAAAGTTGTTCTGAAGGGATACAGACATGGTAACATTTATGAAGCCAAGCTTTCAACAAACTCTGATGGCTCTGCAATCTGTCTACTGAGTAGAGCATCAATTGAAGAAAGCTGGGATTGGCACAAGAGACTTTCTCATCTGAATTTCAACAGCATTAATGAGCTAGTGAAGAAAGATCTTGTGAGAGGATTGCCCAAATCAGTTTTTACTCCAGATGGCCTATGTGACTCATGTCAAAAGGCAAAACAAAGTAAAACTTCATTCAAAAGTAAGACTGAATCCTCAATTCTTGAGCCATATCACTTATTGCATGTTGATTTATTTGGTCCAGTAAATATAATGTCTATTGGAAAGAAAAGATATGCTTTGGTTATTGTTGATGAATACACCAGATATACATGGGTATATTTCATGCACAAGAAAGAAGAAACTGCATCAATCTTAACAGAGCATGTCAGACAACTGGACAAAGGATCTAAGCATACAGTGAAAATCATAAGTGAAAACAACACCTAGAGGGGGGGTGAATAGGTGTTAATGGCTCACAATGCTTATTTATGACCTGTTTTGAAATTTACTGAAAACAGCTTGCTGTTTGTAATAACACAGTTCACAAACAGCACGCTGATTGTACCTGAAATGCAATGCAGAAAGAATATAAACAGTAAGTAAAAGAGACACACAATCTTTTAGCCAGGTTCGACCCCTAATCCCCTATGGTCTACGTCCTGGTCCCTTACCAAACTTGGTAAGAGAATATATTATTGATCAAAGATAATCCAATTACAAGATACAACAATATATCTCCCCTTTTCTTAGCTACTGACAAATGGCTTGCTGAACACCTGTTCTGAACCTGCTCTCTAAGCTATACTTCCCAAGTATACTTCTCTAGCAACGTTCACCAACCCTTGTTCCCTAACCAATCTGCCCAGCAACTAAAAAACCCAGCTGCTTACAAATGGCTTGCTGTTTGCTGTGCTGAACTAACTCTCTAAGCAATACTTCCCAAGTACACTTCTCTAGTCTAGTTCAACCCACCCAAAACCTTTAGCCAACCTTGTACAGCAACTATTCAATACAATTTGAACAATACAAAGGTTTGAATAAATACAACTCAACCTAT
Source organism: Kitagawia praeruptora (assembly GCA_037693485.1). Taxonomy (NCBI): domain Eukaryota; kingdom Viridiplantae; phylum Streptophyta; class Magnoliopsida; order Apiales; family Apiaceae; genus Kitagawia; species Kitagawia praeruptora. The sequence goes on along the minus strand of CM075345.1, from coordinate 46,006,641 downwards.
GAACCCCTCCGAATATATATATGCGTGTATATATGGGTTTAAAAGGTTTAGAAGGATTTTGCAATGTAAGCTTTGTGGTTGTGTATATAGTCTTGTTTCTGTACTTGTATGGGGGTTGATAAGAACTGAGCAAGAGTCGTTCTTAAATAGATAAACAAGAACAATATTAAAATCAAGCTTAAAAGGCTCCAACGGTTTGATAATGTTTATAGCCGTTTGGAGGTGTTTTTGATATGAAGAGAATGGAGCTTGAATATTTTCAGTTGAGAGAAAGAAGATGGAGCGTGTACGGTGTTTGATATGATGAAGAATATTTGTTATCATGAAGAGACAAGAGCATGTGGAAGGCAATTAAATAAGTCAAAAGTATCATGCTACTTTTCCTTATTCAAAGCAAGGAATATATTGTCTCCCAATATATTTGAAATGTGTGCTGGCATGATAGATATATTCAGAGGGCCCTTACACGTTTCTAACAATATTCTCACTTAAAGCTCTTTGAAAAACTGAAGTGTTCTTGAATTCTGTCAGACACAATCAGCTTGCTGTTTGTGAAACTGGCACGCTGTTTGTACAACTGGCTTGCTGTTTGCGTATTCTCTTCCGTAAGATATTTTCCCCTGCAAGACCAAGCTATCACAATACACTTCACAACCAAGTTAGCACAATACAGAAATAACATGATGTTTTATATCAAACTACAAGCAAACAGCTTGCTGTTTACGTATTAACTTTGCGCAACTGGCTTGCCAAATTGTCACTGTATCTCAACTTTGGTTTGCTGTTAGATAGACTAATTATACAATCAGTAAGCTAGACAACCCTGCAAATCCAAGTTAGTACATATAGAAATAACATAGCAAGTTCATGTCAGCTTGCTATTTGGTTCTGCCAAGTCCGAATCAGCTTGCTGTTTTGGTTCTGGCGAGTTCATGTCAGCTTGCTGTTTTCATTCTGGTGAGTTCATATCAGCTTGCTGTTTTCGTTCTGGTGAGCTAAACAGATAGATGGCTTTACACCTTTGCATTTCCATATCACCAACCAAGTTACCTGAGAGTATACTTATACATAGCAAACACATATATATATGCAAATGATATATCAAGTGATTCAATCATATAATTGTAAGCTAGATATAGTGAACCTAATACAAGATAAGCAATCAGCTTGCTGTATATAACATCAAAACACACTAGGGTAACATTCTCCCCCTTTTTGATGATTATATACCAATGTGTGATTGAGCTAAAAGCTCCCCCTTAATCATTGATTAATACTTCCTGCAAAACAAGATTAGATAAATACACATGAAGTATTACAATGCACCATTTGTATTCATCATCAAAACATCACGCCAACAATCTCCCCCTTTTTGATGATGACATACTTGAATCCATTGGAGAGTTTCTTAATATTCGATAAAACTTCGTGGACGAAATCAGCATGCTGTTTTGCGAAACTGGCACGCTGCTTGTAAGGATGGCTTGCTATTTGTTCCAAACTGATAATATAATATAATCAGTAAACTGATTTCTCTGCAAAACCAAGTTAGAACAGATACATATGGCATGTTGTTTTATATCTCTAAAAAAGCCAAATGTATGTGAACATATTATCATCAAAATCAATAGCATGTTAGAATAATAAATAACATTCCAAAATATATGTAATCATCGAATCATCAAAATCGAATAGGCTAACAATCTCCCCCTTTTTGATGATTACCAACATATATTTTAAGGAGTACATACTCCCCCTCAACACTTGCATCATTGATTTAACAACATGATATTCAATTAAACACATAAGGATTTATATGAACTAAAATCCCAAACACATAACCTCATTAAGTGATAACCTCCTAAAATCTCTCCCCCTTAATCATTAAAAAGGGTAATCACGAGCATATTCAATATAAGCATGGATTATGATGTACCACATAATGCACGAGTACACATTTACTCAACAAATTGCATGCGAAAGAATTAACGATATGTATGCATGCAAGTGAATTACACTTAAAATTCATTATTGACATCTATATAAGAATAGCAAATTAATTAGCATGCAAATAATACTAAAAAGGTAAGCTAAAGTACCAAACTTTTGCACTTAGCTTGCTGTTTTTAGGGACCTTTGTTGCACAAAAACTCAACGTTTTGGCATCCAATTCTACTTTCAGCTTGCTGATTGTCAGTGTCTGCATCCTTCTTTGGCTTGCTGACTTCAACAGTGCTTTCAGCTTGCTGATTTGAACTTCTAGCTTGCTGATTTGAACTTCCAGCTTGCTGATTGCCAGTAACTTGAGGTTGCATGCTTTCACTTTCATCTCTGTTTTGACATACTTTAGTTTGGGCGCCCCTCTGACCAATTTCTTGCTTGATAATTTGTTAAGCAAGTCCATGTGTGCATGTCCCAATCTTCTTATGCCAAAAATAAGGATCATTGTCTATTATAGCCAAACAGCATGCTGTTTCCAAGGATTCGAAGAGTCTTGCTATTGCCAATTGTAACTCTTCCACCCTTCTTCATTTTGAGACTCATGAACTGAGATTTGTATCCACACATATGCCTAGTGCATCCGCTATCCAAAATCCATCGATTTATCTTTACTTTGGCGGCAAGACATATCTACAAAACAAACAAACACCAACTTAATGTTTTGGTACCCATATAGGTTTGGGTCCAAATTGGTTAGTAGCAATAGTATATAAAACATTTAAATCAGCTTTCTTGATCCACATTTGGATCACTTTTGGTGACTGATTTTGCTTTCTTTCATTCTTTTGGTAAGCTGTTTGTCTTCTGTCAGGAGCATTCTGGTATGCTGTTTGTACAACTGGCTTGCTGTTTGCGTATTCTCTTCCGTAAGATATTTTCCCCTGCAAGACCAAGCTATCACAATACACTTCACAACCAAGTTAGCACAATACAGAAATAACATGATGTTTTATATCAAACTACAAGCAAACAGCTTGCTGTTTACGTATTAACTTTGCGCAACTGGCTTGCCAAATTGTCACTGTATCTCAACTTTGGTTTGCTGTTAGATAGACTAATTATACAATCAGTAAGCTAGACAACCCTGCAAATCCAAGTTAGTACATATAGAAATAACATAGCAAGTTCATGTCAGCTTGCTATTTGGTTCTGCCAAGTCCGAATCAGCTTGCTGTTTTGGTTCTGGCGAGTTCATGTCAGCTTGCTGTTTTCATTCTGGTGAGTTCATATCAGCTTGCTGTTTTCGTTCTGGTGAGCTAAACAGATAGATGGCTTTACACCTTTGCATTTCCATATCACCAACCAAGTTACCTGAGAGTATACTTATACATAGCAAACACATATATATGCAAATGATATATCAAGTGATTCAATCATATAATTGTAAGCTAGATATAGTGAACCTAATACAAGATAAGCAATCAGCTTGCTGTATATAACATCAAAACACACTAGGGTAACATTCTCCCCCTTTTTGATGATTATATACCAATGTGTGATTGAGCTAAAAGCTCCCCCTTAATCATTGATTAATACTTCCTGCAAAACAAGATTAGATAAATACACATGAAGTATTACAATGCACCATTTGTATTCATCATCAAAACATCACGCCAACAATAAGGAGTGATAATGGCACTGAGTTCAAGAATGCAGTCATGGAAGAGTTTTGTAAAGAAAATGGAATAAAGCAAGAATTCTCTACACCTGGAACTCCATAACAAAATGGAGTAGTAGAGAGAAAAAACAGGACTCTCATAGAAGCTGCAAGGACCATGCTTGATGAAGCAAAGCTGCCAACTTACTTCTGGGCTGAAGCTATGCAAGCTGCTTGTTTCACACAGTGGCCTGAAGCTATGCAAGCTGCTTGTTTCACACAGAATGCTACACTCATAAACAAGCATGGTAAAACACAGTTTATAACTATTTACGGCGGTGTTTTATATTTCGTTGTAAAAACGTTTATACGGCAGTTATAATCGCTGTATATACTATATTCAACGGTAGTTTATACAGCAGTAGATAAGCCGCCGCACAGCCGCTGTATAAACCTTTATACAACGATTTGGTCACTTTATACAGCAGTTTTCCACCGTTGTATATAATTGATAATTTTGTAGTGACAGAATGCTACACTCATAAAAAAGCATGGTAAAACACCATATGAAATGGTGAAAAATAAGAAGCCGAACCTGAAGTACTTTCATGTGTTTGGATGTAAATGTTTTGTTCTTAAGACTCATCCAGAACAGCTTTCCAAATTTGATTTAAAAGCTGATGAAGGAATCTTTGTTGGATACCCACTATCCACAAAAGCATTCAGAGTCTACAATCTAAGAACAAAAGAGACTCTATTGTTCAATCTATACCAGTAGATCAGACAGCAGCACATGTTGAGGGGAGCAAGTGAACGATGAAAATGAACCCCAATCAAGTGAAGAAACATCAAAGAATGCATCTATTGCTAATGATGCACTAAACTCTGATTCATCAAACTCTGAAAGCAACAACTCAGGGGGAGCAAACAATGATGTTGGTATCTTGGTACAGCAAGAAGCAACACTCAGTATCTACCTCAACAGCCGAAGCAGAATACATTGCGGCAGGTAGTTATTGTGCTCAGATCCTGTGGATGAGGAATCAACTTCAGGACTATGGACTCATGTTGGACAAAATTCCAATTCTATGCGACAACACGAGTGCCATTGTCATTGCCAACAATCCAGTTCAACACACCAGGACTAAGCAAATTGATATCAGGTATCATTTCTTATGAGAGCATGTCATGAATGGAACTGTGGTATTATATTTTGTTCCCACAGATCAACAAATTGCAGACATCTTTACTAAACCACTGGATGAATCCACTTTCTCCAGGTTAGTTGGTGAACTTGGGATGTTAAATCTGTTTAATTAATTTTGGATAATCAATAACTGCAATTTGTTATAAGTTCACATGTATTTTAAATGTCCATATGTTTAGAACTTGTGAATTTATTTGCATCCAGTCCTCATATTATAGTTATCTCTATATTAATTACCACGCATATAAATGCTATATTTTATGGTAATTAGTTAGTAAATAACTGAGTTAATTGTAGCATAATTAAATAAATATCTTATTGACATATATCAATTAATGATATTTTGTTAATTTTATGTCTATTTAATTGTGAGTTTATCTGATTATTGTGGATTAATTCTTGATTTACTGTGTGATTATTTTTAAATCCATAATAATTAGAAGTATTAAATATGTGTATGTATATAGGCTGATAGATTTCGGCGATAATATGTTTTTTCGGCCGACAGGTTTCGGTGATAAGATGTTTTTTCGGCTAATTAGGTAGTTAGGTGAGAAATTATTGAGCGGTGTTATTTTTCAAAGATAACCTGTCACTATTACACCTAACCCACTAATACTTGAAACCTTATAAATGATGAGTTTTTGTTTGTGTTTAACATCATCATTTTTCAGATATACAGAGCGTACACACACAATTGCTGAATATTTCAAGCTTTGATCGGAAAGATCTCACAATCTAGCTGGTGGTTTTTAGAGCGGATTTCATATTCTTGTTATACGCACTAACCCTTGTTTTTGAATTTCCTCAAAGTTTTGAAAATGGCATTGCAGGGAAACTTTTTAATTGCTAAAGTTAATCCTATTTCCATTCAGCAAATCGAAACCATTCAGGATGAGCAATTTCGGGCTTGGACACAATTTCTGAATGAGCATTCATTAATTCGCTATGCTTTAGTTACACAGGTGCAGCTTAACCATGATGCATTACGTGAACTATATTGCAGTGCGGTTAACACTTCTGGACAGGACGGGTGTGCATTCACATATCGGCTATTTGGTAGGTCGATTAGGGTCACTGAACGAGATGTTAATCGAATTCTTCATTTTCCTATGGAAAATCTCGTTTCTGATCCTACACCCGAACAAATTGAAATGTTCTTTCGCTTTATAAGGTACCAAGATGGCAATTTTAATACTGGTAATCTATCTAGAACGTTTCTAACCCAGTATTGGAATTTCTTCTTTCACACTCTTAACCATGTTTTTTCCTCAGATAGAACAAATCAAGATCGAATACCTGAATTTATTCAAATAATAGGGTATGCGGTCGCCAATAATTTGAGGATTAATTTTGGAAAATAGTGCTTGGTCAAATCATTTTAAAAATGAAACGCTTGGGAACAAGAGATGTTTGTACTCAAAATGTCAAATGTCTATATCCAAGGTTTCTACAGTTAATATTAAATGATTTTTTGAATGATGAAGACAGGGTACGCTTGGAAAATGGTGAAAAGGTGGAATGTTCTTCCATGAAGACGAATGTAATTAATTACATAAGCAAAAATAAATATACGGATGTGCCTACAGTCCTAACTGAATATCTAAAGACTGTCCCACTTCCGTTGTTACCACGACCAGTGAGAGCAGGTATACGACAAGGTAATATTTCAATCCCTGCTATTCCAACCTTTGTATTCCCTATTGTGTCACAGGAAATACAGTTTCTACAGCCCCCAGTGGCCATCTTACCCGACCAAGAGCAGGAAATCCCACCGACTCTAATACAGGTCGAAGAGCCCATTCTACAAATGCAAACACAAACACAACAAACTCCTACACCTCAATTGTCACTTAAATGACCAGTCATCCACATTATTGAGGGAGATAGTGCCTCAACAGCACCACATAAGGAGTTAGTTACAATAGCCGCTCTACCTCATTCTAAACGGAGTAAACCCAATGAACCTGAGGTAACGACAACTGTTAGTGAAACAATTCTTTCTTATCCAATGAGTGCAAATGTAAATGAGATTGAATTGACGGGAGCAACTATCTTGAGTTCCATTTCACGGAACATACGAGTGGTTGATGATCTTTCTAAAGATCAAATGCCTTCACAGGCATCCGAGGTGGAATTACCTACCTCAATAACTGCTGGTGAATCTTCCATTTTACGGAAAGATCCATTGGTGGGTGGTTCTTTTATGAATCAAGTGTCTTCACACACGTACGAGGGAAACTTGGGTTTTGTGCCATTTAATCGATTCAAGTTTAACCTCCCAGAGGGAAAATCTCTGGATCTCTTTCGAGATTTACCACTTTTTACTAGTGGTCGGCAACTCGCTTCACAAGAGGACGGAAGCTCACGAACTTTCATTGCACCATCCGTGACCTCTGAAAAAGGGGCTAGGATGATTTCATTTGCAGGTACACATATCGGTGGAAGCTCTAGAGGAAAGTTGAGGGAAACACTAACAGAACATGTAAGTGTAACCCAAACCACTAAACCGAGTGAATATAGAGTGTTGAGTGAAACACCTGCAGAACGTACAAGTGAGCAACCTACTCAACCACATGCACCTGTAACCAGAAAGGAATAAAGCAGACTCCTTACACGGGTCCAAACAATGGAGAAAGAGTTGTCAAATATTTGTAAGTCCATTGGAGAAATCAAAAATTTGCAACTTATTCAACATGATGCATTCCAGGTTCGATTAAGCTCCATGGCATCCCAGTTTAGTCATGAAATCAACTCCTTGGTAAAGCCATCTTCGTCTGATTTACCAACTCCACATCCTACTAGTCTGGAGGATAACCCAACTGAGGGGGAGAAGGTGGATGATCAAGAAGCTACTAGGCGTAATAAGGGCAAGGAAAAGGTTGTTGACACAGAATTAACTTTATTTTGGGAAAGGAAAAGCTAATCGGAATATTCGTGCTATGTGGAAAGAAAGCAAAGGCAAACTTGAAGATATGTTCAGTCTACAGGAACAATTGTCTTGCACTTGGTTAATTTTAGAAATCAGGAAAATGTATATATATGATCCAGAATGTACTTTAATATTATTTATCTTTGTATTTCATTTTTTGTTGTATCAGTTGAGTTATCCTCTAGGAATTTGCTTGTCAAACCCTAACAATCAAATAGGGGGAGATTGTAAAGCATAATGTAATGTAATATGTAATAGAGGACATATATAACTCAACTAGGATAAAAGATAAATAATATTAACTCTATACAAGGATCGTGAAATTTGAAGAACAGGCACCGACAAGGATCAAGTTGCTGAAAGAAGTTCATTAACATGATCAAGCCTCAGTGACAGAATAAGATGTACAGATGATTCAGTTGAAGGGCCAAAAGATTCCATGTATTTATATTATTTGAAGATATTGCTGCAGGCTAATCAATTGGAATGTAACGAAGATGTGAAGATCAAGATCAGTGCTAGTCACTTGTGAACCAGACCAGTGCACTAAGTGTCAGCACATACGAGAAGGATCAACACATTAATTCACAGAAAGAATTGCCAAAGCCTATTGACAATCAAGGACATACATAATATTTCAAGGTATTATCAAAGATTAATTTACTCTTAAAATTAACTAAGTAACAGATTAATTAATTATTTATAATAAATAATTAAGTTAATCTGGTACTTGAATTATTTTATGAGATGAATTAAAACAGCAAAATAAACAGAAGAGAATATGAATAGTAACCGAAATCACTATTCATATGAATAGTACCTGAAATCACTATTCATATGGCGGCTACTATTCAAAAAGTGGCTACTATTCATATGGCGGCTACTATTCAAAAAGTGGCTGGAGGGGCCCACGGGGGTTGTTGAAATAGTACAGCATAGTAACTTTCTATAATCTATAAATAGGCATGCTGTATTTCATTTCAAAACACACCTCAACACACAACTTTCTCTTCTCTCTCTTATATCATCTCTGTGTAAGCTGCTAGACAGTCCATCTAGTAGGAAAGTCGGCTTAGCCCACTTTCAGGAAGTGTCGGGTAGAAGGTCCTCGTGCCTAAACTATCCTAGGAGTGTTTGATTTTGTAGCTGATCCATAGGATTAGATTGTGTAACAAACCTCCGGGTTTTATCTTTTTAAAGATATTTCCCACACAGTTGTGTTATTTCGATTCAGTATTTTTGATCTCATATCCACATCAAAAATCGAAATATTGCTAAATAACGTATTCAACCCCCCTTCTACGTTATTCCGGACCTAACAGCTCTATTGGATTGGAAAATGGTAAAGCGTAGGAGGCCACGTTGAGTAATTGGTCCAGCTATGATTAAGGAGGATATGGTAACCATTCCATTTTCCTATAGGCTAACATTACTTGCCTATTTTGGTACCCTCAAGAAATCCAAATTATAACACGGGTATCGTAACGTACCGGTGATTATAAAGGGTCCCATTGCTTATGAACCTGATCAGGGGCAATGGTGTTTTGTTTCAGTTATGTATATCCAATCCATATCGCCAGAATGGCTATTATATATTGTGAATTGGCAGATATATAAATTCATTTTTATGACATGCCAAATGATTTCAGTGATGATTTGAATTATATCACAGATTGTTGATTCAGTTTCTCTATAAACTGTTTTACATTTCAATTGATTTTATGCCCCACTTATCCTGTTTTTATATCAAAATTTTTATACACTTGTTGAGCATTTCTTTCGCTCATACTTGCTGTTGTAAATTCTAACATTTCAGTAAGGTAGTTTGGCGAGACGTATCCGCACAGTTCAAAAAGAGAAGAAGCGTTATGCTATTTCGAAGATGACTTGGCTCAGGATGTTTGGATTTAGTGTAAGATCTATTTTATATAATTGAGTTCTAATATTTATTATTATTATGTAATGGTCTAGTTAGCCTGGCGTACTTCTTATCGAAGCTACACCAGTGGTTTAAGATTTGATCAAAGAGAATGTTGTAAAGAAAAAATGTTTTTTTTTATCTAATGGAATTTGGATTCTTGTTTCTAGTCCTATAACCTTAAAAGATCTTGGTATGTTTGGGGTCACAGATGTTATATTTCCAGTGTTGGACAATCACAAGTGAATGATTATTATTAAACAGATATTTTATTTTGAGGATTTTCGCGTGACAACCAAATCTCCTGACCCCGGATTTGGGGGGCGTCACAAAAAGTAATTAAAAGTAACTAGTGCTTTGCACGGGTTATAAGCTAGTAACTAGTAATAATAGTATTTTATTTAATTTGATATTGAAACTAGTTAATCTTATGAAAAGTAGTAATTTAATTATAATTGTATTGAAACAAATTTCATTTAATTTGATATTTTAAATATATATTTAATTTTGTATATAATAATAGTAATAATAATAATAATAATCGTCTAATTTAATAAATATTATAAAATAAATTAATAAAAGACATCCAATTTAATTCTGATACGCCGATTTTCGATAAATTGTAAATCGATAGTTCAACCGATTTAGTCCGATAAGCTATTTCTGTAACATTATATATAACATAGATTCATTTTTTGGGTTATCATCTTTCTAACATTAATTTAATTATTTTTCGTATATTTTTAAATATTTATATTTTTAACATACATTTAAATTGCTAAAAATTTAAATACTTGGTCGTTAAAAAATCTACAATGTGACTCGCATATTTAAAATTTTATATACCTAAAAATCATTTGTTTAATTATTAATTATGTATGATTTGATAAATAGAATCTACTATTTTATTAAAATCAAATCTTAATTTTAATTTCAATAATTTAATATCAACTTGGAAACAAATATAAATAAAACCATATTTATTTCCTGAACTCAGTTATATTTCTGTATAACCTTAAATCTTATCTTAAAATTTTATTTTTAATTTTAATTATTTAAAATGACAAAAGAGAATTGAAGAGTGTGCTCAATTAATCATTTTTTTTAATTATATACTATGCAGTATTTTAAAAATAATTAAAACCAACGTTTTATTGAGTAAAAATAAAAAAAAATAGAATAAAAGGAGAAAATATGATCTATCTAACAAGATTTTTAAAGGACAATCATAAATAAATGTAGCATAATGGTTATGGTGGCAGTTTGAGAGCGCAAGGTAGAGCTGTAAACGAACTGAACTCAGACGAACTTTTAACGAACACGAACAAAATCTTAACGAATCGAACAATGTTCGATAACCTTATCGGACAGATTTTCTTGCCCGTGTCCGTGTTCGTTAAGCAACAGTCGAACGAACACCGAACTGTTCACGAACATATCGAACCGAACCGAAAATGAATTGAACACGAATAGTTCGTTAACATTTAATATTTTCAAAACTTTAAAACCTATTTTTATCTTAATTTAATATAAAAAAATTAGCTCAACTATTATTTAAATATTTTTAACCCATAAAATATATATTTTAGACAATTTTATAATTAAAAAATACATATATTATGGATACTATATATTACATATACATATCATATTGTAAATGTTATTTTTTTATCGAACGAGCGCGAGCTAATCAAACTCGGACGAACTCGAACGAAATTTTAACGAACACGGACTTTTAACGAACTGAATTATCGAACTTATCGGACAGATTTTTCTTGTCCGTGTCCATGTTCGTTAAGCAGTCAAACCGAGCTTAACAAACTCGAACACGAGCGAACTTACCGAACTGTTCGGTTCGCTTACAGCTCTAGTGCAAGGTGACACTAACATAATTTCACATATTTTCCACATAAATTTTTAAAAAGGTGGCATAAATAAAAATAAAACAATAATTTTACAATTACTAAAATGGTCTTTCTTTTTAATATTTTTTTGAGATTTAATATATAATAGTAGATTGATAGATACACCTCAATTAAATGATCATTTCTTACTATTATTTATTATCGATGCTATAGCGATGACAATTTTTTTTGCTAAAAAATGGATGAAAAGTGCTTTTATTTAATAAAGGTTTTAAAAGAAAGCAATCTCATTTTTTTGAAAAACTTTTAAATTTTTTACAAAATTCAGAAAAAATTTTAATACAAAAATTCATTTAAAATATTATTTTCTAATATAATTCCAAACATGTATATTAAAAAATCATTACAAAATGTTTATATTAATTAAGAAATTAATTTATGTTTGGTTACAACTTCAAAATTCAATTAATTTTCCGATATTCAATGTGATTTAAATTTGAGTTGATATTTCAATTATGAAATTTTCATTCAAAAATAAATTTAAAAATTTAAAAATGAAATATGAAATTATAATTTATATATACCCTTAAAATAAGTGTCAACTAGTGAAAATACCATAAAAAAATTTGAGAGAGGGAGGTAGTATAACTTATACACAGTACATTTTATTTTAAATTTGTATTTTTAATATTCGTGGGATAATGAATTATATCCTCATATATAATAAGTATAAGAGGGATCTTATCCAAACTTTTGGTTTAGTTTGTCACTATACTACAAAAATCATATGATCTGTTCGATTAAAAATAGACGATCAAGATTAGATCACATTAAAAGAAAATCATAATCTAAAAAATATATAATTATAAAATTTTGCATTAAAAGTAAATTTTAAAAAGAAAATTATAATTTAAAAATTATAATTTAAAAAGGCTATATTTAAAAAAAATTGTATTAAAATTGAATTTAAAAAGAAAATTATAATATGAAAATGACATAATTAAAAAATGTTGTATTAGAATTAAATTTTATTTTTTTTATTAGTATTTAAAAAAAAATCATATTTACTACTTGGGTTTTATCTTAAGATCTAGAAATCTGATTTTACAATACACGCGAATCTCATAAAATTATTTTTAATTTAGTGATGATTTAATAATTATTATTTAAATGGAAATACTCAGAAGCTCAAAAGAAAATATAATTACGATTTTTTACATTAATCCTATTCAATGTAGAAGTCCTAATGTCTTTCAATGTAGAAAATCTAATTATATATGATTTAAATCATTGACATACACTTTTTCGTATTTCAATGTAAATATATTTTTTAGTTTATAACATATTAAAATGTAAATATTTTTTATGCTAGATCCAACAGTTTTCATATATTTATTTTAAGATCTTTGTCGTACGGAGGTCCAGACTACCGATTATCAAAGTTTTGGGCAAAATCCCTCATACACTTATTATTAAAATTGTATTTGGTTGTTAGTAAAACTATCTTCAAATAATTACAAGGGTATTTTGATAATCAAAACGAATAATAAGTAGAATTCATAAATCAAATAGATTTTTCAGCATAAAAAATCGTCAATTTCTTCTCTTCTTTATTTCTGCTTCTGCGTAGATTTAATTAGAAAAAAATTATTGAACCATCACCAAATTAAAGATTATTTTATTAATTTTACGTGGGTTGTAATCGTACAAATCAAATTGAGAATAATGAGCCTGAGGATGTCCTCAGGTAACACCCTGAGGTTAAAAGAAATTTGTGCTTATAATTAAGTGGGCCCCGCAGGGGCATTTTTGTAAATATAAGATCCATCCTTTGCATTTACAAAAATTTCCCTAATTTACTACTATAATTGTTTTAACCTCAGGGGTGTTACCTGAGGACATCCTCAGGCCTAGCATACTCAATCAAATTTTAAGAATTAAAAATAGAGTACAAATATTAAATCAAGCGTGTAAAATCTTATATATATCAATTTTTTAATAACAATTTGATATGTAAATTAATAATATATACTCCCTCCGTCCCGCTGGATTCTTTACATGGGGGTTGGGTACGGAGACCAAGGATAGTGGGTGTAGTATTGTTAAAATAAATGAAGTAGTGGGTGTAATAGTGATTTTATTGTTAAAATAAATGAAGTAGTGGGTGTAATAGTGTAAAGTGTTGAAAAAGTGGAGTGAAGTAGTGGATGTAATAATGCAGAATATTTTATTGTTGAAAGTTACTATTTTGGGTAATGTAAAGAATCCAGTGGGACGTCCCAAATTAGTAACTGTAAAGAATTCATGAGACGGAGGGAGAAAAATTTTAAAAAATAATTATAAGCTAGTATACATAATAATTTTAGTTTAATTTTTTTTGTCACTATAATTCTAATTTTAATTTTTTTAACAATATACTATTTTGTTAATTTTGAAAAACATGAATAGCCCAGTGAGTAAAGAAAATTGTCAACGATTACGAAGGTAACGATGGACACAGCGACGGAGGTGCAGGAGGAAATAGTGATGAGCGAGGTTCACCTAGGCTGTCCTCCTCATTATTCCGGCCCTTGCTTTTCCACCTTTATCATTTCCCTTCCTCCTTCACCTGGTACTCTCTCTCTCTCTCTCTCTGACTTGATAAATTATTCTATCATTATACAAACTGAATTTGTTTGTGATTATATGTATCAACTTCCATTACTCAAAAAGAAAAATAATGGCAAATACTTATATATTGGGATTTAACAATCCACTTAAAGAACACTCAATTTTGACGGTTTTGTGCACGTTAGGGACTAAGAAGAATAAGTTTATCAATACCATTGGACATAAAGTCGTATAGTTCCTTGAGCCCTAATTGTATAGGTTACCAAAATAATTTTGGTTCAGGCCTTGTTTGCGAGGTGAATTATGATACAAATGAATATAAGCTGAGAGGATTAAAATTTACACAAACACACTTCAGGTCATGATTAGTTTAATCAAGTCATTGTTATTGATTTTGTTACTGTATTGTAGGTGTGTTTTGCACCTTGTTGGATATTTTCCTTCCAAGAATAGTTTGATATAAATTTAATTATTACACGTTGTTTAATACACATGTTGTAATTACTCCTTATATGATTACAGAAGTTGAGCTCGTGGGAAAAAATTTTGATGGTGTCACAGGGGGTGAATTGACTTCTACTGAACAAGTTATAAGTTTGGATAAGGATGGTGATCTTCTACTAACACGCCGCAGCGGTAAGTCGTAGTAAACTTCAAGGACCATTGTGCAGCCTTCATTCTCTTTTGATATGATTTTGCAATTGTCTCTTAGAGTTTCAACTTCCAGCATTTTTTGCTTATCAGTCAATTTGGTGCCTTTAATAAGGCAGTTAGTAGTTTACAGAAGAAAACAAGTCATTATTTACCTGCTCTATCCCCAAATGAGTGTATAATGGCATTAAATTCAACTACTTTCTACTGACATTATATCTCTGTTGTTTATTTAACAGTCCAACATATCATATCTATCTGTGTTTGCAGAAGATTCGAAGTACAAGTTTGTCATGGTCGTCCAGCACAATATCGCTTCATCCATCCCAAGTGTTGGTTTGCAGGTGATTACTTGTTTATCTGATGCTCTACAACCATGCTTCTTCTTCGAATCGTCTGAATTATAATATCGAATCCATTTTTAATCTTAATATTGCATCATCATTCATTTCTATCTAATTATCTATGTGTTCGTGTATAACTTTCTTTTTCTTTTCTTTGGTTTATTCAATGCTGGGCCTGGGCTACCTGCTCTAAATGACTTCCTTACCACCAGGTATGGAGGGCGGAACTAGTACTAGCTGATTATTTGATGCATAAAATATTTACATCATCTGATTTTGAAGAAGTCATTGCTGCCGAGCTTGGAGCTGGTACAGGTAAAGCTTTTCGAGTGTGTATCTTAGTTGCTATGCTGATACCACATAGTTTTGTCTCTTGCTAGTAATACCCATCTCTATGAAGGATGCTGCTGCTGCATCAGAAATATTAGAATAAGATCCGTTTTTTAAAATAAAATGTATGGTATGCAAGTAGCTGCTTACAAGATATATAAATAGAAATTGCTTCTATCTGCTTCAAGAACAAGAAGCCTAATGCTTTTTTCTTTATCATACTACGATCATTATTGCAGTCAAAATTCTTATGATATATCAAATGTCTACTCCCATCTTTCTAGACAATATAAAGATAGTATAGTTTCTCAATAATTATATCCTATCTATGATACAAGGATCAATGATCCTGCAGCTTCGCGTATTGAGTTTACTCAGAACAACTGTGATAAGTGGTATTAGTGTAGGAATGTTTCTTTTTCTACTTGGACACAAAATATAATATAAACACATCTTTAGGGTTTTATTTAAAACTAGCTTCAATTCCCGTGCAAGGCACGGGATTGTTCTATTTTATAATTGATATTGCAGTTTTTCTCGTTATGTTTTGATATTAATATTAGAAATTGATATTGTGATGATTAAATTTTTTTTTTAGTTTAGCGCGTTCTTTTTTAATCAATGTTAATTTTATTCTCGTTTCAAGATCTCCCATTTTGGTTAAAACATTCAAATGCACTCTTTATTTTTCCAAAGTGCTCATCGTCATATATTTCTTGTATTTGATATGACAAAATGTCAAGTAGTGCGCCAAGGCCAAGAAAGTATTAAGAAATATTGTATTAGACACATTTTTATAAAGTAAAAATACTAAATTACAGTACACAAAATCTGTAGATTGCATAGAAAAAATATGTAGTTAGCAATCTGAAGTTAATGTTCCAATATTATTTCTTCAATTATAATGAGTTCCAAGGCTTCTATACTCGTGCGAGACACAAACTTCTTCGAATGCTTAGTTAATTGCAATGTAACGAAAGTGTTATAATTAAGTAGATAGTATTAAATAAATATATTAAATACGAATTAATTAATGTATATTAATGAATGCACATATTAAATATGAATTTTAATTGATGTGTATTAATGAATGTAGAGGGTTAACATGGTAATTTAGGATGGATTAATGTATATTAATGAATGCACATATTAAATATGAATTTTAATTGATGTGTATTAATGAATGTAGAGGGTTAACATGGTAATTTAGGATGGATTAATGTATATTAATGAATGCACATATTAAATATGAATTTTAATTGATGTGTATTAATGAATGTAGAGGGTTAACATGGTAATTTAGGATGGATTAAAATAGTACATGTTGTGGTATTATATATATAATAGATTTATTATAACGGGTCTAACCCTTTACAAATTGGGCTTTAATACCTAGTTTTTCTACTTGGACCCAATATATAATATAAACACATCTTTAGGACCTTATTTAAAACCTATAACAGGTTTAACTTTTTTACAAACCTATTCTAATTAAAAAATATACAACTAATTTAATTCAACATATCTATAGGACCTACCTATAAAACTTATTTTAGCAGGATTAATTATTTTAAAAATCCATTATAATTAACATATTTATAACAAAAATAAATATAAAAAAAATATGAAAATATTAAAAAATAGCAATATAAAAAGTAACATATGCAATGCATGGGATATAAGCTAGTATTAGATAAAAAGCAGATATGTACTAAATTAATCAGGGATGACGGGGATTTGTGTACTGGTTATAAGCTACAGTTCTATAATAATGTTTAATACTTCCCACATTTTACAAAGAAGTGTCATATTGGCCTTTTGACTAGTCTCGAGTAATGAAATACAAAGATTAAATTTAATCGTAGTTAATTTTTTTGCAGTAATTAGTCGAAGTCGGTTAAAGTTACAAAAACTATGAACTTTAGAATCCTGGTGTTTGCAGTAATACACGCAAGCGTACGCGGTCACAAGTAATATAGAATAAAATTGAGTTCGTTCCCACATAGATCTGGTTTAGGTTTCAATTCAGTTAATGCACCTATGCAACAATATATGGTTTTTATTCAATGCTAAGACAATTAACAATTTTGGGTTTTGATTATCTAAAGTTAACTAAGGAAGTAAATTAACAAACCAAGAATTAATTAACTAACGAGAATTTAAATCGAATTACTTATGCAAGAGAAAACATGGGATCCTAACTTCATTAAATACTTTGCCTAGATCTGACGCCTTTAATCACTATATGCAATGGTTGTGACCCGGAACAAGTACACGCTACCTCTCAATATATGTATACCAAACTACCCATACATCCACAAAAGAGATAGAAGATGAATAGACACCAATTATGCTCAGACCCTATATCTCTATAGAATTTGAAAATATAACGGTTGAAGAACAAGTTATCCATATTGATCACATAGGGCAGTATAAAATAGTTCAAATTACACCATGAATCATGTTGATAACAATCATGAATCTATGCTAGCGTGACAAGTTCTAAATCTCGAGATCCACTCTCGCTTCACAAAAGATTAACAGATTAGATGTTAGCTACGCATCTAACAATTAAGCATAACCATACGAGAATATCAATATACATCACACACAGATCTTTAAAGCATCAAGATACTAAAGCTCCATAAATAAATCCGTTAGAATCCCATGACAACGATTAGTTCATAATCGAACCGTTCGTCATCATGGGATCTGATGAAACCATGGTAAATAACAAAGTCTGAATGTAAATAATAATACTAGAGTATGAGTTTAGAAAACAAATCCGAAAACTGGAATCCAAAGTACGCCTAAGAAGAGAATGTTGTGCTTGCTCAGCAGGCCTTAACTCCACATTAGTATGATATTGTCCGCTTTGGGCCAAGCCCGCACGGATTTGTTTTTAGGTCACTCCCAAAAGGCCTCATACTAGCAATCTGCCCCTCCCACAAACGATGTGGGACAACTCCTAACAATCTCCCCCTTCACACATCGGGCTCGACACCTGTCGAATCTGCCTCCTTCTATGTGATCTGGCTCCCCCTTGACCCATACTAGAAATTTTGGCTATCTAGCTTCCTCTAGGCCCATACTGGAAAGTCCACCTGCTCCCCCTTAAGCCCAACCTAAGCCCAACCTGGGACAGCCCATCTGCATTTTCCTTGATCCATTCTGGAGCCCATTGAGATTATTTTTGGACCATTACAACCATAGCTCTGATACCACTTGTTGTGCTTGCTCAGCTGGCCTTAACTCCACATTAGTATGATATTGTCCGCTTTGGGCCAAGCCCGCACGGATTTGCTTTGATACCAGTTGTTGAGTATACAACAACGAAAGCAAAACCCAAAGCGAATAAACAAGAATAAGAAAATAAACGACAATCACACAAGACAAAGATTTACGTGGTTCGGAAATTCCTACTCCACAAGCCGCACTAATTTTGTATTGATCTCTCACATTGTGTTGTGTTGTTATGTTATGTTATGTTACAATTACATGAGTATTTATAAGAGAAGAAACTGGGTCTAAGAATCAGAGTCTAATTCTGAAATCCTAACTCTAATTCCTAACTCTAATTAGAGTCCAATTCAGGATTCCTAACTCAAGTCAGAATCCAATTCCAATTCTGAAACCTGATAGACTCCACAAACCCAACAATCTCCCACTTGGAGTCTGACCACATCTTCGCTTCACTCTTGTAAATCTAGTAACAAATAATCCTTCGATCAATAACTCTAACTAGTGCAACGCCTTCTCAACAATCAGTTCTGAAGGCCAGTTGAAGAACTTTTCATTAGTAACCACCTTAGTCAACATATCTGCAGGATTCTTTGAACCAAGGATTTTCTTCAAGGACAAAGTACCATTGCTAATCAACTCTCTTGTAAAGTGATATCTTAGCTGAATATGCTTCGTCATAGCATGAAACACAGGATTCTTCGCAAGATGAATAGCACTCTGACTGTCGCTATACAAAGCACTGTCCGCCTGTTTCTTGCCCAACTCCTCAAGAAAATTCTTCAACCAAATCCTCTCCTTGCTAGCTTCAGAGATAGCCATATATTCTGCTTCTGTGGTTGAAAGAGCAACACTCTTTTGAAGTCGAGACATCCAACTAACTGCTGTGCCACCCAAAGTGAAAATATATCCCGTAGTACTTTTTCTTGTATCCAAACATCCACCCAAATCTGCATCAAAGAACCCTTCCAAGATAACATCTTTCTTGCTGAAACACAACGCAACCTTGGATGTGCCTTTCAAGTAGCGCAACAACCACTTGAATGCTTCCCAATGCTCTCTTCCTGTATTAGACATGAACCTGCTAACAACTCCCACTGCATAAGCAATATCTGGCCTTGTACACACCATAGCATACATCAAACTGCCAACTGCAGATGCATACGGAACTTTAGCCATATCTTTCTTGCCTTCATCCGTTTTAGGTGACTGCTTTTTCGTGAGATTAAAGTGAGTCGCCAACGGTGTACTTCTGGTCTTCGCATCCTGGACACTGAATTTCTGCAACAATTTCTCAATATACTTCTCTTGAGATAATTTCAAAGTACCTTCAGATCTATCCCTTATGATGCTTATACCAAGTATCTGTTTTGCTGCACCCATATCTTTCATCTCAAACTCCTCAGACATCTGTCTCTTTAACCTGTTGATTTCCCTCATGTTTGATCCTGCTATCAACATGTCATCAACATACAACAACAATATGATATAAGATGAATCAAATTGTTTAAAATAACAACAATGATCCATAGCACTCCTACTGTACCCATTCTTCATCATAAAGCTATCAAACTTCAAGTACCATTGTCTTGGTGCTTGCTTCAAACCATACAAGCTTCTTATAAGCTTGCAAACAAGGTTTTCTTTCCCAGCTACCTGAAATCCCTCTGGCTGTACCATGTAGATGTCTTTCTCAAGATCACCATGTAAGAACGCGGTCTTAACATCTAGTAGCTCTAGATGTAACTCCTCTGCAGCCACAATACTTAGCACAATTCTAACTGTAGTCATCTTAACAACCAGAGAAAATATATCAGTATAGTCAATACCCTTTTTCTGTTGATAACCCTTGACTACTAACCTCACCTTGTATCTCTTGCTGCCATCAGGTTCTTCTTTGATCCGGAACACCCACTTATTCTTTAAAGCCTTCTTTCCTGCTGGTAATTCTGTTAAAGACCAAGTTTCTTTCTTCTCAAGAGAACTCATCTCTTCTTCCATGGCTGATTTCCACTGAACTGAATCATCCACCTGAACTGCCTCTGAATAACACTGAGGCTCTCCATCCTCAGTCAATAACATATAATATGCTGAAGGAGAAAATCTTTGTGGTGGCCTCACAATTCTGGCTATCTAGCTTCCTCTAGGCCCATACTGGAAAGTCCACCTGCTCCCCCTTAAGCCCAACCTGGGACAGCCCA
Organism: Kitagawia praeruptora; assembly: GCA_037693485.1. Classification (NCBI taxonomy): domain Eukaryota; kingdom Viridiplantae; phylum Streptophyta; class Magnoliopsida; order Apiales; family Apiaceae; genus Kitagawia; species Kitagawia praeruptora. Next base: position 45,985,745 of record CM075345.1, on the reverse strand, counting down.
TCTGCCTTTTCCTTGATCCATTCTGGAGCCCATTGAGATTGTTTTTGGACCATTACAACCATAGCTCTGATACCACTTGTTGTGCTTGCTCAGCAGGCCTTAACTCCACATTAGTATGATATTGTCCGCTTTGGGCCAAACCCGCATGGATTTGTTTTTAGGTCACTCCCAAAAGGCCTCATACTAATGGAGTTAACTAGCTGCTTATTAACTAGCAATCTGCCCCTCCCACAAACGATGTGGGACAACTCCTAACAGAGAATACAAAAGATGAAGTAGATCTAGATCCCGTTGCTTGTCACGAGCGTTGTGAATCCTTCTCTGCTTTTCTCCCTTGCGTTTCTGAGTAATCGTGTGTTTTATGATGGTAGAGTTGTGTTTAAATAGGCCCCCAGCAGCTTATCCTCCAAGAAAACATCCAAAAATACAATTAAAATTCGAAACAGGATTTTTTTTTTCAGACTGCCGCGCGCTCCTGCGCCCAGACCGCACGCCACGGCGCCCAACAGCAAGTCCCGCGCGCTCCTGCGCCCAACCTTCGCGCTCCTGCGCCCAGAAGTTCTGCCGGACTGATTTGTGTGCCTTTTCTTCGTTAGTTTTTCTCCTTTTCTCCCGTTCCTTTTCCGTGTATTGCCTCTCTTCAATCCCTTAACTCAAAATCTTCTTAGTAACGTAGGGAAAAACTCCGTTCTTCATTCCAAATTCAAAATCCATTCTAAGATCAGCACGAATCGCCAATTCTAGCCAACGTTCTACCATCCTGCACAACTAGATGAAACACATTAAAAATACGACATACTTGAGGCCAAGGCAGTCAAATTAAGCCGAAATGAAGCGCTCCAAGTGGATATAAAATCCACTTATCACACCCCCAAACTTAAACCGATGCAGTCAAATTAAGCCGAAATGAAGCGCTCCAAGTGGATATAAAATCCACTTATCACACCCCCAAACTTAAACCGATGCTTGTCCTCAAGCATAAACAGACTCAATACAACCTAATGCAATGCAATGCATGAATGCAACTAAAATGAAAATGCAACGATCCCCTCGAACTAACCAAAACCAATCAACAAGCAAACATCTCAAAGAATGCAATAAGTCCGAACAGAGCTCGACTAAGTTCTCGTATACTAACCATACATGAACAGAAACGTGCGTGTGTGCGATGCTCATCAGTTATACTCCTAAAACTAGATCAAAATCATACTTATTCTTCGCCAAGACAATCACAGGTTTATAAATAGAATAGACGGTAAACACTTCATAACCTAGGAACACCTCCATCATCATTCAAGTTAGACAGAAATTCATGCTTTATTAGTAACAACTACGATACATAGTAATACACAACAATGCATGCTTATTTAACCGTGCAATGGATGAGACCCCTAAAGGCTTATACAATAATACCCATGTAGCGAGCGTTAGGTTAGTGGATCCCAGACTATAAAAGCCTTAGGTCACTAGGCACAAAGTCCCCGCGAACTTAATTGCTCGAATATTAAAGAGCTCACCCTGGTTAATTCTGCATTTAACATTTTAAACTTTTGACTCTTTTTTTTCTTTTCTTCTTTTTTTTTTCTCCTTTTCTTTTTATAAAAATATGCAATCTGGAATGAGAATTCTCATCCAACCCTAGACTACTCATAAAAATATGAGCCGGCTACTAGCCATTTGACGCCTAGCCATTATTGACAACTATTAACAATTAGCATGAAATCCCTGTTTTCCCCCAAACTTAGATTTTAGCATCCCTACGCCATCAAGGGAATAACGAAAATTCTAAATATAAACAAGTGATTAAATCTCAAAGCAACTAAACAAGCATGACCTCAACCTAGCCCAAAAGCAAACGATGAGACTGTGTAAAGATTGTGTTTCCGAAGCATGCAAGTCAATTTCATAAGAACTATAAATCAACCCTCTATTCATCAATACCACACCCAAATAGACATCGACCTACCAATCAGAATTAGTTCATCCTAAGGGATCATGAAATATGCATGTTATGCAAATGCAACTAAAATGGACTCACATGGTATAAAAACAAAATAACAGAATGTCCTACATGAAACAAACATGCAATAACACGAACAAATATGAATTACTACTAACATGTAATATGCAATCTACATGAACAAAGGCTCAACTAACACTACTTATCCCCAAATCACCCCAATCTTAAAATATTCAATGTCCCCATTGAAGGTAATACAAGGGATAGCAAACATACCTAATCGTCGGCAGGGTCACCCTCCTCGGGTGAATCAGGTGGTGGGTAATGAGTACGAGCTCCAAAGACGGGCCACTGGACCTGAATACCCGTAGACTGGAATGCAGTACTCAAAGCCGCAGTCATATCCTCAGCATACTGACGGTTGCTGTCATGCATGGCATCAATCCGCCTCGTCAGCCGACGGAAGTGTGTATCCAATGCCGTCATATCAACCCTACCCTAAGAAGGACCCGCTCTCGCAACCCTAAGAACATGTGGCGGAGCGCCCGCTCCCTGACCACCAGCACCAACACCACCAACTCCAGCAACAATGTAGCCCAACCCTCTAGCATGGGGAATGCCGCCTGGCCATTCCACCATCCGGTCAATAGTAGTGCCATCAAAAGGGGCACCGGGCATCTGCAACTGCTCATCCTCACCCCATCTAACACCACTAGTCATACACAACCCGGCTACGATAGAAGCATGCGGAATCGATGTCTGCGAACCAAATCTCAAGAACCTGAGAATATTCTGGTGAATAACATGGCCCACATCAATGTACTTGCCCTTCAGAATATCCCAAAGAATAATGGCTCGCTCAACAGTTACTTCACCCGTATGTGAAGAAGGCATAATATTCGCACAAATAAATAGGTACCACGCCCGTGCAATCCTATTCATCGCAGAAGCATGAAAAGTAACAGGCTCAGTAGTACCTAGCTTATACTTTCAAACAGTACCTGGAATGCAAAGCTTAGCAATGATCTCATCCAAATTCACATCCTCCCTGGTCTTAAGCACCCAGTCTTCAGCACCCCTCGGCTTAGGTGGCTGTCCTAGAATCGGACGAATAGCAGCCGGCCTATAGTCCACCCTCATACCTCGAACCACACACAACCCATTCCTCTCCGCCTTAGCATTTGCATAGAATTCCCGAATCACACTCAATGGAACCGAGAAGGCGCCTCACAGAAACCTTCCCATCTTTGCTCACGAATCATTTCAACCAACTCCTCGTGATTAACCGGCAAAAACCCCCCTCTCCTTAGCAACTGGCCTCGACATCAACCGGTTATACTCAATTTGTGCCTCTGGAGATGAAAATTTCTCCACATTATCCCCACTCATACTAGAATCCTCATCGGATGACGGACGAGCACTACTACTACCCCTTTGTCTTTTCGGTGCCATCACAATCAAAAGAACTCAACACTAATGTCAACCAATATCCAACAAGCAATTTCGAACAAATTACCCAAATAACAAGAACACAAAATCCCAATTTGCAAGAACACAATTCGCACTAACAAGAATTAGGGAAAAGAAGTATACCCAATACGAATCCGAGAGGTGAAACTTGCAATGAAAACTCCCCCAAACTTGAATCAAACTTGCTTGAAGCTTTAATGGAATGGAGGTTTAGAAATTTGGAAAAGTTTTGGGGTTGTGTTTGCATGTATAGGTGGGTGTAAGGATTGATTATAGAAGATGAGAGGGATTTGGGAATTTAGGAATTAGTTTAGAGGTAGGAGTAGGTGTTTAGGATTTGTAAGAGGGGAAAAATAGAATGAAATTAGGGTTGGAGAACAAAAACAATACACAATAATCGTGTAAAAACTAGTCTGGGCAGGTTGTCTCCGTGCAGCTGCGCGCGTGCTACCTCTCAGTATACGTATACCAAACTACCCATACATCCACAAAAGAGATAGAAGATGAATAGACATTAATTATGCTTAGACCCTATATCTCTATAAAATTTGAAAACATAACGGTTGAAGAACAAGTTATCCATATTGATCACATAGGGCAGTATAAAATAGTTAAAATTACACCACGAATCATGTTGATAACAATCATGAACCTATGCTAGCATGGCAAGTTCTAAATCTCGAGATCCACTCTCGCTTCACAAAAGATTAACAGATTAGATGTTAGCTACGCATCTAACAATTAAGCATAACCATACGAGGATATCAATATATATCACACACAGATCTTTAAAGCATCAAGATACTATAGCTCCATAAATAAATCCGTTAGAATCCCATGACAACGATTAGTTCATAATCTAACCGTTCGTCATCATGATATCTGATGAAACCATGGTAAATAACAAAGTCTGAATGTAAATAATAATACTAGAGTATGAGTTTAGAAAACAAATCCGAAAACTGGAATCCAAAGTACGCCTAAGAAAAGAATACAAAAGATGAAGTAGATCTAGATCCCGTTGCTTGTCACGAGCGTTGTGAATCCTTCTCTGCTTTTCTCCCTTGCGTTTCTGAGTAATCGTGTGTTTTATGATGGTAGAGTTGTGTTTAAATAGGCCTCCAGCAGCTTATCCTCCAAGAAAGCATCCAAAAATACAATTAAAATTCGAAACAGGATTTTTTTTTCAGGACTGCCGCGCGCTCCTGCGCCCAGACCGCGCGCCACGACGCCCAACAGCAAATCCCGCGCGCTCCTGCGCCCAGAAGTTCTGCCGGACTGATTTGTGTGCCTTTTCTTCGTTAGTTTTTCTCCTTTTCTCCCGTTCCTTTTCCGTGTATTGCCTCTCTTCAATCCCTTAACTCAAAATCTTCTTAGTAACGTAGGGAAAAACTCCGTTCTTCATTCCAAATTCAAAATCCATTCTAAGATCAACACGAATCGCCAATTCTAGCCAACGTTCTACCATCCTGCACAACTAGATGAAACACATTAAAAATACAACATACTTGAGGCCAAGTCAGTCAAATTTAAGCCGAAATGAAGCGCTCCAAGTGGATATAAAATCCAATTATCACCTGGGCTGACTATAAAGTTATATCTGGTACTACACCTTTGCGAATTAGAGTACTTCTAGTTTTCTTTCCTTTTAGCGAATATTCTGTTGGGTATGCTTCTTTGTCAGAAATTTGAAATGCATTTAATTAAATTTTACCGAATGTTTTGCAATTTCTTTTACAGCCACCATATAAGTTTGTATTTATTGTATGACAGGTAGTTCTAACACTAACTTTACCAGGGTTGGCTGGCATGTTGCTCGCTCGTGTTGCAAAAAAGGTCTTCCTTACAGGTATCAGTGGCTGAACTGTCTTAATTTTATTGATCTGTCTTATGCAGCTTGTTCTTTCGAGTACTTTGAATTTTATTACTCATCTCTGCCGATTTCTTTCCTTTACTTTACCTTTCTTCAATTTAATTTATAGTTCATAATTAAGAAATTCCTTTATTTTTGGTTACTTGTATAGTTCTAGACATCTAGTTTCCTGTTATTAAGAGGAAACATTTCCTTCTAAAAAATAAACCATTAGCAATCTGTTTTTAATTCAGCATAAATGTATTTGTACATTCTCCTAGAGTTTTGGGTGTCGTAAGCTTTCCTCTAGTCAATCAGTTTAACTTGCATGGTTACATATCTAGAGGTCCAGTAGACAACAAGTGGGTTTTTAACTGTGTCTTATGACAGACCATGGTGATGAAGTGCTTGATAATTGTGCTCAGAACGTTCATCTTAATTCTAGAAGATTTTCTGCTTCGGTTTATGTACGTGAACTTGATTGGAAAGCTTCGTGGCCGCCTCTGGAAAAATGTGCAGCATCTCAGAGAAGGTCAATCATCCGTTGTACTTTTTTTGGTTCAGTTTCAACGTCACACTTCTTGATGCCTTCAATCTGTTGTCTGGCCACCTTACGTAGCATTATTATATGTAGGTACAATTGGACCTCTCAAGAACTTGAAGAATTTCAAAGAGCTTCTTTTCTCGTAGCTGCTGATGTGATCTACAATGATGATCTCACTGATGCCTTCTTCATTACTTTGGAGAGAATAATGTCACGAAGTCCCGATAAGGTAGGGTCTGTGAAATGGATAGGCTGATAGGGTTTTTGATTGAGTGTGGCAGTTTCATATTTGGTGAATACTTGTTATGAGTAATGTTTATGCTCTAGTTTCGGAAATCAATGAATACAGTACTACGCTAGCAGTATTGATATAGGTGCCTACTTTTAGTCATAACTATCAGCCTTTATTGGATGATATTATTGTCTCCCCTTTGGCTGGCTGACAAGAGAAGAGAGTAATGACTCGTGAAGTAGCTTGGGTAAGAGTTAAACAATGTGTTCTTTCTTTCTCATCTCAGGTGTTGTACATGGCACTGGAAAAACGTTACAACTTCACTCTTGACGATCTTAATGTTGTAGCCAATGGTTACTCACATTTCCGAAAATATTTGAGAACTGAGCGAGGTAAAAATTTTAATATTTGATACCCATTCCGCCACTCGTTAATAGCAAGACTAAAATGAGACTTGGTGCTATTCGGCAGGGGAAGATGCAAAACGTGGAGACAGTCACAACGAATCTTCACCGTGCTTTGTCGGAACATGCATCGATCTCTCTCAAATTCCACAATACGTGAGAGAATATGAGAGAGGAGAGGATGTTGAGATTTGGGAGATCAAGTATAGGAAATTATGAATATTATTATGCTAGTTTGTTAAGATTTGTCTGTTTATCTAATCCGTTGGGCATCTCTCTTGACAAGGGTAAAGTTATTACTGGAGCTTGTAGCTAGAGTGTTCTTTAAAGTAGTTGACGATGCTGTAGCTACTAGCTATGGTTATCTGTCATTTGTGAGATTATTACTCCCTCTGTCCCTCCCATTTCTTTACATTTCTTTTTCACTGCTCGACACGCATTTTAAGGCTCCTAAAAATTATAGTTTCATAACTTATTTTTTAAATTTTTTTTTTTTGTATAAAAATAGAACAATTCTATTTTTATACAAAAAAAGAAAATTTAAAAAATAGGTTATGAAACTATCCGCAAATTGCACCTTAAAATCCGTGCCAGAATTACGTCCCCAAGGTAAAGAACCAAGGGGGACAGAGGGAGTACATTTTTCAGAGTGGGCTCTGAATAATTATTATTTTTTTTAAAAAAAAAATCAGATTTCAGATTTCGGGTTTAAATTAATATTCTGGATTTGGGCTTCGTTTCCTCCAAACCCGACCCCACCGACCCGTTTCCAGAAACTAGTAATTAAAAGATTTTTATGTCGAAGGAGTCTAAAATTATGTTTGTTTGCCGACTTGTCGTCAAAGTATATTTTTTTACTTTGAAATAGACAATTGGTGTCCACACAAGTTGTTAGTACAAATGTAAACTCGTGGAAGTCATAAGCCCTCATGTTGATGTTGTAATAGAAAGGACACGTCCAGCTCATGGCGGCTTTAGAGAGGTATACAAAAATTAATTTAATTAAGATTGGATAATACTCCCTCTGTCCCATCCATTTCTTTACAATTTCCTTTTTGGGACGTCCCACCAATTCTTTACATTACTAAAAATAGTAACTTTTAACAATAAAATACATTATTACATCCACTACTTCATTCCACTTTTTCAACATTTTATACTATTACACCCACTACTTTATTTACTTTAATAATAAAATTACTATTACACCCACTACTTCATTTATTATAACAATATTACATCCACTATCGTTAATCTCCGTGCCCCAGCCCCATGTAAAGAATCACATGGGACAGAGGGAGTAATTGCTTGCTTGTCTGTGGCAACATTGGCTTTCCAATTACGACCATAACAACACTGACACAGATCATTTTCGAACCTCGCGTTGACGTCTCTTTCTTCCCTCAAGTCTTTTTCTTTAGCATCTTTCTTTCTCTCTAAGTCTTAACACAAAATTCCCATCTCAAATCACTTCAACTGATCATCCTCAATGGGATGTGTACAATCGAATTTCGAAGACGAAGAATCTGTGATACGATGTAAGGAACGAAAGCAACATATTAAAGCAGCTATTTCAGCTCGTAACGCCTTTGCTTCTGCTCATTCTTCCTACACCACTTCTTTAAAGAACCTCGGTGCTGCCTTGAATGACTATGCTAGTGCTGAGTTCCCGCATGCTTACTCTGCTGCCGCGCTCTCTCAAATGGCCTTTGATCATTCTATTGCTCTGCCACCGCCTCCGCTGCCTAACTTACCTCCTCTACAACGTGCCTCAACTATGCCCGAATTGTCAACTTCGAAACCTCAAGCTTTTCGATCAGATGTTATTGTGGAGGAAGAGGAAGAAGAGGAGGTTGAAAAGGAGGTTGTAGGGAATTTAGGTGCTAGTTTAAAGCATAGGAGTTCAAGAAGACGGGGTAGAGAGATTCAAGATACGGTTCAATTGCCGATCCCTCCACCATCTCCGCCGCGCACACCCCCTTTGAGAGATCCTGAACCGCCACCTCCACCACAACAGGAGACGGATGGCCCGTGGGATTATTTTTTCCCCAAGATGGAGAACGTGCCTGGAACAAGCTTTGATGTCCTTGATGAAAAGGAAGAGGATTTATCCCGCTCGGAAGCAGGGTCTTGGGGGAGTAGAATGTACTCAAATGGTACCACTTCTTCAATGCATAGAGAAGAGATTGAGAGGGAAGTCTTTGAGGAAGATTCTAAGAGAGTTCGAGAAAATGAGAAAATTGTTGAGGAGGAAGAGGTGGAGGTGGAAGCTGAGCTACCAACACCACCACCTTCACCACCAGTGGTAAAAATGACAGCAAGGCATGTGGCGGCGTCTGCAGAAGGGAAGAAATCAGGAAAGGGTAGCAGTGAGAGTGTTAATTTGTTGCACGTGTTTAGGGAACTTGACGAGTGTTGCCTTAAGGCATCACAGAGTACCCTGGAGGTTTCCAAGATGCTTGAGGCCAATCGGTTACATTACCACTCCAATTTTGCAGATGATAAAGGTAATTTTTTCAATCTTGAAAGCTTTTAATCTTTAGTTCTATGAATGTGTACAGTGTACTATTTTTAATCACAGACTTTGAAGTTAATTCCTGATTCTTCAATTTTAGACCTAGAGCATGTTTAAAAACTGTAGTTAAACTGTACTTCTGACAATGGATCTTAATCTTGTTAACTAATTAATGGATAATAATTTTCAGTTCACAAGAAAGCCTAGCGAAAAGCCTTCTGCCTACTATATACAGTTATTCAGGATATCCTTTAGAAGAAAAGCAGTATTGCCTTTAAGTTTTTTAGTAATCTCCAATTTTCCAAGCAAGAATGTTTAAGGAACTGTATGCATAGTGCCAGCTAAAAAAGCCAATGAATATGGTGGCCTGATACCACATGCTCCAATGAAAATTAAGACCAAAAAGAAGATTCAGTGTATTTGAATTTCACACCTGTTTATGTGTTATATGGATATTTTCTTTACAGATGAGATTGATCATTCTGCAAGAGTCATGCATGTCATTACATGGAATAAATCTTATCGAGGTTTATCTAAGAATGAAGATAGGTATGACATTCATTCAGAGAAGCATGAAACTCTTGCTATGCTTTTGGAGAAAATGCTTGCATGGGAGAAGAAACTTTCTGATGAAGTTAAGGTATAGCTACAGTTATATTGGCCATAATTTCATTCCTCAGCCTTGTAATGTTTTGGGTATCTAGGTCGGCTTTCAGCAACATGTATACATGCAATGAGCAAAATTTCTTTTCTCACTAGGATTGCATTGCAGAAAATCTTTGCTAAAATTTGCCTAAATCAACACACCAAGTCAAAAAAAAAAAATTACTTCCTCAATAATAAAATTAATAAATATCGATGTTTATAAAAATTTCTCTGGAGTCTAGGCTAACACATTATACATGGGCTGTGTTGATAGCTGCTGGAACGCCCTTAGATCAGTGAATGGTAATCAGATGTTGCCTTATTTCCCATAGTTTTGGAGTAGTTTTAGAACTCTGTTTTTGAAAAACATATTGATCATTTAAGTTATAAGTTATAACTTCTCAAGCTGTAATTAGATGAGCTGATTTTTGTTGCATATTGACTGATGCTTAACAGGTGGGTGAGCAGATGAAACTAGAATATAACAGGAAGGTTGCCTCATTGAACAGGCTAGAGACACGTGGTGTCAATACTGTCTCACTGGAAAGGAAAAAAGCTGCAGTAAGTCATCAGCAAACGAGGTACACTGTTGATATGATGTCCATGGATTCAACTGTCTCTGAAATCAATCGTCTTCGCGATGAACAATTGCACCCTAAACTTGTGGAGCTTGTTGATGGGTCAGTCATGCTCTCACATTATGCACTCACATATACAACATACTTTAATATTTCATTTGCAGCTTTGTATAAAAGGAATACCATGTATAACTTTCAAGTGGGCAATTATGCATACTCTTTCCCTTGTCTTTTTATTTATGTCCACTATAGCAACTTCTTATAAAAATGTGTCTCTAGTTTCTCAAAAGAAATTATCATATGAAAAAACTACATATTTTGCTAATCCTTAAAACTCAAAGCATCCATATCTTGTATGTGTGCAGGATGGCTACAATGTGGGAGACCATGCGAATTCACCATGAAAGTCAGTCGAAGATTGGGCAGGCACTGAATGCTCTTGATATATCCCAGTCCTCAAAAGAAACAAGTGAGCACCACCATAAAGTAACAGTACAGCTATGGGCTGTTGTCCAAGAGTGGCATTTACAGTTTGAGAAACTCATGAGCGAACAGAAGAAGTATGTACAAGAACTAACCAGCTGGTTGAAACTAAATCTTATTCCTATGAATACTGACCTGAAGGAGAAGAGTTCATCGCAGGAAAATCCTCCAATTAAGTATCTCCTAAACTCCTGGCATTATGAACTTGAAAAGCTTCGCAGCGAACCTGCAAGAGCAGCTATACATAAATTCGCAGCCATCATAAACTCCATTATGCAATGTCAATTGGACGAGATGAAATCGCGGGACATTTGTGAGGACACTAGAAGGGAGCATAACCGTAAAACTCAACAATTTGAAGACTGGTATCACAAGCATATGCAGAACAGAACACCACCGGATGAACTAGACCCTGACAGGGCGCTTAATAAGCAGCGTATTGATGATTGGCAGTCGACAATCAAGAGTTTAAAGAAGAAGTTAGAAGAAAACGGAGAAGCCTACAAAAAGCAGTGTTTACAAGTCAGGCAGAAGTCTTGTACTAGTCTGAAATATACATTGCCTGAGCTTTTTGAGGCAATATCAGAGTTTTCTCTTGCTTCTTCAGACATGTATGCAAAATTGATATCTACCACAAACACCCGTGAACTGTGAGATTTTTATGTAGTTAGTATGTGCTTCTATAGCTTGGAAGATGTGTATATTTTACACGCAGAACTCTACTTCCTTGTAAATGCAGTTCTCAAATGAATTTCTTTTTGGTAGGGATGACAGAAAAATCCGACCCGACGGATACCCGATCCGATCCGTTTGGATCTACCCGAACCCGATTTTTTGGATTTGGATTTGGATTTGGATCTTATTTTTGGACCCGAAAGAGTTTAGATCTGGATCTGGATATTAGGTAACCCGATCCAATACCCGACCTGAAACCCGAAATCCGATCCAAACCCGATCCAAATCCGAGACCCGATAAAAACCCGATATATATATATATATATATATAGGCAAGTGCTCAAATGAGACCCCCTTATTTTGAGAATTGAGAGCTTTCCATTTTATAACATACTACTTAATCTGGACCACATAAATCTGACTATATTAATACCTAATAAATCTGACTATATTTCTTACCCAACCCCCCTCGGACCCCCGACCCCCACCCCTATCGGCACCGGTCGTCTTCTCCGGTGGTCGGCACCACCCCCCACCCCCCACCCCCACCCCCACCCCCACCCCCACCCCTATCGGCACCGGTCGTCTTCTCCGGTGGTTGGCACCACCTCATTTTCCTTTCAGACGTCTGGTCCCGCAGGGGCAGATCTTCATCGTCTTCATCACAACCAATATATACACCTATCTATATTACAGATAAATCTGTAATATATTTCTCACAACCAATATATACACCAATACATAAATCTGACTATATTTCTCCATTTTTTTAGATTTGCAGCCAATATATACACCAATCTATCTCCATCATCCTCGATTTATAATCTTTCATCTTCTTTTTAATATTCTTCCATTTTCAGATCTAGCATAAAACACATACCAAGTAAGACTTATTACAGATGTATCACTACACCAAATATGGGCTGTTGCAACACAAAAAAAGTGTATCATTAGGCTCCAAAAGTGTTACAATAGATGTTTATGCAACACTTTTGCTAAAAGTCAGTGTTGCATTTGCCGGCGTTGCAACAGCCTTCTATAGCAACGCTTTTTGTGTTTATTGCAACGCTTTTCAAAGTATTACAAAAAGAGTTTGGTGTAGTTTGTTGTAACACTTTTGCATGTTTTAGCAACATTTAGAATATGTTACAACAGACGAATGCAACACTTTTTTGCAACATTAATTGACTTAAAAATGTTACAAAGTGAGTTTATTGCAACATTTTTTGCATTTTGTAATACTTTCGGTTTTTTTTGCAACAATTATCTGCAACATTTTATCTCTATTGTAATACTTTTAGATTTTATTGGCAACACTTTTTTGTAACACTTTTTATTAGTCCATATTGCATCTGAAATTTTAATATATATCAAATCATAAATGACATTTCGAATTCCCCAGATGAAAATTCGAACAAAACATATGTCAATACAACACAAAGATAGTACTACTTAGTCTAAAGTCGAAACACATGTCGACTTACATTACAATTCTACATTAAACTTAGTCCTTCTCAAAATACCAAACTACTACCAAAAGTACACACAGAAAATATAAGTAGTTAAGTACTGATCATCAATCATCACTTTCGTTGTTTCGTTGTCCTCGTGATCATTGTCATCCTCGCGATCATCGACCTCCTCATCACTGTAAAGGCTCTGCAAAGACTGCATCCAATATGGACCTCTGCAATTCCTGTAAAACAAGTTGTTAGCTGACGCAAATCATCATTACAACCAAGTCCAAACTACTGTAACTCAGCGCGCCAAAGTTTGTGGAAACTGATATCAATGCATATTGGATCTAGAAACTTATGAAACCCGCTACTTTCCTATATTTCGAATGACACTACAGATTGTATAGCAATAATATAGGAATAACAAGATAAATACATTAATAACATATAACAAATATATCAATGTCTACAGCTACAGAAGAAAGCTAGAGCAACAAGAACATACAAACTTTAGCATCCAGGAAGTAAATCGTGCAATGAAACTATAAATACACTTCCGTATATCAAAAATTAACAAATTAAAATCTCTTATGTTTCAATAAAGATTATACAGTTTGACTTTTTTTAGATTCTATACATCTAATGTAACTTAATAGGATTACATTCGATCGTGCTCTGTGTGATGTAGTTTGACAAGGACTTTTATTCTTTAAACTTGTCCAATGCATAAGGTCCAAGTTCTGTGTGCTTACAAGAACAATTCTTCTAACATGGCCTAAAAAATGATAGTATGTAGTATGTAAGTTCAGTTAAAGGACTGCATACTGCATTAGATAGCCTATCGTATAACATTAGCTTATTAGTCACATCTCAAGCTTGTTTAATGGGAATCTAAACGAAGCCAAAGAGTTATAAAAGGAAAGCAGTTAAATGGAAATTGGAGTGCGTGCAGTCACTAAAAGACACTTTAAAGAGAATCCACTACCTACTTATAGGTAATAGTCCAACATAATCAAGATGACCTCAGACGTGATAGAACTTTCCCACTTAACCTGCAAAGGAAAACAAAGACAACATAATCATGTCTTAGGAGACAATTACACATTTGTAGCGTAGTGATCACTGCAGAATCCATTCAGATTCCCTAAGCGCTAAGATGAGATTCACTCTAAAAGAACACAGCTTGAAAAAAAAACAAAATTAACACATGTAATTAATTAACAAAAAAGTCACAGCTTGAGAAAAATCTCCAAACCATGAGCATATAATTAATTGTTAACAATATTAACACATATATCCAACTAATTACCACAAAAATCCAACAAATTTGACAAATACAAGCTTTAATCCAACATAAAATCGAAAAAATTTAAATACATACATATATATCCATGTATAACCTACCAATAATCGGAAAATATGGGTAATTTACCTTGAATTAAAGTTCTAATTGAATGCCGACTCCAACTTTTCTCGATCTAATCGATTTGGGGTTTTGGGGTTTTGGGGTCTTGCAGTTTGAATTAGGGATTTGAGAGAGGTGTGAGAGAGATGAGTGAGAGAGATGAGAGAGGGAGAGATGGTCGATGAGAGAGGGAGGTCGAGAGAGATGAGAGAGGGAGGTCGAGAGAGACGTCGATGAGAGAGTGTGAGATCTGATATGAGTATTGTTTTTGTGTAATAAAACTTCATTTTTGTGTAATGAAATTTTTGGCACGAATTTTTTTTGGCAAAGCCCGCCTACTGAAAATTGTATCTCCCGCTTGTAATTTCGGTCAAGTTGGCCAAAGTGTTGCAAAATTGGATTGTGTATTGTAACGCTTTTGCTAAAGTATTGCAATTGTTATAAATTTCAAAATTTTCATTTTGCTTGCAACACTTTTCATATTTATTGTAACAGTTATAAAAATATTGCAATTGATAACCAAGTTTTGTGTTTATTGTAACACTTTGTGTAACACAAATGCACTTTGGTGTTGCAACAGGCCATATTTGGTGTAGTGTATAATGCTCAGATCTGATGATTTTCATTGAGGAGATCATTATGATGATTTTGATGGTGATATAGGTGTGTGGATGAAGATAGTAAGAAGAAATTGATGATTTTCGTTCAAGAAATTAGGTGATTTATGTTAAAAATTTTGGTGACTTGTGTATAAATTTAGGTGATTTGTATACAAAATTTGGTGATTTGTGTATAAATATTAGTGATTTGTGTTTGAATTTTATTGAGTTATTTATAAAAAAATGATGATTTGTTCTTGTTTATGATACTGATTTGATTCAGAATTTGTAATGTCGATGATACTATTTTGAAAATCTAGTCAGGAGATTGTGGTTCACTTGGTGGAGTTGTAAGTTGTGTCATGTCAGTGGTTTGATTTGGAGATGGTGTAAATGGTGAATCTGATATCGACAACGGGTGGTTAGAAGGATGTCCAAGTTGGTTTAGTGTCTATGGAGGTGATGAATTTAGTGATGGTGATGGTGATAGTTAAAATACGATGATGATGGTGATGATGCGATAGTGTGATGGTAGAGGTAAAACAGAGAAGTGGTGGTGTGCGGAGACTGGTGGTGTGTGGTAGTAATAATGGTGTAAATGCAGTGGTCGGTGGGTGATGATCGGGATGACAACTACAATGATTTCTGTGGTAACAGTATGTAAACAATACAGCGGAAGTGTAAATAATAAAATGTTCTCATGTGTTGTATATGTTATTGGGCCTAAAATTTTTAGCCCAGGACTCAATTCTCATTATAAGAGGGGTCTCACTTGAGCAGCCCCCTATATATATATATATATATATATATATATATAGGCAAAGTATCAAATAGAAACCAATTCTTAAATAGAAACTAGAAACTAACACTAAATAAATTATATTTCATCCATTCTAATGGCCCCGCCAAGGGCACCTTCACAAAATGTGTTTAAAATAAAAAATAAAAAAATTACTGTTCACGCTGACGTCACTGCCATGTCAGCAGTGAACAATATATATATATATATATATATATATATATATATATATATATATATATATATATATATATATATATATATATATATATATATATATATTTTGCTGAATGGAGCCAAGAATTTTAGACACTTTTTTATATTGGGATACCCCTAGTTTGGTCATTAGATTAGCTTGAAATGTTAGATTAGGGTTTAGTTTCTAGTTTCTATTTTAATTTGGTTTCTATTGGAGTAGGACTATATATATATATAGGGTTGGACTCCATAGCAAACACCTTATATAACAAACAATAAAGAACACCTCATATCTAATAGATCCATTGCCCCTGGCGGGGCCACCCAATACAAAAAGTTCTTATTTTTTTACCCTCTATCCATCCATCATCTCAAAAAAAAAAAAGTTACTGTTCATGACGATGACGTCATCAGTGACGTCATCATGAACAGTAAAATTTTTAATTTTAATTTTTTTTTGCTGGCTTGATAGAGGGTAAAAAAATAACAACATTTTGTATTGGGTGCCCCTGGCGGGGCCAAAGGATCTAATAGATCTAAGGTGTTCTTTGTTGTTTGTTATATAAGAGTGTTCTGTATGGAGCAAAGGCATATATATATATATATATATATATATATATATATATATATATAAATAAATAAATAAATATACATATATATATATATATATACGTACATTTAATATTAATTATTATTTATTATATCATTTTATATATTTGAGATACATATCAAACAAATAAACAAAACGATCACCCATATATATATTTAAGATATCTTAAATAACGTGATATTACTTTTATTTAATTTTTCGGTATGTAAGTCTTGTGTATATGTTATTGTTAGGAATATGTTGTAGTTGATGATAACTTAACATTCAAGCAAAATTGTATAAGTCAAGTTTTGTAACTGTCAACGGATAAGACATTATAACTCTATTCGTTGACAGGTAGCTCATCAACGGATGAGGTTTTGTAGCATACTGCAATATCTCTATTTATCAGTTGATAGTGTTTTTATTCAGAGTCATGTTGACCATCAATGGATAGGCAGAATAGGGTAGCCAATTGTAAATAAGCTATGCTATGTAATTCTGTCTAAGTGAAAGTGTATCAACGGATGAGAACAGGGCTCTATCAACGGATACAACTCAAATCTACTCTATCAACGGATACAGCTCAAACTACCATCAACGGATAACTGTACACAACATCAACGGATAATCATTATCACTTTATCCAATGCTAGCTAAGGATTACCAGTTGATAAGGACAGGTTTGACTGACAGATCACATTGGTTGATAGTAGGTATAAAAAGCAGTATGGCAGCCATACTTTGGAAAAACAGAAGAAAGAAGCATTCCATTTACACAGTACATACAAGAAAGGTGCAGGGGACATATCTGTTCACAAGGACAACCTTTCGGCTACATGTGGATTTGGAGTGGAGTAGCAAGTCAACTTGAATTAGATTAATATTATCTTATTCCTGTAGTACTTGTAAACTTGGGATATATAACCAAGTGTAGCAACTCTTTAGAGATTAAGAAAACAGACATATTTGCTTAGGGTTTCTTGAATATCCTTAGAAGCAAAGAGTTGTAAAAACAGAAGCTGTGTACATTTGTATCACAGAGTTTTCTTCGAATAAAAGTCTTAGGTGGTACATTTAACCACCTGATTTTTTATGTGTTTGTGAACCATTTCTTATTCAGCAATTATTTCCTTATAGATTTCTGTGGTTTTTATCAGAAATTTATAATTATCAAGAATTGTATTCAACCCCCCCTTCTACAATTATGCAAGTGTGTAATCTGGGAATAACAATTGGTATCAGAGCAAGCTTCTAATATATTTGAAGTTTAAAGATCAACACACTTCCAACATGTCTAAGAAGGATTATGGAGTGAAGATGCCGGTTCTTGATAGAGAAAATTGCTTTCACTGGAAAGTAAAAATGCGTCTACATCTCATGTCTATTGATGAAGGTTTTGTAGATTGCATTGAAAAGGGTCCTCATGTTCCAATGAAGGCTACTTCAAGAGTTGGTCTTGCTACAGATGCACCAGACACTTACATTCCAAAACCTGTTTCTGAGTGGAGTACTGAGGATGTTGCAGAAGTCCACAAAGATAAAAAGACCATGAATATTCTGTTTAATGGCTTAGAAACAGACATGGTTGACAATGTTATCAACTGTACTACCTCCAAGGAAGTATGGGACATTGTTCAAACCCTTTGTGAAGGTACAGAACAGGTAAGTGAAAACAAGATGCAGCTACTGATCCAACAGTATGAGCACTTCCATTTCAAGAATGGAGAGACATTAAATGACACATTTAGTAGATTTCAAAAGCTACTGAATGGCTTGAAACTGTATGGAAGAATCTACCAAGTGAAAGATTCTAATCTCAAATTTCTGAGATCACTGCCCAAAGAGTGGAAGCCTATGACTGTTTCTCTAAGAAACACTCAAGAGTACAAGTCATTTACTCTTGAAAGGCTCTATGGAACTTTAAAGACATATGAACTAGAAATGGAGCAGGATGAAGAAATTGAGAAGGCCCAAAAGAAAAGTGGGTCAGTTGCACTTGTTGCCAACTTGGAGCAGAAGGAGGAGAAGAGGACTGAAGCTGCTAAATCTACACCAAACAGGGAGGTTTGTGAAGGTAGAGCAGAATCAAGCAAAAGCAAGGAAAAGGTGTCTGAAGAAATGAGTGTCCTTCAGCAGGATGAATTGGATGAGATAGATGAGCATTTAGCCTTTCTATCTAGGAGATTCTCTAAGCTAAAATTTAGAAGAAACTCTGGGGTGGCCAAGCCATTTAACAAGGATTTTTCTACAAGCAACTATGTATATAAATCCAAAATTAAATGCTACAATTGTGGAATTGCTGGTCACATGATAAGTGAATGCAGGAAGCCTAGATCAGAGAACAAGGGAAAGCCAACTGAAACTGTTGACTACAAGAAGAAATATTTTGATCTTCTCAGACAGAAAGGAAAGGCATTCATGACCCAAGAGTATGACTGGGCTGCTGATGGAAATCATTCTGATGATGATGCTGAGTTTGTCAACCTTGCATTAATGGCTGATTCTGAGCAGGAAGCAAGTTCAGCTAGCAATCAGGTATTTTCTACTAATCTCTCTGAGCTCACCAAAGAGGAATGCAATAGTGTTATAGATGAAATGTCTACTGAACTATATCACTTGAGTGTTACTCTTAAATCACTTACTAAAGAGAACAATAGGATTAAAGAATCTAATCAGTTTTTACGTGATAGAAATGCAGTTCTAGAAATTCAATTTCTAGAATTTGAGAAAATGAGAGTTGATTGCAATAATGCTAAAAGTGAACTTGAAGCTGTGTTAAAAAGAGAACTGATTTTAAGAGACCAGCTTGAAAAAGAACAAGGGATAATTGCTAAATTTCAAAGTTGTAGGAATATTTCTCAAAACATAATAGAAGTCCAGGGAATAGAATCATTTGTGAGGGATACCTGGACTCAAAAGAAAAAGGAGCTAGAACCTTGCCTTGAGGATCTAGAGACTATTTGTGAATCAACGGATAGTGATCATCCGTTGACAGATGAACCATCAACGGATGAGAGGTATCCGTCGACTAACAAAAAGTCTGTTAGTAAGAAGGAACTCAAGAAACTGAAATATCAGTATGGTCCAGTAGCCAAGAACTTTGTCTCTGGTGAAAGTAGCCAAGCCAAATCAAGTGAGAAGGCTAAGGCAGGTGATTTACTTAACAAAAAGGCTGTTGGTAAATCAGTTAATGAAAAGGTAGAGACTGAGGGTAAAAAGAAAAAGAACAGAAATGGTAAGATAGGCATTAACAAGAAAAACAATTATTCTCCTGACAAGTTTGCTCCTAGGAAAACTTGTGGTAATTGCAATAGAGTCAATCACCTATCTTATAATTGCAAGTCTGTTAAAAGGACTCCTGTTCATGTACCTCAATCTATGCCAAGTATGCCTACAATGCCTGGTTTGTATCAGAATGCTAGTTTTTCAAATCCATATGTGAACATGCCATATGTGTCTAATCCTTATTTTAAATCTGTGAATATGCCACAAATGTCATGGAGCATTCCTAGCATGGATAATATGTATGCCAATTTTCCACAAATGCATGCATCAAATATTTATGCAAATGAGCATCTGTCAAAACCTATCACTCAAGCATCTACACCCAAAGTGAAGATTGCTAAAAGTGTAAAACCAAAGGCTAACAAGAAAGGACCCAAGGAAACTTGGGTACCAAAATCAACTTGATTTGTATTTTGGAATGTGTGCAGGGAAATAAGAGGAATCGATGGTACCTAGACAGTGGATGTTCTAGGCATATGATAGGAGATTCAACCCTGCTCACAGAGTTCAAGGAGGCAGCTAGCCCTAGAATTACCTTTGGAGATGACAACAAAGGATATACTAAGGGATATGGCTTGATTACAAAGGACAATGTCATCATTGAAGAAGTGGCTTTAGTTGAAGGTTTGAAGCATAATTTGCTGAGTGTCAGTCAGATTTGTGACAAAGACTATGAAGTAAAGTTCACTAAAGAAGCCTGTGTTGTTTCTTCCAAGGAAAACAACAATGTGGTTCTGACAGGCTTTAGAAAAGGAAATGTTTACATAGCTGATTTCAACTCAGTATGCTCAGAATCCATTACTTGTCTCTTCAGCAAAGCAAGCAAGGATGAGAGTTGGCTATGGCATAAAAAGCTATCACATTTGAATTTTAAAGTTATGAATGATTTGGTAAGAAAGGATCTTGCTAGAGGAATCCCTCAATTGGAGTTCATCAAGGATGGATTGTGTGATGCCTGCCAATTAGGGAAGCAAAAGAAATCATCCTTCAAGAACAAGATAGAGTCATCCATTGTTAAGCCTCTTCAATTGCTGCATATGGACTTATTTGGTCCAGTAAATGTCATGTCCATTTCAAAGAAGAAATACTGCCTGGTGATTGTGGATGATTTTTCTAAGTTTACATGGACCTTCTTTCTGCACTCCAAAGATTGTGCAAGTGAAATCATCAACAATCATCTCAGACTAGTAAACAATGGTTCTGAAGTAAAAGTACAAAGAATCAGGAGTGACAATGGCACTGAATTCAAAAATTCCACAATGAAGATTTTCTGTGAAGAGAATGGAATTGTCCATGAGTTTTCTGCTGCTAGAACACCTCAACAAAATGGGGTTGTTGAAAGGAAAAACAGAACTCTCATTGAAGCAGCTAGAACAATGCTAAGTGAATCAAGATTGCCAACATATTTCTGGGCTGAAGCTGTCAACACTGCCTGCTTCACTCAGAATATTTCCTTGATCAATCAAGCTAGAGGAATGACTCCTTATCAGTTATTCACCAACAAGAAACCAACGTTAGCTTTTCTTCATGTCTTTGGATGTAAGTGTTTTGTGCTAAGAAATCATGGAGATAACTTTGGCAAATTTGAAGCAAAGGCAGATGAAGCTATCTTTGTTGGATATGCAGCAGGGAAAGCCTATAGAGTCTACAATCTAAGAACCAACATTGTTATGGAATCTGTACATGTTGTGTTTGATGATCAAAAGATTCTAGGTCTAAATGATGAAGGCTTCCATGAAAAGTTGAGATTTGAAAATGAGGTAGAAGGAATAATGTACATTGATGATGATGAGGAAAATGAAGATCATGGCCATGGAAATTCACCTAGAGTTGTTGGCCCAACTAGAAGTGATGCTAACACTGGAAATGAAGCATCCGTTGACAGTCATACTGGAGCGTCAAATGCATCCGTTGACAGGCATTCTCATGCATCCGTCGACAGGCAAAATGGAGCATCCGTTGATAGACAAAATGATGCATCTGTTAACAGTCAACTTCATAATTCCGCAAGGACAACAAACTCAGGGGGAGTTTCTCAAAGTCAAAACTCAATAACCAATCAACAAGATCATGCTCACGTAGATGAAGCAACCTCATCTAGATCAAACCTTCCACCTTCAAGAAAATGGACCAGAGATCATCCTTTTGAGTTAATCAATTGTGACTCAAACTCAAGAGTCCAAACTAGGAGGGCCACACAAGAAGAATGTCTATACAGTAGTTTCCTGTCTCAAGAGGAACCTAAGAAAGTGGAAGATGCCCTTCTAGATCCAGATTGGGTCTTAGCAATGCAAGAAGAGCTAAACCAATTTGAGAGAAATAAAGTATGGAAGCTTGTACCCAAACCTGATGATAGAGGTATCATAGGTACCAAATGGGTTCTCAAGAATAAGACTGATGAAAATGGCATAATTATGAGGAATAAAGCTAGATTAGTGGCAAAGGGCTATTCTCAAGAAGAAGGAATAGATTTTGATGAAACTTTTGCTCAAGTGGCAAGACTTGAGGCAATTAGAATTTTCCTAGCCTATGCAGCACATGCCAATTTCAAAGTCTATCAGATGGATGTCAAAAGTGCCTTTCTAAACGGGGAACTGGAAGAAGAGGTATATGTCCATCAACCTCCTGGCTTTGAAGATCCAGAATTTCCAGAATATGTATATCTTCTTTTGAAAGCACTTTATGGCTTGAACAAGCACCAAGAGCCTGGTATGACACTTTATCTCAATTTCTTTTGGAGAATCACTTCACTAGAGGTACAGTAGATAAAACCTTATTTCATAGAAATGTCAATGGTTCTTCAATACTTGTTCAAATCTATGTAGATGATATTATTTTTGGGTCTACAGATGAGAAGCTTTGCAAAAGGTTTGCCAAACTTATGCAAAATAGGTATGAAATGAGCATGATGGGTGAATTAACTTACTTTCTTGGTTTACAAGTAAAGCAAGTTAATGAGGGAATTTTCATAAGTCAAACAAAATATATTTATGATCTCTTAAAGAAATTTGACTTAATGGATTGTGCCTCTGCAAAAACACCTATGGCCACTGCAACTAAGCTTGACCTGAATACTAAGGAAAAATCTGTGGACATCTCAAGCTATAGAGGCATGGTAGGCTCACTTCTATATCTAACAGCTAGTAGACCTGATATAATGTTTTCCACATGTCTTTGTGCTAGATTTCAAGCTGACCCTAGAGAGTCTCACTTGATTGCTATTAAGAGAATTTTCAGGTATCTCAAGGGAACACCAAACCTTGGCATTTGGTACCCAAGAGATTCTGGCTTTGATCTAATTGGCTATTCAGATGCAGATTATGCAGGTTGCAGAATTGATAGGAAAAGTACTACAGGCTCCTGTCAATTTCTAGGGAACAGGCTTATGTCATGGTTCAGTAAGAAACAGAACTCAGTCTCCACTTCTACAGCCGAAGCTGAGTACATTGCAGCTGGAAGTTGTTGTGCACAGATTCTTTGGATGAAAAATCAACTTATTGACTATGGTCTAAAAGTTGAGAAGATTCCAATTTTCTGTGACAACACTAGTGCTATTGCCATCACAGAGAATCCAGTGCAACATTCGAGAACCAAGCATATTGACATCAAATACCACTTCATTAGAGAGCATGTGATGAATGGTACAGTAGAAATGCACTTTGTGCCAAGTGAAATGCAGCTTGTAGATATCTTCACCAAGCCTCTTGATGAATCTTCATTCATAAGGTTGGTAGGTGAACTAGGTATGCTTAATTTTTCATAATTCCTAGTGGTATCTAATCATACTGTATTGCAGCTAGAAATGTGTTTTGGTTTACTTGAGAATTAAAAACTCTCAGAAAAACTCTTAGCAGGAATTTTGTTTAAGGCAAAATTTGCTTATCAACGGATATCCTTTTATCCGTTGGTAGTATAAACACATTACTAGATTTTCGTATGTCAACGGATAACAGGTTGTCCACGTCATCGATGGATAAACTGTTTTCTCAACCGTCCAATCTTTATCCGTTGATATACATATTTCTCTTTATAGCCGTTGGTAAACGTGTATAATTAGTCACGGCTGTACTTCTTTTCTTTTCATTTATTATCTGACAGTTACTTTTGTCCAATGGGGTAATTACTTTTAATTATTTCATTTTTAATTCTTGAAAAATATAAAAGGCTGTCTTGTGCTCTCACATCTCACCTTTATTCATTTTCAAGAATCTCATTAGTTAACTGCATCTTCTTCACTAAAACTCTCTCTGCAACAAAAGTTCAAACACTTCAATGGCGCCTATTGTTAAGATGATGTCTTCCACTGGGTTTACCTATGAGAAGAACAATTTCGCGGCCTTTGTTGATACAATGAACGCTCCAGAAGCATATCACACCATGATGAATTTCGTGAAGAAATGCAAACTGTCATATGCTATGACTGCCACCACTCCTCTAATCCATGAGGTAATTGAAGAGGTGTGGGCATCTGCTGAGTACAATGGCACAGACGGTACACTTGCTTTTTCTTTGAAGGGTAAAAACTATGTAGTTAATTCTGATGTGATAACTGCTTGTTTAAAATTGCTTGAGAATAACTGTCTGAAAGTACCCAGTAATGCTGAAATTGTTACCATGCTTAATTCCATAAATTATACCCTTAGTACTGAGAACTTAGGGAAAATTGTTAGGAAAGGTATGGTTAAAGAATGGAGTTATTTTTGTGATGCTTTCATTAAAACTATTTCTGGCAAGATTAGTAACTTTGATGCTGTTACCAATTCCATGCTAGTTATGCTATGTATGCTTTTGACTGATAAATTCTATAATTTTGGCACACTAGTCATGTATGAGATAGCAGCTAAATTAGGTAAAAAGGAAACTAGGAGCAAGAATGTTTATTTTGCTAGATTTTTTATGCTCCTTGCACTGCATGTATCTAAGAATGAGCTATCCATTGCTAACCCGGATAGCAAGTTCAATTGTTTTGTTCAGGAGAAGAGAGTCTTAAGTGATTTGATTCGAATGAACCTAAATGCAGAAGTACAATTGGTATATCTACCAATTGTTCAGGTAACTGTTTCCAACCCTGAAACCCCTATCTCCAACCCCCAAATTTCTTTGCCTTCTAGTGTCACAATGGAGTCTGTGGCTGTGACCAAACAGGCTCCTACCAAAGTGACCAAATCCAGAGTTCCAAAACCACAATCTAAAAGACAAACCTCAGGTGTCTCTCAAAAGGCACCTGTTGCAAAAACTACCAAAACTCTTGAGGGGAGTGTGAAGGTGGTAGTGAGTGGTGAGGGACAGGGTGAACATCAAAGAAGCCCTAAGGATATGGAAGGTGAGGCAGGTGCAACCAACATTTCAGTCTCTCAAAAGACTGTTAATGAACCCTCAAGCCAAATTCTAGTAACATCCTCTCAACAGGGTTTGACTACTGATTTAAGTTCCACTCCAGGAACACTGCACAAAAGGGGAAGAGACACATATAACTCTCACTCAAAAACCTATGGTAGAAGAGTAAAATCCAAAACCATTGGGGAATCACAGGGTGCACACACAGTACAGCAAACTGTACCTTCTCAAATTCAGTTTGATGTGACTTCAATAAATGTGGAGTCACAGCCCCTTGATCTTAACCTTCAAATCGATACACATTCTAATCCACCATCACCAACTCCATCTCTGGATGTGGATATGATATCTACATCAATTCCTGATTCTCCATCTTTAAAATTCTTGGAGAAGCCCCACTCAACAATTGGTGGTCATCATCTTTTAGATGATTTGTTGGGCCATCAATCTTCCATTCCTGAATTCACAACACTATCTGTGGCCTCTTCCTTAAAATCAATCACCACAGACTCAGTGTTGGTTTTCACTTCAACGGATACTCTTTTTCCTTCATCAACGGATATCCTTCATGCGTTGACAAGTGTTTCTCCATCAACGGATGTGTCTACAACTAATCATCCGTTGATAGCAATAACTACTACATCAACGGATACACTTTATCCGTTGACAACTCCCTCTACCACTGTAAAATGTGACATTCCCATGTCAACTGTGGAGGAGTTTGTAGTAGTTGAAACACTTTTAGGAATGAGGGAAGGGAGTGAGAGGCTGCCTTGTGAGCAGGCAAAAGGATAGAAAAATAATGAGAGGCTGACCATTTCTTCCGGTCAGGCAAAAGGAGAGCAAGAGAGTTCCACCTTAGTAGGTGAAGGTGAGGGGTGTGAGTGGTGTGAGCCAGGGGGAGCCCCTGATGCAAGAAAAGAGAGATGAGAGGAGAGAAGGGACTACAGGAGAAATAAGGCAGGATGATTCAGCCATTGTAAGTGAGTTAATGGAGGTTAGTGAAGCTTCCAAAGAGATGGAATTTCGACAAGAATATCAGTCAATTATTGACTCCATCTCTTTGGATCCTGAAACCTTTACTCATCCTGTTTCTGCCTATCAAGTCATGGCACAACAGGGTAATGTGGAGGTAGAGGAGGCAATGAAACTAGTGCACACCTCAGAATCTCTACAAAGAGCAAAAGAAGCTTTAACAGCTCTGCCTTCAGAAGCTGACAGTGAAGAGTTTGGTAGTGATGACAGTCAAAGTTCAGATGATGAAGAAATCAATGAAGAGGAGACTCCAGAATGGATGTTTTCCAATGCCACTGAACTTGGGGATCTCAATGTGGAAATCATAAAGCAATATCAATCTGCTAAGGCTGAGCACCAAACTGCAGAACCACAGAGAAAGACTGTTCTTGAGCAGGTTATGGCCTCATTGAAATTACAAAAGATGCAATCTGTTATTCAAAGAACACAACAGGAGGAGGTCAAGTCTGCAATTAGAGATATGAAGATAGCACTAGATGCCAGGATTGAGGCACTAGCTCCTACTACCACTCAGAAGGTGCTTACTAGCAAACTTCTCAAAGAAGATAGCCTGGCTAAGTCTGTTCAACTTCTTTCCTCCAGATTGGATAGTATGGAATCTCAAATGCAAACTATCATTGCCAATCAATCAAAACAAACTCAACTACTGGAAATGCTACTTGCAGCTTCACCCCCAACCCTTGATGCTAACAAAAAGGGGGAGAAAATGGGAACAAGCAAAGAAGAGGCTGCAACATCTTCTGGTCAAATTCAAGCTACCAGTAGTAAGATAGCACAGATTGAGGGGGAGCAACAGCCAATTGTAGTGGTCAATCCAACAGAGTTTGAAATAAAGGCTTCCCCTGTGAAGAAACAAGTGGCTTTGCCTGAGATTCAAAGTTTAGAAGAAATCTCAGATGGTGAAAGGCAAGCCAGAATAGAAGCTTTGGAAAAGATCAACAAGGAGACTAATGAAAGAATTCTAAAGACAGAGAGGATGATCAATGAATCAATTGCATCATCTCTGTTTCTTAATGCTCAATCTTCTGCTCCAACAATATCAACCACAATCATGAAGGTGCTCACTCCAGAAATTGTGGCTCCTTCATTCTATGATGCTGAGCCATCATATGTCAAAGAATTTGAACCAGTCATCAAAACCAGAGCCTACTCACCACCAAAGGAAAATGGGAAGAACAAGCTTCAATTGGACTACCCATTTCCCAAGAATGATGAAGAAAAACTAATGGGAAAAACAATCATAGAGTTCAAAGAGCAGACAAATAAGAGTGTAAGAGATTGGATGGCTGTAATTATAAGGAATGGAAAAGTATTAAACATATCCAACAGCCATCCTAGATTTGTGGAAGCTAAAAGAGAAGAAGTCTCCAGAATCCAAAGGGAAGCTCATCCAAGTACAAAAAATCAACATGAAAACTCAGATGAAAAGAGGGCCAGGCTGGCTCAGGAGTTAATGGATGAGGTAGAGGATGAGATGAGGAAACCTGAGGAAGTTCCCAAATCCAAACCTAAAAGAAGGAAAGCTAAAACCGAAAGGGTTCTTTCTCCAGAACCCTCTCCAGAAAAAGAAACCACTAGCTCATCAGTATCTATATCTGCAACAGTAATCAACCTATCTGTGAACTTTCATGGTGACCCCATAATGCCTAAAGAAGAACCAATGAATTTTGATTCAATTGAAGTTCCTTCATTCTTGCTGAATCCAAAATAGAAGAAAAGGGCTCCAAAGAAGCAACTTTCAAAGGGACCAGTTCAAGTTGCTAGGGTACCTGCTATTGTCAAACAACCAATCTTGGAAAACAAAGAAGACTTTATCTATCAGGCAGAAATTGAAGAATACTCTGGCATGAATCTATTTTTGGATGAATTGTCAGAAGTAAGAGGAATTGATAAGTACAAGAATCTGCCTGAGAGATTAGTGTTTGTCTACAAGGGAGGAAATCAGAGGACATGGCCATTACAGAAGGTTCTTGGAGAGAATTATCATACATTGACCAAAGTGTTCTCAGCATTTAAGAGACACACAGGGTTCTCTAAGACAGCTAGAAGGGAGATAATTAGCAGAATAGAAGAAATAAGGAGAGAATGGAACTCACCCTCAAGTCTACCAAAGAAAATGAAGATCCCATACAATGGACATAAAATCCACATTCAACCCTTTTGGATGATGGAGTTCAGGGATGAAGAGGGCACTAGGAGATTCTTCAGGTTAGAAGACCAACTGTCAAAGGCTAGTTCTGAATACCTAAGATGGTTACAACTAAAGCTAAATCCAAAAGTTGTTGAAGAAGATACCTTCTATAGGCAACTTCAAGTGCAAATTTAGTCCAACTCTGCCAAGGAAGGAAAGTCAAGGGTGCAGCCAACCAGAGAGAGGAAACATCATTTATTTGCTCAATCTAAAGGAGCACATCTCTGATAAGTTTCTTAAAGCTTTCTGTTTTTAATTTTTGTAGCTTAATGCAATTTTTGCATACTGTAGTGTGTTTATATCGTTAGGAATGTTTTGTTATCATCAAGGTTCTGAATTTATGCTTTATTGCCATCAAGTATAAATTGGGGGAGATTGTTAGGAATATGTTGTAGTTGATGATAACTTAACATTCAAGCAAAATTGTATAAGTCAAGTTTTGTAACTGTCAACGGATAAGACATTATAACTCTATTCGTTGACAGGTAGCTCATCAACGGATGAGGTTTTGTAGCATACTGCAATATCTTTATTTATCAGTTGATAGTGTTTTTATTCAGAGTCATGTTGACCATCAATGGATAGGCAGAATAGGGTAGCCAATTGTAAATAAGCTATGCTATGTAATTCTGTCTAAGTGAAAGTGTATCAACGGATGAGAACAGGGCTCTATCAACGGATACAACTAAAATCTACTCTATCAACGGATACAGCTCAAACTACCATCAACGGATAACTGTGCATAACATCAACGGATAATCATTATTACTTTATCCTATGCTAGCTAAGGATTACCAGTTGATAAGGACAGGTTTGACTGATAGATCACATGGGTTGATAGTAGGTATAAAAAGCAGTATGGCAGCCATACTTTGGAAAAACAGAAGAAAGAAGCATTCCATTTACACAGTACATACAAGAAAGGTGCAGGGGACATATCTGTTCACAAGGACAACCTTTCGGCTACATGTGGATTTGGAGTGGAGTAGCAAGTCAACTTGAATTAGATTAATATTATCTTATTCCTGTAGTACTTGTAAACTTGGGATATATAACCAAGTGTAGCAACTCTTTAGATATTAAGAAAACAGACATATTTGCTTAGGGTTTCTTGAATATCCTCAGAAGCAAAGAGTTGTAAAAACAGAAGCTGTGTACATTTGTATCACAGAGTTTTCTTCGAATAAAAGTCTCAGGTGGTACATTTAACCACCTGATTTTTTATGTGTTTGTGAACCATTTCTTATTCAGCAATTATTTCCTTATAGATTTCTGTGGTTTTTATCAGAAATTTATAATTATCAAGAATTGTATTCAACCCCCCCTTCTACAATTATACAAGTGTGTAATCTGGGAATAACAGTTATAATTATAATATATATATATATATATAGAGAGAGAGAAAAGTTATATGAAGTACTGTTTTAATTGGAGTACTTTGAGTACATATATGTTCTGCATTTAAAATATATTAAAATATATTATTTTGCAAACCTTGTTATATGAATATCATATGATAATCTTGAAAATCATATATCATCTTGAAATCCTTTATGTTTTGCAATCATAACATATATGTTTTGCAACCCAAATTTGTTTCGCAGAACAATTCGTTTTGCAATATTTTGTTAGCAGAATATACAAAATTTTCAAAATTTTCAATGAAATAATGATATTCATGTAATAAGTTTTGCAAAATAATAAAGTTTGCAAAATTTTGAATGCTGTACTCCAAGTAAAACAATACTCCATAGAACCTTCCTCATATATATATATAGGGTCTTGTTCTAATAGAAACTAACTTAGAATAGAAACTAGAAATTAAACCTAAATTAAATATTTCAAGCTAATCTAATGACCAAATTAGGGGAACCCCAATACAAAAAACGTTTAAAATTATTGGCTCTATTCAACAAAAAAATTTAAAAAATTAATTTTTTTTTTAAAAAAAGTTACTGTTCACATGATGATGTGGCACGTGAACAGTAACTTTTTTTTTTTTTTTTTATATTTTTGTTGAATAGAGCCAAGAATTTTATAAGTTTTTTGTGAAGGTGCCCCTAGCGGGGCCATTAAAATGAAATATAATTTATTTAGTGTATGTTTCTAGTTTCTATTCTAAGTTTGGTTTCTATTTGAACGCTAGCCTATATATATATATATATATATAGGGGTCTGCTCAAATGAGACCCTATCTTATAATGAGTCCCCCTCATATATCTTTTATTCTAAAGGGCCCCGCCAGGGGCACCCAATACGAAAAATGCTTATAATTATATCCTCAATACATTCATCAAAAAAAATAAAAAAAAAATTTAAAAAACTGCTGCCACGTCCAAAAAAAAATTAATTTTTTTTTTTGTTTTTTTTTGATGAATGAATAGAGGGTAGAATCATAAGACTTTTTCGTATTGGATGCCCCTGGCGGGGCCCTTTAAAATAAAAGATAATTGAGAGGGACTCATTATAAGAGAGGGTCTCATTATAAGGGGCGTCTCATTTGAGCACCTCCCTGGGTCTGCTCAAATGAGACCTCTCTTATAATGAGACCCTCCCTTATAATGAGCCCCCCTCATATTTTTTGTTTTCTAAAGGACCCCGCTAGGGGACACCCAATACGAAAAAGACTTAAAATTCTATCATCTATCCATTCATCAAAAAAAATAATTTTTAAAAAATTATTTTTTTTACAAATAAAAATTGTTGACGTGGCAGCAATTTTATTTATTTTTTTTAAATTTTTTTTTGTAATTTTTTTTTTTGATGAATGAATAGAGAATATAATTATAAGACTTTTTCGTATTGGGTGCCCCTGACGGGGCCCTTTAGATTAGAAAAAATATGAGGGGGACTCATTATAAGGGAGGGTCTCATTATAAGAGATGTCTCATTTGAGCACCTCCATATATATATATATATATATATATATATATATATATATATATACATACATACATACATATAAGCCACAATTTCGATTTATTTATTTGAATCACAATCTTATTTTTTTATTAAAATTCTAATATATTTATATAAATATATATATTCTTTATTTTTCTTATAGTTTTTAAATTTTATTTATAATATTATATATTTTTTATGCAACTAAAATATTTTTATATTAAATTTTAAATATATTTGTACTTTTATGTTTTGCTTAAAGGTGATTATTTTAATTTTTGAATTTTGAATTAAAAACCCGATTTAAACCCGAATCCGATCCGAAACCCGATAAAACACGAAGATTTGGATTTGGATTTTGATTTTCAAACCCGGATCCAGACCCGATCCGAAAACTTTGGATTTGGATTTGACCAAACCCAATCCGGCCCGTTGCCATCCCTGCTTTTTGGTTTCATAGTTTAATATATAGAAACCCACAGATGAACTTTAATTATACTGAAAACGTTCATTTTCATGATCATAGTCTCATAGATATAAGCCTAACCTAGGATCGACAGAAATATTATTGTTTTCCCTGTGTGCAGCCTTTTTTAGTCCCGTAGTTAGTTTGAAGGTAAATTAGTGTGCAGATAATGTAATTAAAATACTTATGCTTTATTTGAATGTATGAATGCGTCATATGCATTTCTGAAACTTGTTTTTTAGATGTATACAAACAATCAGTGTTTCAATTTGTGAACCTTTTTCTTCCGTGACTCTGTGAGTATACGTTATGAGGGGTGGAAGTTTATGAAGATCGTTAGCTGTGGTATCATTTGATCAAATTGGTAGTTTATGATCGAAGTCAGTGTTTCAAATTAGTTATGATGCTTTGTTATTATATTTTACTGTTACAATTAGTTACTCCCTCCGTCCTTTTCATTTCTTTACACTTTCTATTTTGGGTCATCCATTCCATTTCTTTACATTATTAAAAATAGTAACTTTTAACAATAAAATACATTATTACATCTAGGGCTGCACAAAGGTCCAAAACCGGACCGGACCGGACCGGACCGAAGACCGGATTTTATTGAATTCATGGACCGGGGACCGGACCGGTCATCACCGGTCTTTGGGACCGGACCGGACCGGACCGGACCGGAAAAACCCAGACCGGACCGGAACCGGACCGGTTTGGACCGGTTAGTTAATATTTTATAAAAAAATTAATTTTTATAATTTAATTTTCATTCTTTGTTGATATATGAATTACTTGGTAAGTTAATTTAAATTTAAAAATAAGTAAATGTCATATTATTTGTAAAGTAACATTAATTTGTAAACGTAATTATAAATTATATATAGTATGAAATATGAAATTTAATCATTTATATTATAGTGTTTATATATACTATTTCATAAATTTATTATTTACCAATTTGGATCACTAAAATATGTTATGTGTGAATATTTAATCATTAAACTATATAATTTAAAAGACAAAATAGTGTAAAATTAACTATATACATAAAATCCGGTCCGATCCGATCTGGACCGGGTGTTTTCAGGGTTTGGACCGGACCGGATCGAAGACCGGATTTTTTTGATTTTATGGACCGGGGACCGAACCGGTTATATTCGGTCTGATCCGGTCTTTAGACCGGTAGACCCGGTCCGGTCTAATTTACCGGTCCAGACCGAAAAGTTGTGCAGCCCTAATTACATCCACTACTTCACTCCAATTTTTCAATACTTTACACTATTACACCCACTACTTCACTTATTTTAACAATAAAATCACTATTACACCCACTACTTCATTATTTTAACAATATTACACTCACTAGCTTGGTCTCCGTGCAAAAAGCAAATGATAACAACTCCAATGGACGGAGGGAGTAACTTGTTAGTTGGTAGTTGTTGCCAAGAGTATTATCTGCTCTCTTTGGTCATCTGATTGCTCTCTACATAATGGACATGTTTGTGGGATCTTGGCGTTGTTTTGAGAAAAAGTTATCTGATTTGCGCCCAAACCCTAAACCCTAAGTTCGTATACGATTTATTCGTCGTTCGGAATATTTCTAAACCCAAAATGGAACTATTGAATCCTAAAGGTTAATTATTGAAACCCCAAGGTAATAGAAATAAAATTTAAAAATTTTAGTTAAAAAAATGAATCCGGTGGCCTGACGCGTTTAAAAATCAGGATAAGTTAGGGTTTAGGGTCTAGGGTTGTAAACAACCCTAAACCCCAAACCCTAAACCCTAAGTCTGTCTAGGGTTTATTCGTTAATAGGAATATTTGTATACCCAAAATGGAATTATTGAACCCTAAAGGTTAATTGTTGAACCCGTAAGGGTATACAAATAAAATTAAAAAAATTTAATTAAAAAATTGAATATTTCTAAATCATTATTCGGAATATTTCTAAAACCCAAAATGAAATTATCGAAACAAAAAAAACTAAACAAACGCAACTGTTACATGCGTGCTCCCTTAACGCATGCTATATGGGCGTGAACTATGTGCCAGTGGAGGGCTCTCTTTTGAGAAAATACCCTAAATACCCACCTATCAAAACACAAGGCCCGAAATACTGATTGGCGGGAGGGATGGCCCTATCTACCCACGGGTTGCGCATCCTGGACATGCGTATCTTGGGATGCACATGTTCAACATGCGCAACAGGGGTCACGCATGACGTCATATGACGTCATTATCTCAGAAATCGCTCCGGCGCTTAGAAGACCAAAAAATCGCCTGGAACTCGCCATATTTCGTTCTCCATATTCCGACCACCTCCACCAAAATTGAGGACATCAAAACAATATTGTCCACGCCTGCCTCTACACTTTTCCATATTCATTTGTTGTTTTCTGGCCCCGCAGGGGCGTGCATGAACAAATCTGAAATGTAAGTAGGAAAAAGCGCTCGAATTTGGGATTTTTCAATCCAGCGAAACAAACGAAAGATGAAGGATATAGGACTGTAGCGGAGGAGATGACGAGCAATTTGGTATATCATATGCAATTGTTCGATGCCTGTAGAGGGTGAAAAGCTTGGTCGAAGTTTTCGTCAAAAAGTCGTCTCCGGCGCGAGGTTGAGGACGATGAACAGTAACATCGAACACGCATGTTGGACATGCGCATCCCAAGCTACGCATGCTCAACATGCGTGTCCCAAGTCACTGTTCACTACCGCATCTTTCATTTTGTGAAGTACACGCAATTGACACATGCGTGTCCGGACACGCATATGGGTGATGCGTGTCCCGTGGGTATTTAGGGCCGCCACTCCCGCCGGTGGGTATTTTGGACAAAAATATTTGATTGGTGGGTATTTAGGGCCTTCACCCCTCCCTTTTCAGGGAGTGCTATTTTGGACATTCAACCTTAAAATTGTGCCATTTTGGGCATTTTCTCCATGTTATGATTGTCTAGTTTTTAGCGATTGGATTTGGTTAATAAGTATGATAATGTTTAACAGTTTGCAGTACTGCTTTCAAACACTGATCAGAATCTTCATACGTATATATAATTACCGTGGTGATATTTAAAGTATATTCAAGTTTTTTGTTGACTACATTGAGAAATTTATAATTTTCTGCTCTAAAAATATTTTAATTTATAAATGTAGAATTCGAAATCTGATGATTCTAATTTTGCACTGACTGTGACACTCACCCAAGATGCTTTTACGAGTCTTATTAGATAGTAGGGAGGACTAAAGGAGTCCCACGCAACATTATGCAATTGGGTCTCTAGAAGGGGACTCTACATATTTATTGCATGAAGCTTGTATTAAAATTCTTATTCCTGGATACCACTATTTGGTTTTTGGGTTATAAACAGGATCGCCCTAGAAATTTGGGTTATCCTTGTAATTTTGAAATTGTTTGAATCTTTCTTTAAGTTGAATGATCAATAATATACAAGAAATAGTATTTTCTAAATTTTTCTTCGCTACTCAAATTCATCATCATCAGCTGAACCAATTCCGATATCATCAAAATGCACAATCCTACGAATTTTCTGTATTTAAGAAATACAGGCTCAACGTCTAACTCCAATGCAAGCTCCTTTGCATCATTCTTACCTATATCATAATCGGATCCTCTAAACTCCTTCATAAAATTCATGAGCTCTTCAAACCTTGACAATGCAATATCAATGTTTATGTCTTCAAGTTGCAAATATTTACTGACACCATTAATGACATTCAACAAATTATACCAAATGGACATAGCAAATAGAAACTCAAAACTCCCAATTTCATTTTCGACAAGGCTCTTAGCTTTGCATTTTTTTCTACAAAATTAAATTTTTTAACATTTTAAAATATAAGTATACTAGCCTAAAACCCGTGCGGCCTAAAACCCTTGCAATGCACGGATTTTTTTATATTATATAAAAAAAATTCATTAATTAAAATGCATTTTTTTTAAACATGAATTTTGGAGGCTTACTTTTTTATATAAGATGATTTGATAATAAGTATATAAATGTTATTCGTGATATTTCTAGAAAAGGAGGGATTTAGTTAGAAAAGGTGATAGGTTTAGTTAAAAAGAATAATCAATCAATTATTAGTAATTATAAAATTATTACTTCATTTTATTAAATAGAATGCCCGTGGTATGAATAGAAAAATAGAGAATTTAGTTAGTGAAAATTAAAAAAGTTATATGTTCTAGGTGAAAAAGGTAATTGATTAGTTTATAGTAATTATAATTGAATTACGTTATTTTAATAAATACAATTGCTTCTAATGTTTTTAGAAAATGAGAAAATAATATTGTCCGTGGTATTTCTATTATAAAAGGGATTTTAGTTAGAAAATATAGAAAAGATGATATGTTTTAGCTGAAAAAGGTAATCGGTTAATTAATAATATTATTAGTTTATTTTATTAAATAGAATCGTCCGTGATATAATTGTAAAAAAAGAGATTTTAGTTAGAGAAAATAGAAAAGTAACGTGCATGATTTATGTGAAAAAATTAATTGATTAGTTTATAGAAATTATAATTTATTTATGTTATTTTACGAAATAAAATTGTTCATAGTTTTTAGAAAATGAGAAATTAACCCGTTATATTTCTAGAAAAAAAGGGAATGTAATTAGAAAAAATAGAAAAGATGATATATTTTAGCTGAAAAGGTAATCGGTTAATTATTAGTATTATAATATTATTATTTTAATTGTATTAAATAGAAACGCCTGTAATATAATTAGAAAAATGGAGGTTTTAGTAAGAAGAAAGAAAAAAGGTAACGTGTTTTGCTAAAAAAAGGTAACCGTCCATGATATAATTGGAAAAGAGAAATTTTAGTTAGAGAAAAGAGAAAAGGTAACTTGTTTTGACTGAAAAAGGTAATTGATTTGTTAATAATAATTATATATATTATGTTATTTTTAGCCGAAAAGGTAATTGGTTAATTATTAGTATTATATTATTTTTTTATTAAATAGAAACGCATGTAATATAATTAGAAAAATGGAGGTTTTAGTAAGAAGAAAGAAAAAAGATACATGGTCCATGATATAATTGGAAAAAGAGAGATTTTAGTTAGAGAAAAGAGAAAAGGTAATGCGTTTTGACTGAAAAAGGTAATTGATTAGTTAATAGTAATTATATATAATTATGTTATTTTATTAAACAAAATTGCTCGTAGTATTTTTAAAAAGGAGACATTTTAGTTAGATAAAATGTAAAAGATATTTTATTTTAAATGAAAAAGGAAATTATTTAGTTATTGAAAAATAGAAAAGGTTATATGTTTAAACTGAAAAGTAAATTGATTAAAAAATGAAAAATTTTAGTTAGATAAAATATAAAAGATACTATAATTTACCTGGAAAAAGAAATTATTTACTTCTTGAAAATAGAAAAGATAATATGTGTAACCTGAAAAAGGAAATTGATTAGTTAGTAGATCTGTAATTGAGTAAGGGTAATTAGGTAAATTCAATAGGTACCGTTGAACCAAATTTTTAATGTTTCGGCTTTTATAATGTAAAGGATAAATTTTAGTTAGATAAAATGTAAAAGATATTCTATTTTAAATGAGAAAGGAAATTATTTAGTTATTGAAAAATAGAAAATGTTATATGTTTAAACTGAAAAATGAAATTGATTAATAAATGAGAAATTTTAGTTAGATAAAATGTAAAAGATATTGTATTTTACCTTGAAAAGGAAATTATTTAGTTCTTGAAAATAGAAAAGATAATATGTGTAATCTGAAAAAGGAAATTGATTAGTTAGTAAATCTGTAATTGAGTAAGGGTAATTAGGTAAATTCAATAGGTACCGTTGAACCAAACTTTTAATGTTTCGGCTTTTATATAATAGTACTAGCCTAAAACCCGTGCGATGCACAGATTTTTTTTATATTATATAAAAATTTCATTAATTAAAATTAGTTATTTTTAAACATGAATTTTGGAGGCTTACTTTTTTATATGAGACGATTTGATAATAATTATATAAATGTTATTCGTGATATTTCTAGAAAATGAGGGATTTAGTTAGAAAATATAGAAAAGATGATAGGTTTTAGTTAAAAAGAATAATCAATTAATTATTAGTAATTATAAAATTATTACTTCATTTTATTAAATAGAATGTCCGTGGTATGATTAGAAAAATAGAGAATTTAGTTAGTGAAAATTAAAAAGATTATATGTTCTAGGTGAAAAAGGTAATTGATTATTTTATAGTAATTATAATTGAATTACGTTATTTTACTAAATACAATTGCTCGTAATGTTTTTAGAAAATGAGAAAATAATATTGTCGATTTTAGTTAGAAAATATAGAAAAGATGATATGTTTTAGCTGAAAAAGGTAATCGGTTAATTAAAAATATTATAAATTTATAAGTTTATTTTATTAAATAGAACCGTCCGTGATATAATTAAAAAAAAATTTAGTTAGAGAAAATAGAAAGGTAACGTGCATGATTTATGTGGAAAAAGTAATTGATTAGTTTATAGTAATTATAATTTAATTATGTTATTTTACGAAATAAAATTGTTGATAGTTTTTAGAAAATGAGAAATTAACCCGTTATATTTCTAGAAAAAAAGGGAATGTAATTAGAAAAAATAGAAAAGATGATATATTTTAGCTGAAAAGGTATTCGATTAATTATTAGTATTATAATATTATTATTTTATTTGTATTAAATAGAAACGCCTGTAATATAATTAGAAAAATGGAGGTTTTAGTAAGAAGAAAGAAAAAAACGTGTTTTGACTGAAAAAGGTAATTGATTAGTTAATAGCGATTATATATAATTAAGTTATTTTTTTTAAACAAAATTGCTCGTAGTATTTTTAAAAAGGAGAAATTTTAGTTAGATAAAATGCAAAAGATGTTTTATTTTAAATGAAAAAAGAAATTATTTATTTATTGAAAAATAGAAAAGGTTATATGTTTAAACTTAAAAAGGAAATTGATTAATAAATGAGAAATTTTAGTTAGATGAGAAATTTTAGTTAGATAAAATATAAAAGATGTTGTATTTTACTTGGAAAAGTAAATTATTTAGTTATTGAAAATAGAAAAGATAATATGCGTAACCTGAAAAAGGAAATTGATTAGTTATAATAGATTTGTAATTGAGTAAGGGTAATTAGGTAAATTCAATAGGTAACAACCAACCAAACTTTTAATGTTTCGGCTTTAATATAATAGAATAGATAGATAGATAGATTTATTAATAATTGAAAAATATGATATTATATTAATCTATATATATACACAACATCTTTATATGCAATAATCTATGCATATATGTAATCAAAACCATCAACAACCCACTCGAATTCAGACTTTTAATATATTAATGATTATAAGATTAGTTTTAAATTAAAAGGGTAACGTGTTTTAATTTGGAAAAAAATATTAATGATTGGAAGATATGATACGATTGATGTTTTTAGGAGTTAATAAAAGGTAATATCTTCAATTAAAAGTAAATGTGAAAAAAGATAATCGACTACTTACCATTAATTTATATTATGTTTTTATTTATTTTAGAAGTTTTAATAGTATAGATATCATATATATAAATTTTTTATAATGAAGGGTAAATAAGTAAATTCACTTAGTACCAAAAAACAGGTACCAAAACTTTCAATGTTTCGAAATTTATATAATAGTATAGATATAACATAGATGACATATATATAAATTTTGGTGCCCCGATCGAAGTGAGACCCTAGGCATATGCCTTGGGGCCGGCCCTGGTTATAAATACTCTGTAGCCATTTATTTCCCTTGTTAAATCAGCTTGCATAGTGAAACCCTTTACTGCTCACATGGATGATCAAGAGAGGTGGAAATGTACAACCCGATACATCAGTAAAACCCGATTCTGGAACAACATGGATCCCACACCGGAGATGTAAAGACGGGTCGGTCTTTCGTTGATAAAAGACTTAAGACTTTTTTTTATGTAGTTGCTGCTTTGTTACATTGAAAGATTTCGAATATGGAAGCAAAGGCTTTAGACATGGAAGGTGAATTGATTTGTTTGAGGAGTAGAACAGATACGTTGGATGCTAGATTGGAAAGTTTGGACAAGTATTTTAGTGGTAATGATTGGTTGTCTTATAAGGAGGAGTTTAATAGTGAAAGGAGGAACCAAAGCTTATACATTAAATTGTAACTCCGTAATATTTACACACAGATGAGAAAAAATGTTAAAAATAACAATTTTTTGAAAAAAAAGACAAAAATAATGTATTTTGAGATATGTTGTTTTTTTTACCGTTTTGAATACGCATTTCTAAGTGGGGTAATCTATTTATATAAGACACCCATTTTGGATATGCGTATCTTCATTTTTTTTATTTGATTTTTGTGTAATACGCATAGCCAAATTGGGTACAAACCCTATTACCCAAGATGAAAATGCGTATTATGTATAAAGGCGATTACCCAAAATGAACATGCGTATCAAAAAGGAGATTTTTAACACATCTCCCCAAAAACGTTATTTTCAGTTTTTTATCGAAAAAAGTGTTATTTATCTTGTTCACCCTACATATGAAATTATGAAGGACGAAACCTAACAGACTATTACTACTTCCATAAATGTTCATCATCACCTAACAGTAAGGACAAATACTTATCTAAATAATATAGCTGGTCATACACAATCTTACACAACAACTAAGAAGATAAGGTACAGGAGAGAACTAAGTTGGTTCTTGTAACAGTTCGATCTTAAGCCCAATGGCTAGCCCAATAGCTAGTCCAATATTTAATTAAGTTATTGACTCTGTAGTTTGGTGGGAGAATAAAACATCACTTGGGTATTGGATATGGGCTGCAACAGATCTAATCCACCTGTGGGAGTTTGACACGTGGACGAATGAAGGGGTAGAAATACACCAAGAGAGAGAAGGAATGCTCAGATTGGAAATCACATGTTTTGCATTTTATGTTATCATTTCCTTTTCTGTTGTAGCTCTGCAATACAGTAGTTAAGCCTGTACTTTCTTTTAAACCGTTCTATCATTTTAATGGCAATGTTCGTCGTTTCTTAGTCGAAATTATTTTATTTTTTATTATAAAAAAATACAAACGAAGTTGTTGGTTACAAGTGGTATCAGAGCAGTTAATCCTTGGCAAAAAAAATTGAGTAAACATGGCAGAGGGTACTCGTAAGAAAAGTATGGATGAGAGGTTGGGGGTATTAGAAGTTAAATTCAGAGAAATGACTGAAGAAAACGTTCAAGGAAGATCAGCGATAAACCAAAAGATGGAAGAAATGAGTCAACAGATCGAAGAATTGGGTGTTGGATTGAGTAAAGTGGATGATAGATTTGACGAGTTGAAGGCGTTGATCTTAAATGGGCAACAACAACAGGGAAGAGAAGGAGATTCTAGTCTCAGGAGAAGCAGTACTGCAGAAACCAGATCTGGGCCAGAATCATCGAGAAATGGATCCAAAGATGAGGTAATACCTACTTCTGGGTTTATAAATCCTCTATATACCACTGCTATTCCTGCTACATCTATGGGGGCACCAACTCCTTTCACTGTGGGGTTTACTCAGTCACCCCCATTTAATCCCAGCCCTCAAAACCCACCATATACAACACCACCTGCCCCGATCTACTCAGCTCCACCTTATTACTCTACTACCATGTCCACGCATAATGGTTCGGCTAATCATAATTTTATGGTGCCACAACAGATATACATACCACCATATACAAACCCTCAAAATCAAGTCCCATTTTACACACACACTCCGAATGGACCACCTTACCCCCTCCCGCCTGTCACTCCTCACTCACTGAATTTCAACCCCATTCCAAAAATCGAATTCCCAAAGTTTGATGGTCATGATCCCAAGGGATGGATTGTACGGGCTGACCAGTACTTTGAGTTCATTAATATTGATGAAGCCAAGAAGGTTAAGTTAGCTGGTCTTCATTTTGAAGGGAAAGCCAGTGTATGGTATCGTTTTTATCAGAACAGCAGGGGAAATTCAAATTGGAGGGTGTTTCAAAATGATTTACTATCGAGGTTTGAGAATCCTGATAATCGTGATGTGCAGGACCTGTTTAATAAGCTAAGGCAGGTGGGCACAGTCACTGAATATGAAGATAAGTTTGAGGAACTACGAGCAATGGTGGTAGCTCGAAATAAGAATTTATCGGAGGAATACTTTGTCTCGAGTTTTATTAGTGGTCTGAAGGAACATATAAAAGGGGCAGTGAAGATGTTCAGACCACAAGCATTGGTTGATGCGGTGTTTCTAGCAAAGCAAGAAGAATCCAAGACTCAGAAAACTGTTAGCAATGCAGCTAAGCCTTTAGTAGCCAAGGCCAATTCGAGTATGATGACAGAAGCGAAAGGAAGTTACTCTATAAATACAGGGGTCAAGAGGGAGCAGTTTGCTAACAGGTCTACCCTATCTAGTAAAGAGATTATGGAAAGAAGAACACAAGGTTTGTGCTTCCATTGTGATGACAAGTACCATCTAGGAAAAGAGTGTAAGGCAAAATTGTACTCAATGATTGGTGAAGAGGACGACTGTATAGAGGAAGAGGACATGGAAACGGGGAAACTAGTAGTGAACGAAGATTGCAACCCTGGGGAAATTTCATTAAATGCAATGTTTGGCAATCATACCCCAAGTACGATACGATTACAAGGCATGATCAAAAAACAGAGGGTGAGTATTTTAATCGATAGCGGCTCAACTCATAGTTTCATAGATAATAAAGTGGTGAAGCACTTGGGATTAGTAGTGGAAAAGGTACCTACTCTGATGGTTAGTGTGGCAGATGGGTCTAAATCAGTAAGTGATATGGCTTGTAAAAATCTCACCTACAGCATACAAGGGCATTCATTCTTGGATGAGCTCCGACTCTATTCACTGGGAGGGTCAGATGTAGTGCTTGGAGTGGATTGGCTAAAAAGAAATAGTCCGGTTACTTTTAACTACCAAGACCTCAGTATTACCATTCTTAAGGAGGGGAGGAAGACAGTGCTGCAAGGGGAAAGTCAGGAGGGAACACTTAAGACCATTAGTGGGAAAGGGTTATGTAAACTAATGAGGGGGAAGCAGGCAATATCCCAGGGATATTTGTGTATGGTAAGTGCATATGAAGAGGAGCATAAGGATACAGTCGAGCCTCCTGTTCCAGTTGAGATGTCCCAGTTGTTGCAGCAATATAAAGACGTATTTCAAGAACCTAAGGGACTGCCTCCCCATAGGTATCATGACCATCGAATACCCTTGAAGGAGGGTAGTCAACCAGTAAACCAACCTAGCTATAGAGTGCCATATTTCCAAAAGAATGAGATAGAAAAACAAGTGGCAGAAATGCTCGAAACAGGGGTGATACAGCCAAGTACGAGCCCATTTGCTTCTCCGGTCATTTTAGTGAAGAAGAAAGATGGCACGTGGAGAATGTGTATCGATTACCGGAAGTTGAATGATATTACGGTGAAAAACAAGTACCCCATTCCGGTGATAGATGAATTATTGGACGAATTGAGGGGAGCAAATTGGTTTACTAAGTTGGATCTTCGAGCAGGGTATCACCAGATTAGGGTGGCTGTTGGTGAGGAATATAAGACGGCTTTTAAGACTCATCAAGGGTTATATGAGTTTAAGGTTATGCCGTTCGGATTGACTAACGCCCCTGCCTCATTTCAAGCTCTTATGAATGAAGTTTTCAAATCTCAACTACAACAGTACTAGTTTTCTTCGATGATATTCTCGTGTACAGCAAGACATTTGAGGAGCACTTGATACATTTGGAAGAGGTTTTGAAGCTTATGAGGTTGCACAAACTGTTTATTAATGAAAGTAAGTGTTCCTTTGGCCAAAATCAGCTTGAGTATCTTGGCCATATAATATCACAAGAGGGGGTTGCTACAGATGCAAGCAAGGTAAAATCAATGGTGGAATGGCCAACTCCTAAAACTGTTAAGCAGCTAAGGGGATTCTTAGGGCTTACGGGATATTATCGTAGATTTGTACAAAACTATGGCCTCATTTGTAAGCCTCTGACAGAAATACTGAAGAAAGGGGGATTTCAATGGAGCCAAGAGGCTCAACAGGCTTTCGATAAACTGAAACAGGTCATGGTCACTACCCCTGTCCTTACCTTGCCCGATTATACTAAGCCATTTACCATAGAAGCAGATGCTAGTGGTACCGGAGTGGGTGCTGTGTTGATGCAGCAAGGCAGACCCATTGCTTATTACAGCAAGAGTCTATCAGCAAGACAACAGGCCATGTCCACGTACGAGAAAGAGCTACTAGCTATTGTACTGGCTACGCATAAATGGCATTCGTATCTACAGGGCCACCGTTTTATAATCAAGACGGACCATCAGTCATTG
Source organism: Kitagawia praeruptora (assembly GCA_037693485.1). Lineage (NCBI taxonomy): Eukaryota > Viridiplantae > Streptophyta > Magnoliopsida > Apiales > Apiaceae > Kitagawia > Kitagawia praeruptora. Next base: position 45,941,720 of record CM075345.1, on the reverse strand, counting down.
AAATATTTGTTAGAACAGAGACTATCAAACCTGGTGCAACAGAAATGGCTTGCGAAACTAATGGGTTTGGAGTACGAGATAGTGTACAAGAAAGGAAAAGAAAACGTGGTTGCAGACGCATTATCCAGAATGCACGAACCAGTTGTTGAAGGAGAGTTGCAAAGTATCACTACTATTCAACCGGGGTGGCTTACTGACATGATGGAAAACTATGAGAATGACCCAGACATTGCAGATATCATAGCTGGAGTGGCATCACACGATGCAAATTTCAGTGAGTATCAATTCAATAAAGGGGTACTCAAATATAGGAATAAACTGTATGTGGGTCAGAGTGGTGGGTTCAGAACCAAACTCATTTGGGAATTCCACGATGGAGTCTTAGGAGGACACTCTGGGCAGGATGCTACCTTTAAGAGGTTATCTCAGTTCTTTTATTGGAAAACGATGAGAAGGGATGTCAATGAATATGTACGTTGCTGTGACACATGCCAAAGAGTCAAAACTGGAACTCAATTTCCAAATGGGTTGTTACAGCCTCTACCAGTTCCAAGCCAAGTCTGGGAAGACATCTCTTGCGACTTTGTTGAAGGGTTGCCTAATTCAGGGGGAAAAAACTGCATTATGGTGGTTGTGGACCGTATCTCTAAGGTAGGCCATTTTATTTCGTTGTCTCATCCTTTTACAGCAACTCAGGTTGCCCAACTCTTCCTTGATAACATATATAAACTTCATGGATTACCAAGGTCCATTGTCTCGGATAGGGACAAGATTTTTACTAGTAGTTTCTGGAAGGAATTGTTTGTTACTGTAGGAACACAACTGAATTTCAGCACCTCGTACCATCCTCAATCGGATGGGCAAACAGAACGGCTTAACAGGTGCTTGGAGCATTATCTACGAGCCATGGTAAGCAAGAGGCCCAAACAGTGGAGTAAATGGCTACCTTTAGCCGAATGGTGGTACAACTCTTCGTTTCACTCTGCAATTCAAATGAGCCCGTATGAGGCCTTGTATGGTGTGCAGCCTCGTCAATTATGTGTTCCTTCTAGCTGCAGAACAACTGTAGGTGCAGTGGTTGATTTCCAAATTGAGAGAGAAGCTATGAATCATGTTCTACAGGAAGCTATTCGTAGTGCTCAGCATAAATATAAAACTTATGCTGATAAGAAACGTACAGAGGTAGTGTTTGAAGTTGGTGATTGGGTATTCTTGAAACTCCAACCGTACATGCAATTATCATTAGCTATTCGGAGGTACTTGAAGCTGGCACATAAGTACTTTGGACCATATAAAGTGATCGAAAGGATAGGCACTGTAGCCTATAAACTCGACCTTCCAGCAGGCAGTTTAGTACACCCAGTCTTCCATGTAAGTTTGCTCAAGAAAAAGGTTGGGTCGAAGTTCAACGTAACTACAGAGCTACCTAAGCTAGGAGAAGAGGGACAGTTCCTGGTCTATCCTGTTGCAGTCAATGATCGAAGGATAGTCAAGAAGGGTAATAGTGCAGTGGTGCAATGGCTTGTTCAATGGTCACATTCTATCCCAGAGGATGCCAGCTGGGAAGACGCAGCTGCTATTTCTGAACAGTACCCAGAATTCAATCCTTGAGGACAAGGATTGTTTTTAGAGGGAGGCAATGTAACAGTTCGATCTTAAGCCCAATGGCTAGCCCAATAGCTAGTCCAATATTTAATTAAGTTATTGACTCTGTAGTTTGGTGGGAGAATAAAACATCACTTGGGTATTGGATATGGGCTGCAACAGATCTAATCGACCTGTGGGAGTTTGACACGTGGACGAATGAAGGGGTAGAAATACACCAAGAGAGAGAAGGAATGCTCAGATTGGAAATCACATGTTTTGCATTTTATGTTATCATTTCCTTTTCTGTTGTAGCTCTACAGTACAGTAGTTAAGCCTGTACTTTCTTTTAAACCGTTCTATCATTTTAATGGCAATGTTCGTCGTTTCTTAGTCGAAATTATTTTATTTTTTATTATAAAAAAATACAAACGAAGTTGTTGGTTACAGTTCTTATCTTAAACAAATAGGGTGTTTGAGAATTTTAACAAGAGGAAAGGAGGGAGTGATGAGAATGTTGATTTGAATGAGGTTACCGTGTTGGCCAGAGATATCGTTACCAAGAGATTGAAAATCATGCCGCAAATGGGCTTGGAAGGGTAGATTATGCATCTGCATCTACCGGGGGCTTCTGTTTTGGTGAAGGTCGATACTAATTATTTTTTACATATTCCTATTTGATTTGGGTGGGGACATAGGGTTTGTCCTGATTCGGTGAGGATGATAACACCTAGTTTTGGCCAGCCTGGTGCATGTTTTGCTCTGGACAGGTACACTGGTTTTTTCCAGATCAAGCTCACAAACAGGGGCGGAACTAGGGGTAGCCCAGGCGCTAGCCCGGGTCGAATCAAAAAAAGTAAGTAATTTTTTTTTTAACCCGAGGTTAATTTTAAAAATGACTATATATATTTTTTAATAGCTTAGGTTAAATTTTAAAATTTAGAATTCCAAGCCTTGGCCAAACCAATAACTTCATACAATCTCATCCAAATTCACAGAATAAAAGATTCACCACTTTATAAAGGTAGTTCTTTAATTATTTTTTATTATTCTTATTAATATAAGTCAAGATGAAGCAATGATTTCGAACTATAAAAAAAAAAAATCGCGCTTCGCGCCGGATCCGAAGTACAAAATTTTTCCCCACACTTTGCGTGAGAGTCAACACATTTTTCAGCTCCTGCTGCAAATCGATCCTGGTTCCGCCACTACTCACAAAGGCCACAATTCTTCAGGCTGTTACTTTAGAATATGTAGTCAAGGTAATAAATTTATATGCATATTCCTCACTTGCTACTTGTTACCGGTATAAGTGGTGCACTCTGGTCCGTAGAACTATTTCATGAATTATATCTTCTGTAGTCCCTCATCCTTCTAACTAGAGCTGTAATTCGGGTCGAGCCGGGCGAGTTCGAGCCGAGTAGTTATTCGAGCCGAGTTTTTTTTCACGAGCCGAGCCGGCTCGTTTAACTAAACGAGCCGAATTTTCTGCCCGAACTCGGCTTGTTTAACTAAACGAGCCGAGTCGAGCCGGCTCGTTTATAAACGAGCCTATTTAAACGAGTCGAGCGAGCCGAAATAACACTTAAACGAGCCTAATTTTCTACCCGAACTCGGCTCGTTTAATTTCACGAGCCGAGCCGAGCCGGCTCGTTTAATTAAACGATCCGGAACCTCTACCCGAGCTCGGCTCGTTTAACTAAACGAGCCGAGTCGAGCCACCTTAAACGAGTTCGAGCCGAGCGAGCTCGCGAGCCGCTCGGCTCGAATTACAGCCCTACTTCTAACATGTTACACGCGGTCTTTAGAAGGACCAATAACTAGCATCATCAACTTCATTACAAGTTGCCAACTAATTAAAATGCCCTAAGATATAGTATTACATACGGTTTTATAACCGTTGGATGGTTGATCCAACGATTTTAATTTTAAAAAAAAATTGTATCGTACCGTAGGAAAAATTACAAAAAAATCCTTATTGTTCACGTACCGCAGAAAGTTTCTGCGGTAAATTTTTGGTGTAAAAACATGGGACAATTTGGTAATTCCTCCGTATCGCAGAAAGTTTCTACAGTATGGTATTAATTTTTTTTTTAAAGTATAACCGTTGGATGGTTGATTTAACGGTTTAGAAATCGTATGTTACATAACACGTCCCTGGCATACGTTTGCCAGGGACCGGGAGCCTTACATACCCGTTTGCCAGGGACCGGGAGCCTTACATACCAGCCGAGATGGTCAATTTAAGACAAACTACAACCATTCATTCTAAACACAATCTAATGGTCTATACGTCAATAATTATTTGAATATATTAATTTAATAAACTTAATTATGAAATTCAAATTGCATCATGTATTTGTCCTTTCTCTTATTTATGTTAATTTTATCATATTTTTCTTCTAAAATTGCAGTTACTTTATTTCCTTCAATAAGATATTAAAATTTATTTGATAAAAATCAAATTCAATTTTAATAAACTGTAATAAATATAAATATTAAGAAAATGTTGTTTGATAAAATAATAAATAAGTATTTTTTAATCATTTCTCCTAGTAAACTAGAGCATAGATTAAACTTTGTATTAGAAATTAATGTATGTATTAATAAATATTATTTAAACTTAGTATTATCTGTCACTATTGCCGTTAATTTAACTTTTTTCTGTGATAGTTTTTAAACAAATCACTAGTAAACTAGAATTCTAATTCTCCACTGACTGTGAAACTCACCCGTGATTTTGTACAAGTCTTTTTTGACAAAGATTCAAGAAGCAAGTTGAGGTTACCTCTAATCGATCTAGAGGTTCTAAAAAAAAAAATCTTTTACAAGTCTTTTAAGATAATATATAGGAAAGACTCCCGCGTAACATTGTGTAGTTGGGTCTATATATATGTACATTTATACAATCCTTATTCGTGAATACCACTATTTTTTGTGGGTTACAAGTACTCTCCCCAGCTATTAATTTCTCTGTATTGTCAGCTTGCGTACCCGCTGGTGCTAACATCCTATGGCCGATACAGGTGAAAGCGTACAGCTGAACACATCAATAAAACCCGATTTCGGAACAACGATGTTATGCCCGAATCTGGGCATAGATCCTAAACAGGCTCAAATGACTATACAAGGGGCCCACCTCTCTTAATGGGCTCAACCACCTCTCTTAATGGGCTCAACCACCTCTCTTAATGGGCTCAATTATCTACTAATGGGCTTAAATATTGAAGAAGGATCAACAAGGCGTGAGGCCCGGTCAGGGATCACCTCGCCTTTATCTCATCATATTATTTGAAGACAATCTCTCGAAGACATGATCTCGCCCTAGGGGTCGCCTCACTATGATCTCCTACTACTCAAGGCGTCCTCTCATGCCAACGATAAAGGAAAATGGGGTCTCACGCTAGGCCTCAAAGGGCTCTCACGCTAGGCCTCCAAGGGATCTCACGCTAGGCCTCTAGGCGTCTCATGCTAAGCCATCAAGGGATCATACTATTCCAGGATCGCACTCAATCTATCTCTTCATACTACTTCGGGATCTCATGCTAGACCGGACTCGGGATCGCATCTCCACTTTCATACTATCCCGGCCTCGGGATCGCACCTCTCGGGATCGCACCTCTCGGGATCGCATCTCCACGTTCATACTATCCCGGCCTCAGGATCGCACCTCTCGGGATCGCACCTCTCGGGATCGCATCTACATTCACATACTAGCTCAGCCTCGGGATCGCATCTACCGGGGTCGCTACCCGGGGATCGCTTCGTCAGGCTCCCGTCAAGGGATCGCTTCGCACATAACCTCCAACGTGGGGTCACATCTACAAACAGAACAATGCTATCTCACTCTCTATTTGAAGGCTCATGTCTGCACCCCTCGAGGTCGCATGAGTATCTACATACTTGGGTTCGCTTCGCATGTCTGCACCCCTCGAGGTCGCATGCCAGGCCCTTGTCATCTCTATGTTGGCCTTGCTAATGAGGTCTCACTATCTCTAGCACCATGATGTCCACGACAGCCCTAAAACTGATGGGCTTGGGCCATGGAAGCTTCTAGAAACCCTAGCCCGTCTAGGTAACTTCTTCTCCAAGAACTACGTCAGGCTTGATCCCTATAAATAGGGTACGTAGGCACCTTGTTTGGATACGCCTCAGCTCACCCCTGACTATCTATCAACAAGATCAGCCACAAACAAACACCAATCTCCTCCCTTGTTCTTCGTGTTCTTAGCAAAATATCCGTATTTTGCTCTGTGATTCCGGCAACCTCCAATTTCGTGTTGTAACGAAATTCTCCCTACAACAATTGGCGCTAGAAGGAGGGGCTATTCATTAATTTGGGAGAACGATGACTAACTCGAACAAGAAGAACGGAGAGGCCAACAACGGAGAGGCCGAGGCCGGGCTAGCGTGAGAGGCCGAGGCCGGGCTAGCGTGAGAGGCCGAGGTCGGGCTAGAGCGAGACCCCGGGGGAGCACATGACCCCGGGCTGCAAGGAGCGAGACCCCGGGGTAGCACATGACCGCGAACTGCGACCCATAGGAGCGAGGCCATGCTTACACCTAGCGTAGCGAGGCCATGCTTGCACCTAGCGTAGCGAGGCCGGGTTCGAGAAGGATAAATGATAGAGGCCAAGGCAAGGGTCAAGGTTCTAAGTGACCTCCATCTCCTCATCGAGATCGTGAGCGGTCCCATCGTCATGATGACAGACCCCCTCTCCTTGTGGAGATCGTGAGTGGTCCCATCGTCGTGACGACAGACCCCCATCTCCTCGTCGAGATCGTGAGGCCCCTATATGATGAAGCTAATGAGGCCCCTATATGGTGTGGATATCGAGATCGTGAGATGCTTCTTCTTGGTGAAATACCTCTACGTCGAGGAGAGGGGGGACGCCCCCGATCCTTGGGGTAAGGGGGGACGCCCCTGATCCTCGTCGGCAATGAGGAGGTCATCGACTATCTCAAGATACTGGGAAGAGCAAGCAACAAATAACAAGGCTGAGCCCGAGGCTCTCATCAATTAGCCTCAAGCTCGCACTAGAGATGAAGGAAGAGAAGCCAAAGTAGTTGAAGATCAAAATGAGCTCAAGACCTCAATATCTTATTACATGTGCAACAAAGGGAAGCCTATTATGACATTGAAGAAGCTAAGTGCTCTCGCTTAGCCTTGGAAGTGCCCCGGGATAGCAATGATGATGCCAAGGGCCTCAGGATATCATGACGAGACCAAGTGCCCCGGGATAGCGATGATGAGGCCAAGGGCCCCGGGATAGCATGACGAGGCCAAGTGCCCCGGGATAGCAATGATGATGCCAAGTGCCTCGGGATAGCGATGATGAGGCCAAGTGCCTCGGGATAGCATGATGAGGCCAAGTCCCCCCGGATAGCGTTGATGAGGTCAAGTGTCTTGGCACAACAACGAAGAATACAAGTGCTCTGGGATAGCGTTGAAAAAGTCAAGTATGCTTATATCGGGATCACACCTAATTTTCTTCATTACAAATGGTGTCAACCTCAAATAATACAAGAAGGATGCTGAAACATGTTGATTCCTCATCACATCTATAATGAGAATGAGGACTCGGGGGTAGTGGTATTACATAACATCTCTTCCAACAAGACATTTAAAAAAATTACAAGTTCAGCCTCTAGCAACGCGACATCTTGTGATGCGAGGCCTCTCAACATATGAGGCTGCGAGGGCGAGGCCTCTCAACATATGAGGCTGCGAGGAGGAGGCCTTTCAACATATAAGGCTGCTAGGAGGAGGCCTCTCAACATATGAGGCTGCTAGGAGGAGGCCTCTCAACATATGAGGCTGCTAGGAGGAGGCTTCTCAACATGTAAGGCTGCGAGGAGGAGGCCTCTCAACATATGAGGTTGCAAGGAGGCCTCACAACATAGGAGGCTATGAGGAGTCCTCTCATTATATCAGAAAGAGAATACCTCTCCACATATGGGGAGTTCTCTCAACTTATGCGGAGTCCTCAACATAAAGGGAGTCTTTTCATCATATAAGGAGTCCTCTCATCATAATAACAAGGAGTAAGCTCGGAGGAGAGTCCTCTCATCATATTCTAAGAAGAACTTGAAGACACAAGTGAAAGCATGAGCTCATATATTAGCTAAACAGAAGACATATTTAACAATTCATGACTGCAAGGCCCTATGGGGCCGCCTCTCAAAGTCTCTATGGGATCACATCGCGCTTGGAAGGACCCCTCGAGGTCACAATCACTTACATGTACTTGGCTTTGCATCAATTGGAAGACACCACTTTACTTGATTCCACATCGCATTCATAATGGCAATATGGAATCGGGGGGTAGTTGTTATGCCCGAATCTGGGCATAGATCCTAAACAGGCTCAAATGACTATACAAGGGGCCCACCTCTCTTAATGGGCTCAACCACCTCTCTTAATGGGCTCACCCACCTCTCTTAATGGGCTCAATTATCTACTAATGGGCTTAAATATTGAAGAAGGATCAACAAGGCGTGAGGCCCGGTCAGGGATCACCTCGCCTTTATCTCATCATATTATTTGAAGACAATCTCTCGAAGACATGATCTCGCCCTAGGGGTCGCCTCACTATGATCTCCTACTACTCAAGGCGTCCTCTCATGCCAACGATAAAGGAAAATGGGGTCTCACGCTAGGCCTCAAAGGGCTCTCACGCTAGGCCTCCAAGGGATCTCACGCTAGGCCTCTAGGCGTCTCATGCTAAGCCATCAAGGGATCATACTATTCCAGGATCGCACTCAATCTATCTCTTCATACTACTTCGGGATCTCATGCTAGACCGGACTCGGGATCGCATCTCCACTTTCATACTATCCCGGCCTCGGGATCGCACCTCTCGGGATCGCACCTCTCGGGATCGCATCTCCACGTTCATACTATCCTGGCCTCAGGATCGCACCTCTCGGGATCGCACCTCTCGGGATCGCACCTCTCGGGATCGCATCTACATTCACATACTAGCTCAGCCTCGGGATCGCATCTACCGGGGTCGCTACCCGGGGATCGCTTCGTCAGGCTCCCGTCAAGGGATCGCTTCGCACATAACCTCCAACGTGGGGTCACATCTACAAACAGAACAATGCTATCTCACTCTCTATTTGAAGGCTCATGTCTGCACCCCTCGAGGTCGCATGAGTATCTACATACTTGGGTCCGCTTCGCATGTCTGCACCCCTCGAGGTCGCATGCCAGGCCCTTGTCATCTCTATGTTGGCCTTGCTAATGAGGTCTCACTATCTCTAGCACCATGATGTCCACGTCAGCCCTAAAACTGATGGGCTTGGGCCATGGAAGCTTCTAGAAACCCTAGCCCGTCTAGGTAACTTCTTCTCCAAGAACTACGTCAGGCTTGATCCCTATAAATAGGGTACGTAGGCACCTTGTTTGGATACGCCTCAGCTCACCCCTGACTATCTATCAACAAGATCAGCCACAAACAAACACCAATCTCCTCCCTTGTTCTTCGTGTTCTTAGCAAAATATCCGTATTTTGCTCTGTGATTCCGGCAACCTCCAATTTCGTGTTGTAACGAAATTCTCCCTACAACAAACGACGATCCCCTACCGGAGAGGTAAAGATGGCGCGTCGTGGTGGGTCATTGTTTTGATAAAAGACTTGGTTATTTTTCTTATACTTGCTGGTTTGATACTGATGCATATTGTTCGCATGGATCCAATGGTTTCGAATATGGAAGCAAAGGCTTTAGTCATAGGTGCGTGGTGGCGGCAACCTTTGGTCATTCCGTTGATAAAAGACTTGGTTATTTTTTTTGTACTTGGTGGTTTGATGCTAATGCATATTGTTCGCATGGATCAAAAGGTTTCAAATATGGAAGCAAATGAAGGTGAACTGATTAGGTTAAGGAGCAGAGCAAATACATTATATGGTAGATTGGAAAGTTTGGACAAGTTTTTTAGTGATAATGAGCGGTTGTCCAAGGAGGAGTTTGATAGGCTTTCTGAGGATTATGACAAGAGAAAAATAGGTAGTGATGGGAATGTTGATTTGAATGAGGTTGCGGCGTTGATGAAAGATATTGTAGCGAAAGAGATTGAAAAACGTGCAGCAGATGGGTTTGAAAGGGTAGATTATGTTGAATTTAACTGTATAGATTGAATCCAATGTATTTCAGTATATGTGTGTGGAACAGAATAAGGAAACAAGAAGCTTAAAATTTTTCTGTTTTTTTAATTGATCAAACTTTACCTCCTTATATAATAGGAGAATACAAACCAAATACATGAATGATAATAATAGATACATGATCAGATTCATCTCCTTAATTCTATGAACCATATTTAATACACTCTTCAAACTTCTATGAGATTAGTTTATCCAACATATTCCTCCCTTAAACTAATTCCTTTCGATCCTTCATTCCCATCATCCTTTTGTAAGTATCTAGCAAAGCTTTGGACATTGGTTTAGTGAGTACATCTGCAACCTGGTCACGACTAGCAACATGACTCAAATGCACATTCTTTTCCTTTACATGCTCCCGAATAAAATGGAATCGAACATCTATGTGTTTGCTTCTTTCATGATGTACTGGATTCTTGGCAAGCTCAATTGCAGACTTGTTATCAATGCAAACTTCAGTTGATCTCTGTTGTGGAATTCTCAATTCACTTAGTAACCTTCTTAACCATATGGCATGACAAACACAGTAAGAGGCTGCCACATATTCTGCTTCACAAGTTGATAATGCCACTATCGGCTGCTTCTTAGAATACCATGTAAATGCAGTGTCTCCCATAAAAAACAAGTAACCAGATGTGCTTTTTCGTTCATCCTCGTCTCCACACCAATCACTGTCAGAATATCCCAGCAATTTGTAGCTCTCAGTTCTGGAATAAAACAATCCCAGAGATTTTGTTCCTTGGATATATCGGAGAATTCTTTTTATTGCCTTCCAATGTGATTGTTTTGGATCCTCCATGAACCTACTTACAATCCCAACACTATAAGCAATGTCAGGTCTTGTGCAGGTAAGATACCTCAAGCTTCCAACCAAACTTTGATATAAATTTGCTTCCACTGAATTTCCTCCCTCAAATTTAGAAAGTTTTGTGCCCAGTTCCATGGGTGTTATAACTGGATTACAGTGCTCCATTCTGAACTTCTTCAAAATATTGTTTGCATATGCTTCTTGAGAAATAAAAATACCTGAGTTATCTTGCTTCACCTCAATGCCAAGAAAATATCTCATCAAGCCCAAGTCAGTCATCTCGAATTCTTGAGTCATTTCCTTCTTAAAATCTTTAATCATTTCTTCATTGTTCCCCATAAAAATAAGATCATCAACATAAAGTGCAACCAGTAGTAAGTTACCTTGTCTTTCTTTGACATAGAGAGCAGCTTCATAAGGACATTGAACAAAACCATTCTTCTTAAAGTAGGCATCAATTCGAGTGTTCCATGCTCGTGGTGCCTGTTTTAAACCGTATAGTGCCTTATACAATTTCAACACCAATCCTTCTTTTCCTGATTTTACATATCCAGGTGGCTGGTTCACGTAAACTTCTTCTTCTAGCATTCCATTTAAGAAAGCTGATTTTACGTCCATCTGATAAATAGGCCATTTGTTTTGAGCTGCTTGAGAGATTAACAGCCTAATTGTCTCCATCCTTGCAACAGGTGCGAAAACCTCATCGTAGTCAATCCCAGCCTTCTGTCGATAGCCCTTTGCTACCAACCTCGCCTTATATCTTTCTACTTCTCCTTGAGCATTCAGTTTCTTCTTATAAACCCATTTAACATCGATGGGTTTACATCCTTCTGGAGGTTCAACAAGTTCCCAAGTTTTGTTCTTTTCAATAGCTTTGATTTCTTCATCCATTGCAGCCTTCCACTTCTTGTCTTTCATAGCTTCTTCATAGTCTACATTTTCTGCATCAGCCACCAAGCATACTAGGTGCACTTCACCATGCTCATATATATCTTGCAAACTTCTCATTCTAGGATTCCTGGGCTCATCCTCATCTGATTCTTCATTTTCAACATCAGAACTTGTTGCTGAAATCTTAGAAATCTGAATATCATCTTCTGTTGTTTCCTTTTTATGTGCTTTATTCCAACTCCATGTATCATCTTCTTGTATCTTTACATCTCGACTCACAACAATCTTCATAGAAACAGGATCAAGAAGTCTGTAGGCTTTTGTTTTCTCATCATAGCCAATAAAAATATATTTCTTGCTTTTATCATCCAACTTCGTTCTCCTTTGATCAGGAACATGAGAGTATGCTATGCTCCCAAAAACTTTCAAATGTGAAACAGTAGGCTTCTTTCCACTCCATAATTCTTGAGGTGTTTCATCCCCCAAGTTTGAATGTGGACATCGATTCTGAATATAAACAGCACATTGCACAGCTTCAGCCCAGAATTCTTTTGGTAGTTCCTTGCTCTTTAACATTGATCGAACCATGTCTAAGATTGTTCGATTTTTCCGTTCAGCCACGCCATTCTGTTGTGGTGAATATGGAGCTGTCAAGAACCTTTGAATGCCATGTTCTTCACAATATTCTGTAAAAGCCTTTGATGTATATTCTCCTCCTCTATCAGAACGCAATCCCATGATTTGCATTCCTGCCTTCTTTTCAACCAACACTTTGAATTTCTTGAATACTTTTAATGCCTCAGATTTTTCATTTAGAAAATAAACCCATGTTCTTCGAGAATAATCATCAATGAAAGTAATGAAATACCTCTTGGAACTATATGATCCAGGTGTGATAGGACCACATATGTCTGTATGCACCAGTTCGAGAGGCTTTGAAGCACGATAAGTTGCCTTTTTCTGGAATGAACTCCTTGTTTGTTTTGCCAGCACACAGTCTTCACAAAAACTGCCTGTATGATCCATGCTTGGTAGTCCATGAACCATTCCTTTGTTTGCCAACTCCTTCAGACCACCATAGTGTAGATGTCCAAGTCTCTTGTGCCATAACGTTGCTTTATCTTCTGACTTTGCTTGTAAGCATTTCTCCTGTATGTTCTTCAGATTCAATTTAAACATTCGATTTTGAGACATTTCAGTTTTAGCAATTATCCTGCCATTTTTGTCCTTCAATATCATGACTCTGTCACCCATAAAGATTGAGTAATCTTTTTCAAGTAGCTGTCCAAGACTCAGAATATTGTTCTTCATGTCAGGAACATAGTACACATCTTCAATTCTTCCTTGTTTGCCATCTTTTTTAGTGAAACATATTTCACCCTTTCCTTTGACTTCTATCTTTGATGAATCTCCAAATGACACAATTCCAGAATTTACTTCTTTTAAATCAGTAAAGAGATGCTTGAGACCAGTCATATGATTGCTGGCCCCACTATCAAGATACCACAGAATTTCATCTTCAAGAATCATACCTTTGCAGGCCATTAGTAGAACACCTTCATTTTGTTGCTCCTTTGTTTCGACTAGATTTGAATTTTCCTCAACCTTTTTGTTAAACTAGCAATCTTTGGCAAAGTGTCCAAATTTTCCACAATTGTAACATTCTACAGATCTGCTTCCTCTTCCAGAATATGATCTTCCACCTCTGCCACGGCCACGTCCTTGGCCACGCCAATTTTGTTCATTAGTCTGCATCTTTTCTTCAAATCTGTTGCTTACAGGACCACGTCCTCTGCCTCGAGTAAAATTCTGTCTTGCACGTCCACGTCCTCTTCCTCTACTATATTGTGTATATAGTACTTTATCTTTGTCTTCAACTGAGACATCAGTTTTTAATACTTGAGATTCTGTCTCCTCCTTCTTTAATAATCTTTCTGAATATGCTTGCAGAGATCCCATCAGTTGATCAACAGTCATGGTCTCTATATCATTTGACTCTTCAATAGTAATTCCAACAAGTTGCAGCTTTGTATTTAAAGATCTTAGTATCTTCTCATTTACACGTGCATCTTCAATCTTTTCTCCATAATTCTTCATTTGATTCACAACAGAGGAAACCCTCGTGAAGTAATCCGGGACTGATTCCATATCTTTCATATGTAAAGACTCAAATTCACCACGTAGAGTTTGTAATCGTACCTTTTTCACTTTGTCAACACCTTTAAAATTGTTCAGCAAAACCTCCCAGGCCTCCTTTGCTTTTGTTGCAGATGCAACCTTCTCAAACATGCCTTCATCAAGGCCCATATGTATGATAGACAAAGCTTGTTGATCTTGTTTTCGTGCCTTTGCTAGAGCATTTTTCTGAGCCTGATTTAGAGCTCCCTCATTTTCTGGTTCATCATAGCCTTTCTCGACAATCTCCCATGCTTCCTGTGATCCCAACAAGGCTTTCATCCGTATACACCAGTGGCCATAGTTTTCTTTGGTAAGTTTTGGAACAGCAAAAGAATTATTCATGCTTGTAAACTCTGATATGATCTAAGATCTGATTGTAGGCTCGGGTTTTTGTTAAAGCTCTGATACCAATCTGTTGAATTTAACTGTATAGATTGAATCCAATGTATTTCAGTATATGTGTGTGGAACAGAATAAGGAAACAAGAAGCTTAAAATTTTTCTGTTTTTTTAATTGATCAAACTTTACCTCCTTATATAATAGGAGAATACAAACCAAATACATGAATGATAATAATAGATACATGATCAGATTCATCTCCTTAATTCTATGAACCATATTTAATACACTCTTCAAACTTCTATGAGATTAGTTTATCCAACAGATTATGCGTTGGCACCCACTGGGGCTTCTGTTACGAAACAATCAGTGAAGGCTAAAGTAATTAATATTTTAGGTATTCCTATTTGGTTTGGGTGGGGGAATTTGGTTCATCATGATTCAGTGAGGATGTTAAGCCAGCCGGAGCCGGGTGCCTGTTTTGCTCTGCATGGAAACAGTGGTTTTGTTCAGATCAAGCTCACGGAGGCCATAATTCCTCAGGCTGTTACAATAGAACATGTTATCAAGGTAATCCATGGACACATATTATCCTTACCTATAACTACTTTTTTTTTTTTGAAAACAAAGAAACTTTCATTAACTAGGAAATTCAGAAGATAACATCTCCAACAAAATGTTTGGAGGAGACAAAAAACAATTGTGGCAATCAACCATACAAGGTAACTTAGCCATCAAATGAGCTGCCATATTAGCTTGTCTTTTGACATGGCAGATAGATAGATCCGGACGCTTCTTCAGTATCTCCTTGCTCTCCTCTAGGATATGCCCAACCTCCAGCTGATAGGTTTCTTCCCTGTGCAATGCATGAACTACTACCTCAGAATCACTTTCAATACCAACCTGATCTAAGCCAATTTCCTTGATCCAAAGAGCTGCCTCGTAGACACCTCTAGCCTCCGCTTCGAATACTGAAATTCCCCCTGCTAATTTCATGCACTTCCCTCTAACAAAACAGCCTTGACTATCTCGAATAATCATACCCAGGGAGTACGTACTATCACTGCTCTGCATTGAGGCGTCCACATTTAGCTTCAATTTCCCATCACCCGGAGGTAACCATACGACACAATCGATCACCTGTTTACTACTAATATCCAATGTGACAGCAGAAGTCAGTACTTTTCCCTCCCAGACCCTTTTGTTCCTAGCAAACCAAATCCCAGATAGAACAACAGCCATCTTTTCCATTTTGTCTGCAGCATCTGTGGCTAGCCTTTCCAACAACCAACTTGCAGCATCTTCGACTAACTCCAAATCAATAGAAATCTCAGATCTCATCCAGCATTCTCTAGCAAAGATACATTCCAAAAACAAGTGTCGAACTTGTTTACTGGTATGGGGCACCCTGTTTGATCTACATAACTTTTTTTTTGAATTATATTTCATCTAGTGGAAAGCATATTATTTTTATTTCTCGAACAATTCATAGACAGGCTACACAAGTTATTTAACCATGTGAATATATGCTATGAATTTACTTGCACAAAACTAGAATCACTAACACTCAGAACTCAAGAACCAACAGACCCACAGAATTACTTGATTAAATAGAGGAAATAGCGAATACAATCCCCACACTTCGAGAAGGGGGCGTCTCCAATATTCATTACATAATTAAACATAATAATTCGATGATAACCCTAATTCTCCTCCCCATAACCCCTCTTTCTTACATACAAAGATGCAAATACCCTTAACATAATGGGCTGATACTGGATAATAAATTAAGGCTAATAACTTATTTTTCTTGGGCTTTTACTTGGGCCTCGTTGCATATGTGAGTGTGTTGTATGGCCTTAGTGGGTTCATTGCAATATATATTTATCTTTTAACATGCTCCATCAGACCATCACCTACTGATCAGTCCTTGTAATTACTTTCATAAATTTGATGTATTGGATCGTGGATGTCATATTTCTGTTCTTGCATTAGCCGTCAAATTATGTAGTGCTAGGTTTTTGGAACAGAGCACAAGACGAGATGAATTACTGAATATCTGAATTAATATGCGAATGAGTAACTGTTTAATGCAGTGAGGTCTACTATGCATTACAATGTGTAAATTTTAGGTTTTTGCCGTCTCTAACTTGCACCTAGATTGGCTGATCACATACTGGTGCTGCATTCTGCTTATGCTAAGAGCACCCGCAGGCGCCACAGCCCGGGAACAGCTCAGCAAATTAAATGCATGCGCGCTGGAGCTAGCAAATGAGTATAAGATCCTTGAAAGGGCCTTCCCCAACACCTTAAGGTTTTGGGTGAAATGGTTTCTAACATGGTATCAGAGCTCTGGTGTTTGTGGAGGTCTCAAGTTCGAACCCCACCACCACCAATATTCTCAATTTAAGTTGGCACTAAGATCCTTGAAAGGGCCTTCCCCAACACCTTAAGATTTTGGGTGAAATGGTTTCTAACATGAGACACCACTTCTTCCAACATCCTGTTTAACGTAACTTTATTAATGTGGTTTATATTCCCCTAGCATCAACTGGTAATTATATTCCCCTAGCATCAACTTCATTACCACATGTGTACATTTTTTCTTAACACTAATGTATATTCCTCTAATTATGTACGGCCAGAGTAATGGACGCAATAGGTATGCTCCCAAGGACTGTATAGTATATGGATGGTTCAGCAGACAAATGGTAACACCTGATTCGAGAATGTATTTCCTGGGCAATTTCACCTATGACATCGAGAAGAGCAGTCCTCAGACTTTTAGTGTTTCAGACTCATCTAGCGTCGTTGACATAATAAGGGTCGACTTCACTTCAAACCATGGAAATCCTTCTTGTACATGCATATATCGCTTCAGTGTACATGGTTATGTATCTGATTCTGCCGTTCTGGCAGTTTAATCATGAGGTTAATTCCCTCTTTTTCTGTCCATGCTCTTTCCTTCTCATTCTATAGCTGAATAGGCAGTAATCCTGTATTAAGACTTCCAAATAACTTTTTCAAGGGGAATGATTTTAATGCTTTTTTCTAGAAATATATAAAAAAAATTCAAAAAAAAAAAAGAAATATATAAATTTTGGTACGAAATACGAATTATAATACATACACACTACCAAAATTTTTAGCGTGACCCGCTACATCTTCATTTCCTTGTAAACTTTATCATGAAAATTTGTTCATGTTTTAACAGAATTTTGTTAGATTCGATAAAATAGTTTACAATTTTGTTCCGATTCACGGAGGCATGATCCTCAAGTTAGTACTATATTACAATTACATATATAGTCAAATCCCTAATAATAAATAAACTAAATTGCATTGTGATGATGACCAAAATATTATTAATTATGCACCCAAATGGCTAATTTTTATTTCATGCAAGCGTAATGGCTAAAAATTGGAGCACATTTTTTGTTTTGAAAATTAAAATTTAGCCAATATGTTGGCATGAAATAAAAATTAGCTATATCCGTGCAAAAATAATAATATTTTGGTCATCATAGTGTAATTTAATCTAATAAATTATAATGAAAATTAATATAATATAAGAGAATCCTCCCAAATTCGCTAATCAAAAAAGTAAAATTAGGTCCTCATATTTTTTTATAATAACATACTAGTTAACAAAGCCGCGCTACGCACGGCACGAAAACATTTTTAAAAATCGTATATGTAATATCATTGTTTGTTGAATTTTGTTATTTGAAAGTTGATAGGATAAATTGAAACTTGTGTAAAATGTTACTAAATTTCAATGTTAAAGAATTATATAGAAAAAAATTAGCAAAAGAAGTAGTAAAAAATTTATTTTATTATTTGTAAAGAATTGATAACTATTCAAAGAATTTTCTAAAAAAATCGATTCAAAACCATTTACATGAATTATTAGTTGGACGAATACTCTCATTATATATCTAAATTTTTTAAAATCTTTAAAAATTTCACAAACTTTGAAAGTGGCAATTATAATATGAACATAATTTTTACGATAAAAATTATAAATATTAATTATATTTATAGAACATTTTGGAAATCCGATACCCCTCCCAGATGAGTAATAGTGTTAAAGTTTATTTAATTAGAATATTTATTTATTTTGGCACAATATAATGGAACAACGAATGTCTAGTGTTTTTTTTTTTATCGATTTAACCAACTGAGAAAAGGTTTGGATTGGTTCACTTTAATTAAATTGGTCAAATTCTATGCGTAACTTTTTCATGTGCAAAAGCAAAACCTATCGATATTACTTGTGTAATTTGTTCATGTGCAAAGTAAAACCCGTTGCCGATATTATTTGCTAACAAATTCTAGATGTTAATCAAAAAATCTACATACTTCCGTAACTTAGCACGATCCCACAATCACTAATAATGAATTTCTTGAAAAATTGGGTGTATCTCGTATTATGACCCGAAGAAAATGCAGTGATCTTGAATTGCAAATTAAAAATGGCACAACATAAATTCAAAGTCACCATTTTGTGTCATAATAATCTCACTTTTATGTAAATAATTATTATTTTATATGAAAATAATTATTATAGTACTCACATAATGTTTGCTAAAATCTCATATAAATAAAACAAAATAAACATATATTTAATATGGGTAATTATTGATTAATAAAGATACCTACCATGAACAGATTAGCTGATTGAGACTGGGATTTTAGGAATTTACCTTTCTAAGATCTCATGTTCATTTCCAGTCTCACCATTTAAGTGGGTGGTCATGGGTTCATGGCAATGGGATGATGTGCTCCTACCGGAATTAGTCGAGTTTCTTGGATCTTTTCAGTTTCCTGGTATTTATTTTCCAATTTGCATTTCTTAATAATTTTTTATTAGAATGTATAAACATTAGTACATGAATACTATCCTAACATAAAATAAGAATTTCTTAATATGAAAATTAACTATAAATAAATTCAAATAATTATTTTATGTTAAGTAGTATTTTGTCATAAATTTAATTATTATTATCGATTTAATTATTCAAAACATATTACCATCATGAAGCTACACAAAAAATAATGAAAATAGTGAAATATCTTTATATGGTTATTTCGTATTTACATTTAATGTACAAATATATTTGTAGCTCCTTATTCTAAAGATGGAAGATGGATGCGATACATAAAATAACGAAAATAAAGTTTGAGCCGTGGTTCGATATCCTGAATGCTCACGCGCCACCTTCCTAGGAATTCGTGAATAAGAAAATGAAGAAGTTGTTTTAAAGTGCTTATAGACTTCCACCTCAACTCTCCGATCTCCTCCTTTTATTACATATATAGATATTACCATACACGTTATCATCTCTCAAATTCACCATGTTCAAAATTGAGAGTTTACTAAAATAAAAAGAAAAGTATAATCTTCAACTTCAATAAATAAAATCGTCCACTTCAATCAAAATTCTCGTTGTGATGACCTCTTCATCCTCCTCGTTCTCTTCATCTTTGTCCTCGTAGATCATCCCCATCTTTATCATCACCGTCACTATTACAATTTCTATCACACTTTTAATTTTTTTTTCATTGATTCGATCTTCGCAAAATCTAATTTTTCTTTTGTTGGTTATTCATTCGAACAGTCATATACAAAAATCCATCATTAGCATTATTGTGTTTTCTTGTCGTCACATTTGTTCCCAAGATTTTTTTTAACGTCCTAGAACTCTCACGAATTTCTTTTTTTTTTTCTCACCCACAAACTCTTATAGGATTTTTTTTCTCACACCCACTTACTTTTGTAGAATCTTCTTTCTATCACACACGAATTCTTACAGGATCTTCTCACACTCACGAATTCTGGTAAAAAAATTTTCATCTCATCATTGGCTCTGAAACCATGACAAAATATTTTTACAATTCTATTCTTATTCAGGGAAGCATAAGCATCAAGTTAATTACAATAATACAATTATTTCTATAATAATTCCTTAACAAAAATTAATATAATATAAAAAAACTCTTCCAATTAATTTAGCTAATCATGAATATATAAGCATTTAAATTTAAAAAAGGATAAATTATAACTATCAAGAATAAGTTTGAATACTATCAAACTTTCAAATAAAGGTAGTAAATCAGAAATAGGAAATATTATATGTACCCTTTTTTATTTAATTGTGGTACTAAATATTTATTGTAAAAAGAAATAAAATATATAATCAAATATAGTAAGATAATTAAAACTTTGATATTTTTTTACCAGTAAAAATACCACTACAACTTGTTAAAAATATTACCCTGAGTAAAGTTGGTGGGTCCGCCTTCCAAAGATATGCGTAAGAAATTAAGAGTAAGTCCAACAATGTCTTAGTTGGTTACTTTTAAATATTATCAAATAATGGTTCTTAATGTTTTAATACGGATATTGTTTTGTACATGAACTCCAACAACAATTTTTATATTCATCCTTTGTAATTATTATAATATTAAATTTGAAACTAAGAGCATCTCCAATAGAGGTTGTCAAGAGGTTACCAAGTCCTATGTGACATGTCATTCTTGATTATATCTCTCATATTTTATTATCTTTTTAAGTGTTCTTATTATCTAACATATGGGACCACATTGGCAACTTTTAAAGTTGCCAACTATTGGAGTAGATTTTTTACAAAAATTGCCAACAATGAGATCGATGGAGGAGAGAAGAAATAAAAAAGTAATATATGTGATGATGTGGTAGAAATTGACAACTATATTGGCAACTTCTGTTGGAGATGCTCTAACTAGAAATGGGAGAGTGACAAGGAAGGATAAATGGAGGGAAATGATTTTTTTAGTAATAACAAACAAGTTCGGATGGCTAGTGGTTCCCTAACAATAGGGAATGGCTAAGGTTCCTAGTGTTTTAGGGAACCACTAGCACATTGTTGGTGTTAACGGAGGAATTTGGTGATAACAGATTTCGGAGGTTGCTGGAAAAACGAATCACGAAAATAGGGGGATTTGGGATTTTGGATGTTTGGGGCTGGACTTGAGAGGTGCCTTGACTTGTTAGATGTGTCGGATCCTTTTCCAAGATGTCTGCGTACTCTATATTTATAGAGATCAAGCCAACGCAGTTCTGTTAAAGGATTGGTTTTTAATCCATATGATTGTTAATCCAAATACTGAATTGATTTCGAGAAGTTATAATGCTAAAACAGATTCCTTGAAAAGAAGGAAGCTTATTAAATATTATATTCGCCTAGAATATTTTATATCCTGTTTCCTACACCGAGTTAGCTCATGTAGGCTTGGATGTACAATATTGGAGCGAGTAAATATGAAACGAAAGTTTCAGCATTGAATTCATGATCAGAAAGCAAGATAGGTTCCTTTCACATTGTATTGCTTCAAGGAACCGGGGGGTACTTGTTGTGCCCAAAATCACCATGGGCTAGATTTAGGCCCATTAGGCCTGAGGATTTAATCCACAAGAGAAAGAAGATAGATCTAGTACACGATATGAAGAATTAGATATGAAGAAATGAGCATCAGACAGAGAAATGATCAAGAAACTATGAATACCAGGAGGTTCCTAAAGGTCTGGAAGCTGAGTAAACCATCCGAAGACCAGGTTCCCTTAAGCAGAAGAGTTCGAATTAATACAGTTGCAGCCACGAAACGAGGCAAGAACATACAAAGATATTAAATGAGTTATCCAGCCTAACATGTTTGCTATTTGTGCAGGTACAGGTACCTATAAATAGGTCCCTAAGAAATGCGTCCCGAAATAAGGAGGTTCTTGAGAAACAGGCTCCTGTAATATAGGTTCCTGAGCACCAGGTTCCTAAGTATGACCGACAGAACGTTCTAGAAGCTATCTAGAACAGATAAACGTATTATTATTGGAGTATAATTCTAGGGCGCAGATGATCCTAGAATATCTCCAATAATCGAGAGAATTAGAATGGGGTACGAACTCGAGTTCTACTCTATTCCCACAACTAGTTCGTAAAAGGCTCTAAAAGAACCTGAGTCCTATACGAACTAGGTAATCGAACACAGCTATTCCAGCAGAGACAGAGTCGCATTAGAACTACGTGAAATTGATTCCTATATAAGGATACGTAGGCATCTTGAGGGGATGACGGAGAACATCTCTCTAATTTTCTCTAAAGGCACCAGAGATTATTGGAGATACCCTCAAGCTCAGCTCAACCCTACAAACACAACCCAAATCATCCATTGCACAGTTGATCGTTAGCCTTACAACTCATCGAGAACCTTACAAAAGTTGTTACGAAATCCACTCATCAACATTGGCGCTAGAAGGAGGGGAGTTAACATCTTAAGAGTGGAAAGATGGCAGGCGACTCAGATAGTGAAGCAACCCGTTCTGTGGAGAAAACTCATGACGGGGATGAACGTGTTCCCCAAGTAAAGAAGGTTACCTCGGCAGATGTATTGGAGGTTCTGAAGACTTTTGGAGAACGATTGTCAACTTTGGAACAAGCTTCAGGAAAGAAGAAAAAGAAGACAAAAAGGGAAAGAAATCGAAGGTTACTCCTAAACAGCTAAATTTTGAGGACAAAGAACTGGGAGAAGAGGAAGAGATTCCAGAAGAAGGGGAAGAACCAAAGCAGGATGGTGATGAAGAAGAACAAGATAATCCTGAGAAGAATAAGACTCCTGCGAAGAAGGTGCAATCCCTGGTTCGTACTGAGTCTAAAAAGAAGGTTAAAAAAGGCGGTTCCTCGCGCAAGAAGAAGAAAGACAAGGAGCCGTCTGTTGAGATAATCGAGGATGAGGAAACAGATTCAGATGAGACAAGTAAGGAGTCTAGTACTACAGAATCACAGGATGATGAAGGAATAAGTAAGCAAGCCAAGACAGATGTTGTTGGAGAGGTAACTGCTGAAGATATAAAGAAGATACTTACCCAACTCAAGGATGAGAAGAATCTTGCTGCTAGACCCATAACTGCTTCTCCTTTTACCAAGAAGGTTCGAAAGTCAGCTTTACCCAGGTCCTATAGACCTTCGAATGAATTGAAGTTTGATGGAACCACGGACCCTATTGATTACCTAATTCGTTTCGACACAGAGATGGATGTTTACCAGGTGAAGGAGGCCACTAGGTGTAGGTTACTTGCTGCGACCCTACAAGGTGGAGCTCATCAATGGTTCAAGAGATTACCTGCTGATTCTATTGGTTCCTGGGAAAGTATGGGAAGGCTCTTTGTAACTCAGTTTAGGGCATCAGTAACGTTTGCACCACCTACCAATACTGTAGAAAATATGAATCAGATCAGAAATTATATGAGAAGTAACTGTACAGTAGCTGTAATATTTGTTTCCTAGTTTAGAGATTACGATCCTTGATTCTTAGCTGATTCTTAGGAATTAGTATTAACTCAGAATAACTAACAGACCTGTATATGCTGATAATGTGTATTTTATACACATTTTGTCATTTATTCTCTTGCATTTTTGTTAAGTTTTGAATGTTGTTTTATTGATATTAATTATGTTTTTCATCTTTCAGTGTCTCATGCTTAATTATTGAAAAGATGGATTATTTTGGGCTTGAAAGCAACAATTATTCAAGAGGGAATTTAGAAGATGCAAGCTAGTGTTGCGGGAGATTTTTATTGTATAATCTTGAAGATGTTGTCTCGCACGACCGTTTGTAAGGCCGTTCAATGAGTTTGGAAGGAGCAGTCAACTGTACGGGCTGCTGTACGGCCGTTCAACAAGCTGTGCAAGGTGTTCCAAGTAGTGCAGAATGAGCAGAATTTTGTACGGGTTACTGCACGGCCGTGCAACAGGCCGTGCAAAAATCTGCTGTGCATAAAAGAAGCCAAACCCTACATTTATAACATCTTATCTTATAACCCATCTTATCTCTTAACATCTAACTTCATCTTCATCTAGCCTCTTCAAGAACACAATTAGGGTTAGTAGGAATTAGAGAGGAGACATTAATTACTTGTAATCTAGCATTGATTATGAGTAACTAACTCCATATATTTGGCTCAAGGAAGCATCTCTTGTACTAAACCCATTCAATTTAAGTAAGATCTATTTCACTCTATCTTGAATTCTTGAGTTGTATTGTTTATGATTTTGCTTGGAGAATTATAAGTTGCTTCAATTTGCTCTTCTTGTAATATCAATTGCTAATTGTTTGTGCTAATCCGTAATTGTTAGTACATTCATTATAGTAGCACAAGTTTAGTGTACCTAAATTCTCAAGATTCAAGTGCAAATACCTAGGTTGAGCTTCTCATCCTTGGGTTTGTCCTAGCCTCTCTTTGTTTAATTCCTTGAGGTGAAGGAGGCCACTAGGTGTAGGTTACTTGCTGCGACCCTACAAGGTGGAGCTCATCAATGGTTCAAGAGATTACCTGCTGATTCTATTGGTTCCTGGGAAAGTATGGGAAGGCTCTTTGTAACTCAGTTTAGGGCATCAGTAACGTTTGCACCACCTACCAATACTGTAGAAAATATGAATCAGATCAGAAATTATATGAGAAGTAACTGTACAGTAGCTGTAATATTTGTTTCCTAGTTTAGAGATTACGATCCTTGATTCTTAGCTGATTCTTAGGAATTAGTATTAACTCAGAATAACTAACAGACCTGTATATGCCTATTTAAAGGCTTCATCTCCTATCATATGAAATATAAGAGAGTTTTTTCTCTAAGTTAATATGGTATCAGAGCTCTGGCACGCAGAGGTCCCATGTTCGACTCTCTGCGACCCCCAATATTCTCAATATTTATATGGACACGAAGGCAATTTATGCTCCAAAGATGGGCGCCCGTGATCCACTCTTCGACCCAAAAATGGGCTTTCGAGTGAGGGGGAGTGTTAGAATATAATATAAGATCCATATAAGGCCTCCCTCTAACACCTTAAGGTTTTAGATGAGTTGGTTACTTAACACCTTAAGGTTTGCACCATGGATCATCGACTCCGGTGCCTCCGATCATATGACAAATAATTCCACATTTTTTAATTCCTATTTTCCTTGTTCTGGCCATGACAAAGTTTGGATTGCAGATGGTAGTTTTTCATCAATAGCAGGAAAAGGATCCATAAAAATATCCAACAATCTCGAATTAAAATTTGTTCTTCATGTCCCTAAATTATCTTGCAATCTTCTTTCTGTTAGCCAACTCTCTAAGGATTCTAACTGTCGTGTTATTTTCTCTGATTCTTATTGTGAGTTTCAGGACCAGATTTCGGGGAAGACGATTGGCAGTGCTAAAATGATCAATGGCCTCTATTATTTTGATGACAATAATCACGAGTCTAGACAAGTTCAAGGTCTAAGTGGTAGTACTAGTTTAGTTTTTGAAACAATAATGCTCTGGCATCAACGTTTAGGGCATCCTAGTTTTCTTTATTTGAAACATCTTTTTCCTGGTTTGTTTAAGGATGTAGAGCTAAAACCTCTTTATTGTGAACATTGTTTTCTTTCTAAAAGTCATCGTATTCCCTAAAAATCTATTGGATATCAGATGTCTCGTCCTTTTTATCTTATTCAAAGTGACGTGTGGGGACCTTCAAAGGTTACCACTTTAACCGGAAAAAAATGGTTTGTCACCTTCATAGATGACCATACTCGTTTGTGTTGGGTCTATCTTATGAATGCAAAATCTGAAGTTGGAAAATTGTTCAAAGATTTTCACAATATGATTGAAAATCAGTTTCAAAGTAAAATAAGTATTCTTCGAACCGATAATGGTACTGAATACTTTAATCATCACTTAGGAGATTTTCTTCAGTCAAAGGGCATTATTCATCAATCTACGTGTCGTGACACCCCCCAACAAAATGGTATAGCAGAACGAAAAAATCGTCATTTACTTGAAGTAAGTCGAGCTTTAATGTTCACTATGAATGTACCCAAATATTTGTGGGGGGATGCCATCCTTACTTCATGCTATTTAATAAATAGAATGCCTAGCCGTGTGCTGAATTACCAAACTCCTCTAAGTTGTTTTGACAAGAAATTCCCAGCAAGCCGTTTAATCTCCAAACTTCATCCAAAAATATTTGGTTGCACGGCTTTCGTTCATATTCCTTCACAATTTCGCTCCAAGCTAGATCCAAGAGCAGAAAAGTGCATTTTTTTGGGATATGCTCCAAATAAAAAGGGTTATAAGTGCTGGAACCCAATAACAAAAAAGTTTCAAGTGAGTATGGATGTAACTTTTCTTGAGAAAGAACCCTATTTTTCTAAAACACAGTCTCAGGGGGTAGGAGTTACGAGGATCAGTTTTGGAACCTAAACAGTTCTTGTCCTATACCAAGTATTTACTTGTTACCTGATTATGAAAGCAACCAGATTCCAAATGAGAGTTCAAACATTCAAAATCATGATAATGTTGGTTCATCCAGTTCTCCAAGTTCTCCACATGTTGAGACTCAAGCAAAAGTGCCTCCTGAGCTACTTGTTTATACTCGACGACGATTTCATCAAAATAAGGCAGAACAGTTGATTGTTCTACCCCAGTCGTCTAACTCGGAAACTGGTAACTTGGATACCCCAGGTAATTCTTCTCTTAATGATCATAATACTTGTTGTGACCAAAATCTTGCATGGATTAGATTTCGGCCCGGGATGAGTTTTGGGTCCAATCCACAAGGAAAGAGGATGTTTTAGAGGGCTTCCAGGGTACCCGTGGTAACCCATGAAAACTGATAACAGGGCTCCCAAGATAATAGGGCTCCCGGGTAGAGGGGCTCCCGAATGGCATGGCTCCCGGATAACAGGCTTCCAAGAGCCTATGACAACCCATAGGGGATACCATGAGATGGGTAGCGGGTAGATATGACGATAAAGGTCCTGGGATGGATGATCTATAACCCATAGACATCATTACATAGCTTCCAGTACAGCTACCAGACATGGCTTACCAGAATAGCTTCCATAACTGGCTTATCAAAGGGGCTGCCATAGTTTGGGTTACCGGGCGGTACCCCCAGAGGGGCTACCTTACGATGAACATTGAAAGAATATAAGTCTTATGGTCCCGAGGATAGTCTCATCCATAGCCAATGACAACCCTCAGAGAGGGCTTCCAGCATAGCTTCCGTAACTGGGTTACCGGAGAGTCTACCGGGTGGTACCCCCAGCTTCCCCTGAAGCCCGACAGAAACACAGATTCAAACTAGGACAGCCATCAGATAAGGCTTCCAGTATGGCTTCCATACTTGGGTTACCGGAGTCAGGTTACCGGAGTCAGGCTACCGGGTGGTACCCCCAACTTCCGCCGGAAGCCTGATTAGGCTGCCAATTCAGATAAGGCACACTTCCTACTTTTTAGGAGCACGTCTCTACAGCTGAAATACACCTCTAAACGGATAATTATTCAGTTATTCGAGGATATACATCATATATACATGATAAATCCTTCATTCTTCAGATAAACATCATGAGATTGGCTTCCAACAGTCCTAGTACGGCTTGGAAACCTCATAAATACATCACAATCAGTTGATACACGTCAATATCAATCATTATCTCATCAGATATGAGATAACTCATCACAAACAACCGAACTTATCAATCAAGAACTACATACGGGCTTGATCCACTATAAATAGTGGTATGTAGGCAGTTTACGGGGTCTCTTCTCGAAATGCACGTTGATACTAAGAGCATGTATACTCCGGTGCACGTTCACTCTCATAATTAGGGTTCTTGGCAGGCCAACATTCTGTCCTTGAGCTCTAATCCCGTAGATTCAGCCCCAATCATCACCAAAACACCTTCCCGTGTTCTTCGGAAACCCCTAGCCGTGAGCCTTCCCGGGCGGCTAGCCATTAATCTCCAACTGTGAGCCTTTCTGGGCAGTTGGACGATTCCATATTTAACGGCGCTATTCCAGCAACGACCTCCACGTAGTTGTGCTAAAATCCTCCCACAACAATTGGCGCTAGAAGGAGGGCATCTTTTATTATCGTCTTTTGGAGGAAAAGATGTTTGACCGCTCCGGCAATGATGAAACGCCGTCTAATGGTGTCAATAAAGAAAACGGTGATAAAGAACAGATTATTACCATCAAAGACATGTACCAACGCATGAAACAAATGGGAGAAAGACTAGACTCCCTTGAAAGAGATACTGAATTGAAGAAAAAGTGCGAAAAGGAATTCAATCCGTTGTCAAAACGAGATGAACGAGAGACGATTCCGGGACAAAACTCGAAGGAAAAAGGACTTGGAGATATTTTCCGAGATAATGTTCACGGATGTGATATTTCGTTAGAATCTAAGATGATCAATAGTGGCATCATTGGTGCACAAAATGAGCCGAGTACGAGATTGGATGGCCTGATTGTGGGCCGGAGATCACAAGGAATAGGCGAAATTTCCCATGAAAGAAGTATGCAAAGGAAATCTCAGATAGGGGTGTCGAAGGACCTTCAAGAACAAATGCAATCAGGGAGCTAATGGGGCTTCCGCCAGGAACCCCATCTAGGGATACCGTGGCGTTATCATGAAGGCCAGGCTCCCGGCACTAAAGAGGGAACCCCCACAAAAAGAATTCGAGGAGACGCACTCCCCTATGTGAGGAACCCTGAAGCAAATAATGGTTTTCCCCTTACGGATGTGAACTCTATTACGACTAAGTCACAACGCGGAAGCCAAGCCCCGTTGAAGGCCGGTTATCGTAAATTCAGAAGGTACACACCTTTAAAAGCCTCTACAGAACACATCTACGAGGCAATGAAGGCGCAATCCTTCGAGTTGCCGATTCCAAGGCTCCGACTAAGCGGACCATACCCTAAGAATTACTGTGCATTCCATGGTAATTATGGACATGAGACTTCAAAATGTCGCCACCTTAGAGATCATATCGAGGAGCTGGTCAGAAAAGGATATCTATCTGAATTTGTTGCCTCGGCGTTGGAAGCACCTGAGGGGAACAGAACCGATCATACTGAGGTCGGAAAAATCCAAGAAGTTGAAAAGGGTTACTATCCCAGAAGCTCTAGCAAAGAGGCCATTGATGTTAATAGTAAAAGGTCTAGCCACAAAGAAGAGAGGCATGTTGGGGCACCTTAACCTCAATACTGACACGGGGGAAGACATCACGATAGCCTCGGATTCGGTAGCCCTGAATCCGGTAGCACTGGTTCCGGTAGCCCTGAACTCCGGTAGCCCTGAGCTTGATCTCCTCCAATCTTTCAATTCGGAAGCCCTATATCCGGTAGCTTTGAAATCTAGAAGCCCTGGATGGTAGCCTTGAATCCGGAAGCTCTGAATCCGGTAGCTCCAAAGATAAAACACCAAAGAGGCAGACTAACCAGCCACATGACTGGGTTGGGATCCCAAAGAATGGATCCAGAACTACCACTCATCAGGAAGCCCCAATGGAAGTCCTCTTTCGGACATAGGCTCAGTGGAATTCAACTTATTAGTTGTAGCTGTGTAACTTCAAATTCAGTTACTACAAACTTTGTCATTCATAGACACTCGGGGGGTAGCGCATGTGCACCACCCGAGGTAGTAACAAAATGTTCTACCAATTGAATATCTATCAAGCTGGAAACAGATTCATATTCACTGTCTTCATAAGCAAAATGCCTGATACAATTGACAAATGATGATGATGTTCTAAAAAAGTCAATAGAAAGAAGATGTACACTTATAGTGTGGGGCTTCCATCATGGAAACCTCATGTCAAGGTTTCCAATTTGTTCGGGGAGTAGCACCACCGATAATATTAATGTTGGAAGCTGGTAAGGAAAATCATGGAATTGAAAACTTTTCCTGATGAGCACTTTGATGTTGTAGAAGCAAAGACAGGGCTTCCGGAGCAGCTAATCAGCATCTCGGAAAACAAATGCCATGCAGAAGATGAGGAAACTACTAGCCATGCTGCTAACAGAGAACAACTCAAATGATGAGAAGGTCCTCAGGTATTACTTTAGGAAGCTGAACTAAAGCATATCCTATAATCCTGTTAAAGGGTTACCAGCTAAAAAGGAAAAAGTGAGTGGTAGCCTCAATTGTCATTTGACCATGAGGCTTCCCATCCAAAATAAGAACGGTTGCCTAAAGGGCTACCAACACAACTCTGAAGAGTACTACCAAGTCTCTCACCAAAAGGAAAAGGCATATAAGCCCTTGAGAAGAGCTAACTAATGGAGGTGCCAATACCAAGAAAACAAAGGAAGCTCTTGGAAAAGGGGAAACCAAGTTCCCAACATCTCCAGGCAGCACAGTCAAGACGGCAACCTGACAGAAGCCTCATGAGAATGACGAGGACGACTAAGGGCTAGAGGCTACCAGATAAAGAAGGCCTATATATCATGGCCGCCTCAGGTTCCCAAAGAGTTATGAACCAGAAACTTCACTCACAAGATGTTCCTATGAGAACCAATTCAACAGCTGAAGCTCAAATCATGAGATATCATTGGAAAAGAATTATGAAAGCAAACAAAATCCCGGAAAGCTACCACAAGAATATTAACGGGATATTGATGATCACTCTACCGAAAAGGAAATGATATGAAGCCCACGAATGGCATGCCACCGGGGTTGCCACATATTAAGGCTACCAACTATCTGGCAAATATAGGATGGAAGGTTATCCTGAGAGTATGCAAGGAAACCAGAGGCAATTAAAAAGGCCTCATAATCAAAGAGAAACCTCTCGAAGAGGTTGCTACGAGAAAGGGATGGCTTCCCCTTGGGAAATATAGCTAGCAGCTTCCCACATGAGAGATGGAGAAAATCCAAAATTAATGAAAGGAGGCTTCCTATCAAGAAAAAAATGGGTATAGGACTTCCAATTATGAAAAGAAATGTGGCTTCCCAATTGAGATTTATGGACCTGACAAAAAGCTGCAACAAGTTATGATACAATACCCAGCTTCCCGGGTATAGATTCAAACCTTCTAGGGAAAGAAGTGAAGATATCAAAAATAGAGCTAAACCAGAGGCTCGGGGGGTAGTAACAATCATGCTACCAAAACTTATTACAAAAAATGCTCAACTTTCAGAGGATTGACCGGATAATCAATCCAGGTTTCATGTCCATAGCCAACTGGAGAATTGGGCTTCACAAACTTCAGAGTTCTGGGTCCTGTATTGTCAGGGTACATAGGAGGCTTCCCCATACTTTACTTGATGAGCTTCACTGAAATATACTCAGAGCGATAAGAGAATTGAGATGATAGGAACTAGATTGGTGATAAGATGAATTAGTTCTCCACCACAGACAAGCTGTCATGAAGAACTGAGGGTTATGGATAATATACTTCTCAGAGTGGCATCTTGAAAATGCCAAGTTTTAAAGCAATGGAGCGGATAGTATACTTCTCAAAGTGGCATCTTGAAAATGTCAAGTTCTAAAGGCTTCATGATTATTACCAGACATGTACGGAAACTTGAGTGGTTCACATGGCTTACTTGGTTAGTAGGAGAAGTCCTCCAAATACTCATTTTAGGAGAAGTCCTCCGAATACTCATTACTAGACATGTATAGAATCTTGAGTGATTCACATGGCTTACTTGGTTACCGGGACATGTATGGTACCCTGTTCGGCATACATGAATCCCTTCACTTTTTGGGCTTGTGTGGTACCCTGTTCGGCACACATGAATCCCTTTATTACCAAACGTGTATAGAATCTTGAGTGATTCACATGGCTTACTTGGTTACCGGGACATGTATGGTACTCTGTTCAGCATACATGAATCCCTTCACTTTTTGGGCTTGTGTGGTACCCTGTTCAGCACACATGAATCCCTTTATTACCAGACGTGTATAGAGTCTTGAGTGATTCACATGGCTTACTTGGTTACCGGGACATGTATGGTACCCTGTTCGGCATACATGAATCCCTTCACTTTTTGGGCATGTGTGGTACCCTGTTCGGCACACATGGATCCCTTCATTACCAGACATGTATGGAACCTTGAGTGGTTCACATGGCTTACTTGGTCACTAGGGCATGTATGGAACCCTAATCGGCATACATGACTCCCTTCATTTCTTGGGCTTGTGTAGAACCCTGATCGGCACACATGGATCCCTTCATTACCAGACATGTATGGAACCTTGAGTGGTTCACATGGCTTACTTGGTCACTAGGGCATGTATGGAACCCTGATTGGCATACATGACTCCCTTCATTTTTCGGGCTTGTGTGGGACCCTGATTGGCACACATGGATCCCTTCCTTTTTAGTCATGTATGGAACCTTGATTGGCATACATGGCTTCCTTTGTTATTAATCATGTATGGAACCGTGATTGGCATACATTGATCTTTTAATCACTAACCTACGTGGTTACAAGAGTTAACTCGTATGGATTATCAAAGATTTTACTAATGTAGCCTTGCAGGAATGGCTTACATGGCATTATCACACTCGATTCATAAAATAATTGGGGCTCCCGGAATGAAGGCTCCCAGACCAAGCTTCCGGCACTCAGGCTACCAGTAATGGGTTACCGCCAGTAATGGGTTACCGCCAGTAAGGCTCCCAGAGCAAGGTTTCCATACTGCGAGCTTCCAGGACCTATAGGGTTACCGGACGGTACCCCCACACCCAGTCTACCAGTAATGGGTTACCGCCAGTAAGGTTCCCAGAGCCAGGTTTCCATACTGCGGGCTTCCAGGACCTATAGGGTTACCAGACGGTACCCCCACACCCAAGGTGGCAACCACGTGGACTAAGGATAAGGCTCCCTGGAACAGACGCTTCCAGGATGAGCTACCGGTGTAAGGCTTCCACAAACAAGGCTCCCAGGATGGGGCTCCCAGAATCAAGCTTCCGGGTGATCAGCTCCCGCAATGGAAGCCCCTAAGGTGGAAGTTGTAACCTCAAGGGATAAGGTACATGCAACCCCATATGCTTTTGAGCAACCTACACGGGTATGTGAAGACTAAACTCACCCCCTTTGAATTATGGTAATGCTCATACACTCTATTACTCTTCCAAGCTTGCTATTAAAAGAATTAGCTTATCCACTGATGTTTAGTTAAAGAACTCATATGCGTACCTTATGATTATAAAAGAAAAATGATTAAGCATTTAGGAGTAGATCTATGATCCCCTTTAATGACTTGCAAAGGTTACCTCCTATATGGAAGCCTAACTTGATTATCATTTTTACTTGTAGAGTAGTATTCTCTTCATAGTACACAATCCTATCAAACTTCGAACACCTCGCTTACTTAGGAAAGCATTCACTATGACACTAAGTAAATGGTAAGCCCCTAATAATCAGATTTAGGCTTAGCTAGAATGCCTTAGCCTGAATGTAACTGCTTAAACATACTAGAATTTGAATGGTAGGCCTAATGCCTAAACAGATTTTACTAAGTTACTTATGCGCTAGATAGTAACCCATGCACTTTAAACGTTAAGTGATAGAAAGAGGTTACCTAGTGATGGATATAGATGCCATTAACATATGTCTAAGACTAATAATAAGATGGCCCTATCAGATGCAATATGCATACATTCAAAAAACTAGATAACAATTAGTTTATAAACCAACCAACCTAATGATTAAATTTTAAGGTTCCTGTTGGTAGAGTTTACAAAGTTTTGCAGGATCAGCTTTCAAAGCTGAGCAGATTTTAGAAGATGAGCAAATTCCTACTCCAAAAATGGTTCCTGAATATTGGGGTTCCAAGATGGAAGCTCTAACACTTTCTACACCAGAAAAGGTTCCTGAACCAAAAGCGCTTCCAGGATGAAGGTTCTGCTGAACCTAGGGCATCCATGATGGAGCTTCAAGAACGAAACATCCAAGATGGGGACCCTAGGATGGGGCTTCCAGAATAAAACATTTAGAGTGAGGATCCTAGGATAGGGTTTCCAAGATGAAGCATCCAGGATGGGTATCCCAAGGCGGGGCTACCAAGACGAGATGTCACGGTGGAAGCTCTTAGATGAATACTGCAATCTCGATGGGCAGGGTTCCAGTCACCCACAGTGCATGTGTAGAGTCATTACGGGTCACCATTAAAACAATTGAAGGTTCCAAAGTTGGAAGCTCCTTCGTTACTCCTATGATGGAGACGAGGTAATATTTATGATGCGTCTAAATACACACGTCATAACTAAATTACACAGGTATGTGAGAAACTAAACCCTCTTTAATTGCATGAAATTACACTCTATGACAAGTATGTGAAATGATTATCCCTTAGGCTTAAGATTATTACTTTTTGATATGCCGAATTCATTGAAATCCTTGCGTGAATAGGAGAATTCGACATGCTAGAAGTATTAAGTCAAGATGATTAGCAAGACCTACAAGATATCTTTCATTGTGCATCCTATGTGACTCTACCACATGAATATCTGCATGATGCTAAATGACTCTTGCCTACTAAAATTCAAATATGCTATTGCCATGTCCATATACTTCCTAAGTATTACATATGTTGTCACTCGCTTGGGATACATGAGATGAACATGAGGCATGCATTAGAATATATATTGTGAGATGAATAATGCTTGAGGTTTATAGATTCCTTGAATGTTTACATGTAGCTAATGGCTAGCCTATATCTTTATTGCTCACCTGCAATGGATAGCATGCAAGGTTAATGCTATTTGCTTATAACTAACAGCTTGCAGGTTCCCTGCTGTTTACCTACTACTAATAGGATTCATGCTATATACCTATTGTTGACTGTTTACATATTATTTATATGCAATTGATAGCTTGCAGGATGATTGCTATTCTCCTGAAGCAAATGGCTTCCGAGTTCCATGATGTTTACCTATGGCTAACAAGTTTCCTTGTTATTTACTTATAGCTAACGACTAATGATTTATTTGATATTCATCTACAACTAATGGTATGCAGGTTCCTTGATACTTACTTGAAGCTTATAGCTAACAGCTTCCAACTAATAGCTTCCAGCTTGTAGCTTCCATTCTGCATCTTCTATCAAACAGCTTGCAGGTTCATTGATGATCAGCTACAGCCAACAACTTCTAAACTTCACAAAAGTAAGATTAAAGCTGGAATGGGCTGACATATTACATGAGAAAGAGATCTAAGGGCTCGGGGGGTAACTCGGTTCCCCAATACCCTACCACAAAGAGGAAAAATGGGGTTCCCATCAGAAGTTCACATGAAACAAGGGGCTTCCACCCTCCATGTTCATCAACGGAAACCCGAACCCGGATCGACACGATAAGAACAAAGATAAGTTCTACTCTACTGCCTTTGCATATTCACTATCATGCATGTTTACACACTTATAAAGAAGATTTTTCAACATTCATCTGAAAACTTTTCTGAGATGCTTGTTCTATCAAAAAGATCATTGTTTTGCCTTGCATAAATTCACAAACATATGAATATGCCTACATGATCTGAATTATACCTGAACCAATACATGAAAATCATCATGATTTACACAATGCATGTGTTTTTATAAACATTTTTTCGAAATTGCTAGCTGAAACTGTCGAGTAGGTACCTAGGCACGCTATATGCCCCACATGTTACCACTTGGAAAGACATGGCAGCAATTGAAGGTGTCTCCACGACCTTCCATTAGTTCCCCTTGAGACACGCATACAAGATTATTAATGACATAAGCGCACATATGAGATTATGTGTTGCCTCCTGAAAATTCATGCGAGTACAAATCACTTACAACTTATAGGAGAAGTCCTCAAAATACTCATTATAGGAGAAGTCCTCAAAATACTCATTATAGGAGAAGTCCTCAAAATACTCATTATAGGAGAAGTCCTCAAAATACTCAACAATTTCTTTGGGGATCCAATGCGTTGGAATAATGGAAACATCTGAAAATTGTGGCACAATGCCTGAAAAAGTGTTCGCCAAGGTCCTACTTGATTGGAGAAGCGGCAACATACATTTTTTACAAAATCATTTGCACTAGCATATTCATACTTTCATGTGTGCATCAAATATGTGTGATCTTGTGCATTATCTTTAAGGGCTACTTAGCCCTCGTTACTTATCTCTTTTTCTAGTTTTCTTGGTAGCCCAGGTTTTGGACGCTTGAGGCATCCCCACAACCGCAGGAGCTTCAGGACATCAAGGGATTCTTACTTGAAGGAAAATTTGGTAGAGAAAAGAAGCATCTCAAAGTATAAAGTCATGATTCTAAAAAAGAAATGCCAGAAGCCGGTAGCCCCATGATATGATGCCAACCGGAGTTTCACGAATGAAATGAATTGAATAGAAGATATCCTTGATTTGAGAACTCACATTGAAATATGCATGTAGAAGCAGAGTGTTTCCTGTTTCTTACGCCGAGTTAGCTCATGTAAGCTTGGGAACATGATGCGGAAGCTGTGAACTTCACTGAGAGAATAATAAGAAAGGATTGGACCTTACCTTGTTCTGGTTCCTCTTGCACTCATGCTTCAAGGAACCGGGGGTAGTTGTTGTGACCAAAATCTTGCATGGATTAGATTTCGGCCCGGGATGAGTTTTGGGTCCAATCCACAAGGAAAGAGGATGTTTTAGAGGGCTTCCAGGGTACCCGTGGTAACCCATGAAAACGGATAACAGGGCTCCCAAGATAATAGGGCTCCCGGGTAGAGGGGCTCCCGAATGGCATGGCTCCCGGATAACAGGCTTCCAAGAGCCTATGACAACCCATAGGGGCTACCATGAGATGGGTAACGGGTAGATATGACGATAAGGGTCTTGGGATGGATGATCCATAACCCATAGACATCATTACATAGCTTCCAGTACAGCTACCAGACATGGCTTACTAGAATAGCTTCCATAACCGGCTTACCAAAGGGGCTACCATAGTTTGGGTTACCGGGCGGTACCCCTAGAGGGGATACCTTGCGATGAACATTGAAAGAATATAAGTCTTATGGTCCCGAGGATAGTCTCATCCATAGCCAATGACAACCCTCAGAGAGGGCTTCCAGCATAGCTTCCGTAACTGGGTTACCGAAGAGTCTACCGGGTGGTACCCCCAGCTTCCCCTGAAGCCCGACAAAAACACAGATTCAAACTAGGACAGCCATCAGATAAGGCTTCCAGTATGGCTTCCATACTTGGGTTACCGGAGTCAGGTTACCGGAGTCAGGCTACCGGGTGGTACCCCCAGCTTCCGCCGGAAGCCTGATTAGGCTGCCAATTCAGATAAGGCACACTTCCTACTTTTTAGGAGCACGTCTCTACAGCTGAAATACACCTCTAAACGGATAATTATTCAGTTATTCGAGGATATACATCATATATACATGATAAATCCTTCATTCTTCAGATAAACATCATGAGATTGGCTTCCAACAGTCCTAGTACGGCTTGGAAACCTCATAAATACATCACAATCAGTTGATACACGTCAATATCAATCATTATCTCATCAGATACGAGATAACTCATCACAAACAACCGAACTTATCAATCAAGAACTACATACGGGCTTGATCCACTATAAATAGTGGTATGTAGGCAGTTTACGGGGTCTCTTCTCGAAATGCACGTTGATACTAAGAGCATGTATACTCCGGTGCACGTTCACTCTCATAATTAGGGTTCTTGGCAGGCCAACATTCTGTCCTTGAGCTCTAATCCCGTAGATTCAGCCCCAATCATCACCAAAACACCTTCCCGTGTTCTTCGGAAACCTCTAGCCGTGAGCCTTCCCGGGCGGCTAGCCATTAATCTCCAACTGCGAGCCTTTCTGGGCAGTTGGACGATTCCATATTTAACGGCGCTATTCCAGCAACGACCTCCACGTAGTTGTGCTAAAATCCTCCCACAACAATACTCCTGCATTTTCTGATCTAGACCAGCCTATTGCAGTTAGAAAAGGGACCAGGTCTTGTACTCAACACCCTATTGCAAAACATCTATCATACGATAGGTTATCCGAGACTCATAAAGCTTTTACTTCTAATATTTCTCATGTGTTTGTGCCAAGAAATATTGAGGAAGCACTTGCTGATCCAAATTGGAAATCAGCAGTTTTAGAAGAGATGAGAGCTCTTCATAAGAATATGACATGGGAGGTTGTCGATCTTCCCCAGGGAAAAAAGGCGGTTGATTGTAAATGGGTTTTCACAGTAAAATACAATGTTGATGGCAGTATCGAAAGATACAAAGCGAGGCTGGTGGCAAAAGGCTTTACTCAAACTTATGGAACAGATTATCAAGAGACCTTTGCACCTGTTGCTAAGTTGAAATCCGTACGCATTTTACTTTCTCTAGCAGTTCAACATGATTGGCCCTTATATCAGCTTGACATCAAAAATGCGTTTCTGAACGGGGAATTGGAAGAAGAGGTGTTCATGGAGTTACCTCCTGGTTTTGAAGGAAAATATGGATATGGAAAAGTATGTAGGCTGAAAAAATCTATATACGGCCTAAAGCAGTCCTCACGAACCTGGTTTAAACGATTTGGGGAGGTTGTAAAATGACATGGCTATAAATAGAGCCAGGCAGATGATAGCATGTTCTACAAACACTCGAAGAGTGGAAAAAAGGCAATTTTAATCGTCTATGTTGATGATATAGTTTTGACAGGAGATGATCACACAGAACTCCAAAACATTAAAAATCAGTTAGCAAAAGACTTCGAAGTAAAAGACCTTGGAAACCTCAAATATTTCCTTGGTATGGAGTTTGCACGTTCTAAAGATGGGCTTGTTGTTTCACAGCGCAAGTATGTTTTGGATCTATTACATGAAACTGGTCTACTCGGATGTAAACCTGCTGAAACACCTATGGAAGCCAATGTAAAGCTTCAGCCTGCAACCCTAGAAGAACAAGTGAATAAAGAGCAGTATCAAAGACTTGTGGGAAAACTACTATATTTGTCTCACACTCGGCCAGATATTGCATTTGCAGTAAGTGTTGTAAGTCAATTTATGCATTCTCCTGGAGTTCAACATTTTGATGCAGTCAAGAGGGTGCTTCGATACTTAAAAGGTACACCAGGAAATGGACTGTTGTTTAGAAAAAATGAGTTTCCTGGAGTAGAAGTTTACACAGATGCTGATTGGGTAGGAAGTGTAACTGATAGAAGATCAACTTCAGGTTATTGCACCTTTGTAGGAGGAAACTTAGTAACTTGGCGCAGTAAGAAGCAGAGCGTGGTGGCACGAAGTAGCGCTGAAGCTGAATTTAGAGCCGTTGCACTTGGCATTTGTGAAATATTGTGGATTAAAAGACTTCTGAAAGAGCTAAAGATGGGAATAAAATTACCAATGAAGGCCTATTGTGACAACAAATCAACAATTTTGATAGCTCATAATCCAGTTCTCCACGAAAGAACCAAACATATAGAAATTGATAAGCATTTTATAAAAGAGAAATTGGAGAGCGGACTAGTCTGTATGCCTTATGTTCCCACTGGAGACCAGATTGCAGATATTCTCACCAAAGCGCTACCAACAAAGCAATTTGAGAACTTAATTGGCAAGCTGACCATGAAAGACATCTTCAGTCCAGCTTGAGGGGGAGTGTAGAAAATATGAATCGGATCAGAAATTATATGAGAAGTAACTGTACAGTAGCTGTAATATTTGTTTCCTAGTTTAGAGATTACGATCCCTGATTCTTAGCTGATTCTTAGGAATTAGTATTAACTCAGAATAACTAACAGACCTGTATATGCCTATTTAAAGGCTTCATCTCCTATCATATGAAATATAAGAGAGTTTTTTCTCTAAGTTAATAAATACCTTAGCCAACATCAAGCAGAGACCTGGCGAGACGTTGACAGAATATTTTAAGAGGTTTAATGCAGAGGTTCCAAAGGTGAGGAAAGCATCTGAGGAGACTATAAAGAATTTCTTGATAGCTGGAGTCAGAAGGGGTTCTGATTTCTGGAAAGATTTGCAAGGGAAGGAACCTGAAACCCTAGCGGATTTCTATTCTCAAGTGGAGTCTTTTCGCTTGGTTGAAGATTCTTTAGCTGATTTAAAGAAGGATCCAAATTATGAGAAGCAAGGTGGATGGTCAGGAAACAAGAGGTCAAGGCCAAGAAGTCCTAACAACCATGATAATAAGAAGGTGGTTAGTCGAACATCTCAAGTCAAGCCTGAGGTGGAAGCTGTGAATCCTACCAGGTCTGCTATGAACCAGGTGCCACCCCCAGCTTCCTATAATAATTTTAAGAAGGAAAGACATATTTATGAGACTTTTACCCCTCTGGTAGCTCCGATTGATCATATTTATGCTGTGAATGAGAAGTCGTCCTGGTTTAGGAAGCCTCTCAGAACTGGACCTCCCGGGAATAAGAATGAGCGTCCCTATTGTGATTTTCATGACAACAATGGGCATAATACTGCAGACTATCGCCATTTGAGGGATCTAATTGAAACTTTGATTAGACAAGGACAGTTGACTGAATGGGTAGCTCAGGAAGGAAAGAAGTACAGAGAGGAGAAGACGCAAAAGGTGCCAGAACCTGTGTTGATAGAAGGGCCACCTAAAACTGGATGCATACGAACTATCATCGGAGGTCCTCATGTGGGAGGAAGTGGTAGAAACGCCATGGAAAGATATACCAGAGAGGCTAGGGAGCGTCCATTAACCAATGTTTGTAATCTGTCACAGAGGTCGCCCAGATTGTTTGAAGGGGAGGATGCAGACATTACTTTTACTGAAGGGGATGCTTCTTGGGTGCATCATCCTCACATAGATGCTTTGGTAATTAAAGCAGGAATCGGGTCTTATGAGGTTCATCGAGTGCTAGTGGATAATGGAAGCTCTGTGAATCTATTGTCGTATTCAGCTTTCAAGAAGATGCATTTTCTGGATAAAGATTTAACTCCAACAAAGGATACTCTGTATGGATTTAACAATAATAAAGTCCCAATCAAAGGTAAGATTCGTTTACTAGTGACTCTAGGGGATAAGCCCTGTTGCATTACGCAGTTGTCAGAGTTTATTGTTATAGAGTACAACATGAATTATAATGCTATCCTAGGGAGACCAATTCTGAAAGAGATGAGGGTGGTAACCTCGATTTATCACCTAACTATGAAGTTTCCAACACCATGTGGCATTGGTATAGTTCGAGGTTGTCAATATGAGTCAAGAGAATGCTACACAAAGGCTTTGCAACATGCTGCTAAAGCTACCAAGCTACCAGAACCAATGGATGAGGTTCCTAACGATTTTCCAGGAAAGAATCCGGATGATATAACAGTTGATTTGTGTAGCCAGCCATTAGAGGGTTTCGTACCAGCATCATGCAGTATGGTGAGAATTGAAGAAGTCATAGAAGAGGAACCTCATGTCGAGATTCCAGTTTTTCAGGGGCCAGATACCCCATGTTTGCTCTTGAAAAGTGCACCTCTTATGGACGATGATGGTGATGTGTGTATGACAGAAGAATTGGATTCTGAAAATTCTCGAAAATTCAAACATGGTGGAAATAATGAGGATAGTCAACCAGTTGCTAAGAGGAGGAATGTCATGAAGGAAACACTTGTATCACCTGTTGATGAAGAACTTCAAGGAGATTCAATTGCCGAGAAGGATATAGATTTGGATCCTCGAATGCCAAAAACGGTGGTAAAGGCTGGACCAGCTGGTGAAACACAGGATGTGAAGATAAATGAAAAAGATGGTACGAAGGTTTTGAAGATTGAAGCTCATTTGGAACCTACGTTGAAGGAATCCCTTATTTCCTTTTTGAGTGAGAATTTGGATGTTTTTGCTTGGTGCCATGTTAGACATGGAGGGAATAGATCCAAAGGTTATGTGCCATATGTTGAATGTTGATCCAGAGAAAAAAGGTGTGAGACAAAAGCGAAGACCAGTTAGTGGAGAGAGAGCTCAGGCATTGAAAGAAGAGGTTGATAGGTTATTGGATGCAGGATTGGTCAAAGAATCTTTCTATCCTATATGGTTGGCAAATCCTGTGTTGGTAAAGAAGCCTAATGGAAAATGGAGGACATGCGTGGACTTCACAGATCTCAACAAAGCATGCCCAAAGGATAGCTTCCCATTGCCACGAATTGATCAGTTAGTGGATGCAACAGCTGGACATGCCTTACTTAGCTTCATGGATGCATATTCAGGTTATAACCAAATCCCTATGTATGAACCTGATCAGGAGCATACTTCTTTTATTACGGATAGAGGCCTTTACTGTTATGTTTGCATGCCATTTGGATTGATTAATGTTGGAGCTACGTATCAACGATTAGTAAACATGATGTTAAAAGAGCAAATTGGCAAGACCATGGAAGTATACGTGGATGATATGTTAGTTAAATCCAAGGAAGCTGTTGATCATGTGAAGCATTTAGAAGAGATGTTTGGAATTTTGCGAAAATATAGAATGAAGTTAAACCCCTTGAAGTGTGTATTTGGTGTGGAAGCTGGAAAATTCCTAGGGTTCATGGTGAATCACAGAGGTATAGAAGCAAATCCAGCTAAAATTAAAGCATTAATTGATATGAAGTCACCAAGAACTGTGAGGGAGGTTCAGTCTCTTACAGGAAGAGTTGCAGCATTGAACAGATTCATCTCGAGGTCTACAGACAAATGCCAAGAATTCTTTAAAGCAATAAAGAAGGGAAGTAAGTTCGAGTGGACCGAGGAATGTGAGATAGCTTTTAAAAAACTGAAAGAGCATTTAGGAAGTCCTCCTTTGTTAGCTAAACCTGTTGATGGAGAGACATTGGTGCTCTACTTAGCTGTGTCGGAATATTCTATCAGCGTAGTCTTAGTTCGAGAAGAAGATGGACAGCAGAGCCCGGTTTATTATGTTAGTAAGAGGTTGCTTGATGCAGAAACGAGGTATATAGGAATGGAGAAGTTGGTGTATGCTCTGATTCTAGCCTCCAGGAAGCTGCGACCTTATTTTCAGGCACACAAGATTGAAGTAAGAACCTCGTATCCACTTAGACAGGTGATGCACAGGCCAGAAACTTCAGGAAGAATGTTAAAGTGGACTGTGGAATTAGGGCAATTCGACATAGAGTATAGGCCCAAGACAGCAATTAAAGCTCAAGCTCTGGCAGATTTCTTGATTGAGTTTCCACCTCATGTGGAGGTTACTGGCCAGGAGGTACCGAAAGAGTTTGAAAAAGAACAGATAGAAGATGATAATTGTGCACCCTGGTGGACATTGTATGTAGATGGAGCTGCTAACAGTAATGGATCAGGTGCAGGCATAGAGATGGTCAGTCCGGAAGGACATAGACTGCATAGTTCGATTCATTTCGCTTTTAGAGCCACCAATAATGATGCAGAGTATGAGGCACTAATTGCAGGGCTCAAGCTAGCATTAGAGATGAAAGTCGAAAATATTAGAGTGTTTAGTGACT
Source organism: Kitagawia praeruptora (assembly GCA_037693485.1). Lineage (NCBI taxonomy): Eukaryota > Viridiplantae > Streptophyta > Magnoliopsida > Apiales > Apiaceae > Kitagawia > Kitagawia praeruptora. The sequence goes on along the minus strand of CM075345.1, from coordinate 45,898,498 downwards.
CAATGCTAGTGGTGTGGCAAATTCGAGGTGGATTCCAAGCAAGAGGTCCACGAACAGACTTGTACTTGAGATACTCCCAGGAGTTACTTGCAAGGTTCAGAGAAGTGAAGCTAGATCAGATACCTCGAGGGCAAAACACCAATGCAGATGCATTAGCTAAATTAGGTTCGCAGAAAGAATCCACATTGCTAGGTGTGATTCCCCTCCAAATTCAAGAGCAACCTAGTGTCTTTCAAGAAGAAGTAATGAACATTGAATTTCCAGTTGAAAATTCATAGATGACTCCCATTTATAATTACTTGACAAAAGGGGAGATACCTTCCAATCAGAATGAGCAGTGTAGATATATTCTCGAAGAGATTCATGAAGGCATGTGTGGGAATCACTCGGGGGGTGGTTCTCTAGCTTTGAAAGTTCTTCGACAAGGATACTTCTGGCCAACCATTAAAACAGATGCATACAAATTTATACAGGCATGCGACAAATGTCAGAAATTTGCAAATTTAAATAACCGACCTGTAGCCCCTATTAAACAGATTGTTAGCCCGGGTGATCAGCTCCCGCAATGGAAGCCCCTAAGGTGGAAGTTGTAACCTCAAGGGATAAGGTACATGCAACCCCATATGCTTTTGAGCAACCTACACGGGTATGTGAAGACTAAACTCACCCCCTTTGAATTATGGTAATGCTCATACACTCTATTACTCTTCCAAGCTTGCTATTAAAAGAATTAGCTTATCCACTGATGTTTAGTTAAAGAACTCATATGCGTACCTTATGATTATAAAAGAAAAATGATTAAGCATTTAGGAGTAGATCTATGATCCCCTTTAATGACTTGCAAAGGTTACCTCCTATATGGAAGCCTAACTTGATTATCATTTTTACTTGTAGAGTAGTATTCTCTTCATAGTACACAATCCTATCAAACTTCGAACACCTCGCTTACTTAGGAAAGCATTCACTACGACACTAAGTAAATGGTTAGCCCCTAATAATCAGATTTAGGCTTAGCTAGAATGCCTTAGCCTGAATGTAACTGCTTAAACATACTAGAATTTGAATGGTAGGCCTAATGCCTAAACAGATTTTACTAAGTTACTTATGCGCTAGATAGTAACCCATGCACTTTAAACGTTAAGTGATAGAAAGAGGTTACCTAGTGATGGATATAGATGCCATTAACATATGTCTAAGACTAATAATAAGATGGCCCTATCAGATGCAATATGCATACATTCAAAAAACTAGATAACAATTAGTTTATAAACCAACCAACCTAATGATTAAATTTTAAGGTTCCTGTTGGTAGAGTTTACAAAGTTTTGCAGGATCAGCTTTCAAAGCTGAGCAGATTTTAGAAGATGAGCAAATTCCTACTCCAAAAATGGTTCCTGAATATTGGGGTTCCAAGATGGAAGCTCTAACACTTTCTACACCAGAAAAGGTTCCTGAACCAAAAGCGCTTCCAGGATGAAGGTTCTGCTGAACCTAGGGCATCCATGATGGAGCTTCAAGAACGAAACATCCAAGATGGGGACCCTAGGATGGGGCTTCCAGAATAAAACATTTAGAGTGAGGATCCTAGGATAGGGTTTCCAAGATGAAGCATCCAGGATGGGTATCCCAAGGCGGGGCTACCAAGACGAGATGTCACGGTGGAAGCTCTTAGATGAATACTGCAATCTCGATGGGCAGGGTTCCAGTCACCCACAGTGCATGTGTAGAGTCATTACGGGTCACCATTAAAACAATTGAAGGTTCCAAAGTTGGAAGCTCCTTCGTTACTCCTATGATGGAGACGAGGTAATATTTATGATGCGTCTAAATACACACGTCATAACTAAATTACACAGGTATGTGAGAAACTAAACCCTCTTTAATTGCATGAAATTACACTCTATGACAAGTATGTGAAATGATTATCCCTTAGGCTTAAGATTATTACTTTTTGATATGCCGAATTCATTGAAATCCTTGCGTGAATAGGAGAATTCGACATGCTAGAAGTATTAAGTCAAGATGATTAGCAAGACCTACAAGATATCTTTCATTGTGCATCCTATGTGACTCTACCACATGAATATCTGCATGATGCTAAATGACTCTTGCCTACTAAAATTCAAATATGCTATTGCCATGTCCATATACTTCCTAAGTATTACATATGTTGTCACTCACTTGGGATACATGAGATGAACATGAGGCATGCATTAGAATATATATTGTGAGATGAATAATGCTTGAGGTTTATAGATTCCTTGAATGTTTACATGTAGCTAATGGCTAGCCTATATCTTTATTGCTCACCTGCAATGGATAGCATGCAAGGTTAATGCTATTTGCTTATAACTAACAGCTTGCAGGTTCCCTGCTGTTTACCTACTACTAATAGGATTCATGCTATATACCTATTGTTGACTGTTTACATATTATTTATATGCAATTGATAGCTTGCAGGATGATTGCTATTCTCCTGAAGCAAATGGCTTCCGAGTTCCATGATGTTTACCTATGGCTAACAAGTTTCCTTGTTATTTATTTATAGCTAACGACTAATGATTTATTTGATATTCATCTACAACTAATGGTATGCAGGTTCCTTGATACTTACTTGAAGCTTATAGCTAACAGCTTCCAACTAATAGCTTCCAGCTTGTAGCTTCCATTCTGCATCTTTTGTCAAACAGCTTGCAGGTTCATTGATGATCAGCTACAGCCAACAACTTCTAAACTTCACAAAAGTAAGATTAAAGCTGGAATGGGCTGACATATTACATGAGAAAGAGATCTAAGGGCTCGGGGGGTAACTCGGTTCCCCAATACCCTACCACAAAGAGGAAAAATGGGGTTCCCATCAGAAGTTCACATGAAACAAGGGGCTTCCACCCTCCATGTTCATCAACGGAAACCCGAACCCGGATCGACACGATAAGAACAAAGATAAGTTCTACTCTACTGCCTTTGCATATTCACTATCATGCATGTTTACACACTTATAAAGAAGATTTTTCAACATTCATCTGAAAACTTTGCTGAGATGCATGTTCTATCAAAAAGATCATTGTTTTGCCTTGCATAAATTCACAAACATATGAATATGCCTACATGATCTGAATTATACCTGAACCAATACATGAAAATCATCATGATTTACACAATGCATGTGTTTTTATAAACATTTTTTCGAAATTGCTAGCTGAAACTGTCGAGTAGGTACCTAGGCACGCTATATGCCCCATATGTTACCACTTGGAAAGACATGGCAGCAATTGAAGGTGTCTCCACGACCTTCCATTAGTTCCCCTTGAGACACGCATACAAGATTATTAATGACATAAGCGCACATATGAGATTATGTGTTGCCTCCTGAAAATTCATGCGAGTACAAATCACTTACAACTTATAGGAGAAGTCCTCAAAATACTCATTATAGGAGAAGTCCTCAAAATACTCATTATAGGAGAAGTCCTCAAAATACTCAACAATTTCTTTGGGGATCCAATGCGTTGGAATAATGGAAACATCTGAAAATTGTGGCACAATGCCTGAAAAAGTGTTCGCCAAGGTCCTACTTGATTGGAGAAGCGGCAACATACATTTTTTACAAAATCATTTGCACTAGCATATTCATACTTTCATGTGTGCATCAAATATGTGTGATCTTGTGCATTATCTTTAAGGGCTACTTAGCCCTCGTTACTTATCTCTTTTTCTAGTTTTCTTGGTAGCCCAGGTTTTGGACGCTTGAGGCATCCCCACAACCGCAGGAGCTTCAGGACATCAAGGGATTCTTACTTGAAGGAAAATTTGGTAGAGAAAAGAAGCATCTCAAAGTATAAAGTCATGATTCTAAAAAAGAAATGCCAGAAGCCGGTAGCCCCATGATATGATGCCAACCGGAGTTTCACGAATGAAATGAATTGAATAGAAGATATCCTTGATTTGAGAACTCACATTGAAATATGCATGTAGAAGCAGAGTGTTTCCTGTTTCTTACGCCGAGTTAGCTCATGTAAGCTTGGGAACATGATGCGGAAGCTGTGAACTTCACTGAGAGAATAATAAGAAAGGATTGGACCTTACCTTGTTCTGGTTCCTCTTGCACTCATGCTTCAAGGAACCGGGGGTAGTTGTTGTGACCAAAATCTTGCATGGATTAGATTTCGGCCCGGGATGAGTTTTGGGTCCAATCCACAAGGAAAGAGGATGTTTTAGAGGGCTTCCAGGGTACCCGTGGTAACCCATGAAAACGGATAACAGGGCTCCCAAGATAATAGGGCTCCCGGGTAGAGGGGCTCCCGAATGGCATGGCTCCCGGATAACAGGCTTCCAAGAGCCTATGACAACCCATAGGGGCTACCATGAGATGGGTAACGGGTAGATATGACGATAAGGGTCTTGGGATGGATGATCCATAACCCATAGACATCATTACATAGCTTCCAGTACAGCTACCAGACATGGCTTACTAGAATAGCTTCCATAACCGGCTTACCAAAGGGGCTACCATAGTTTGGGTTACCGGGCGGTACCCCTAGAGGGGATACCTTGCGATGAACATTGAAAGAATATAAGTCTTATGGTCCCGAGGATAGTCTCATCCATAGCCAATGACAACCCTCAGAGAGGGCTTCCAGCATAGCTTCCGTAACTGGGTTACCGAAGAGTCTACCGGGTGGTACCCCCAGCTTCCCCTGAAGCCCGACAAAAACACAGATTCAAACTAGGACAGCCATCAGATAAGGCTTCCAGTATGGCTTCCATACTTGGGTTACCGGAGTCAGGTTACCGGAGTCAGGCTACCGGGTGGTACCCCCAGCTTCCGCCGGAAGCCTGATTAGGCTGCCAATTCAGATAAGGCACACTTCCTACTTTTTAGGAGCACGTCTCTACAGCTAAAATACACCTCTAAACGGATAATTATTCAGTTATTCGAGGATATACATCATATATACATGATAAATCCTTCATTCTTCAGATAAACATCATGAGATTGGCTTCCAACAGTCCTAGTACGGCTTGGAAACCTCATAAATACATCACAATCAGTTGATACACGTCAATATCAATCATTATCTCATCAGATACGAGATAACTCATCACAAACAACCGAACTTATCAATCAAGAACTACATACGGGCTTGATCCACTATAAATAGTGGTATGTAGGCAGTTTACGGGGTCTCTTCTCGAAATGCACGTTGATACTAAGAGCATGTATACTCCGGTGCACGTTCACTCTCATAATTAGGGTTCTTGGCAGGCCAACATTCTGTCCTTGAGCTCTAATCCCATAGATTCAGCCCCAATCATCACCAAAACACCTTCCCGTGTTCTTCGGAAACCTCTAGCCGTGAGCCTTCCCGGGCGGCTAGCCATTAATCTCCAACTGCGAGCCTTTCTGGGCAGTTGGACGATTCCATATTTAACGGCGCTATTCCAGCAACGACCTCCACGTAGTTGTGCTAAAATCCTCCCACAACAATACTCCTGCATTTTCTGATCTAGACCAGCCTATTGCAGTTAGAAAAGGGACCAGGTCTTGTACTCAACACCCTATTGCAAAACATCTATCATACGATAGGTTATCCGAGACTCATAAAGCTTTTACTTCTAATATTTCTCATGTGTTTGTGCCAAGAAATATTGAGGAAGCACTTGCTGATCCAAATTGGAAATCAGCAGTTTTAGAAGAGATGAGAGCTCTTCATAAGAATATGACATGGGAGGTTGTCGATCTTCCCCAGGGAAAAAAGGCGGTTGATTGTAAATGGGTTTTCACAGTAAAATACAATGTTGATGGCAGTATCGAAAGATACAAAGCGAGGCTGGTGGCAAAAGGCTTTACTCAAACTTATGGAACAGATTATCAAGAGACCTTTGCACCTGTTGCTAAGTTGAAATCCGTACGCATTTTACTTTCTCTAGCAGTTCAACATGATTGGCCCTTATATCAGCTTGACATCAAAAATGCGTTTCTGAACGGGGAATTGGAAGAAGAGGTGTTCATGGAGTTACCTCCTGGTTTTGAAGGAAAATATGGATATGGAAAAGTATGTAGGCTGAAAAAATCTATATACGGCCTAAAGCAGTCCTCACGAACCTGGTTTAAACGATTTGGGGAGGTTGTAAAATGACATGGCTATAAACAGAGCCAGGCAGATGATAGCATGTTCTACAAACACTCGAAGAGTGGAAAAAAGGCAATTTTAATCGTCTATGTTGATGATATAGTTTTGACAGGAGATGATCACACAGAACTCCAAAACATTAAAAATCAGTTAGCAAAAGACTTCGAAGTAAAAGACCTTGGAAACCTCAAATATTTCCTTGGTATGGAGTTTGCACGTTCTAAAGATGGGCTTGTTGTTTCACAGCGCAAGTATGTTTTGGATCTATTACATGAAACTGGTCTACTCGGATGTAAACCTGCTGAAACACCTATGGAAGCCAATGTAAAGCTTCAGCCTGCAACCCTAGAAGAACAAGTGAATAAAGAGCAGTATCAAAGACTTGTGGGAAAACTACTATATTTGTCTCACACTCGGCCAGATATTGCATTTGCAGTAAGTGTTGTAAGTCAATTTATGCATTCTCCTGGAGTTCAACATTTTGATGCAGTCAAGAGGGTGCTTCGATACTTAAAAGGTACACCAGGAAATGGACTGTTGTTTAGAAAAAATGAGTTTCCTGGAGTAGAAGTTTACACAGATGCTGATTGGGTAGGAAGTGTAACTGATAGAAGATCAACTTCAGGTTATTGCACCTTTGTAGGAGGAAACTTAGTAACTTGGCGCAGTAAGAAGCAGAGCGTGGTGGCACGAAGTAGCGCTGAAGCTGAATTTAGAGCCGTTGCACTTGGCATTTGTGAAATATTGTGGATTAAAAGACTTCTGAAAGAGCTAAAGATGGGAATAAAATTACCAATGAAGGCCTATTGTGACAACAAATCAACAATTTTGATAGCTCATAATCCAGTTCTCCACGAAAGAACCAAACATATAGAAATTGATAAGCATTTTATAAAAGAGAAATTGGAGAGCGGACTAGTCTGTATGCCTTATGTTCCCACTGGAGACCAGATTGCAGATATTCTCACCAAAGCGCTACCAACAAAGCAATTTGAGAACTTAATTGGCAAGCTGACCATGAAAGACATCTTCAGTCCAGCTTGAGGGGGAGTGTAGAAAATATGAATCGGATCAGAAATTATATGAGAAGTAACTGTACAGTAGCTGTAATATTTGTTTCCTAGTTTAGAGATTACGATCCCTGATTCTTAGCTGATTCTTAGGAATTAGTATTAACTCAGAATAACTAACAGACCTGTATATGCCTATTTAAAGGCTTCATCTCCTATCATATGAAATATAAGAGAGTTTTTTCTCTAAGTTAATAAATACCTTAGCCAACATCAAGCAGAGACCTGGCGAGACGTTGACAGAATATTTTAAGAGGTTTAATGCAGAGGTTCCAAAGGTGAGGAAAGCATCTGAGGAGACTATAAAGAATTTCTTGATAGCTGGAGTCAGAAGGGGTTCTGATTTCTGGAAAGATTTGCAAGGGAAGGAACCTGAAACCCTAGCGGATTTCTATTCTCAAGTGGAGTCTTTTCGCTTGGTTGAAGAGTCTTTAGCTGATTTAAAGAAGGATCCAAATTATGAGAAGCAAGGTGGATGGTCAGGAAACAAGAGGTCAAGGCCAAGAAGTCCTAACAACCATGATAATAAGAAGGTGGTTAGTCGAACATCTCAAGTCAAGCCTGAGGTGGAAGCTGTGAATCCTACCAGGTCTGCTATGAACCAGGTGCCACCCCCAGCTTCCTATAATAATTTCAAGAAGGAAAGACATATTTATGAGACTTTTACCCCTCTGGTAGCTCCGATTGATCATATTTATGCTGTGAATGAGAAGTCGTCCTGGTTTAGGAAGCCTCTCAGAACTGGACCTCCCGGGAATAAGAATGAGCGTCCCTATTGTGATTTTCATGACAACAATGGGCATAATACTGCAGACTATCGCCATTTGAGGGATCTAATTGAAACTTTGATTAGACAAGGACAGTTGACTGAATGGGTAGCTCAGGAAGGAAAGAAGTACAGAGAGGAGAAGACGCAAAAGGTGCCAGAACCTGTGTTGATAGAAGGGCCACCTAAAACTGGATACATACGAACTATCATCGGAGGTCCTCATGTGGGAGGAAGTGGTAGAAACGCCATGGAAAGATATACCAGAGAGGCTAGGGAGCGTCCATTAACCAATGTTTGTAATCTGTCACAGTGGTCGCCCAGATTGTTTGAAGGGGAGGATGCAGACATTACTTTTACTGAAGGGGATGCTTCTTGGGTGCATCATCCTCACATAGATGCTTTGGTAATTAAAGCAGGAATCGGGTCTTATGAGGTTCATCGAGTGCTAGTGGATAATGGAAGCTCTGTGAATCTATTGTCGTATTCAGTTTTCAAGAAGATGCATTTTCTGGATAAAGATTTAACTCCAACAAAGGATACTCTGTATGGATTTAACAATAATAAAGTCCCAATCAAAGGTAAGATTCGTTTACTAGTGACTCTAGGGGATAAGCCCTGTTGCATTACGCAGTTGTCAGAGTTTATTGTTATAGAGTACAACATGAATTATAATGCTATCCTAGGGAGACCAATTCTGAAAGAGATGAGGGTGGTAACCTTGATTTATCACCTAACTATGAAGTTTCCAACACCATGTGGCATTGGTATAGTTCGAGGTTGTCAATATGAGTCAAGAGAATGCTACACAAAGGCTTTGCAACATGCTGCTAAAGCTGCCAAGCTACCAGAACCAATGGATGAGGTTCCTAACGATTTTCCAGGAAAGAATCCGGATGATATAACAGTTGATTTGTGTAGCCAGCCATTAGAGGGTTTCGTACCAGCATCATGCAGTATGGTGAGAATTGAAGAAGTCATAGAAGAGGAACCTCATGTCGAGATTCCAGTTTTTCAGGGGCCAGATACCCCATGTTTGCTCTTGAAAAGTGCACCTCTTATGGACGATGATGGTGATGTGTGTATGACAGAAGAATTGGATTCTGAAAATTCTCGAAAATTCAAACATGGTGGAAATAATGAGGATAGTCAACCAGTTGCTAAGAGGAGGAATGTCATGAAGGAAACACTTGTATCACCTGTTGAGGAAGAACTTCAAGGAGATTCAATTGCCGAGAAGGATATAGATTTGGATCCTCGAATGCCAAAAACGGTGGTAAAGGCTGGACCAGCTGGTGAAACACAGGATGTGAAGATAAATGAAAAAGATGGTACGAAGGTTTTGAAGATTGAAGCTCATTTGGAACCTACGTTGAAGGAATCCCTTATTTCCTTTTTGAGTGAGAATTTGGATGTTTTTGCTTGGTGCCATGTTAGACATGGAGGGAATAGATCCAAAGGTTATGTGCCATATGTTGAATGTTGATCCAGAGAAAAAAGGTGTGAGACAAAAGCGAAGACCAGTTAGTGGAGAGAGAGCTCAGGCATTGAAAGAAGAGGTTGATAGGTTATTGGATGCAGGATTGGTCAAAGAATCTTTCTATCCTATATGGTTGGCAAATCCTGTGTTGGTAAAGAAGCCTAATGGAAAATGGAGGACATGCGTGGACTTCACAGATCTCAACAAAGCATGCCCAAAGGATAGCTTCCCATTGCCACGAATTGATCAGTTAGTGGATGCAACAACTGGACATGCCTTACTTAGCTTCATGGATGCATATTCAGGTTATAACCAAATCCCTATGTATGAACCTGATCAGGAGCATACTTCTTTTATTACGGATAGAGGCCTTTACTGTTATGTTTGCATGCCATTTGGATTGATTAATGTTGGAGCTACGTATCAACGATTAGTAAACATGATGTTTAAAGAGCAAATTGGCAAGACCATGGAAGTATACGTGGATGATATGTTAGTTAAATCCAAGGAAGCTGTTGATCATGTGAAGCATTTAGAAGAGATGTTTGGAATTTTGCGAAAATATAGAATGAAGTTAAACCCCTTGAAGTGTGTATTTGGTGTGGAAGCTGGAAAATTCCTAGGGTTCATGGTGAATCACAGAGGTATAGAAGCAAATCCAGCTAAAATTAAAGCATTAATTGATATGAAGTCACCAAGAACTGTGAGGGAGGTTCAGTCTCTTACAGGAAGAGTTGCAGCATTGAACAGATTCATCTCGAGGTCTACAGACAAATGCCAAGAATTCTTTAAAGCAATAAAGAAGGGAAGTAAGTTCGAGTGGACCGAGGAATGTGAGATAGCTTTTAAAAAACTGAAAGAGCATTTAGGAAGTCCTCCTTTGTTAGCTAAACCTGTTGATGGAGAGACATTGGTGCTCTACTTAGCTGTGTCGGAATATTCTATCAGCGTAGTCTTAGTTCGAGAAGAAGATGGACAGCAGAGCCCGGTTTATTATGTTAGTAAGAGGTTGCTTGATGCAGAAACGAGGTATATAGGAATGGAGAAGTTGGTGTATGCTCTGATTCTAGCCTCCAGGAAGCTGCGACCTTATTTTCAGGCACACAAGATTGAAGTAAGAACCTCGTATCCACTTAGACAGGTGATGCACAGGCCAGAAACTTCAGGAAGAATGTTAAAGTGGACTGTGGAATTAGGGCAATTCGACATAGAGTATAGGCCCAAGACAGCAATTAAAGCTCAAGCTCTGGCAGATTTCTTGATTGAGTTTCCACCTCATGTGGAGGTTACTGGCCAGGAGGTACCGAAAGAGTTTGAAAAAGAACAGATAGAAGATGATAATTGTGCACCCTGGTGGACATTGTATGTAGATGGAGCTGCTAACAGTAATGGATCAGGTGCAGGCATAGAGATGGTCAGTCCGGAAGGACATAGACTGCATAGTTCGATTCATTTCGCTTTTAGAGCCACCAATAATGATGCAGAGTATGAGGCACTAATTGCAGGGCTCAAGCTAGCATTAGAGATGAAAGTCGAAAATATTAGAGTGTTTAGTGACTCAATGCTAGTGGTGTGGCAAATTCGAGGTGGATTCCAAGCAAGAGGTCCACGAACAGACTTGTACTTGAGATACTCCCAGGAGTTACTTGCAAGGTTCAGAGAAGTGAAGCTAGATCAGATACCTCGAGGGCAAAACACCAATGCAGATGCATTAGCTAAATTAGGTTCGCAGAAAGAATCCACATTGCTAGGTGTGATTCCCCTCCAAATTCAAGAGCAACCTAGTGTCTTTCAAGAAGAAGTAATGAACATTGAATTTCCAGTTGAAAATTCATAGATGACTCCCATTTATAATTACTTGACAAAAGGGGAGATACCTTCCAATCAGAATGAGCAGTGTAGATATATTCTCGAAGAGATTCATGAAGGCATGTGTGGGAATCACTCGGGGGGTGGTTCTCTAGCTTTGAAAGTTCTTCGACAAGGATACTTCTGGCCAACCATTAAAACAGATGCATACAAATTTGTACAGGCATGCGACAAATGTCAGAAATTTGCAAATTTAAATAACCGACCTGTAGCCCCTATTAAACAGATTGTTAGCCCGTGGCCATTTGCAGTTTGGGGGATAGATCTCATTGGGGAGCTTCCAACAGGAAAGGGTGGAGTAAAATATGCGGTGGTAGCAGTTGATTACTTCACAAAGTGGGTAGAAGCAGAGCCACTTGCTAAGATTACAGCATTGAAACTAATCGAATTTGTTTGACAACAATGGGAAGCAGTTTGACAACAAAGACCTCAGAGGATTGTGTGAGCAGTTTGGAATTCAGAAGGCATTTTCAGCAGTGTACAATCCGCAGAGTAATGGACAGACTGAAGCCGTGAACAAAATTATCAAGCATACTTTGAAGACAAGGCTTGAAGATAAGAAAGGAAGCTAGCCTGAGGAGCTTCCTGAAGTCTTGTGGTCGTACAATACCACTCCAAGAACTACAACTAGTGAATCCCCTTTCACTCTCACTTATGATTGTGAAGCTATGGTACCTGTGGAAGTTGGGACAGGTTCCTTGAGAAGAAAGCATTATGATCCCGAAAACAACGAGGTCAATCATAGGCTTTACTTGGATATGATCGAAGAGTTGAGGACAGTTTCGCAGGTGAAGTTAGCAGCATATCAGCAGAGAGTTCGAAGGTATTACAACAAGAAGGTGAAAGCAAGGCCTTTTAAAGTTGGAGACCTAGTTTTGAGGAAAGTTATGCCAAACATCAAAGTTCTGGCGCATGGAGCTTTTGGAGCGAATTGGGAAGGACCTTGTTAACTCGAATAACTTGTAGAAGGGGGGGGGTTGAATACAAGTTATATAATCGTGTCTGATTTTTGCTTGATTATATGAACGAATGAATCAAACTCTGTTTGTATTAATAAGATCAAATACAAACTCTACCAAAGGTGTACAATACCTTTAGCAGCTGCTGACAATACAAATCTCTCTCTCTGTTTGTACTCTCGTATACTCACGATTACAAACCTTATGAACACTTTTTTACAATGATATAGAGAGAGTATTTATAATGCTACCTATCAACTAATAACAGAAAGATATAATCTATACATGACAATGTTCTGCCTTCTAGTCGATAGTTTCCTTCAATAGAAAACTCTTTCCTTCATAATATCTTCTTGCTTGTTCTTCAAACAACGATCCTATTTTATAGCACTTGCCAGTTTCTGTAGCATCCAAAATGACATCATCAGTAACACGACTGATATCAGGATTTCATCTTGTATCATCAGTATCTGATCATCATCAGTATTAGACCGTCATCAGGATTTGTTCTTTGTTCCTGACATTTAGTCTCCGATACACTGTTCATTCCTGACTAAACTGTACAGATAACTGTTTTACACATAAATCCTATATATAGTGCTAAATCCTTTATAAGATCAGGATTACAAGAAGTATAATGTGTAAATTCTATTTGTTGATGAGTGGATTTCGTAACAACTTTTGAGAGGTTTATGGTGAGTTGTAAAGGCTAACGATCAACTAATCTATGGAGAATGGAGGTTTTTTGTGGGGGTTGAACTGAGCTCGAGAGCGTTTACAAGAATCTCGCGAGTTCCCTTGAGGCTTGTGTCGTGTGTTCTCAAGAATCTCGTAGGTGTATTGCGAGGCTTGTAAAACATGTTCTCAAGGTGCCTACGTACCCTTGTATTTATAGGGATCAAGTTCACGTAGTTCTTTTTAGACTAGAAGTCTGGTTAGGCGGCAATATTCTAGGTTCCTAATTCGTGGGGACCTCCTTTTCTCCAGATTTCAGCCACGAATAGGCGACCTAAGTCGAATAGAACTCGAGTTCTAGTCCGACTAGGAGTATGTTTACAAGTTCTCGTCCTATTAGATGTATTCAAGGATCATATGCGCCCAAGGAATACATTCCAATAAGGAGTTGATGTTCATGACTTGCTCCTAAAGAATAGGAGGCTTTATCGTACTATAAATCTGCTGGAATAAATCTATTTTCGCACAGGAAGCTGTCTCTCAGGAACCTGTCTGCAGGAACCTGTTTCTCGGGAAGCTGTCTGCAGGAAGCTGTCTCTCGGGAAGCTGTCTACAGGAAGCTGTCTTTCGGGAACCTGAACCTGTCTAGATCCATTTCACGTGCTATTTAGCCCCATTTAACTTAAGGGACCTCAATCATAACCCATATTAATCATACGGATTGGATCCTTAAGCCCAATGGGCCTAAATCTAACCCATGGAGATTTTGGGCACAACAAGTACCCCCCGGTTCCTCGAAGTCATAGGATGCGAGAGGAACCTAAATAGCTTGATATTTTAAGATCCAATCCCTTCAGTGCTCCCATGTTTCTTCTGAGTGAACCATGCGGGTCTTTGTCTTCTTGTTTGAATCGTGACAAGGGCACAAAGTGAATCCAATTAGGCGCTGAGTGAATCCTTTGACAAGGGCACAAAGCGAATCTAATTGGGCACTAAGTGAACCTTAAGAATGTCAAGGAAACCACGTGAATCCAAATAAGGGCATAAAGTGAACCTAATTGGGCGTTATGTGAACCTATGCTGAGGGCACAAAACGAATCCAATAGGGCACTGGATGAATCCTTAAAAAGGATAAGGTGAATCTTAAGATTGTCAAGGGAACCACGTGAATCCAAATAAGGGCATAAAGTGAACCTAATTGGGCGTTATGTGAACCTATGCTGAGGGCACAAAACGAATCCAATAGGGCACTGGATGAATCCTTAAAAGGGCATGAGGTTAACCTTGAAAATCACAACTTGATTGCTCGAGAGGCTGCTTCATCTTCTATGCTGCTGTTCATCTGGCTGTCTAGTGCATGCTGTCTATTAGAGGTAGTCTAGGATCTGTTTGGCTTCTAGATCTTTCTACTGTCTATGCTCAGGAAACTGGTGCTCAGGAACCTCTTGATACTCATAATCTCTTGATTGTCTTCTCAGCTAGTGCTCATATCTCTACGTTTGATCATCATATCTGGTACTGGAGACAATCTGTCTCCTGGCTCATACAATACTTGTTGATTGGAACCTACGACTTAATAGGTCTAAAACTAGCCCATGGTGATTTTGGGCACAACACCAAGAAAACTAGAAAAAATAGGTTAGTAATACGAGCTGAAGAGCTTACATATAAGTGATGCATGTATGCAAGTATGAACGATTATCTACATTATATATGTTGCTACCTTCTCAAGTGGCATATCAATTATCTACTTGACTGATTCAACTAACACGTTCGAGATCATAAACTAAGCATATATGTTACGTAAACTGCAAACCTATAGGGCATGACAACATCCTAAGTATAAGTTCACATAAATTTCATTTCTAAGGATCATGCAATATGCGCATTAAAAGCTATATGTATCTAAGCATGACAGACTGTAAGCTCTAGTTGACAGAAAATGTGCATGATAGTTAAGGATATAAAGGCATAAAGTTAGAACTTATCTATGCTTCATCGTGCTTGTTTGTATTGAGGTTCCGTTACTGAACCTGGAAGATGGAAGCTCTTCTCTATGCAAACGTAGGGGAATTGAGCTACCCCCCGAGCCGTCATGATGCGTGAACCTCCTATAGCTTGTTGAAGCGGTTGACTGAAAGCTCTTTCAATCATATACAAGCTTTATAAGTGGGAGAATTCATCTACGTATCGCTTCGATGAGGGCACAAAACGAATCCAATTGAGCTCTAGGTGAATCCTGGGAAGGGCACCTAGAGAATTCAATTGGGCGCTAAGTGAATCCTTAGTAGGGCATAAGACGAATCCAGTTGAGCTTTAAGTGAATCCTGAGAAGGGCACTTGAAGAATTCGACTGGGCATCAAATGAATCCTTTTGGCTTTAGGGAGCACGAAGTGAATCCATCCGGGCTCTAGGTGAATCATGGCAAGAGCACGAAGAGAATCCGGTTGGGCACTAAGTGAATTCCTTTGTGGCATCAAGTGAATCCTTATAGGCTTTAAGTGAATCCTGAAGAGGGCACAAAGAGAATCTATAGGGCACATGATGAATCATTTCAAATTCTAGGGGCACCAAGTAAGGGCACAAGGTGAATCCCTTCAAATGCTAGGGGCACCAAATGAATCCGTACGGGCACAAGGTGAATCCCTTTCAAGGCTTTTCAAGTACAATCAAACTCTAGGTTAGGTTACCATGCTTAGGTTCCCAAAACCTTTAATTAGGTGCCCACATGCTTATGGGAATTTTTAATGTGTGCCTACGATTCATAGGGCTTTTCGAGATGAATCTTTCATGCTTGCAAGTCTTTTCTGGCTATCGAGTGCATGTAGCTGATAGGGCTTTTCTAGGTGAATCCTTCTGGGCTCTATGCAAATCCTTGTAAGGGCATAAGGTGAATCCAACTGGTTTTTTATATGAACCTCTGCTTAGGACAAAAACCGAAACCAACTGGGCACCAAATGAATCCCTAAAAGGGTACAAAGAGAATCCATTAGGATACCAAACAAATGCGCATGGATGCATGAAGCACCAAGTGAATCCTTTTGGGCTCTAAGTGAACCTATACGGGCACATAGAGAATCCATAAGGGCACTAGGTCAATACATGGATATGCTCAGGGAACCTAGTAAGTCCTTCTAGGCTCTAAGTGAATCCTTAGATGGAGCACAAAGAGAATCCAGAAGGGCACTAGATTAATCCTCTACAGGTATGGAGCTCTTGCTGTAAGTACACTTTCTTCTATTCAGGTATCAGCTGGCTGAGAACCTCATGCAAGAAGCTGATAATCATAAACTAACAATTGGCTTCTAACAAATGTCAATGAACCTGGAAGCTGTTACATACAAGCTTTAGGTATATATGAATGAACCTGCAAGATGTCAGTTACAGGAAAATAACAAGGAATCTACTAGACACATATAAATGCAACTAGACCGGGAAGCTGTTACCTATGAGCTTCAGGTGAGTAACACAAAACCTGTTAACTAATGGTAAATACATGGAACCTGTAAGCTACAGGTAAATGTCAAAGAACCTACGAGGTGCAGGTAAATATCAAGGAACCTACAATATGTTAGGTACATGTGCATTCTAACATCTAGAAGCATAATCAAGACATAATCATAACTCTATCGCACATAAGATCACAATAGCATAAATGTTTAAGCATGATGTATAGTAAGAGTTTGTTGTGCGCACCTGGGAGGTTTTCTATGAATATGTGAGCATAAAATAAGAGGTATCACCTAGATCTTTCTGTAGACTGATCAGATGTGAAGTGGAAACCTTCGCTAAGATTTGAAAACTCATTGTCGTGTTCATGATGTAAGCGTGCTGTTCTTCAAGATGCTCAACTAAATCAATCCGTAAGGTTCTTGAACCAAATTGTGAGCTTCCTGGACCTGATCGTGAGGTTCCTAGACCAAACTGTGAGCTTCATGGAACTGATCGTGAGGTTCCTGGACCAAATCATTTCCTGGACCTGAATTCTCAAAAGTTTGAAATCTTCAATTTACCATGTCCAATAGTAATTATACTACCCCCCAGTTCTTCAGGGAAGCTTGTCTTTGATGAAGAACTAACTCCGAGAAGCTTCACAATTCTTCGTTAATCTCTAACAAGTCATTGAATATTCATCCAGGAAGTTGAGTACTGTGTATTTTCTTCAAAATGCTCTATCAGATTCTTGTAGCTACTCTTCATCAAAATCTTCAACTATGTCAAATTTTCTTTAACGCTCGAATAAATACTATAACCTCTTCACATCATTCCTACTTGTAGCTTTAACATGTCTTCTCCTTTCTTCTTTATCTTCTTACGAAACATGCTGAGAATGAACCTCTATACAAATATCCCAATACAGTACCTCTAAGCTTACGCGAGCTAACTCATTGTAAGAAACAAGAGATACTTAAAGAGATTACTTGTGAGGTATTTCTCGCAGGTCACTGAATTGAATGAGGTATGTTCCTTGTTCTACAAGCTAAATATAAGCTCATGTATTACGTAATACAAGGAAAAGAACTACTCATAATTTCGTTGAAAACTACTCGAAAGAAATAAGTTTCCTTGCTAGGAAGGTATACATGCACTACCCCTAGTTCTAAAAAGGAAATACATATATAAATAAAGGTCTCTCAACTATACTTTAAGGAAGCTCTCAAACTTTCAACTACTGGTCACCTCGAGCTATCCATTCCGCGAGCTTCCCGGCTTTAATCAATTCCTCAATTTGGTCTTTCAGTGCTCTGCATTCAGAAGTATCATGGCAATTATCCTCATGGAAGTCACAATATTTCTTCAGATCTTTCCTTGCTCCTACAGGTAAAGGTGTAGGCTTCACAAATATTCCTTCTTTCCCATAAACCATGAAGATGTGGTCTACTGGAGCGACCAAAGAGGTATAATTGTCGCACTTTGTCTTCAATTTTGCTTTACTTCTTTTGGAGGAAGCTCGATCCCCAATAACATATGCTTGCGGGCTTGGAGACCTCTCTCGCTTGATTCCTTTATGACTAGCTTCATCTCCAAGATCTTCTGTTTCTCTCAACTTCAACAAGGATTCTTCCACACATTTATATAGTTCAGCTTGTTTGTAGAACTCAGCTAGTGTACCAGGTTCACGTACTTGTAGCTCCTTCCAGAAGTCTGAACCAGCTCTAACTCCAGCAATTAGGAAGCTCATAATGACCTCGTCAGGAGCTTTCTTAACTCTGGGAACCTCTGCATTAAAACGTTTGAGGTACTCTGTCAAGGTCTCATCTGCTCTCTGCTTGATGTTGGCCAAGGTATTGGTTGGGGGTGCAAAAGCGACGGAAGCTCTAAACTGAGTAACGAAGAGTTTTCCCATATTCTCCCAGGAATTTATAGAATCTGATGGTAACCTCTTAAACCATTGATGAGCTCCACCATAAAGGGTTGCAGCCAATAATCTACACCTTGTTGGCTCCTTAACTTGATAAACATCCATCTCAGTATTGAAACGACCCAGATACTCCACAGGATCCGTAGTGCCATCAAATTTAAACTCGTTTGACATACGATAGGATTTAGGTAACGGGGATTTTCTAACCGTCTTGGTGAATGGAGATGAGGTCATCGCACCTGTTATTGACTGCTTTTCTTCCTTGAGTTTCACTAGAATCTTCTTGATGTCTTCAACATTCAAATCACTAGCTCCACCGCCCTTTGCTTCCTTATCTTTATCATCGGCTTCCTGTGAATCTGCTATACACGAATCGTTCGTGGTCTCGACTGAACTTGAATCATCTTTAATTATCTCGATGGAAGGTTCCTTAACAGGAGGTTGTTTATCCTTCGTTTCACCATCTTCTTCACCTTCAGTATCTTTCTTTGGGTCTTCGATCTCCTCCTCAGCCTTTTCTTCACGTTCTTCTTTGCCAATGTCCAACTTCTTTGAAGAACTCTTAGCTTTCTTACCCTTCTTTCTTGATGCCAACTTCGACTTCGACTTCTTCTTCTTTGGTGTTATTTGTTCGAGGGTTGTAAGCCTTTCTTCAATCGACTTTAGATGCTCTAGGACGTCAGCAGGAGTAATCTTCTTTGCTTTCGGTGTTTGATCATTCTCTACAGATTGTGTTGCTTCGCTATCAGAACTGCCTGCCATCTTTCCACTCTTAAGGTGATAACTCTCCCCTCCTTCTAGCGCCAATGTTGATGAGTGGATTTCGTAACAACTTTTGAGAGGTTTATGGTGAGTTGTAAAGGCTAACGATCAACTAATCTATGGAGAATGGAGGTTTTTTGTGGGGGTTGAACTGAGCTCGAGAGCGTTTACAAGAATCTCGCGAGTTCCCTTGAGGCTTGTGTCGTGTGTTCTCAAGAATCTCGTAGGTGTATTGCGAGGCTTGTAAAACATGTTCTCAAGGTGCCTACGTACCCTTGTATTTATAGGGATCAAGTTCACGTAGTTCTTTTTAGACTAGAAGTCTGGTTAGGCGGCAATATTCTAGGTTCCTAATTCGTGGGGACCTCCTTTTCTCCAGATTTCAGCCACGAATAGGCGACCTAAGTCGAATAGAACTCGAGTTCTAGTCCGACTAGGAGTATGTTTACAAGTTCTCGTCCTATTAGATGTATTCAAGGATCATATGCGCCCAAGGAATACATTCCAATAAGGAGTTGATGTTCATGACTTGCTCCTAAAGAATAGGAGGCTTTATCGTACTATAAATCTGCTGGAATAAATCTATTTTCGCACAGGAAGCTGTCTCTCAGGAACCTGTCTGCAGGAACCTGTTTCTCGGGAAGCTGTCTGCAGGAAGCTGTCTCTCGGGAAGCTGTCTACAGGAAGCTGTCTTTCGGGAACCTGAACCTGTCTAGATCCATTTCACGTGCTATTTAGCCCCATTTAACTTAAGGGACCTCAATCATAACCCATATTAATCATACGGATTGGATCCTTAAGCCCAATGGGCCTAAATCTAACCCATGGAGATTTTGGGCACAACACTATTCTTAACATCACAACTTATAAATTATTCCTAACAATCTCCCCCTATTTATGCTTTAAAATCTGAAGCATAAATCTAAGTTGTGGATGTCAAAACATATAACAATACAACCAGAATAGAATTTATGAATGTAGAATTATGAAGTTAAGTACCTCCTTCCCAGATGTAGACGTTTATCTAGTTCTTAGAAGAAAGAATTTTAACTATTAATGCTGCTCTTCCTTTACCACTCCCTAACTGAGATTCACCACTGTCACTCCTAGTTCTTCTTTTTACTTCCCTTTGTCTGCTCTTTATCTCCCCCAGTTTGGTGTTGTTGTTGTTGTCTTTGAATTATCTTTATCTCCCCCTTTTTGACATCAGCAACATTAATTCCAAGAGATTCAGAAACAGAACAAATGATATTCATTAGAACTACTTGATTTTCCATAATTGTGACTTGGTTATCTTCAAGTGATTGAAGTCTTGTTTGCATAGCAATTTGAGAATTCTGAATATCTTTCAAAACATCAGAATGAACTTTAATGTTGGAATTGCTTCTAGTATCAACATCTTCATCTTTCTGATCTGGAGCTGAAACATGATCATCATCTCCTTCACCAGTATTCTGTGTACTAACATCTTCAAATCCTGACTCCTCCTTAGAGTGATCAGAGACTGTAGATGTCTCAATTCTAGCTGATATTGGAAGTACATACAAAGGAACACTAGGATCATTAGGAACTTCATCTGGTACATATGTATCAAGAGATTGCTTTATCCTGGCACCTCTTCTGTTAATGATTCCTGCAAGCCTCTCCTTTTGCTTCTGAGCTTTAACTTCTGGCTTTGCATTGTGATGTGCTAGGTCATTCTTCTGATACATTTTGATGAATGAATAAGTACCAGCATCCATATTCAAATTTTCAGACCAAGATTCAGGAAAAACCTGATCCCAGAAATCAAATGATGGTTTCCTAATTTTCTCTCCCTTACTATGGAGTTGATCATCCATACCCTCATTCTCACTTTGACTTGCTAAAGTCAACACTCTTTCTACCTCACCTTTTGCCTGGTCAGGAGCCAGCCGCTCAAATTGTGGATCTAAGTCCATCTTTTCAAGTGTATCACTCAAATTTGGATAAGTGCTCTCATGACCTACAGAAAAATAGGGGCTAGAAGGAGTTTTCATACCTGAACTCACATGGAGAGAGGGTTCCTCATATGGCAAGGGGCTTGAGGTTTTCTCCAAGGAGTGAGCTGCTATAGTCTCTGAACCCATACAATCATCTTCTTTCCTTCCAGAGACTACAGGCTCCAGTATACCACTTTCAGGTTCTTTACTAAACTCTGATGTCTTCAGTAATACTTCATTAGACACCATAGTTAGTACATCACCGTCTTTAAGTGTTGTTTGCTGAGACTCACCCTCAAGATGGATAGACTCTGACTGAACAAAATTTGTTTGATCTTCAGAAAAATCAACCAAAGGCATTCCTCCCATATCATAGGGTATCTCACTTGCATTCTCAGTCATCACAGAAGTCCTTTCAACATCAGCTATCACAGCTCCTGAGTCATCCAACCTCTGACTAGATGGTTCTTGTGTTGCAGTGACTGTGATCTGATCTGTCCTACTATTCACCACTGGTGCAATAGTACCTTCTGTTGACTGCTCTCCTCTATCTACTTCCTCCAGTTGTTCACCTTGAGCTGAGGCATCTTCAATAATGACATCTTTGTCAAATAAATATGCATGAAGTGATTGAAGTGCAACATGCTTCGAGAGTCCAAGTTTCTTGACTAATTGTCTTCTGACAGATACATAGAAATACATCTTCATTAAGTCAAGTCTTTGATGTAGAAGTCCATATTCTTCAGGAAATGAAAGTCTAGGAACACTTTCACTTAGAAAATTTAGAACTGGCCTGGAAAGCTTCACTTTTAGAGAGATAAGTCCCATAGCCATTCTGTATGACAATGTAGTTTCCCATGAAGAATCAATATCCAGATCTCTCTTGTCAGATACTGACACAGATGTAGCTTGATGTGTAAAAACCTGCATAATGTTAGTTGGACTAGACTCTGTGTGTGTAGGTGACAATTGAATCTTTCTCCTTGTTCTCCTGGTATAGTGAGCAAAAGATTTATCCTGAGAAGACTCAAGAGGTGTAGACACAGAAGTGATCTTGGGATGAGATCTTTGTTCAATAAACACAGTCTTTTGAGAGACAGTATCCAGTAACTGTTTTCCCTTTTTAAGAATTACAGCCTTTTGGGAGACTGCAGCCTGGCTGTGGCTAGGTTTTTCATCTCTTTGTGCTAACAGAGAAAGTTGAATTGCAGCCTTCAATTCTGCTCTCTCAGCAAGAGTTAAATCATCATCATCTTCACTAGAATTACTACTACTTGATACAACAAATCTTCTCTTCCTTACAACTGATGTCTTTTGAGAAACACCAGAGGTTGGTTTCTTTGAAACAATAGGCTGTGGATCAAAATTTGGTTCTTGAATTGTTTCAGAGACTATAATGTTTTGGGCTACTTGGGTAGACACAGGTGGGTTCTCCTTCAAATAAGATTCCTGAGCCATTTCACCACAAAAGAAAGAAGAATTGTAGAGAGTAGGAAGATGAGTTTTAAGAATTACCTGAAAATGATGTGGATAATGGATTGCAGGTATTTCATCTAGATTCTTTTCATTGTCCTTCTTTATAATGTCAGAGAAAATTCTCTTTTGCTGTACATAAGAAGAAACACAATGTTCCCTACCAAATCTAGCTTCAACATCAGGAATAAAATGGTTAATAAACATTTGCATAAATCTATGATAATAAACCATTTTCCTGTTTTGATCTCTTAACCCAAGTTTAATACTCATCTGACTTAAGATAATGTGACCAATGTTAATTACTCTGTCATAAAGTAAACTATAAGCAATATGTGATGTAACAGAAGTAATTTGCTGAAAAGAACTACATTTACCAGTAAAACATTTAGCAATTTGATCAAAGAAGAAAGACCATTCCTTTCTAAGAAAAGACCTATTCAACTGGCTCATGTTGTCTAGAGGTCCACTATAACCTAATTCAGACAACATAGTTCTCACATTATCATCAGATGGTACATTCTCATAAATCAAACTAACAGGTAAATAAAGTACTGAATTAACAACAGATTCAGTAATATCAAATGAGTCTTGTCCTAAGTGTAGAACAATCTTACCTGATTGACTCGAGTAGAATCAATTACCTCAGTATTCTCCCAAGCTTGTGAAACAGCTGCTTGATTAATTTGTGGAGATGCTGTCAATGCATAACTTAATGGTCCATTCGCTAGAAAGTCCATGATTGGATGAAAATCAGTTAATACTCCTTCCTTGTTGGTGATAGCTGCTACATGATTGTTCATCATAAAATCAAAGTCACCAAACTTGAAAGCCACTGATTTAGGTATTCTTCTCTGAGATGCCATTGATTTTGATCTGAAAAAGAAACCTTGAAAAATTCTTGAAATGGATTAGAGATTTTGAGAACTCGAGAATGTTTTTGCTTTAGAGAATGTGAAATTAGAGAAAGCAATTACATGATTAGAGTTTCAAAATAAATATATTTCACAAATCTTTCAGACCACTATCTCATGACGACACGTAGGTTAACAGGTGTTAGTCTCTGAAAAGTGCGGTTACCCACGATTTTTGGAAAATAAAATCCAAAATTGATTTTCATGAAATAAATCAGGGTACTATCAAGATAAAAATCAATACTGATCAGCTTCCTTTTCCTGTTGGCCTCCCATCAAAATAATCACAAAATGCAATGTGATTTAAAAAGTATGATAATTCTCAAATCCTGATGGTCACACATGAAATCCTGATCAATATCATCCTGATTTCAGAGACTTAATTGGAGTTTCCACGTGGCATTTTTCTTTTATCTGAAAAGAAATAAATAATTAATCTGAACAAAAATCAACTGGTTAGATATATTCAACATTTCTTGAAAACAAGAAACACAGTCACACGCAATAATTAGCATCTGACTTCATTAAAACTTCCAAGTGACTGTTTAGCTTCTCTTGTCTTTCTATAAAAGAAACAGACACCTTATGCCATTCTCCATAAACCTTTCAATTTCTTTTCTTCTCACCAATGATTCTCAAACCAAAGTTCCATTCAAACCCATTCTTTAGATTCTTCACAGTCGATGAACATCCTGTTCTTGATCATCTCTTTGAAAAGATGACTCTTCTCATCGAACTAATCATGAATGAATTAGTTTCAGATAATATCCAAAGGTTTCTCCTAGAACATCCATCTGTTGGATACAATCTTCCCCTAACCTCCTCAAAACTTGAGGATGAAGAATTTGGCCGAGAGTCTGAGGTTGATCTTGATGGAGATGCTATTCATTTAAGTTAGCTACTCTCATTCAAGTCGCCCAGACAAGGAATCCAAAAGTAGACGAGGCTGTTTAAATCCCCTGATGGATTTCTTGAGATGCTCCTTGTCCTGTACCTCAGAATTAATTTCATTAGACAAGTATAGGATTATCAGTAGAAGTTAGACAAAAAGATGTTGTATTTCATTTCCATATATGTAATGCTTTCAATTAATGAAAATACAATTTCTTATTATCTACTTGTCTTTTGATTATTGAATGATGTATAAATTATCAGTATGCAAATATTAAAACTTGCTAGCATAGACTTAACACATCACAGAATTAGATTACTACACAAAGTAAACGTCAGGATTTGAAACAATTTTCACAATCCTGATACTGACACAATACTGATGACGTCAGCATCCTGATAACAAATCTAATCCTGATGATTATTAACAAGTCTATCATACTGAAATTTATCAAGGCAAAGTGTTATAGCTAAAGAATTTAACAATCAAATATAGATCCTGACAAGAATATCAAGTCTATAAGCTAAAAACAACATACCTTGCTACTATTGCAGATGTTAAAGATCTAGAAATTTAACATTCCTAACTCACTTACTAATCTACTGAATGTAGTTTCATCAAGTGGTTTAGTTAGAATATCTGCAAGCTGTTTGTCAGTAGGAACAAAATGAAGTTCCACAGTTCCATTCTCAATATGTTCTTTAATAAAATGATACCTGACATCAATGTGCTTAGTCCTTGAATGTTGAACTGGATTTTCTGCAATTTTAATAGCACTAGTATTATCACAAAACATAGGAATATTACTAAGTGTCATACCATAATCCATCAACTGATTTCTTATCCAAAGGAGCTGTGCACAACAACTGCCTGCTGCTATGTACTCAGCTTCTACAGTTGAGGTTGAGACAGATTGTTGTTTCTTGCTTGCCCAAGAAATCAATCTGTTTCCCAAAAATTGACATGTACCTGTAGTGCTTTTCCTGTCTATTTTACACCCTGCATAATCAGAGTCTGAATAGCCAATTAGAAAGAAATCAGATTCTCTAGGGTACCACAAACCAAGATTTGGAGTTCCTTTGAGATATCTAAAAATTCTCTTCACAGCAATTAAATGAGATTCCTTAGGATCACTTTGGAATCTAGCACATAAACAGGTAGAAAACATTATATCTGGCCTACTTGCAGTTAGATATAACAATGAGCCTATCATGCCTCTATAACTAGTATTATCCACACTCTTTCCCTTAGGATCTGAGTCTAGTTTAGTGGCTGTTGCCATGGGTGTTTTTGCAACTGCACAGTCTTGAAAGTCAAACCTTCTTAAAAGATCTTTGATATACTTTGACTGATTAATGAAAATACCAGTCTCAGTCTGTTTGACCTGCAAGCCTAAGAAATAATTTAATTCACCCATCATGCTCATCTGATACTTAGACTGCATAAGCTTGCTAAACTTAGCACACAACTTTTCATTAGTAGAACCAAAAATAATATCATCAACATAAACTTGAACTAAAAGCAATTCACCTTTTATCTTTCTAAAGAATAGAGTTTTGTCAGTTGTACCTCTTGTGAAGCCATTTTCAAGAAGAAATTTAGACAAAGTCTCATACCATGCTCTTGGTGCCTGCTTTAGTCCATAGAGTGCCTTGTCAAGTTTGTAGACATGATTTGGAAACTTTGGATCAACAAATCCAGGTGGCTGTTCCACATACACTTCCTCATCAAGTTTGCCATTTAGAAAAGCACTCTTTACATCCATCTGATATACCTTGAATTTTGAATGAGCTGCAAATGCAAGAAACATTCTGATTGCTTCCAATCTTGCTACAGGTGCAAAGGTCTCATCATAATCAAAGCCTTCTTCCTGAGAATAACCCTTAGCCACCAGTCTTGCTTTGTTTCTTACAATCATACCAGATTCATCTAGCTTGTTTCTGAAAACCCATCTTGCACCAACAATAGATCTATCTTTAGGTCTTGGTACCAGTTTCCAGACTTTGTTTCTCTCAAACTCATTTAACTCTTCCTGCATTGTAATTACCCAATCAGGATCCTGTAAGGCTTCTTCAACCTTCTTAGGTTCATTCTTTGAGAGAAAGCAACTATACAAGCATTCATTTTGAATTGATCTTCTAGTTCGAACACCACTATTTGGATCACCAATAATCAAATCTTCAGTATGATCCTTGGTCCATTTTCTAACAGGTGGTAGATTGACTCTGCTAGTCTTTCCCCCTAAGTTAGTGGTATCTCTTGTAGAAGAATTCTCTCTGCCTTCAATAACTCTCCTTTGATCAATAGAATCAGTAGATTCCATATTGCTGCTAGTTACTGATCTTCCTTTAGTAGACTCTGAAAGATCAGTTCCTGATGGAGTAGACTCTGAATAGTCAATTCCTGATAGAGTAGACTCTGAATAGCTAGTCTGCTCCTGATGATCACTGTGTTCTCTTTGATTTATTTGCTCCCCCTCAACAGTAGCATTCCTTTGAGAAGCAATAGAAATTCCTTCTGGAGAACCTTCATCATCACTGGAGAGTATCTCAGAATTCTTCAGATTTTCAAATTCCAATTTGTCATGGCTTTCATCAATTTGCAGAATTCCAAATTTCTTATCATCAAATGCAACATGAATTGATTCCATAACAATGTGAGTTCTGAGATTATAAACTTTGAAGGCCTCAGATGCTGAATATCCTAGAAAAATTGCTTCATCCGATTTGGCTTCAAATTTTCCAAGTTGTTCTGGATGAACTTTTAGGACATAGCATTTGCATCCAAAGATGTGAAAGTATTTCACACTTGGTTTCTTTCCTTTGATCATCTCATAGGGAGTTTTTCCATGACTATTTACCAAGGTACAGTTTTGAGTGAAACATGCAGTGTTAATAGCTTCTGCCCAAAAGTAGGTTGGAAGTTTTGCATCTGCAAGCATGGTTCTTGCTACCTCTATGAGAGTCCTGTTCTTTCTTTCCACTACACCATTCTGTTGAGGTGTACCAGGTGCAGAAAACTGTTGAGTGATTCCATTGTCTGCACAAAACTCCTCCATTGTAGAATTCTTGAATTCTGTACCATTGTCACTCCTAAGTACTTTAACTTTGTACTCAGAGTTATTCTGAATATTCTTTACAAGTTCAATGATTTGCTGAGGAGCTTCATCCTTCTTGTGTAGAAAGAACACCCATGTGAACCTTGTGAAATCATCCACTATCACTAGAGCATGTCTTTTCTTGCTGATAGACATAATGTTTACTGGACCAAACAGATCAAGATGTAGCATGTGAAATGGTTCAGTAATCGAATTTTCAGTCTTGCTCTTGAAAGTGGTTCTTCTTTGCTTTCCAAGCTGACATGCATCACAAAGTCCATCTTGCACATAATTTGCCTGAGGTAGGCCTCTCACCAGATTGTGCTTAACAAGTTGATTAAGCTTCTTGAAATTAAGATGTGAGAGCTTCTTGTGCCAATTCCAACTTTCATCACTTGTTGCTTTGCTGTAGAGACATCTAACAATTCCTTTAGATGTATCACTTAAGCTGGCTTCATATATGTTACCATGTCTTTGACCAGTTAGAACAATGTCTCCATTCTGCATATTCAAGATTTTGCATCCTTCTTTGTCAAAGATTGATTTGTAACCTTTATCACCCAGTTGACTTATGCTTAAAAGAGTATGTTTCAAGCCTTCAACCAGTGCTACATTTTCTATGATGACATTCCCCAAAACAATTGAGCCATATCCCAGAGTTTCTCCTTTATTGCCATCTCCAAAAGATATTACTGGGTCAGCTTTCCTCTCAAACTTTGTAAGCAGGGACTTCTTTCCAGTCATATGTCCAGAGCATCCACTGTCCAAGATAATTGAATGCTTCTTTCCTGTGCCCTGCAAACAAAAAGTAACTAGTTAGAATTTTTTAGGACCCAACTTTGATTGGATCCTTTCTTACTAGATTTAGAAACAACAGGCTTTGAAGATTTTGCTTTTACTTTACCTGTTGCAGAGTCAACCTTAGACTCTGATTTCACAAACTGTTTGTGACTAGGAGTTTCAGATTTCAAAGAATAATAGTCATAATACAGTTCATGATATTTTCTACACATGTAAATGGAATGAAGTAAACTACCACAATGATAACAAGCTTTTTGTGGTTGGTATTGAATTTTCTGAGTCTTGGGGAATCTGGACTCAGTTTTCCAAGAAGGTTTTTGATTGCAGTCTAGGGCCAAATGATTATGATTTCCACATTTATAGCATTTCTTCCTAGGTGCATCAGGTACATTCTTGTAATTATTCTCTTTGTTAATACCTTCTTTTCTATTCCTATTTCTTTTGACTTTGCTAGACTCTGAAATGTCATCTAGTCTCTGTTTCAGCTGAGACTTAGACAGAAAACCTATGTTCACATTCTTAGGTTTCTCTAACACTCTTTCATCTGAACTGTTATTGTCAATCCTCTTGTGCACAACTGGGGTGCCATTAGAATCAACAAACTTAACATGTTTAGGTTCAGAAACTGTTTTCTTACCTTCAGATTTAGATGTGCTAGCTTCTACTTTACTATCATCATTGACAATAGCTAATTTTTCTTCTTGTCTAGCCTTATCAAAACCTAAACCATTAACCTTACCACGAATTCCATTTTCGATGATTTCTTTTGTCTTTTTACCAGAAATGTTAATGGTCTTAATCACATCTCTCTCTTCCTCTAGTTCTTTTCTGACATAGTCATAAGCCTCAAGAATAACACTATAATCATGCTTAGCTTTATCAGAACTTAACTTGTATTCTTCCATTTGAATTAACTCAGATTCAAGAAAATTATTTCTATCCACTAATTTATCATTCTTAACCTTAAGTTCATCTTTTTCACAAGTAAGAATTCTAAAATTAGTCATAAGATTCTTAAACTCAGCATGGATAGTTCTAATTTCATCAGAATTTAAGCTATCAAATGAATCAAGAGAGTGAAGTGATACCTTAACAGAGGATGGAGAAGTTTTCTTTGGAGATCCAGGTTTGTCTGAACCATTTGACATCAATGCAATGTTGTCATAATCCAATTCATCTTCAGAATCACTGGAATCAGCCCAATCCTTCTGTGTCACCATAAGTGCATTACCTTTTCCTGAATTCCTAGGCTTCTTACACTCACTAGCAAAGTGTCCAAGCTCGCTGCAATTAAAGCACTTGATCTTGGCCTTATCAAGCTTGACAATTGTCCCTTTGCCTTTGTCACACTTCTTCTCCTCCTCTTTTGAAAAGGTCCTTTGCTAAATCTTCTTCTGTTGAATCTTCCTTTCTTGAAAGCTTTAGCAAACATAGCAAAGAGTTCTTGCATCTCTGATTCAGAATCACTGTTGTCAGAGTTTATATCAGTCTCTGACTCAGAACTTTCTTTGCTTTTCTTCTTCCTTGAGTTCTTTACAGCAATCTCTTCATGCTGTTCTTCAGGAAGCTTCTTTAATTCAGATTGAGCAGTAAGTGCAATAGTTTTCATCTTTCCTTCACTCATGCTCTTCTTCTGCTGCTTGTCAAGTTCATAAGCTCTCAATTTTCCATATACTGCCTCTAATGAAATCTCATCCAGATCATTAGCTTCCTCAATCGCAGATATCTTCTCATTGTAGAAATCAGGCAAAGCTTTCATGAACTTTGTATTCATATCCTCCAAGTCATAATATTTACCATGCATGGCCATCTCGTTGACGAGTTTTGTAAACCTATCAAAGGTATCAGTGAGTGACTCACCAGACTTGGATTCAAAGTACTCATACTGTTGTATAAGTAATGTCCTCAAATTCTTCCTGACAGGCTTAGTTCCTTCACAGTGAACCTTAAGATTGTCCCATATATCCTTAGCAGTTTTACAAGAGAGAACATAGTTAGTGAGAACAGAATCAAGACTGTTGAATAATATGTTTCTCACTTTAGCATCTTTAAGAAC
This sequence comes from Kitagawia praeruptora, assembly GCA_037693485.1. Classification (NCBI taxonomy): domain Eukaryota; kingdom Viridiplantae; phylum Streptophyta; class Magnoliopsida; order Apiales; family Apiaceae; genus Kitagawia; species Kitagawia praeruptora. The sequence continues at coordinate 45,868,226 of CM075345.1, read as the reverse complement.
ATTCTCCTTGTCCTTATCTGACCATTCAGATTTTGGCTTCTCTGCTGTATGTTCTGGAACAACCACACCATCAACAGTTGCTTGTCCAACGACCTTTATTGGAACAAAAGGTCCATCTCTGATTCTGTCAAGATAATCAGGATCTGTTGTTTCCAGATGATGCAACATCTTTACTTCCCATAGAGTATATTCGTTTCTCTTGAGCATAGGAATCTTAGTATTCCCATCCTTGTAACCAGACATGATTGCAGATCTTTATGATTATTCGAAATCAACCTGCTCTGATACCAATTGTTAACTCGAATAACTTGTAGAAGGGGGGGGGGTTGAATACAAGTTATATAATCGTGTCTGATTTTTGCTTGATTATATGAACGAATGAATCAAACTCTGTTTGTATTAATAAGATCAAATACAAACTCTACCAAAGGTGTACAATACCTTTAGAAGCTGCTGACAATACAAATCTCTCTCTCTGTTTGTACTCTCGTATACTCACGATTACAAACCTTATGAACACTTTTTTACAATGATATAGAGAGAGTATTTATAATACTACCTATCAACTAATAACAGAAAGATATAATCTATACATGACAATGTTCTGCCTTCTAGTCGATAGTTTCCTTCAATAGAAAACTCTTTCCTTCATAATATCTTCTTGCTTGTTCTTCAAACAACGATCCTGTTTTATAGCACTTGCCAGTTTCTGTAGCATCCACAATGACATCATCAGTAACACGACTGATATCAGGATTTCATCTTGTATCATCAGTATCTGATCATCATCAGTATTAGACCGTCATCAGGATTTGTTCTTTGTTCCTGACATTTAGTCTCCGATACACTGTTCATTCCTACTAAACTGTATAGATAACTGTTTTACACATAAATCCTATATATAGTGCTAAATCCTTTATAAGATCAGGATTACAAGAAGTATAATGTGTAAATTCTATTCTTAACATCACAACTTATAAATTATTCCTAACAGACCTTACCAGATAAAGTCAGCCATTTGGGAAGGAACCTACCACTTAATGGATATGGATGGGAACCTCATTCCAAGAGCTTGGAATGCGGAGCATCTCAAGAAGTATTATCAGTAATTCTCTTTTATTATGCTTTCTTAGGTAAAGAAAGGCTCTTTCAGCCCAAGAATAAAGGTAGCTTATTAGTTATAGCTGCCCAGAATTGTTAATTCTAGTATTTTAATTTTGCATGTAATCGGGGGGTACTTGATGTGAACCTTCCTATTTGCAAGACAATTTTCTTTATTGAGCAGTGATAGCTCTGCGTTGAATTTGTTGATTGCAGCATTGATGATTATAGCTTCCTAATAGTTCTTTTACGTAACAGTAATTACCCAAAAGAACAGGGGGGTAGTATTCCTACTTAGACAATATTGTGCATGATATGATTAGCCTTTTCATATGCCAATTTGAAAGTTTTAAGTGCTTGTTTTAGTACTTGTGAAACAGGTTACCTTGGCGAACAGGTTCCTGCAACATTGATAGCATACGAATATGAATGTGAACCTGAGTCGAAAAGGTTCTGAGAAGTGTGAGTACAATTTGACAGAATACGTGGACTACGAATGATTGATATGAAAAAAGCCCCAGGTAGCTTCCTGGGCATCGAGAAAAAAGCCCCAGGTAGCTTCCTGGGCATCGAGAAAAAAGCCCCAGGTAGCTTCCTGGGCATCGAGAAAAAAGCCCCAGGTAGCTTCCTGGGCATCGAGAAAAAGTCCCAGGTAGCTTCCTGGGCATTGAGAAAAAGCCTCAGCTGACTGAGCACGACATTGTTGCCAAAAGCCTCAAGTTCCTTGAGCACGAGAATTAAAGTCCTGACAAAAGGCACCTTAAGGAACCTGTATGGAGCCGAGACTGGCATACAGGAACCTGAAACTATACGTTTCACCCCTCCGTGGAGCTGCCACTGGACGAGAGGAAGTGGGAACTTGTGTGGAGCCTAGACCGGCACACTTGTTCTTAAAGAGAAGCCTAATAAGCTCTCCCTCATGTGGAACCGCCTCTGGCACATGGGAAGAAGGAATAAGTTCCTTAGCATTTACCTTCATAAGATGTCTAGCCTGACACATGAAGAAGAGGAATCTGTGTGGACTCCCAGAACGGCGCACAGGTTCCTAGAATCGCCTCGAGGCACAAAAAGGAACCAACATGTCTCGAGGCATGTTGGGACCTAGAGAATAGGATTGGGAACCAAGCAGGTTACCTTTCCAAAAGAAAAAGGAACTAACATGTCTCGAGGCATGTTGGGACCTAGAGAATAGGATTGGGAGCCAAGCAGGCAACCTTTCCAAGAGATGACCCGAATTAAGCAAAAGAAAGATTTTACTAACATTAACTATTTTCTGTTTTATGTTTTATATTTTCATTTGCAGGGTAAATCAACTATCTGTAGGGAACCTGGTTTAAATGTAGGAAAGACTATCAAGGGAAGCTGCAGTACAAGTTGTAGTGATAAAGACCTGTCTTGAAGTATAAATAAAAAGAGGTCCTATATCTGCAAGTAAGTCGTATTTGGTTATATTTATGCATGAAAAGTGAAAGTATGAATGCATCCTGTTTCTTACAACGGGTTAGCCCACGTAAGCTTGGGTGCAAAAGTATGGACACTAATTGATTCTTAAGGTGCATGATGATAGAATATTCTACGGTATCTTAGGAAAAAGTTGTGCAGTATTAATCCTAGATGCAAGTTGGAAGTTTAGCATGCATGATTGTATAAATAAACAGAGAGATATAGCAAAAAATAGAAAATTATCATAGGAAACCAGAGTTATAAGGTACGAAGGCCATAAACCAAATTTAAAGTTTACATATTGCAAGGCACTACGAGGGGCCCGCAACCTCATTTAAAGTTATCAAAAGTTTAAACAGCAAATAGACAAATTTAAGAAGGAGGTATTTTGTCGGATTCTTCGACGACTGGAGGAGTTGGCAAGGTGGTTGGAGTGACTTCAGGGGCAAGGACCTCTGCAATCTCAAGGATAGTACCTGGAGACCTCTCAACCGTAGCCACGGGAGGTACAGGATCCTGCGGAATCGCAGCTTCATCTTCAAAGTCACGGATCATTCCTACCACGTCTTCACCATGGAGAGACCAGTTTAACTCAGGCATCTTCTCCCACATGGATCTCATGTAGTCTCGAATACCCTCGTTGTAACCTTCATCATATCTGGCTTTCTCCTTTATGAGCATAGAGGATTTGACAGCATCAGCAACAGCATTCAAGGCATCCACCTGAGTCTCCAACTCGTTAATCTTCTCCAGCGTTGATAGCTTTTCATCACCCAGATTCTTGACTTGAGCCTGAAGCTTCTCATTATCATTCTTTAGAGAGGTCTCAACAGCTTTGGCTCTCCTCACAGCAGCAGTAGCTAGGTTCACCTTCTCTTCCTTAGCAGCCAGTTCCTCCTTCAGCTTTGAAACTTCTCCTTGCAATCGGAGGTCGTATTGTGTCTTCTAAGCAAAATCGTCGCAGTACCTAAGGGCAAAGAATGCATTCTGTGTAGCAGAGAATCTTATGGCATGCATAGCTTCAGTAGAATCCATCTTAGCCCAGCTGGCAACCGCTTTTGGAAGCACATGTATATCAATCAACTCTTTAAATTGATTCTGTGCCACAGCTGATTCGACCTTCACAGCCTTACCTTTCTTCATGGATCGAGTCTGAGAGCTCCCAGAAAGATCACGTGTGGTTTGAGCAAGCTTGCGTTTGGAGGAGTTTGATGGTTGGTTCTGAGTGTATGCTGGAGTAGGAACCTGACTTATAGGAGTTGCAATGTGCGGAACCTCCTTGTCCTCAGTTTTGAAGATCTCATCTACGTTTTTGGTCCGTTTAACAAAAGAAGGAACCTTAGGAGCCATGTCTGCATAAGCCAACAAATTAAGATTAGAGGTGTATATATGGAGCAAACAAGTATAATTGCACAGATACAGTTAATAAGAGAAGCATAACTACGAATAAACTCATACCAGAAGTTGAAGGAATAAAACCTAAGGCAATCAGATTATCAGGAGTCATCAAAATCAAACAATCTCTAGTGGAGGTTGATAGTTTCAAAATCTCAGTTGCTTTTTCCAAGCAAACTCCAGTAAGGACGGTTTGCTTAGGGATATTGGGTCGACAATTAAACTCATACCTGACATAGGGGCAGTTATAACAATACAGAAACAGTTCCGGCCATTGTTCAAAGTTTTGTTTAACATTTTTTATGCACTGACCTTGGTGGCAAGGCCAGGCTGAAAGGTAAAAACAGCCAGAACTCCTCCCAGTGTCTTTCAGTCTGAAGAAATAGCCTAATTCAGGGGTTGTCAAAGGAACTGTAAATTCGTTGGAGTATAGTATAAAGGTGCTGATGGCTAACCGATAAGAATTAGGGGTGAGTTGCATTGGTGCTAGTTCATAAAAGTCAAGAACCTCTCGTAAGAAAGGATGGAGAGGCATGGAAATGCCTACCCTCAAAAAACACTACGCCATAGATGGCCTATAGCAACCCCCAAACTGTGTTACCATAGACCCCATTTTGAAGTTACCATAGGCCAAAATAGGGCTATGGTAACACCTCAGCTGTGTTAGGTTCTTAGCAGTAACTACAAGTATCTAAGGTAACATCAAAACACAGCCTAAGGTAACATAGCAAATGTGGTTACCAAAAACCTCTATAGCAACATCTTAAACACTCTATAGTAACATAGTTTGTGTGTTACAATAGATGATACAAATTTGCATAATATTATGGGGCCCACACGTGGGATCCACGTACATTTGGGTCCACATGTGGGGCCCACTTTTTGGACCTACCGTGGGGCCCACCTGCTCATTGTGCAAGGCCTATTGTAACACCTAATATTACCTATTGTAACACCTAATATCACCTGCTGCAACATCCCTGTTGCAACACACATTTTACCTATTGTAACACCATAAATGTAACAAAATAAAAATGCACCAACAGAATATTGAATTTCCATAAAACAAACCAACAACAATTCACGTCCTAATTTAATTCACCAACAACATTTATCTGACGAATGGACAAGAACATTTATCTGACAAATGTATACTAACTTTACAATTCTACCGATATAAGAAACACAAAAAAATTAAAATCAGCTTCCATGTATGTGAAGTCTTTGATCCATCTTTTAGTTGCATCATCTCCGAGACGTTATAGGTATAGGCGTATAGGACGTTGAAAATCTGCATGACCTTGTCTTTGGCCTTCTTGAAATCTGCATGTGTTGCCTCAAAGCTTTGAATGTCAAAGGTGTCCTGTATAAATTAGCCAAAAGAGTTTATTACTAGCTTGTATGCCATGGTAAAAGTTCTGCAATATTGTTTCTTAGAGTCTAAACAATCAGTGTCCTTTAACAAACAAAAGCTTTTATATAGTGAAAATGCACACCTAGAGGGGGGTGAATAGGTGTAAATGGCTAACTATGTATAACTAAAACTGATTTTAAGAATTACCAGAAACAGCTTACTGATTTTGTTTTATGCAGAGACAAATGGTATGCTGAATGCACAGATAATCAGTACAGTAAAATGCAGAAATAGTAAGCCAGATGCAAGCAGTAAGTAAAGAGCAGAAAATAAAGAACACAAAGACTTTTAGCCAGGTTCGACCCCTAACCCCTATGGTCTACGTCCTGGTCCCTTACCAACTTGGTAAGAGAATATATTATTGATCACTGAAATAAAACCAATTACAAGATACAATAATATATCTCCCTTAATTCCCAGCTGTTGACAAATGGCGTGCTGAACTCCTGTTTCTGAACTTGCTCTCTAAGCTATACTTCCCAAGTATACTTCTCTAGCAACGTTCACCAAACCCTAGTTCCCTAGCCAAACTGTCCAACAACTAATCCTTACAAATCGAACAATACAATCAATAAAGGATACAACTCAAACTATGAACTCTTTAGAATATAGCACGTAAGAATATATTAAGAGCTCGAGAGAATGAAAGATATAGCAATGAAAAACCGAGTTGTTTGAAATCTTGTGTGCTTGAATATTTTCTCTGAAGTGTTCTCTTGATTGATCAAAACGAAAGAACACAAGAACAGGTTTATATAGCTTCACACCAACGTTCAGAAAATCAATCACCAATTTATTCGAACTGTTAGAATCAATTTCCAACGTTCAATTGGTTAGGGATTTTACAAACGTTCTTGTGAACGTTAGACAGAGGGTTTGGAAGAAAGAAATCGATGAAAACATAACCCTTCTGATTTGTATAGATATAAAACGTGTATAGGAGATTTTGACGAAAGAAAATCTTTTAAATAAGGAAACTCCTATAAGTTTTATAAAATAATTTAAATAAGGATATTTGAAAAGATTTGAGCTCTAGAATATATTGTGTACGTATTATATAATAAAGAGTCCTCACAATATATTTCCTGAATTACATTCATGAGAATTTGTCTTGATAAATAACTTCAGGATTCTGGCAGTTTGCAAATGGCTTGCTGTTTGTGACTGTCTGCTGGAAATAGCTTGCTGGACTGTCTCTGTTGTAGTACAAAATGGCTTGTTGAATATATATTCTCTGTAAACTTAATATACCCTGCAAAACCAAGTTAGTACAACCATAACACAATGTTTTATATCAAACTACAAGCAAATAGCTTGCTGAATGTGATCATCAAAACCATAGGAGTATCAATCTCCCCCTTTTTGATGATTACACAATATTTAGGAGAAATAATAACTCCCCCTAAATCCCTGCATATTAGTACATTTTGATATAAAACAGATTCAAGATAAACAAGCATAATAATCATATCTAAACCGAATATCTTGACCAAACAAGCAAATAAATTCTCCTAAATTTCTCCCCCTTAATCCATCAAAAAAAAAATTCAACAAAAAGAACATTAGTCCAGGTCTGGAATAAGCATAGAGAAATAAAATTTGAACAGTTAAATCAAGATAGTGACATATAAACAATTCAGATACAAATGGTAAGCCAACGTTACCCATTCTGTGCTTGTCAGCTTGCTGACTACACAGTACACATGCCAAGTTCCATTCGAATGGCTGCAAATCTTTCTTCAGCCAATTGCTTTGTGAAAATATCTGCCAGTTGAACTTCAATTGAAACAAATACCAACTCAATCTTCCCCTTTGCTGCATTATCTCTCAAGAAATGATGACGAACGTCGATATGCTTTGTTCTTGAATGATTCACAGGATTCTTGGAGATATTGATAGCACTCGTGTTGTCACAATATATTGGAATTTTGCCACACTTGATATTAAAATCCCTTAGAGTTTGAATCATCCATAAAATTTGAGAGCAGCAGCTACCAGCTGCTAGATATTCTCCTTCAGCCGTTGATAGAGCCACAGAAGCTTGCTTTTTGCTTTGCCACGAAACCAAGCTTTGTCCAAGAAATGTACAAACACCACTTGTACTCTTTCTATCAGTTTGAGACCCTGCATAATCTGCATCACTATACCCCACGAGATCAAAAGTATTTGTGATAGGATAGAACAAACCAAGATTGATAGTACCACTTAAGTATTTAAAAATTCTTTTAACCGCATTTAAGTGAGACTCTTTAGGGTTGGATTGAAACCTTGCACAAACACAAACACTATACATGATATCAGGTCTTGAGGTAGTTAAATATAATAAACTTCCAATCATACCTCTATACCTTTTGACATCCACATCCTTACCATTCTCATCTGCAAACAGCTTGCTGTTTTGAGTCATAGGAGTTGTTTTTGCTTTGACATCTTCAAAACCAAATCTTTTGAGCAGATTCTTTGTATACTTGGATTGATGCACATAAATACCATCATTGGTTTGCTTGATTTGGAGACCCAAGAAATAGTTGAGTTCCCCCATCATGCTCATGTCAAATTCATTGTACATGCACTTAGAAAACCACTCACACATAGATTCATTAGTAGCACCAAATACAATATCATCCACATATATTTGTACAACAAGAATATCTTTACCATTTTGCTTAGTAAATAATGTTGGATCGATATTACCTCGAGTAAATCCATTTTTGAGAAGAAACTTACTAAGCCTCTCATACCATGCTCTAGGGGCCTGCCTTAAACCATATAATGCCTTCTTGAGCTTGTAAACATAGTCATGAAACTTCTCATGTTCGAATCCAGGAGGCTGTTTGACATAGACTTCCTCATCCAGCACGCCATTTAGGAATGCACTCTTTACGTCCATTTGATATAACTTGAATTTCTTGTAGCATGCATAAGCAAGAAGCATTCTGATTGATTCTAAACGAGCTACAGGTGCATATGTTTCTTCAAAATCAATTCCTTCTTGTTGATTATAGCCTTGAGCCACGAGCCTTGCCTTATTTCGAGTAACTGTTCCAAATTCATCCACTTTGTTCTTGAACACCCATTTGGTTCCTATGATAGAAGCATCTTCTGGTGGTTTTACAAGTTCCCAAACATCACATCTCTCGAATTGGTTGAGTTCCTCTTGCATTGCCATGATCCAATTTTCATCTTCTAGTGCTTCCTTGATATTTTTGGGTTCTTCTTGAGCTAAAAAGGCAGCATAAGCACAAAAGTTTGCTTTTCCTCTCCTTGTTGTGATTCCATCTGAGATATTTCCAATGACAAGTTCTGGAGGATGATTCTTTACTGTCCTTGTAGCTTTTGATAGAGAATGTTGAGCAATTTCTTCATGTGAAGTGATTCTGACCACTTCAGCTTGCTGATTTGCATTTCCAGCTTGCTGTTTTCCATTCTCAGTAGTGTTGTTGGCTTGCTGACTTCCAGTTTCAGCAGAATTGTTGGCTTGCTGATTTTCAGTAGCTTGATGTTGTATATTATCAATTTCACCTGCAAATTCTTCCTCGTCTCTTGGCAGATCATTGTTAGGTTCTTGAAAAGTAACATCAATAGATTCTTCAACTATATGTTTATTTAAGTTATAAACTCTATATGCTCTACTAGTTAAAGAATAGCCAAGAAAAATAGCCTCATAAGATTTAGCATCGAATTTACCATCATTATCAATTGTCTTGAGCACAAAACACTTTGAGCCAAAGATTTTGAAGTAACTAATGTTTGGCTTCTTTTTCCTCAACAATTCATACGGAGTTTTGTTCAAAATAGGCCTGATTATGACTCTGTTCAACAAATAGCACGCTGTATTCACTGCTTCTGCCCAAAAACTTCTAGGCAGCTTGCTTTCTTGCAAAAGAGTCCTTGCAGTTTCTTGTAGTGACCTGTTCTTCCTTTCTACCACTCCGTTTTGCTGTGGAGTCCTTGGTGCAGAAAATTCATGTGAAATTCCTCTTTTTTCATAATAAGCAATGAAGTCTTTGTTGAGAAATTCACCTCCTCTATCACTCCTTATACCTACAAGTCTTGTATTCAACTTGTTCTCAAGTAATTTGATTAGCTTCTTAAACTCATCAAAAGCACAATCTTTAGTACGAAGAAATAATACCCATGTAAATCTAGAATAATCATCTACAATCACTAAACCATATTGTTTACCTCCAATACTCTTGTAAGCTTCTGGACCAAATAAGTCCAAATGCAGAAGCTCTAAGGGTTTAGAAGTAGATACCATTTTCTTTGATTTGTGAGTACTTCGAAGCTGTTTTCCCAATTGGCAAGCTGAACATACTTCTGTTTTGACATACTTTAGTTTGGGCAGCCCTCTCACTAGTTTCTTGCTTGATAACTTTCTGAGCAAATCCATGTGTGCATGTCCCAATCTTCTATGCCAAATATATGGATCATTATCCATTGCAGCCAAACAGCATGCTGTTTCCTGCAAATCGAAGTCTAATACATATATATTTCCTTCCCTTCTAGCAACTAGGGGGATTTTGTTAGTACCAATAGTAATAATAGCTTTATCAATGCCCAATTCAACATGATGTCCATTATCAAATAATTGAGTGACACTAAGCAAATTATAAGTAAGGCCTTTGACAAATTGAACTTTATCAATTGAAATATTACTATTACCAATAGAACCGGTACCAAGGATTTGAAGAGTTTTGCTATTCCCAATTGTCACTCTTCCACCCTTTTTCATTTTGAGATTCATAAACTGAGATTTGTCTCCACACATATGTCTTGTGCATCCACTGTCCAAGATCCATTGCTTTGACTTGACCTTAGCAGTAAGGCACATCTACAAAACAAACAAAAATACCTCAATGTTTTGGTACCCATATAGGTTTGGGTCCAGGTTGGTTAGTAGCAAGAATATATAAAGCATTTAAATCAGATTTCTTGATCCACATTTGGACCACTTTTGGGGACTGATCATTCTGTTGGTAAGCTGTTTGTCTCCTGCTATTTGTATTCTGGTATGCTGTTTGTCTCCTGTCTGGTCCATTCTGGTAAGCTATTTTCTGTTTGCCTGATCCATTCTGGTATGCTGTTTTCGTCTTATGATATACTTGAACCACACAATTCTTTTCCAGATGTCCTTTTCCACCACATTTGTTGCATGTCTTCCAAGGCATAGCATAATTGTAGGGAATGCCATTCCTTCCATCATATTTGAGCACCTTATCTTTCTTGTTGAAGTTTAGACCAACACCTTCTCTGACTAAGGGGACATTTGCCTTCTTCATCATTGTCTTTAAAGTGTCTTCACCTTGAACAAAAATTTCCATGCCCTTCTTGAGATCTTTGACTTCTGTTTCTAGGAGAGTGATCACTTCAGCTTGCTGTTTGATGAGTTCAGCTTGCTGGATTCTCTTTTCAGCAGTTTTTGAGGATTAGTCTTGACTAGATTCCTTCATTTTGTATGATTCCAATGCTTTAGCTTTAGTTTTGACATCAGACCTTAGCTCTTTGATTTCTTCAGTCAAGGTCTTGTTTCTCTTTTCAAGTAACTTGACATTTGCCTCTAAATGTCTGTTCTTAGTATTCAGTTCCTTGATCTCTGTAGCTTTACTGAATGAAGTTGAATCCCATTCTTCCATTTTTGGCAACAGATCTTTTACCATTTTGGATAAATAGGCATTCTTATCAGTCAGCTTGCTGATTTCAGCCTTTAGTGCCATGTGTTCTTCAATTGTAACACTATTTTGTTCCTGCATGGTTAGTGAATCTAACAAAGTATCATCTGAAGAAATATAATCATTAAAAGAGTTTACCTCACTCTGATCTTCTTCAGAATCAGTTTCAGCATACACTCCTTCTGAATTTCCTAGAACAGATTCATCTTCAATTCCAACAAGTGCTAAGTTCACCATTTCTTCACTTGAGTCATCACTCGAATCTGAATCATCATCACTCCAAGTCAGTAGAGCCTTTGATTTCTTCTTATCCTTGAAAACAGTAGGCTGTTTTGACTTCAGTTTGTAGCAGTTCCTTTTATAATGACCTGGCTTGCCACATTCGAAACAAGTTTCCTCCTTAGAGTCTTTTGAGCCTTTCTTGTTGTTGTAGTAGCCACCTCTTTCCCTTTTCATCATATTCTTCTTTTCTATCAGCCTCTTGATCTTCTTTGAAATAAGTGCAAGTTCCTCATCTGAATCAGATTCATCATTAGAGTCAATTGGCTTGCTGTTTTTAGAATGGAGAGCCATATTCTTCATCTTTTCTGTTGGAGCTTTAACACTTGAACTTCCCACCTGATTTCCATTTATCTTGCTTTCAAATTGCTCTAGCTCAGCAAATACAGCCAAGTGATCCATAGTATCAATAAGTGGTGAGGATTCCAAGGCAGTAACTTTGGCTTCGTAGATAAATGGTACTGCACTTAAGACCTTCATATTGATTTCATCTTGTGGTATAGATTTTCCAAGCCTCTTCAGTGAATTAATAGTAACTTGAAATCGTGCTTGACTATCCTTGATAGTTTCACCTTCATTAAGCTTGAAGTTTCCAAAGTCATTCATTAGCTTGCTAAGTTTCACCTTCTTTAGAGATTTCGAACCTTCATGATAAGTCTCCAAAGCATCCCACATTTCTTTTGCTGATTTGAGTGAAGATACTTTATCATACTCAGCCTGATTCAAACCATTCATAAGAGAACTCCTTGCCTTTCCATTGTAGCCAAGTTTGATTAATTCATCCGGAGTGAGATCATCAACATCCTTTGGCTTGCCATCCTTATCAAGAAAGACATATGGACCTTTTTGCACAACTCTCAGAACTAATGGATCTCTGGATAAGTGAGTTTCCATGCTGCTTTTCCACCAGTGGTAGTTGTGTGTGCCATGAAGAAGTGGAGGCCTAAAATCAGATTTTCCTTCGGGATAGTTTTCAGCCATTATGATCGAATACTTTCCTGTTACAGAATTGTTAGTATACCAAAGCTCTGATACCAAATGAAAATGCACACCTAGAGGGGGGTGAATAGGTGTAAATGGCTAACTATGTATAACTAAAACTGATTTTAAGAATTACCAGAAACAGCTTACTGATTTCGTTTTATGCAGAGACAAATGGTATGCTGAATGCACAGATAATCAGTACAGTAAAATGCAGAAATAGTAAGCCAGATGCAAGCAGTAAGTAAAGAGCAGAAAATAAAGAACACAAAGACTTTTAGCCAGGTTCGACCCCTAACCCCTATGGTCTACGTCCTGGTCCCTTACCAACTTGGTAAGAGAATATATTATTGATCACTGAAATAAAACCAATTACAAGATACAATAATATATCTCCCTTAATTCCCAGCTGTTGACAAATGGCGTGCTGAACTCCTGTTTCTGAACTTGCTCTCTAAGCTATACTTCCCAAGTATACTTCTCTAGCAACGTTCACCAAACCCTAGTTCCCTAGCCAAACTGTCCAACAACTAATCCTTACAAATCGAACAATACAATCAATAAAGGATACAACTCAAACTATGAACTCTTTAGAATATAGCACGTAAGAATATATTAAGAGCTCGAGAGAATGAAAGATATAGCAATGAAAAACCGAGTTGTTTGAAATCTTGTGTGCTTGAATATTTTCTCTGAAGTGTTCTCTTGATTGATCAAAACGAAAGAACACAAGAACAGGTTTATATAGCTTCACACCAACGTTCAGAAAATCAATCACCAATTTATTCGAACTGTTAGAATCAATTTCCAACGTTCAATTGGTTAGGGATTTTACAAACGTTCTTGTGAACGTTAGACAGAGGGTTTGGAAGAAAGAAATCGATGAAAACATAACCCTTCTGATTTGTATAGATATAAAACGTGTATAGGAGATTTTGACGAAAGAAAATCTTTTAAATAAGGAAACTCATATAAGTTTTATAAAATAATTTAAATAAGGATATTTGAAAAGATTTGAGCTCTAGAATATATTATGTACGTATTATATAATAAAGAGTCCTCACAATATATTTCCTGAATTACATTCATGAGAATTTGTCTTGATAAATAACTTCAGGATTCACTACACCATAAAAGGCCTACGACCACATTTAGAGCCTATGTTGCCTTTGGATATGTTGCCTTTGCCATGCATATTTTTGGCTATTACAACATTATCATTTTTATGTTGCCTTAGGTAACAAAAATATGTTGCCATAGAATAAAAGTGTTTGCATGTTGCTGTAGGTATGAAAATGTGTTGCCATAATTTTGCAATGAACAAAATTTCACATTTTCTACAAAAATAAAAATTTTAACCTTTTTTCACATGAAAATTAATTTTTTTGGATAAAAATAAATAAAATTTTTTGATAAAAATCAAGCATATTCCAGTAGAAGTAAATAATTCATTAAAAATGTTAAAATATTTAAAGATGAATTAATTAATTTTTATGTTCATTAAATATTATTAAAATGAATTTTTTTAAACATATTCTAAAGTATCAATAACAAAAAATCATATATGATAAAAAAAATTTAAATGTATTATTTCAAATTATGTAAAAGAAATTGAAAATATAATGAAAAAATAAGAAATAAATAAAGAATGAAAAAGTAAATTGTTTTTCCTTATTTAACAAAAAATATTGTTTTTTCTTGAAATTTTGGGGTGAAAATTGGTGAGCGGGAGAAAGATGAAAAATTTGGACAGCGGCAAAAAATCCGCCCTTTTCCAATTTTTCCTTTATCAATTTGGTTCAAAACTTTATCACATTCACATACACTCAGTCGTCTCCCTCCCTATCGTATCTCTCTCCTCTTAGCTCTCCATCTAATTCGATCTCAAAATACAACGAATTAGACCTTCTTCAAAAGAGGGTTTTTCTAATTGAGGCTTCCTCTGTTGATTAGTATCGAATTGGACCATCTTTTCAAATTGGGGTTTTTTTATTAGAGTTTAAATTGATTTTAGTCTAAGAATTCAAATTGATTAATTTTTCTTTGATTGATTTGGGTTTTCCTTGTTTCTTTCAGGGCTTATTTGGATTCCCTCTACTTAGGTGTGGTGTTTCTTCGATTTGAATTTTGGGTCCTTTGTCTTCAACAAACCGCTTTGGTATCTGCGTTCAGCTCTCTGAACAAGAGAAGCGTCATTCTCGCTCTCACATGTAGCCCTCCCTCCTCCCCCCCCATCTCTCTCTCTCTCTCCCTCTCTCCATGTGTGTGTGTGTGTCTGTCTGTCTCTGTGTGTTTCTATGTGGATTTTGTGACAGAGTTTTTGAATATATGGAGTTTAATTATTGAGAAGAAAGGAAATTGGAAGTCTTTTTGGTCTTTTTAGTTTGGTTTTTTGATGGTTTGCTATTTGGGTCTATTGTTCTCTTATGATTATGGGATTATTAAAATTACAGTGTTCTTTGATTTACTTATATTTTCTGTGCAAGTAGCTTAATTAGATTGTTATTTGATGTTGCCTTTCGTCCAGACATTACTTGTGGGTATGTTTGGTTTGGTTTAGAATATGAAGTTTGAGTTTTGCTTTTATTTTGATGTTTGGAAGCTGGAAAGTAGTGAGAATGTACAGTTACCAGAGGCTTCAGCTTTAGCAAGACATCTAGTTGTAGTCTTTAGTTTAATTAATTTAGCAGTAAAGAGTTGCTTTAGTTATTTTGCAATCTGATTTTCTCTTGAAATCTTTTATTCCAACTTTCTGAGATATATAGTGTCTTAGAATTGTCTTATGCTATTACAGATCTGCCTTAAAATTATAGATTAGAACTAGTTTGTTGATCATTGAATCACAGAATTAATTTGAAAAAAAAATCACTCTAATGAGCTTTGCTCTGATTTGCAGCTTGGCAACTACATTCCTTTGAGGGTGTTCTGTATTGTAGGCCACACTTTGATCAACTCTTCAAAAGAACTGGCAGCCTCGACAAGAGTTTTGAAGGTACCTAATTTTTAAGAGATTGGGATTTGTATAATCATAATTCTATGATTTCAAACTATTGTATCTGCTACAATTTTCTTTTAGGAACACCAAAGATTGTCAAACCAGAGAAACCTATCGACAATGAGGTAAATATCTAAGAACCTTATTGTATATCTATTGAGATAGTACATTGAAGTACAGTCATTACTGTAAAATTATGAATTTTAACATGTATCTGGTTTTTTTATATAAAAATCAGATTCAAAATGTCACCAATGGTTTTTTTATAGTCACCTGCATTTGTAATACTAAAACAGAACAGATTCTCACTGAAAACCAGATGATAAGATATGTAAGGATGCTATAACGTCCCCAGTGACCCAAATAATATGCTGGAGTTTAAATCAAAGTTTTTCACCGTAATGCTGCTAATCTTATTGTTTTAGCAGAAAGCAAAAGTTTCGAGCATGTTTGTGGGGACAAGAGATAAATGTTTGGCGTGTACGAAAACTATTTATCCAACTGAGAAGGTAATATGTTTCTACTGTATTTTTTTTACATGCAAAGTTACCCGATTCACTGCATTTACCGAATACATGGAACTGAATTTCATCATTATTGTAGAAAACAGCAGCTGTAAGCAGCCTGTGATAGAAAAACTAGAAAAGAGAGCCAGTCTTGTGGCACTACAGGAAGAATTCATGTCGATAACAGCTCGGAATATGCTAAAAAGGTCTATACCATTCTTAAACCTAGTTGCAGAGGAGTTGATGACAAAAAATTTTGACTGAATAAAACTTTAGTTTAAGACCTTTGTCATTTTGTCGTTTTATTACTATTTCTGCCTTTGTAATATTCCTACTTTATTGTTTCTACATTAATTAATATGTCTTTCAGGCTTTCAGCTTTCCAAAACTGTTCTTATAGGTGAACATTGTTTTGGTTCTATAGTACTCAATATAAGAAAACTCGTAATTTTGTATTAACAGGTGGCAGTTCAGCTTTTGAAGGATGCGGTTGATTTGATAACAGATTCAGAGAAAGCACTTTCGAACTTTCTTTCTTACCTTCTATATGAGACTCTATCAAGGTACATCTTGACTTTATCAATGCTCATTTGCAAAAGTACTGCTAGGGAGATCAAAGGGGAGCTAGCATTCAGTGTTTTGATGAAATACTGGTAACACCCATATTGTTGTCTGAAGGTTTTTCTTTATTAATTGTTTTTGCTTAATGTTTTCTCTTTTTTTATTACAGTAGATTAGTATATTTTAAAGGATTGGCATATCAATCACTATCTTAAATTGCTAGTCCTGACTCCTAAATGTATGTAGATTTGTAATAATATGTAGTGGAAAATAAGATTATCATGTAATTTTGGATGTCATTGGCATTTTCTGTTCTTCATGTGTTCCTTGAGATTTTTCTGTGTTAAATGTGGATTCTGAGTGAAATGAGGCAGATTAGGTGTCTATAATTTGTTCATCAATTTTTTTTTGCAACCAACCCCAAAAATGGCATCTTGTGGTGTAAAAGTAATGACAATAATTGATTATGATTGTCTAACAACCATATCATTTCCACTCTTGAACAATAGAAGTTGTTTGCTGCTTGAAGTTCTTATATAAAGTTAAGTAGTAGTTCTTTGCAATTTAGTTAGCAGGCATATTCATGATTGCCTTTGATTGCACTTTTGCATGACCTCCTATGTTGCGTTTAAAGCAGCTGCTAATGACATGATTTAAGTTAAATGAATTTTTTATTTACCTTGACTAAATGCTATCATTTTAGAAGCAAGTGTTATCCCAAAATAATAGGCTCAATACATTCTTATTGCTTAATATTAATGTGTATGGTATATACCTAATTGATTTTACATTGAATTGTTTGCAGGTTGTAGACCACACGAAACATTATTTCAAGACCGATGACAATTGCATGTTGTAATTTTATGTAATGGATGTAATGTTTATTTTGGGTTAAGGATTATGAACTATTGTAATTGTATTGATTTGGTTATTTTGGAAATGCATATATTCAAATTGTATTCAAATTGTGTATTTTTGTTTTAAATAGAAAAGTGTTGCCATTGATGCGATAAAGTGTTGGTAAATAGGATAATTAATGTTAAAAAAGGTGCCAAAAAATGTTGCAGTAGACAAAAATTGTGTTGGCATAGCAACAAGTGGGTCCCCCTAGTGGGGTCCATTGGTGGGACCCAATAGTGGGTCCCACTGGTGGGATCCAAAAGTGGACCCCACTGGTGGGACCCACTATTTTTTAAAAAAATGTTTAACACAAAGGCAACATAATATTAGGTTGCTAAAGATTAATAATAATGTTGCTATAACAAGTCTATGCCAACATTAAAACTGGTGTTGCCATAGAGAATAAGAATGTTGCCATTGACACCAAAGGCAACGGCCAAAATAGCAACATCAGCAAAATGTTGCCTTTGGGGTTTTTTGGGCCTATAACAACATATTTTGGGCCTACAGCAACACTTTTTGGACGTTGCTGTAGGCCTTTTATGGTGTAGTGATTCTGGCAGTTTGCAAATGGCTTGCTGTTTGTGACTGTCTGCTGGAAATAGCTTGCTGGACTGTCTCTGTTGTAGTACAAAATGGCTTGTTGAATATATATTCTCTGTAAACTTAATATACCCTGCAAAACCAAGTTAGTACAACCATAACACAATGTTTTATATCAAACTACAAGCAAATAGCTTGCTGAATGTGATCATCAAAACCATAGGAGTATCATATAGAACATAATGAAAACAGAAGAATAGTGTGCCAGTGAATATTGTATTGCAAGCCAAATTTCACTAACGAATATGGAGGATCATATATGTATTTGTTTAAGGACTAATTAAGACAAAAAAAGTTCCATATTATTTGACTCATGCGGATGGTAGATAAAACGGATAAATAATTTGGTTTATGAAAAACATATTTTCAGGACCTGTGTGTAACACTACCTGATCCTCTCGTGATACTCAATGTTTCTCAGCACATATTTCAGCAGCAGACCCCATGGCAAAATCATTATACACATCCCACAGCCCATCTTTTAGCATTCCATCAACAAGAGAATCACCTATATCGTTATGCAGTAAGAGATAATACCCAACTGGATACTCAACTATATCATTATGCCACCAGCAACAACTATATAGTTAATACGAAGCAGTAAGAGATACGAAGCAAATAAAAAACTTATCGATTTTATGGCAAAATCGTTATGTGTAAAAACTAATCCAGTAAAAGGTACGAAGCAGTAAGAGATACGAAGGAATATGTGTAAATGTTTTACATAACTTGAAGCAAATATTGAAGATCTTCACAAATTTCCTCTGCAAATACAAAAAATATTAATGAGGTATATGGTATGCGATAATCACAAGAATCTTCTTGTCATCAATTTCAACTTCCCTTGTACAGGGCCAGGCCGTGGCAACCATTATAAAAAAGTAAAAAATAGAAAAAAAGAGGTTGTGGCCTAATTGATACTAAATAACACTACAAATTTATTTAAATATAAATCTGAGGATACTGTAAAGAATCAAGCCACAAGGTTGCTTAATAGGGTATTTATTTCATTAACATTTACGTGAGTCTGACTAGATGCTTGTGTAAGAGTATCAATTTTTCTTTTTTTGCTAATTTCCTAAACATATGTGGGGATAGGTGGAATGGTTAGCCTTAATACACTCTTACTTATATGTACATATAATCCGAGTCAGAAGGTTGTTGCAACTCTGATGGAAGACTTTCTTGGCAATCTCTGTACAGCTAGGAATATATTATTGACTGGTAGCTGTTGAATATTCTATCTAGCATGTGGTAATTTTCATGATAATGAATAATAAATCAGCAAATTATAATAATCTGCAATTGAATATTTGTTTAGTAAATCCATTATAGTAGTTCCCTATATTGTATTCTCCAAAAAACATGGGTACAGGAAAGGCCTCTTGATTGAGGAATATGAGAAAGCTCGTTGTTATGCATGTCTAAGATTAACTAAACATCCAGATTGTGTAGTGTGAAGCTCATATACAAGTTATAGTGTGAAGTTTTCCCAGTTAATCATATGATAGACACTGAACTATGGAGGCTACCTCTTGTCCATTTTCAAAGGCCCAGGATAGCTGAAATAGCTTCAGCTGAAGGTCCTTCCTTCTGAATAGATCTACAGAATGATCAACCTTTAAGAAAGATTTAAAATACGTAAACCATATTGACATAAATGCATAATGACTCTAGCTAATTAGCTATATATACCTCTAACAGAAAGTACCTGGAAGCATGATTAGTATTCTTATTCCTTAATCAGGACCTAGATAACTTAATTGCACCTACCTCTAATTTACCAGTTTACCACACCCAAAAAGAAAGTCACGATCATGACTATGTTGGTTTTGTTTACTGCTAAACATTGAACTAAATCACTTCTACATGATTAATGATTATATTCAACTCTAATTTAACAAGAAATCCTTACATCCACCTCCTTGAAAACCCACTCAATGACTCCAATTGGGTCTATTTTGTAACACCTGAGTTAGACTTTCTTTCAAAGTCACAGTACACTTCCATAATAGATAGTATCAATCCGAATGGGCTCCTATCCCATGCTATATCAGAAGGCTCACCCCATTCATATGAACATAGGTGTATCTTTTCAAGAAACTGCATTTCATGAATTCCATAACTATGTAACTTCAGCTACGTAATGGAGGAACATACTAAAGAGGGGTATACATTATATGCACTAACAGCAGAGTAAATTTTTACAGAAAGTGTAGCACTATTACAAGACTGAACACCTGCCCGCACATACTTTTCTAAGCGTATAGTATGTCACAGCTCTTCTGTGGATTCCCAGTGAGCAACTTTGGCATGAAGCACTTGTGACTCACCAACTCCAGCCAAGCATAGCTAAGAAACAATTTACAAAATTAGTGATATATTGTTTAAAAAATTATTTGACCGTAAGTCTCATATATACTTTCTGAATAAAAAAAGTATCTATAAATGAAGGCAGATAGAGTTTCACAGTGTTGAAGGCCTAAGGACAAGGAATGATATAGAGTTTGAGGTACCTTCCAGTGGAGCCATAGGCAAATATCGTAGCATTAAGACCTTGGATGACTCTTGCAACTGTAGAAGATATACTTCTCGTGTAGACATCCTATATTAAAGTGGACTATCAAATTAATGGCCCGTATAAATGGAATGGAACTGAAAACACACAATAATCATAAACGACATATAGTATTTTTCCTGTGCATATGTTCTGATCATTGAACAAGTACCATTGAATATGTCCAGGGCAAACTTCATGTTCTGCTACTTGATTCTTACAGTCAGAGAAGGATGCAGTAGCAGCAGTAAGAGCCATAAAATAACAAGCATAACATACTATTCGAGTAGAATATCAAGTAGTCACTGAATTGAACCAACGAAAAGTTTACAAGATAGCCAAAAATAATAATCTGGTACATTAAACTTTCTACGAATGTTAGGAAATTTATATACATGCTTATTTCTCCCTTGCACCCGAAAAACTTTAATATAAAAAGATAAACGAAAAAAAGAACAATTCAGAAACAAATCAGATTCTTGGACTGAGGGCCAAAGGCAAAGTCGAAAGAATATCTACGCTCTTTAGTCCGGTTTTGAATTCGATCAAGGCAGCCTTTAGACAAATCAGGATCCAAAACAAGTACCTCCTAAAAAATGCAATTGCACAACACAAACAAATATTCAAAACACGAGAGAGAGAGAGAGAGACAGGGTGAGAGAGAGAGAAAGGGAGAGAGTGACTAAACCGTAGATATTGAACACAAACCAAGCTTCAATCTGAATCTCTTGAACCCACTCAAACCCTAATGGAAACAGAGTAAAGTGAGAGAGGCGAGAGAAGTGAGACTTGTGTTTTTCCCCAATTTTCCCCCGTTTTTTCCCCAATTTTTCCCCCTACCTGATTCTAAATTTTCATTTGCCGCTTTGTTTTTGTTTACCTCCCATCTCTATTTTTGTTTACAGCCCAGCTCAATAATGCAGGGTACTATTTATTTTTATTTTTTTTAAAGTATTTTAAATTTATCTTAATTTGTTGGTATTAAATTATAATTTTTCAATTTATTATTTCAATTAATTTGAAATAATTCATAATTTAATATTTTAAAATCTTTTTATGTGAAATTTATAAACAAAATTTAATATTTATGAAAAATCAATAATTTAATTATTTTATGGAATATTACGTTTTAAAATGATTATTTCAATGATTTTGTTAAAATTAATTATTTTTAAAGTAAAATAATTATTAAATCATTAATTTTAAATTAAATAAAAATTTTGTTAATGAATACTCTATGGTAACACACCTCATGGTGTTACCCACTGTTAACACCTTTTATAACTAAAGTAACATACTTTTGTGCCTATGGTAACACCGCAATCAAAAGGTTGCGATAGGTAAAAATTTTGATAGCTATGGTAACACCCATAGTGGTAACACCCATGCCAAAAGGTTGCGATAGGCCATCTATGGCGTAGTGAAAGCAGCAGAAATAACAGCATGAGGGATACCTTGTTTTGGGACTTTCGAATCAAACCTGTGAGCTCTTTCACCAGGTTCTGGGATTGTTATATTATAGACAGGGCGGTGACATTCCTCGAATATTCTTTCTAGTTTAACTGAGGTCATAATGGAATCAGATTTTTCACAGAAATGGACAATCTCTTGTTTGAATGGTTCTCTTTCTACAGATATCTCACTTTGAAAGTCGGGTTATAGGAAGGACTCAAGTTCAAGCTCGGGTTTTGATACCTCTTCAATATCAGACCAATCATCTCCTAAATCGATTAAATTTAAAGGTTTCGAGGGGTCGATAACACTTGAGTGCTTCATGAGAATGTCTTGAGGTTCACTGGTATCAGGAATTAAGACCCTAGACCTAGTTCTATTACCTACAGATGTGGCGAAAATAGGTTTTACTGAGGAGAGGTGGTCAGAATGTGTTGAATCAGAAGACATCTGCAAGAAACAGACGAAGAAAAGGTCAGACTTTAGAAGACTTAAGGGTAAATCTGTGGTCTAGTGGCGATTAAATCACTGAGGCTATGCTATACAAGTTCTTTTAAGAGTTAAGCGGAGGTTGTACACTAACAAGGGTAAGCATGAACCACGACACGAATACGAAACGAATTGAGATAGAAGATGTTAGATATAATTGATGTGATTTAATGTCAGTGTTTAAGTGTTACAGGTTAAGAGAGTTTAACTTGTTATTGAAAGCAGTTGTGAACAGAGTTTGAGTATACGCTGATTGCTGGAAGCGCAAACGCTGACAGAGGAAAGAGTAAACACTGATAGCTGAATACATTGAAGCGCAAACACTGTTAGCGTGGAGAGAGCAGAGTTTGCTAAAGTCTGTCTACTGGGAGCGTCTACAAGTCAACAGAGTTTGAAGATTAATTTAATATTAATATGGAAGCGATATCTTTGAAGATTGGATAGCTGTCAAAGAGATTGAGTTGACTTAGAAGACGAGTAGCAATCGTAATTGATATCAATTGTATAGCTTAATTTTAGGAGAATCAATTTACGATTGTACGTAGCTGTATATCTTATAAATACAGTTAGGTTAACCCTAGAAGGGTATCCATCGTGAACGAATATCATTCTTGTAACCTAAGCAGCTCTCTGTGATACTTTACATCACCGAGAGAGGAATTATTAATTCCAAACAGTTTTAAAAGTTAAAACGTGTGTTCTTGTTACTTATTCATACAGTAATTGATTATATTTTGTGTATTCGACCTATCAAGTGGTATCAGAGCCAAATCTGTTACTTTATTACAGTTAAAGATCCAAACACAATAGTAATCAATGGCAGAGATACCTCCACCATCTGAGAAAGCACCTACTACTGTTAGTAGGTATGAAACAATTAGGGTTCCTATACTAAGGCCATTAGAGTATGCAATTTGGAAGGTGAAGATGACCATGTTTCTGGAGGCTACAGATCCAGAATATCTGGACAGAATTAATGAAGGTCCTCACAAACCTACAAAGTTATCTGCTGCTACTGCTGGTGAGGAACCAAAAGTAATTCCAAAAGAGAAGAAAGATCTATCTGCTGAGGATCTTTCATCTATTGCAAAGGATGCGAAAGTAAGGCATTTACTTCACAGTGCATTAGACAATGTTATGTCTAATAAAGTGATAAACTGCACAACTGCAAAGGAGATATGGGATGCACTTGAGGTTAGATGTCAAGGAACACCTGCAATTAAGAAGAACAGAAGGAACATACTCACACAGGAGTATGAACATTTTGAGGCAAAATCTGATGAAACCATGACAGAAACATTTGACAGATTCTGTAAACTGCTCAATGATTTGTCATTGGTGAACAAAGAGTATGATTTAGAAGATTCAAATCTCAAGTTTCTTCTCTCTCTACCTGAAAAGTGGGATGTGAAGACAACCACTATAAGAGATAATTATGAACTTGGTGAAACAGAGATTGATGAAATTTATGGACTGCTCAAAACCCATGAATTGGAATTGGAGCAGAGAAACAAAAGATCCAGTAGAAAGTCAAAGTCTGTTGCTCTTAAGGTTGAGGAGAAACCATCAAAGAAGGAAGCATCAAGGAGAAAGGCAAAAGGAAAAGCTTTAGTCATACATTCAGAGAATGAGTCATCAGACACTGATGTTGACTCAAACACAGATGAATCATCTGATTCTGAAGATGATGAGGAGATGATGCAAATGGCTGCATTGATGGTAAAGACCTTCAAGAAGATGGGATACAAGAACTTCAAGAAGGGAAAGAGATTCTCCAAGGACTACTCAAAGTTTGATAAGAAGAATTTCAAGAAATCTGAAGGAAAGGACTTCAAATCTGGTAAGAAAGATAAGTCTGAAATTCAATGCTACAAGTGTAAGGAGATGGGTCACTATGCTCCTGAGTGCAAGAAGGGTAAAACTGAAAAGGCACTCTACACCAAAGGCAGAGATTGGGCAGACACTTCTGATTCAGATGAGGAAGTCAACTATGCTCTCATGGCTACTACTCAGACTGAAAATGATGATCTCAAGGTACCTCCAACTACCTATGCTTATAACACTGATAATATAACTGAATTGAGAATTTATCTTAAAGCATTGCATATCAGTTATAGGGATCAGACTTTAGAAAATGAGAGGATAAAGTCTGAGTGTTCTCAACTCAAAGAGAGAAATAAACTTGTTGAGGAACAGCTAGAGAACATGAATAAAATTCAGAAAGAAAGAGATGATGCAGTGTTTATAGAACAGGAGTTGCTAGGTAAGTATAAGCAACTAGAATCTGAATTGGAGGATACTAAACACATTATCAAAACTTGGACACACTCTGGTAAAGACACTCAAGAAGTGTTTCAGTCAGACACAGTAGGTCTAGGTTACTCTGTAGGAGATGAGCTTAGATTTGAAAATCAGGTAAAAGTTAGACCACATTGTTCATCTGAGGGTAATGTCATGGGAACAGGTGGACCTAAGACTGAAGCACAGAAAAAGGCTGTTAAAGAGTCATATGCTAAAACTTTTGTTAAAGAGGCTAACATTGGCTTAATGACAGATAAACAACTCAAGCATAAGCTTAAGGAGATAAAGTCTGTCAATAAACAGAGAATGTCTAAGAAGAACAGAAATGGAAAAGTAGGCATAACCTCAGGAATTAAGCCAATGCTTGCTTCATTAGCTCCCAGGAAAACATGCTTTAATTGTGGTAGTACTAATCATCTTGCTAGTTTCTGCAGTAAGAATAAGAACATTAATTTTTTGCCTTCTAAAACTGCAGTAAAGAGTGATTATGTGAGAACTAGACCACAGACTTTATGCAAACACTGTGGAAGTACTTGGCATTCTATTTACACTTGCAGAGATTATCATGCTATTTATTATAATTACTATGAACCCAAGCCAAATTTGAAATGGGTTAAAGTAAATTCTGCAAATGAAAACTCTGAAAAAGTTAGCTTAAACTCTGTTAATGTGAATTCCGCTGCAAAAGCTAACAGAATTAAGAAAGCCAAAGGATCCAAGCAAGTCTGGATCCTTAAAACTAATAATCAGTGATTGTTTGTGATTGCAGGGCACCAGGGTCAGTACCCTAGTCGTGGACAGTGGATGTTCAGGACACATGACAGGAAATAAAGCCCTGCTATCAGAGTATGAGGAGAAGGCTGGCCCAGAAGTTTCCTATGGAGATGGCAACATAGGACATACACTGGGATATGGCAATATTAATCTTGGAAATGTCATCATCACAAATGTAGCTCTGGTTCCAGGACTCAAGCATGATTTGCTATCTGTGAGTCAAATCTGTGACAGAGGATATCATGTAGATTTTCAGCCTGAATATTGCCAAGTGATCAGTAAATCTACAGGGAAAGTTGCTCTAGTTGGAAACAGACACAATAACATCTATGAAATCAAATTGTCAACAAACACTGATGGCAAAGCAGTGTGTCTGTCTACAAGAATGTCCAGTGAAGAGAGTTGGAAATGGCACAAGAAACTCTCTCATTTGAATCTGAACAACATCAATGAGCTCATAAAGAATGATCTTGCAAGAGGACTACCAAAGTCATTGTTGAATGTAGAAGGCCTGTGTGATTCTTGTCAAAAGGCCAAACAGAGAAAAACCTCTTTCAAAAGTAATTCTGAGTCTTCAATTGCTGATCCTTATCATCTACTACATGTTGATCTTTTTGGTCCAGTAAATGTGATGTCTCTTGGAAAGAAGAAATATGCATTGGTCATTGTTGATGAATATACCAGATTCACATGGGTATATTTTCTTGCAAAGAAGGATGAAACAGCTTTAACACTGACAAATCATATAATCCAACTGGACAAAGGGTCAGAGCATCAAGTGAAGATAATCAGAAGTGACAATGGAACTGAATTCAGGAATTCATCTATGGAAGAATTTTGCAAGAGTAAAGGGATCAAACAAGAGTTTTCTGCACCTGGCACTCCACAACAAAATGGTGTTGTGGAGAGGAAGAACAGAACTTTGATAGAAGCTGCCAGAACCATGCTAGATGAAGCAAAGTTGCCAACATATTTCTGGGCAGAAGTAGTTCAAACTGCTTGTTTTACTCAAAATGCAACACTGATCAACAAGCATGGAAAAACACCATATGAAATGGTGAAGAAGAAGAAGCCAAATCTAAAATATTTTCATATTTTTGGATGCAAGTGCTTTGTGTTGAAGACTCATCCTGAACAGTTGACCAAATTTGACCTAAAGGCAGATGAAGGAATTTTTGTTGGCTATCCACTGTCAACAAAGGCATTCAGAGTTTTTAATCTGAGAACCAGAGTGATCATGGAGTCTATTCATGTGTCATTTGATGACAAGAAAATAACTGGACTTGAAGATGTTAATGAGCATGATCAACTGCACTTTGAAAATGAAGATTTATTAAACTCGGATGATACAGATCTGACAAACACTGTTGAGGTCAATTCTGAACCTCTACTGGTAAACACTGAAGAAACTTTTCAATCAGAAACAAGGGAAGAACCAGTTGAGGGGGGGCATGAAGAATCACATCAAAGTGAAAATTCAAACACTGATAGTGACTCAATTGATAACTCTGAATCAAACACTGTTGATTCAAACTCTGATCATTCAAATTCTGAGCAGTCATATTCAGGGGGAGCATCTGAAAATGAAGAGAGACACCAAGAAAATCAGGAGAGCATGGATCAAGGGGGAGGATCACATGATGACAGAAGCAATTTGCCTTCTGCAAGAAAATGGACTAAGTCACATACACCTGATTTGATTATTGGTGATCCAGATGCAAGAGTAAGAACAAGAAGTGCAACAACAAATGAATGTCTGTTTCATGCATTCTTGTCACAAACTGAGCCAAAGAAAGTGGAAGAAGCTCTGAAAGATGCTGACTGGATAACAGCAATGCAAGAAGAGCTAAATGAATTTGAGAGAAATGAGGTGTGGACCCTTGTACCAAGGCCAAAGAACAGATCTATTGTTGGTACTAAATGGGTTTTCAGAAATAAAACTGACAGTGATGGTGTGATCACAAGGAACAAAGCAAGACTGGTAGCTAAAGGCTATTCACAGCAGGAAGGAATAGATTATGATGAGACTTTTGCACCAGTTGCCAGGTTGGAGGCAATAAGGATGTTTCTTGCCTATGCTTCTCACAAGAAATTCAAGGTTTTTCAAATGGATGTGAAAAGTGCTTTTCTGAATGGAAAACTTGAAGAAGAAGTATTTGTTGAACAACCACCTGGTTTTGTAGATCCAAAATATCCAGATTATGTCTACAGGTTAGACAAGGCACTCTATGGACTCAAACAGGCACCTAGGGCATGGTATGAAACACTTGCTAAATTTCTACTAGAAAGTGGGTTTCACAGAGGTACTATTAACAAAACTCTGTTTTACTTTCAATCTAGTAATGACCTGCTCTTAGTACAGATATATGTAGATGATATCATTTTTGGATCTACTAATGATAAACTCTGTAAGAAATTTGCCAAGCTCATGCAGTCTAGATATCAAATGAGTATGATGGGAGATTTAAGCTATTTTCTAGGCTTACAGGTGAAGCAAACAGATGATGGAATTTTCATTAATCAAGCAAAATATACCAGAAATCTACTCAAGAAATTTGGCATGCTTTACTGTTCATCTGCAACAACTCCCATGGCAACTGCAACAAAACTGGACAAAGATACAGGTTCATCAGTGGATATGACAAGCTACAGAGGGATGATTGGTTCTCTACTTTATTTAACAGCTAGTAGACCTGATATCATGTATGCCACCTGTCTGTGTGCAAGATTTCAGGCAGATCCAAGGGAACCACATTTAACAGCTGTGAAGAGGATTTTCAAATATCTCAAGGGCACTGTAACCTTAGGACTGTGGTACCCAAGAGAATCAGATTTTAAGCTACTTGGTTACTCTGATGCAGATTTTGCTGGATGTAAGATTGACAGAAAAAGCACAAGTGGAAGTTGTCAATTTCTTGGTGACAGACTAGTGTCTTGGTACAGCAAGAAACAGAAGTCAATATCTACATCTACAGCTGAAGCAGAGTATATTGCTGCTGGTAGCTGTTGTGCACAGATTTTATGGATGAAGAATCAACTACTGGATTATGGGTTGAGGTATAGTAAAATACCTATTTTCTGTGATAATCAAAGTGCTATTGCAATGACAGGTAATCCAGTACAACACTCAATGACCAAGCACATCAGCATAAGGTATCACTTTATCAGAGAGCATGTAGAGGAAGGCAATATTGAGCTTCACTTTGTGCCTACAGATCAACAACTTGCAGATGTTTTCACAAAGCCTCTAAGTGAAGCAATATTTACAAGACTGGTTAATGAACTAGGGATGATATCTGGTTTTGACTAAACATGTTGGTTAGACTCAAACTCTCTCAAATAAAATGTGTTGCTCATATCTCTGTAAATTGCTAAAGTGCTATGTGAACCTTATTAATTTTACTCTGTCAGCATGATTGTTGGTCATACACTGTTAATATGTTTGTTAAACTCTGTGAATTCTGAGTTGATTTTTGTCTGAATGAAAATACCGATGAAGAAAAATGTATGGAGCATGATTCTCAGTGAAAAATCAAGATTCTTTTTGAGTCACTGTGATCTAATCAGAAATTGTGCAGTAAATTAACACAGCATGATACTGTTTCATATTTAGAGCATCTCTTAGTTTATTTGATCCTAAACTCTGAATCTATGAATACTGCATGTATTGCCTCTCATGAATAATTCTGATATTGATGAACTCTAAACTCTGATTAGTGACACTCTGTTTCCAAGTCATACTTGATTCTTGATGATTCTGTGTTTGCACTTGTGAAAATTTTAAAACTTGAGATATGTCATTGTTTAGTTTGGTGAGAAACAGTTCATGTCTGAACCCTGTGAGATTTTGAGCCGAATAAGTGATTGATACATTTTATATCAATCAGATTTTATTGTTGTGTGATGTTCATCAGTAAGTATGTTGCTCTAGAACTTGAATTAAACCATTTTGGGACTACATGATATATGTGTGCATAAAGATGATAAAGGCATTAGGATTAACCATCTTTCTTCAAAAATTGTTCAAAACATCTTTGAACACTGATAATAAACACTGTTCATAAAACACTACCCTTAGTAAACCCTTTGAGCCAAATTAACTGCTCATTTTTCTTGAATACTGACGTATTAAGAGCAGTTATATTCGTTTGTTAAATCAAATTCAAGCAAGTGAGTATTTCTTAAGAAAAGCTATCTTACTCAGTATATATATATGAATAATAAAAAAAAAAAAAAAAAAAAAAAAAAAAGAGGGTATATATACTGATCATCTTGTACAAAATTGTACTAACCATTT
The DNA here is from genome assembly GCA_037693485.1 of Kitagawia praeruptora. Lineage (NCBI taxonomy): Eukaryota > Viridiplantae > Streptophyta > Magnoliopsida > Apiales > Apiaceae > Kitagawia > Kitagawia praeruptora. Next base: position 45,838,506 of record CM075345.1, on the reverse strand, counting down.
GACTGAACATTTTGATCAAATAAATTGTTCAGTTCGAAATTCTCATTCAAAATCATCTCTTCTCATCTGTTTGATTTCACTCAATTAAAACCTTGAACAAAGTCCTTTTGATTTGTGCATATATGTAATCGAGGTGGTGTAGATTTGGTGGACATTCAAGCTTATGGAAGTATCTGCTTTTACTGATTGAATCTGAGAGTAAACACTTTACCTAAACACTTGTGTGATGTGAGAGTTTGTGAGACAATCCTTGACATGTAACTCACTGAATGATGCTTTGATGTTTATCTCCTGATCTTTTTGTCTTTAATGACTGTGTGCTTACGTGGATAATCATGATCATAAACTGGAACAGGGATATTCAGATTTCTGTAATTAAGGAACTACAGAGTTTAGCATTCATCATATACTCTGTGTTTAATATGAGAGTTTGTGCATTCAGTGTTTATTGTTTTGATTTATGGATTTTATGAAATATTAGATGTTATAAAAATTGATTTGGTAAACTCTGCTACTAACACACAAAAATCACGACTGTGCATTTTTGAAAGGGTTTTGTGATAAAGATTGAAATTTTGACAAACACTGATTGATTGTGCTATGTACTCTAAGGTATATTTTCATTAAGATAATTTGAAAATTCTGGAGTAAATGGAGTAGTTGACAACTGTTAAATAGTGTAATTAGTGGTAACGTGTCTTGATAAATGGAACGACAGCGGTAATAATGGCTTTTACTGCGCCTGTATTAAGTGAACCGTTGCATGTGTGACACCTGTCCCACTCACTCATCATTATGTCTCCCTTTTACACTTTTCAAGGGAACAGTTGCGTGTTTTCAAGTAAAATCGTTTGAGTTTAGTTTTTAACTACAACTCAAATTACTTTTTGCCACAATCATTTTTATCCACACATATTCACTTTACCAAAACAGAGAACATCTTTGTTTTTCACTTTGGCATTTTCACAAACACCTTTCTTGCAAAAAATTTTCACAGTTGATTCTTACTTATTTCTTGATTCAATGGCAACTAAACCTTTCACTGTCTTTGGTCTACGTTTTGTGCCTAACAACTATGCAGCGTTACTTGAGAACGACCGGGCTCCAGAGGCATTCCATATAATGCAAAATTTTCTTCGAGATTCTGAGATTGGGCAAGCGCTGGTTGCACCGGCTACTCTATCTGCTTCCCAAGTTGTTAACTTTTGGCAAAACTCAAGATATATAGAAGGAGGAGAGAATGGAACTCCGTCTATCATCTTCTCTCATGAAGAACAAGAGTTTGTGATTACTCCACAAACTGTTCGTGATGTCATGGATTTCGACACACATACTTCATATGCTGTTGTCTCTGAGCAAAATCTGAGGGAAATGCTAACAGAGATTGGGTACATGGAATCTCTTGCTAAGCTGGGCAGTGTGAGAAGGCCAAATTTGAGAAAAGAGTGGAATTTCTTCTTTGATTGTATTACCAGGACATTCCAGAAGAAGGTCACCAACTGGGATGCTATTCCAATGGACAGTCTACAAATTGGGTATTCTCTACTTTATGGTAGTAATTTTGATTTTGGTAGATATGTTTTAATGAATTTGGGTGATAAGTTGTCAGAGTCTACTACAGTTTACTTTGCTAGATTTTGTCAACTTCTGTTCAATGCATGTGTTTCTGGTTTAACTGTTGATGAAGCTGATGAAATTCAACCTTTTCGAGTCACTAAGAGAATATTCTCTGATATGACTAACAAAGATGTTGGAAAAGACATACCTCCTTTAGTATTGCCACTTGCTCTACAGAACTTTGTCAATCAACCACAAAATTCTCCATCACCAAACCGTGAACCACATGAAACACATCAAACAGAACCACAACCTATGCCTGAACCTTTAGCCACTGATCGTACAGAAAACATACCATCTCAACCTACTAAAACACCTGAGCCCACACCAACAACCACTGAACAACCCATATCACCTCAAACACAAACTGAACCTCAAACACAAACTGACCAAATGAACACTGAACCAATAAACCCTGTCACTATCACTCATCCCCAACCACAACCAAAGCCAAAAAGGAAGAAACATACTGCAATAAACACTGAACGTTCTAAGGCTAAACAGACAACTCTAAAGGCTGTTTATTCTAGACGATTCATACAAAGGGCAAATAGACCTTCACCACCATCAGTTGCGGACAGTTCTAGTGAGAGTTCCAGTGAAGATGCAGGACAGGTTGCAGTGCCTCAAGCAAAGAGGAGGAGGCTTATTCTCACTGATTCTGATGATGAGCATGTTGAAGAGGCTCAAGAGAACATCTCTATTGATACTCCTACTGATGAGCCAGAGGTTATCATAGAACCTATAATTCCAGAATCAGAAGTCATGTTTTCTGAACCAGAAGTTGCTAAGATTCAAGAATGTGAAGCTGTTAGAGATGTTTTGTCTCAAATGGAAGAGTTTGCTGAAACTCCAATGTCTTTTAATCATGAAGCATCTACTCCACCACTCATGGAGGTTACACTGTCTATTGATACTGGTGTTGCTGATGGGCCTACTGTTGTTCTTGAAGACACTGTGGTTGCATCACACACTGAGTTGAACTCTGATGCCAATCATGTTTCTGCTCATGGTGAGGAGGTTGATAAACCAGAGAAGGTTTTTTCTTCAGAGCAAACTCCAGTTGATAAAGGAAAACAGGTTGCTCAAGAACCTATTGTTGCTCAAGAACCAATTGCTGCTCAAGAACCTAGTCCTTCTGTTGCCTCTACTAGTGAATCGATGAGTGATTCTGTTGAAGCTAATAGTACAGGAGTTGACCAACCACAAAATCAGCCTGATGGTCAGAAAACAGGAGCAAAACCAGATTTTGCTGGGCCTTCTGTTAATGAAATTGATGATGGTTATTTGGCCAAGCAAACTGCTGAATGGTATAAATCAGAGTGTATTTTTCCACCTGGCAGGGCTGCAATGTTTCTCGAGGTCAATTCTAAGAAGATTAAAAATCCAGAAATTTTCACTTGTTTACAGGGCACAGTGATTCAAATCAAGACTTTGAATAATAGATTTGATGATACTCAGAAATCTATTGTTGATCTTCGAACTGAAGTTGCCACTCATGAGGAGAAAGCTCAACTAGCTAATGCTAAGCTCTTTCAACAATTTGCCAAAGCTCAATCAAATCTTAATGACAGACTGAGTACAGTTGAAAAGAATCAGAATTTACTGGCTGAGAAGGTTGATTCCATTGCAAATTCTCTTGAGTTGATCACCTCGATTCTGATTCAAGATGGTGATGATGTCAAAAAGGGGGAGAGAATTTCTAAAACTAAGTGCAGAAAAGATCAAACTCTGTCAAAGAAAGACCATTTTGATGATGAAGGCACCAATGCTGATAAGGGCTTAAGAAATGAAAATCTCAGACAAGGACATGGAAGGTCTTCAAGGTCAAAGCCGAATTTGGTGTTAGATTCAAATACTCAGAGTACTTCTGGTTTAAAGCCAAAGGATTTGTCATTCTCTGATAATCCACAAACAGATGAAGAATTGGCTGCAAAACTTTTTCGAGAAGAGAATGCTGAAGCTACACTTGAGGATATTCAAGCTGAAGAAAAGCTGTTGCAGAAAGAGCATTTAAAAGCTCAAAAGTCCAAGAAAGTGAAGAAAGTTATTAAAGCTTCGAAGTCTGCAAGGCCTGTGATGAAAGGAATTGTAATCAAAGAAAAACTATCTGGTATTCAAGAAGAAGAAGAAGAAAATACTGGAAAGCTGGTTAGAAAATCTTCTCTTGATGCTAAGTTGAAGTTAAAAGGGAAAGTTGATGAAGAGAGCAAGGACAAAATGATAGTTACAACCTCTGTTGCTACACAAGTTGTACAGACTCAAAGTAAACTCTTACCTGGTTTTTCAAGGCCAAAGATTCCAGTGCAAGAAGAAGCAGGAGTGACTGGTGGATATCAACATAATGTTGCATGTTCAGGAAAGCCACCAGGCAGGAATACTTCTGGCTTAGGTTCAAGAAGAGATTTGAGGGTTAGTAACAGTCCAAGAGATCCCTCTGCACTTGTATCTCTTGGTTCTGGTATAACTCAAGAAAATCTAGACAAGTTGGAGTCAGTTCAGGTAGTTCATCAAAGGAGCTTAGACATTCACTTTCTACTATACTTTATGGCAGATGGGTCAGTATATAGAGTGAATGAAGAAGCAATCAAACTAAAATTATTTGAGGAACTTCAGTATGTCTTGCATATTTTCAGAGTTAGAAATCAAAGAACACGGCTTATTGCTAATTCTATAAGGGAGTATATGCAGAAAGCTAAAGTTGCTACAGGAACAAAGTCTGCTGAAAAGTATGTTCCTAAGTACAGAGACTGGAATGGGAATCTGATTGAAATGCAGAAAGGAACTACAAAGCTGAAGACTGATCTTGGAATTACAGTTCTAGATTTTAATGTAAAGTCTGAAGAAGTGAAGTTTGTCAGATTGGGAAATGAAATGAGAAGAAACAAGATCTATGATCTCAGAGCTGCTATTTTTCAAACTGATGAGAATGATCCAGAATTAAGAGAGATCAAGCAAGCTATGGAGATTGAACTTGAAAATGCTGAGAGGAGATTGTTGATTGATTATCTCAGAACAACTCCAGATCTTGAGGAGGTTAGGTAGACAGAATTTGTAAGTAATTCGTATTTTCTGTAAATTTTGCTAAGTCAAGTTTAAACTCTGATTATAGGTTAAACACTGTGTTTTTATTTGTTAGTTTTGACATCATCAATTATTGTGAACTTGTACATTTTTCTAATGAACAAGTTGGGGGAGATTGTTAGATATAATTGATGTGATTTAATGTCAGTGTTTAAGTGTTACAGGTTAAGAGAGTTTAACTTGTTATTGAAAGCAGTTGTGAACAGAGTTTGAGTATACGCTGATTGCTGGAAGCGCAAACGCTGACAGAGGAAAGAGTAAACACTGATAGCTGAATACATTGAAGCGCAAACACTGTTAGCGTGGAGAGAACAGAGTTTGCTAAAGTCTGTCTACTGGGAGCGTCTACAAGTCAACAGAGTTTGAAGATTAATTTAATATTAATATGGAAGCGATATCTTTGAAGATTGGATAGCTGTCAAAGAGATTGAGTTGACTTAGAAGACGAGTAGCAATCGTAATTGATATCAATTGTATAGCTTAATTTTAGGAGAATCAATTTACGATTGTACGTAGCTGTATATCTTATAAATACAGTTAGGTTAACCCTAGAAGGGTATCCATCGTGAACGAATATCATTCTTGTAACCTAAGCAGCTCTCTGTGATACTTTACATCACCGAGAGAGGAATTATTAATTCCAAACAGTTTTAAAAGTTAAAACGTGTGTTCTTGTTACTTATTCATACAGTAATTGATTATATTTTGTGTATTCGACCTATCAGAAGATAAACAGATGGTCAAAAGCTTTCAGTAAAATTATAGTGAAGAAACCACAAATCGATGATGGAACTACCAGTAAAGAAGATATTGTGAATGGTCGTGTGTGTGAGATATGAAGACTATATACAAACATTTACCAGGAAAAAAAAAGAGACAACATGCAAGATTGAAGTAAGCAGATAGTTAAAAATCCAATCGAGATTATGAAAAGACAGAAAGAAAGGATTCAGAATCATACCTTGGATTGAAGAAAACGGCGATGGAGGGTTTGGATTCAGCAGATGACCGTCGAACTCCTGTTCTTTTCTCTCTCCGAGGGTTTTTGAAAATGTTTGGTAAAGGTAAAAATGAAGATGAAATCGTCCATATGGTTATATACTCGAGGTAAATAAAAGGCAGCTCTATACACGCAGCAGCGATCTATTGGAACGGTAATTAAAGGGATACACGCGCAAGAGGCGTGTAAACCTTGGGAAGAGATTACATTAACTACTGGAGAGGTAAGTGATAAGGTTTCTTTCAAATTTTGAATTATCGCTTCCAGATATTTTTAATTGAAGATTATCCCATGTGAATTTTTAAAGATACACCGAAATTAGATAATCAGTGTCAAATTAGCTTCCCTAGGAAGCTAAATCCAAATACTGAATTGATTTCGAGAAGTTATAATGCTAAAACAGATTCCTTGAAAAGAAGGAAGCTTATTAAATATTATATTCGCCTAGAATATTTTATATCCTGTTTCCTACACCGAGTTAGCTCATGTAGGCTTGGATGTACAATATTGGAGCGAGTAAATATGAAAAGAAAGTTTCAGCATTGAATTCATGATCAGAAAGCAAGATAGGTTCCTTTCACATTGTATTGCTTCAAGGAACCGGGGGGTACTTGTTGTGCCCAAAATCACCATGGGCTAGATTTAGGCCCATTAGGCCTGAGGATTTAATCCACAAGAGAAAGAAGATAGATCTAGTACACGATATGAAGAATTAGATATGAAGAAATGAGCATCAGACAGAGAAATGATCAAGAAACTATGAATACCAGGAGGTTCCTAAAGGTCTGGAAGCTTAGTAAACCATCCGAAGACCAGGTTCCCTTAAGCAGAAGAGTTCGAATTAATACAGTTGCAGCCACGAAACGAGGTAAGAACATACAAAGATATTAAATGAGTTATCCAGCCTAACATGTTTGCTATTTTTGCAGGTACAGGTACCTATAAATAGGTCCCTAAGCAATGCGTCCCGAAATAAGGAGGTTCCTGAGAAACAGGCTCCTGTAATATAGGTTCCTGAGCACCAGGTTCCTAAGTATGACCGACAGAACGTTCTAGAAGCAATCTAGAACAGATAAACGTATTATTATTGGAGTATAATTCTAGGGAGCAGATGATCCTAGAATATCTCCAATAATCGAGAGAATTAGAATGGGGTACGAACTCGAGTTCTACTCTTTTCCCATAACTGGTTCGTAAAAGGCTCTAAAAGAACCTGAGTCCTATACGAACTAGGTAATCGAACACAGCTATTCCAGCAGAGACAGAGTCGCATTAGAACTACGTGAGCTTGATTCCTATATAAGGATACGTAGGCATCTTGAGGGGAGGACGGAGAACAGCTCTCTAATTTTCTCTAAAGGCACCAGAGATTATTGGAGATACCCTCAAGCTCAGCTCAACCCTACAAACACAACCCAAATCATCCATTGCACAGTTAATCGTTAGCCTTACAACTCATCGAGAATCTCACAAAAGTTGTTACGAAATCCACTCATCAACACCTTGTAAATCGTATCAGTTTTTATTATTGTATCATAGCTTAGATCTGCAAGGGAGAAAAAGGAGAGAAGGATTCAACGCTCATGACAAGAAACGGATCTAGATCTACTTCATCTTTTGTGTTATTCTGGATTTGTTTTCTCAACTCTTTGTTTTATTAATATAATTACTTCTTTTATTCATATCCTGTTTTATTATCATGGTTTCACTTGATCCCATGATGACGAGAGGTTCAATTACGAACTAATCGATGTCATGGGATTCTAACGGATTTATTTATGGAGCTTTAGTATCTTGATGCTTTAAAGATCTGTGTGTGATGTATATCTGATATCCTCGTATGGTTATGCTTAATTGTTAGATGCGTAGCTAACATCTAATCTGTTAATCTCTTGTGAAGTGAAAGTGGATCTTGAGATTTAGAACTTGCCATGCTAGCATAGGTTCATGATTATTTATCAACATGATTCGTAGTATGAGATGAGAATACTTATATTGCCCTATGTGATCTTTATGGATAACTTGCTCTTCAACCGTTATGTTTTCAAATTCTATAGACATATAGGGTCTAAGCATAATTGGTGTCTATTCATCTTTTATCTCTTTTGTGGATGTATAGGTAGTTTGGTATTCGTATACTGAGAAGTAGCGTGTACTTGTTTCGTGTTGTCCGATCAGATATCAAAACCATCACGTGCATTGATTAAAGGCGTCAACTCTAAGCAAAGTAATTAATGAAGTTAGGATCCCATTTGATAAGTGGATTTATATCCACTTGGAACATTCTAAATCGGCTTAAATTGATTGTCTTGGACTCAAGTTTCTTGTAGTTTTGATGTGTTTTGCTTAGTTGTGCAGATTTACGAGAATGTTGACTAAGGTGGATGCTTCTATAATTTTTTGGGAATTAATTGATTAAAATTCGGATTTTTAAGAAGGGTTGCGCAGTCTACACTGTTTTGGCCATATCTTGAGTTCTATAAGTCCGTTTTCAGCCCGTAAGCAGTCCACGCGAAGATAACGAGATTCTCTATCATTCTAAGGTGGTCCAGAGGTCCAATTACGTTTGGAACGTTCCAGAAAAACTGAAGAAAAGTCAGCCACGAATTTTCCTTAAAAACAGAATCAGTTTAGGAAACGTATCTTGCAGAAATTCTATTAAAATTCTGTTTTGGTATTTTCTTGCTGGGCAAGACTTTTAGAGCCTATTTAAACACATCCTACCATTGTAATAGAGATATACACATTATCATAGTTTTTATTATTGTATCATAGCTTAGATCTGCAAGGGAGAAAATGAGAGAAGGATTCAACGCTCGTGACAAGCAACGGATCTAGATCTACTTCATCTTTTGTGTTACTTTGGATTATAGATTTGTTTTCTCAACTCTTTGTTTTATTAATATTATTGTTTCTTTCTTTCATATCTTGTTTAATATCATGTTTTCATCAATTCCCATGATGATGAACGGTTCAGTTATGGGCTAATCGTTGTCATGGGATTCTAATGGAGTTATTTATGTAGCTTAGTAGTTTGATTGCTTTAAAGATTACGTGTGGTGAATTCTTGATATCCTCGTATGGTTAATCTTAATGCTTTTAGATGCGTAGCTAACATCTAAATTGAATTGTTAATCTCTTGTGAAGCGAGAGTGGATCTTGAGATTTAGAACTTGCCATGCTAGCATAGGATAGGTTGATGTTTTAGCATCATGATTTGTGGCATGAATAGAGATATTATGCTGCCCTCTGTGATCTATGTGGATAACTTGTGCTTAAACCTTTATGTTTTCAAATTCTATAGAGATATAGGGTCTAAACATAATTGGTGTCTACCCATCTTCTATCTCTTTTGTGGATGCATGCGTAGTTTGGTACTAGTATACCGAGAGGTAACTTTTACTTGTTTCGTGTTGTCCGATCAGATATCAATCCTACATGTGTATTGATTAAAGGCATCAACTCTAAGTGAAGTAAATAATGAAGTTAGAGTCCCATGTTTTTATTCTCATAAGTAATTTGATTTCTATTCTTAGTAGTTAAATTAAGTCTTAGTTTTATAATTTGCATCTTAGTTAATTTAGATAATTAAAAATCGCAATTTGTTATTTGTCTTAGCAGTGAATTAAAACCATACATTGTTGCATAGGTACTAAATTGAACTAAAAACCAGATCTCTGTGGGAACGAACTTGACTTCTATCTGTATTACTTGTGACCACGTGCGCTTGCATGATTTAGTGCAAACAAGTTTCTATCTTGTTTAGTTCGGTGTGTTTCAGGTACTTGTGTATTTGAAGATGGCATGCGAGGAGTTGCCATGGTGGGCATATTCGAGTACATCCATGCCTTATCAATGTGAGCGGTGTTTGGGCGTTCATGATCCATCGCAATATTGTTACTACGAAGGAGTTGATCCATATGTCAGTTATGAGGAACAACCATATTTTCCATACCATCCTCAACAGTACCAGCAAGATGTTCCGGATATGTCATATTTCTATGGAAGTGAAGAGTTTCAACATCAGCAACCTATTCCTACTTTTCAGTCAGATGAGGTTCCTACTAGGGAGGAGATTAGGATGCTTGTGAAGAGTAATGAGGAGTCTCTCAAATCTTTGGAGATTCTAGTTGCTCAAGCTGTGAGAGCCTTGGAACAAGAGAAACAACAATGCGTATTAGAGGCAATTCCAGGAAATAATGATGACTTGGAGCAGGGTACTGCATGCATAATTGAAGAAGACAAATTCCAAGAGGAGGTGAGTGTTCACAAGCCATGTGAGGAATTTGATCAAGCTAGTGAGGTGGATGATTTGGAAAGAGCACAATTTGAGACAGACATTGATGAGCTACGCAAATTTCAAGAATTGGTATGTGCGAACCAAGAGGCTGTAGAACATGGGAAAGATGCAGGTCTTCTACTTGTCTCAGAGTTTAAAGATGGAGGTAGCGCATTAGAGCCAATGGAGGAAGTTCTTTTTGAGGAACCAAAGGCTTCAGCAACTTACATTTACCCTCCTCCATTATATTCAAGCGAAGCCCGTGTGTTGTTCTACAAATTGACAGATTTTGGTTCAACAGATGAAGGCATTGGAATACAACATGGTTGTTACATGAATAGGCCAAGCGAGGAGAAATGGCAGAAAGTGTGCCGCCGAGATGATGATGAAGTATTCCGAAGAGAGGACCAGGCGAACTATTATCATCCTTAGTGGAGGCTTGGAAGTAACGTCAAACTATTGACGTTAAAGAAGCGCTTGGTGGGAGGCAACCCATGCCATTAGTGTAGGAAAAAAAATAAAAATTTGAGTGTTGTATGAAAAAAGAAAAAAAAAGAATGAGTGTAGTGAAAGAAAAAAAAAGAAGAGTAGTAGTGTTGTGCAAAAAAAATAAAAAATCTGTGTAAAAAAAAAAATCGAATTTATGGTGTGTAACGCAGGTTGCGCCTGCGTTACTGGTATGAGCGCAGTTTGCCCCCCTGTCGCGCAACTTGCGCATGCGTGACTGTTATAAAGGCAATTTGCTCCCCTGTGGCGCATTTTGCGCCCCTGTGGCGCATTTTGCGCCTGCGCATCTGTTCCTGCCGCAGTTTGCGTTCCACGGGCGCAGCTTGCGCGTGTGTCAACTGTCAAGTGATCAGAATTTTTTTTTTCCCTTCAGCGTTGGTTCTGTTTTGTGTTTGTGAGGCTGTTGTCGTGTATATAAAAAAAAAAAACTTTCAACCCCATTCTATTTATACTCTCCGCTTTACACCTAATTCTTTTCCTATTTTAATTCCAAAACCTCCCATCTCTCCTCCAAAAATTCTAAACCTATTTCTATTCTAATTATTATTATTATTATTATTATTATTATTATTATTATTATTATTATTATTATTCTTATTATTTTTTTTATATTTATTATTATTATTATTATTTTTATTATTTATTATTCTTATTATTATTATATTTATTATTATTATATTTATTATTATTATTATTATTATTATTATTTTTTATATACCCACCTATACATACAAATCCAATTCCTCTTTTATTTATTTAAATCTTTAAAATTCAATTCTAAAGAGGAATTAATTGCAAGTTCACCTCTTTGATTCGTATTGGGTAAATCTTTTTCTCTAATCTTATTTTTATTATGAATTTGTGTTCTTGTCAATTGGGGTTTTGTAGTATTCAGGCAAGGTGGCCAGTCTATGGAGCTCGTACGCACTATCCTCCACCAGATTCATTCGAGGAGGATGAGGATGAGTAGGTATGTTTCTGCTATCCCTTGTATTTACTTCCATTCAATGCGGACATTGAATATTTTAAGTTTGGGGGTGGTTTGAGGGATTAGTAGTTGTTGTTGTATTATGTGTTCATGTAGGATTTCATGCTTTGCATATTAGTAGTATTAAATTATGCATGATTGTTTATGTACGTGTTATCTACGTTTGTTTCATATAGGACATTCTGTCATTCTGTTTTTATGTTCGTATTTCATGTGAGTTCATAATAGTTTGCATTTGCACCCATGCTTGATAGGAATTTTGTGTTGTTGACGCTTTTGATTGAGAAGTGATATGCTTTGTTCTTGTGCACACACATACACTAGTAAGTTGAAGCTAGTAGACTTATTGAATGTTGTAAGTAATTAGAAGGACATGAATATGTGCAAGATGATTTAGTTGCATGCTTTGAATACAAGTTGGTGCGTTAGAGAGATGTTGCTTGGGATTGAGTATGTTTTTCCACCAAGTGAGTTTTTGAGCCTTATTGCATATTTGCAATTTATTCGTTTGCTTGAGTGTCCACGGATTGTTTGCATATTGCTAGCAGTTGTTTGAGGTCTTTCTTGAAACACATGACATTATTTGACGATTAAAATGATAAAGGCATTTAGGAATAACCGCATATTTTCCCATATTACCACACCATATTTACATGATCAATTAGTTAACCCGTTGAGCTTAATCCTATTTTTTCGGTGACATACCACATTACTTGCCTAGACCTTTTTCTTGTGTTGGCCTTACATTAATTTGAACCCACATTGTCAAAGGCTAGTAGAGTGCTTAAGGGAGTAATAAGGTGTGCAAGGAGGGGTTATTGTTGGTCTTACTTTTGGGGGAAATTATTGAATATTGGGTTTGGTTGTTTACTTGATAGTTGGCATTTGTAATAAAATTTTGGGATCATTGTTATTGTTTATATTATTGTTTATGTTTTATTTAGCTCTCGGAGAAAAGAAAAAAACAAAAGAAGAAAAGAAAAAAAAAAGAAAAAAAGAAAAAAAAAGAAAGAAAAAAAAAAGAAATATATATTATGAGAGCATGTTTGTGTTGTTGTGATCCTATTTCAGTCGACTAGTCGAGTGCTTGTTTTAGTAAAATTATGTGGGGGGAAAAATAGGGTGTTGTGTGTGATTTATTATGGTACTTACTAGCTTTTGACACTTCACCTGTTTTGGCTTATTTGACATACCTTGTCCCTAACCCCGTTACAACCCAATTAAAGACCTTTTGATTATCGTCATTGATGTATGTTGTGTTAAGAGTTAGATTGATACCAACTGTCAAGCATGCTTATGATTTTGTTGGAATGGAGTGATACACTTACCCTTGTTCTTGAGTGAATATTCTTTGTGAGTGGATTGTGAGTGTTTGCTTGTTCTTGCGTATGAGATCCCGAGTTTTGTCTCAAAGATGTACTCTTGTAGGCTTAACATGTTTACTAACTTATTCTTACACTTGACATGGGCTTATGAGAACTTATGCATGTTCATTGGGTAGACTATGTGAATACTTGCACTTTCGACACCAAGACATTGCGTATTTACTTTGATTCTTAAGTTGATATGGCATGAGAGGATTTGAAGGTATGGTAGACTAGATTAATTGCATTTGCATATTAGTTGCATTCATGCATTGCATTGCATTAGGTTAAATGAATTTTGTGGGTACATTCGCTATAGGCCCTCACGAGACCTTACTCGTCCACTAGGGCTGCCTAGGGGTTTAAAGGGCTTGTTGCATATGCCAAATGCAACCGTGATCACCTACGGAAGTGGTACTAGTTAGTTAGTTGTAATTGTTAATGCTTGAGGACAAGCATCGGTTTAAGTTTGGGGGTGTGATAAGTGGATTTATATCCACTTGGAACATTCTAAATCGGCTTAAATTGATTGTCTTGGACTCAAGTTTCTTGTAGTTTTGATGTGTTTTGCTTAGTTGTGCAGATTTACGAGAATGTTGACTAAGGTGGATGCTTCTATAATTTTTTGGGAATTAATTGATTAAAATTCGGATTTTTAAGAAGGGTTGCGCAGTCTACACTGTTTTGGCCATATCTTGAGTTCTATAAGTCCGTTTTCAGCCCGTAAGCAGTCCACGCGAAGATAACGAGATTCTCTATCATTCTAAGGTGGTCCAGAGGTCCAATTACGTTTGGAACGTTCCAGAAAAACTGAAGAAAAGTCAGCCACGAATTTTCCTTAAAAACAGAATCAGTTTAGGAAACGTATCTTGCAGAAATTCTATTATAATTATGTTTTGGTATTTTCTTGCTGGGCAAGACTTTTAGAGCCTATTTAAACACATCCTACCATTGTAATAGAGATATACACATTATCATAGTTTTTATTATTGTATCATAGCTTAGATCTGCAAGGGAGAAAAGGAGAGAAGGATTCAACGCTCGTGACAAGCAACGGATCTAGATCTACTTCATCTTTTGTGTTACTTTGGATTATAGATTTGTTTTCTCAACTCTTTGTTTTATTAATATTATTGTTTCTTTCTTTCATATCTTGTTTAATATCATGTTTTCATCAATTCCCATGACGATGAACGGTTCAGTTATGGGCTAATCGTTGTCATGGGATTTTAATGGAGTTATTTATGTAGCTTAGTAGTTTGATTGCTTTAAAGATTACGTGTGGTGAATTCTTGATATCCTCGTATGGTTAATCTTAATGCTTTTAGATGCGTAGCTAACATCTAAATTGAATTGTTAATCTCTTGTGAAGCGAGAGTGGATCTTGAGATTTAGAACTTGCCATGCTAGCATAGGATATGTTGATGTTTTAGCATCATGATTTGTGGCATGAATAGAGATATTATGCTGCCCTATGTGATCTATGTGGATAACTTGTGCTTAAACCTTTATGTTTTCAAATTCTATAGAGATATAGGGTCTAAACATAATTGGTGTCTACCCATCTTCTATCTCTTTTGTGGATGCATGCGTAGTTTGGTACTAGTATACCGAGAGGTAACTTTTACTTGTTTCGTGTTGTCCGATCAGATATCAATCCTACATGTGTATTGATTAAAGGCATCAACTCTAAGTGAAGTAAATAATGAAGTTAGAGTCCCATGTTTTTATTCTCATAAGTAATTTGATTTCTATTCTTAGTAGTTAAATTAAGTCTTAGTTTTATAATTTGCATCTTAGTTAATTTAGATAATTAAAAATCCCAATTTGTTATTTGTCTTAGCAGTGAATTAAAACAATACATTGTTGCATAGGTACTAAATTGAACTAAAAACCAGATCTCTGTGGGAACGAACTTGACTTCTATCTGTATTACTTGTGACCACGTGCGCTTGCGTGATTTAGTGTAAACACCATGTTTCCTCTTGCAGAAGTAATTCGATTCCAATTCTCGTTAGTTAGTTAATTCTTAGCTTGTTAATTTAAATCTTAAAAAGTTAATTTAGTTAATTAACCCCAAAATTGTTATTTGTCTTAGCAGTGAATAATAATCATACATTGTTGCATAACTACTAAACTGAATTAAAAACCAGATCTCTGTGGGAACGAACTTGACTTATTCATATATTACTTGTGACCACGTACGCTTGCGTGATTTTGTGTTAACAGAGACATTATGCGAGATGTAAAAAATAAGTTTTGTAGGTGTAAGAGAATGTATCTTTGAGGGTCGTTCAAGCATTATTTGGAGAGTCATAAAAAGCAATCCGAGCAATATCCTGAAAAACAATCATAGCAAGAAATACCCTCCTTCAAGGAGGTCGTATTCCTAAAAAATCTGGAAAATATCTTCTTAATATATCTCGGAATACCCTCCTCTCGGGAGGTCGTATCCTCATTCTAAAGCTACCCTCCTCTCGGGAGGTCATATTCCCAAAGTCGTACCTTTGATGAGGCGCCGAAAGTACGGACATCCCACCCTGGAAGTACGGTTTTTGCAAGGATTTTAATTATCGGGATACCCTCCTCTCGGGAGGTCATATCTGTTGCCCAGTAAATAACAATTGTAGAAGGGGGGTTGAATACAATTGTATAAGATTTTCGACTTAAACAAATAACACAAGTATGAATCAATAACAGCTTTATTAATTCTGATATAAAACTGTTACAAAACTCTCTTAAGAAATTCTTATGTTCTTAAGAGCTGCTAGGTTACAAGATAAATCGTGTAAGCGATTACTCTAATGTAAAACCTAAACTGTGTTTATATAGAGTACACAGTTACACTATCAATTACAAGATATTCTAAATCAATTACATATATTTCTGAATGCATATCTTGTATGATAGCTGCATTCCTACAATCTAGGAACCGACATATCAATCTTCCTTGATCTCTGGTCTGATGAGAATCTTCATGAAATACTGACCAGCTTCTAATCCTGATGACAGTCCAATACTGACGTTGTATTACTGATGACGTCAGCATCAGTATCTGATCAGTAATGCCCAGATCTTGATCATCACTTGAATCAATATCTAACAATCTCCCCCAATTTGTTCTTTATAAACAAAGCACAAATTCCTTGATTCAAAGATGTCAAAAACTTAAAACAAAATACCTTCTAAAAATCATCAGGAACAGTTTCAGAAATTCTTTGATAAAATAGATTCAACCTCAAGAATTCAGATAACAATTCTTCTTCCTTGCTTTCAAGAATTTGAATCAGTTTCTTCTTCAGATTTTTGAGTTCTTCATCTTCCTCATTACTCTGATAGATAGCTGCCCTGAGATTCTGAATTGAGCTTCTTGGAAGATCTAAGTCACCTAGCAACACATAAGCAATTTCCTTCCCATCTGGATTTAGAGACAGTTGTTCCATGCCTAGATACACTTCTCTAACAGCTGTACCTTTCTTCATTTCAACCTCTATGTCTCTTAAATTTAAGTACATAGGAATATAATTGCCATCATACCTCGTTCCTCCATCCATAAACCTCTGCCTAATTGTTCTGTAAATCATAACAAACCAATTGTAGTAAACTTCTCTTTCTTTAACATTGATTCTTTTACTTCTGAGAAGATACAGAACATATTTCAGCTCTTTTGCAGATTTGCACAACAATTCATGAATAGAAATCTTCTTCACACTTCTATCTTTCATGAAGTACAACATCTTTTCTATTTTCTTTGCACCAGCATGACAATCAGCAATGATAGCAACAGCTTCAAGTTTCCAGAGATGATCAACAGTTAACTCATCACCAATCTTATCAACTAAAGCATGTTGATCAGTTTGTACAATGAAAATAATTTGTGCATGACTATACCCAACTCCTCCTCTTGTGCCAGGTTCCAATCCTTTCAAACCAGATTGCATACTCACCCATTTTGGTGGACTTTCAGCAATAAATGTAGTAGACTTTGATTTAACAATCAATAAAGATTCATTAATCAAAGAAGACTCTGTTATCAGTCCTGCTGATTTGAAAATAACCGGTTTCCTATAATCACACTCATTCTTCTCCTTTTTCTTACTCTTCTTCTTCTCATCTGTTGGATAATCCTGCTGATGTTCAGGAACAGATTTATCTTTATCATACCATAAATTTCTGTTTGATCTAAGAACATTTATCAAGTAGTCTTTGGTTATTATCCTTTCTGCTTCTCTGGCTTTAGCTCTGATTTCACTTTCTCTATCAAATCTTCTGAAGTTCTCTTGTTCATACTCCAGTGTATCTTCAATAACTTCCATATTGTGAAATTCAACCACAACCTTAAGAATCATAATCTTAAGTTCTTTTAAAATTTCAGCTTCTTCAGAATCAGAGACAACATCAGGAATTGAATCAAAGACTGACTTCTCTTTAGATGCAGTAGATTGAACAACTACATTACTCTTTCTTTTTAAAGGCAATATCTCCTCTTCAATTTCTTCAGGAGCATTGAATCTGTTGTCTGGAGTTAATGCAAGAGATAGTGGAGTTTTCTTCTTTTCATTTTCAGAAACATCTTTCAATTTGATTCCACTAGATCTTGTTTGCCTTGTACTTGTTTGAGCAGATAACCTTCCTCTACTTCTGTATCTTCCTCCTCTGCCTCTTCCTCTTCTTGCAGCAGGAGCTTCATTTTGTTTTGCAATCTCTCCAAGAATCCTGTTCTGTTCTTCTAAGAACTCATCAGTAGTCATGTTTGGATTCTCTCCAGTAGATAAGATAAGTGCCTTCTCAGCATGATACTGTTGAACTCTTTTGTCTTTATGAAACAGCTTAAGAACACGACCATCCCCAGTGTCAAGTTCATGAAACAGATTAGCAGCATCTTCATCCTGTTCCACATACACATCATCCTCAGGAATGGTTGACAGAGTTTGACCAGGTGTCACGAACTGTTCTTCTTTTGGATTCTGAGATTGCACCATTGTTGTCACTGTCTTCTTACCAGATCTAGAAACATGAGTTGACTGCCTAGTTTGAGTATTAGATCTCTTTGTTACTAAAGCAGCATCAGAGGTTTCAACTTTATGTGACTTAGCACCACCAT
The DNA here is from genome assembly GCA_037693485.1 of Kitagawia praeruptora. NCBI lineage: Eukaryota > Viridiplantae > Streptophyta > Magnoliopsida > Apiales > Apiaceae > Kitagawia > Kitagawia praeruptora. The sequence continues at coordinate 45,820,563 of CM075345.1, read as the reverse complement.
CATTTCCAGAATTATCATCATCCTTTTGTACCACTGGATTAGGTGAGCATTTTGTTTTGACTATCTTCTCCCCCTTTTTGACATCGACATCTTCTTCAATGAAGAAAGACAAGATAAGCTTGAGGGTTTCATCAATATTATCAACTTTTGATTCCAAGACAGTCATTCTGGAATCCATTTTCTTGTCAAGTGCTTTAATATCATAAGCAAGAAGACGTGCTTGAGAAGCAGTAGCAGATATAGAAACAGATGTTTGAATACCTGCTAGAGTCAAGCTCACTCTTCAATCCCTTTGCTAGAAGAGCATTAGTTTTGAGAAGAGCCTTAAGTTCAGGAGTTGGCATCCTCGTGGCAATATGACCAGAATGAAAAAGAGCATTTTGAAAATTCATCTCAGCATTCGGCTGATTCCATTCAGTATCCCATTCATATCCCCTTGCAGCTCGAGTATCAGGAGGGAGAATGGAACTGTACTCCCCTCTGAAATCTTCTTGAGTAACAGACTGCATATACCTACTCGAAGACCCATAAGTAGATAGGAGACTTGCTTTTATTGCTGCCTGGATTTGAATTGTCTCAGGATCAGCATTAGCATGATCATCATCTGAGCTACCATCAGCCTCAGGAAGTTTATCATCAACATTATCATCAGGATGCATAACACCTTTCATTTTCAAATCACCAGTAGATGCAGTTGGTGAGTCCTGATGTCCTACAGACAGATTAGTAACATTTCCTAAATCACTCATTTCTTTTAAAGTGATCTCATCACTTCTCACAATGTTACCTAAGTTACTTTCAATAGCAACTTCTACCTCACTAGAAGTTAACAACTTCTCACTCTGTTCTACCTCTCCTTTTGCCAGTTCAGGAGACTGCCTCTCATCACTCTTCTTTTTCTCTAAATGTTCACTCTCAATCTCACAAGAAAGGTTCTGACTCATTAAATGTGAAGAAATAAGAGGTGGCTGAGAAGAGTGGTCTGAAGTCATACAAATAGAGGTATCCCTTTTATCAGGTCTATCTGTAATCATACTATCAGTAGTAAAGGAAGTAGAGATAGAGATGTTACCTGATGAAGTAGTTAAAGAATCCATTGGCCTTGCTGAAATTGGCTCAATAAGCAATGGAATAAGTGGATCAGTAGTACTTACATCAGGATTGACCACTGCAACTATAGCATGACTTGCATCAGTATTTGCTACTGATGGTTCTTGTGTAGTCTGAGGTTTTGAAGTTTCTTCAACACTTTGAGTCAAAGGTTCTTGTGTGCTTCCCTCAAATGCAGTGTCAGCAATCACTTCATCACATTCAGCAATGTGCAAATCATGAGCAGCTTTATCTGCCAGACTTCTAGCTAGTTCAATTTCAATTTCAGAAGCCCCTTGAGCATTGTCAGGAAACTCCCCTGCTGATGTGATTTTGCCAGCATCTTCACTTTGAGAAGATGGTTCTTGTGGGGAAGGAATGTTCTTGTCTTCACCTTCCCTTTGAGAAGGTGGTTCTTGTGTGACTATTCCTTCAGAAATGTCTGCACCTACACTTTGAGTAGGTGGTTCTTGTGTGACTGGATCTGCAATAGCTTCTGAACTACTTTGAAGTTCAGGTTCTTGTGGGCTAGATCCTCTCAGAGATGACATAGTAGTCCTCTGTTTCTTCTGTCTATGAAAGACGTTTGCTTCAACAGTTTTCTTTTCAAGTGGTGAAGGTTTGAAACCTAACTGAGCAGTAATAGCATTTACTTGATCGACAAACATCTCAATAATTCTTCTCTTTGGAGATGGAGATGCTGGAGAATCAGAAATCTCAACAGTCTTCATAGGTGAAGTATCAGGAGTAGAGATGTCAGGATTAGCAGTAGCGTCAGGAACTGATGATCCATCCTGATTAACAACATCAGGATTGTCTTCCATGGCATCAGTAAGATTCAGAAATTCTGTGTGATCAACAAATTTTCCTTTGCTGATTAATCTTCTTCTTTTCTTTGGTTTTTCAGAGACAGCCACTTCTCTAGTATCAACAACATCAATCTCCTTTTTCTTCATCAAGACTGATATAGGCATTGTGTCATCATCAGAAGCAGAATCAGATACAGCTCTTTGACCAACTTTCCTTTTCACTCCTGTTTCTTTATTCAAACCAGATGTTTCAAGAACCATTTGTTCACCCCCTTGTGACTTCATTTGAGAGTGAGTTGGAGTGGAGAAATCCTTTGATCCTGATTGCTTCTTAGACACATCAGATCTAGCTAATTTCTTTGATTTTATAACTGATGCCTTTTGTGAGACACCAGAGGTGGTTGACTGTTTAGATAAGTGTTTAGGTGGTGTGCTTATGTCAGGAATAGGATGTGTAAGGTCCTGTCCCATAGCACCAGTTGCCGGGCCATATTGAATAGGCATTCTCTCTCTTAAAAGAGACCATACTTCATCAGGAATGTATGGAGTTCCTTCAAACTTATTTGCCTTATCAGAATTGATTAGACTCTTTATATTGTTTTCTGAGATTTTACATATAGGCAAAGTTGTATCATTCTCAAAAACAGCATGAGGACATAAGTGAGAGAATATTAATTGGAAAAATCTAAGAAAGCAAACATAACCATATTTATCTGCTTTTCTTTCACTTAATGCCCTTAGTATAAAAGACCCATAATCAAATGAGAGATCATGAATTAGAGAATACCCAATTTTAGCTGAACCTGTGGGTAAAGCATCAAAATTTGACACTTTATTCAAGAAACATCTGCTGATGGTGTCGAAGAAGAAATTCCATTCCTTCTTAAGCTTTGTCCTGTAGAGCTCTCCAAACTTCTTTGGCGTACTATTGTAACCCAAACTTACAACATACTGAAGGAGTTTTGAATCAGGAACTTTGAATACAGGCTTACCAATGATGGATGGTAAGTGTAGGGCTTCAGTGACAATCTCAGGAGTCACATAGTATGTAACATTATCATACTCAAAGCTCATCTGAGGCTTTTCTGATGGAAGTCCTTTCCCAAAAACACTTGTGTTCCAAACCTGCATAACAGACTTAAAAGATATCTTGGCAGGTTGGGTTAGAGCATAATTGATTGGGCTTGAGGCCAAAAAGTCCTGAATAATGTGGAAATCATTGGGCAAGTCCTGATGATCTAGAACTGCAGTGAAGTTATTTGTGTTAAAAGTAACTCCACTGATTACCACCTTGCTGTTCATGAAAGATAAATTCTCCATTGGAATTTCAAACACAAGAGTTGTGTTAATTTTGAAATTAGGGTTTGAGAGTACAAAGACAGAGAGAGACGATGTTTTACTGATGGTTTGAGAATGATAAATCAATTAGAAAACTAAATTGATATTTGGACAATACTTATGATTTCTCAAAATAGGTGTCAGTAAACCATTCGTTTATACTGGAGTAATGGACCAAATTACGTGAGAGAGTGGTGATGATTGCACGCGTCACGACTTACATCTGTAACTGTATGTAATAATCGAGTGAAACACACGCGCATATATTATTCGAGAAATAAGATTGTGATTAAAATAAACATAATAATTTTGTTTTAAATAAAGAAATTTAAAACATCACAATCGAATAATACCTGGTACTTACACCAGTAATATGAATCGTTTCATATTCTTGTGTCACCCTTCTCTATTTAATCTTAGAGACTTGTCCACTTACTTCCTTAACCCTTCATTCTCTCCTGAAAGAAAAATAAGAAAAACCCTTCACAGCAAAATTTTTACAACAATGTCGAACCTTTCAATCAAAGAGAAGAATCTCAATCTCTTAGAGAAAAGAGACATATTTAGCTATACTCATGAAGAGTTTGATGCTTTCGACTGGGAAAGACAACTTGAGACTCTCTGGTTGCAGATGGATGCAGGTCTCGAAGAAATCGAGAAGGAAAAAAGAGACATATTTAGCTATACTCATGAAGAGTTTGATGCTTTCGACTGGGAAAGACAACTTGAGACTCTCTGGTTGCAGATGGATGCAGGTCTCGAAGAAATCGAGAAGGAAAAACCTGCAAAAGTGATCGACATCGATGCTGCCCTTCAAGCAACATTAGCATGGCTTTCATCTAAGGCATCCTCATCCAACTCCATCAACCATTGTTAATGAATATGTCACCAAAAATAACCTTATCCCTGTCAACTTCCACCCAAACAAAGTGGCAAAGACGGGATCTGGGATGGCTACTAACAATGGAGTGGATTGGTCTTTTATTTCCTGTTGAATAGATTAGTAGATAGAGAACAAAAAAGATGTAATCTTTGAATGTAATCTCTTTCTTATTATCAATGAAAAATTTAGTTTTTCTATTCTATTCAATGTTTTCCTGATTTGTCATGTTATCTGAGAATAAATATGAGGACTAATTAAAGTGATCACATTATCAGGAGTTCAATAACATTAATCATAGCTTGAATCAGGAAATTGAGATAAAACGAAGACAGTTAGATTCTGAACAAAATACTGATGATCGAATCGTTGCATCAGGATTCGACGTTGACCACTGTCAGGATTGACTTTCCATCAGTATTTGCAAGTTGTCAGTATCTGATGACTTCTTTCTCTCAAGTACTGCCATAGTTTACCATTCCAAGTTCATTCACCAACTTTGTAAAAGTAGTCTCAGGTAGTGGCTTGGTGAATATATCAGCTAACTGTTGATCAGTAGGAACAAAATGAAGTTCAATTGTCCCTTCCAGTACTTGTTCTCTTATGAAGTGATACCTGATACTGATGTGTTTTGTAAGAGAATGTTGAACTGGATTTCATGTCATAGCAATAGCACTTTGGTTATCACAATAAATATGTATTTTAGAAAATGACAAACCATAGTCCATTAGCTGATTTCTCATCCACATGATCTGAGCACAACAGCTTCCAGCAGCAATGTACTCAGCTTCTGCAGTTGATGTGGAGATAGACTTTTGCTTTTTACTAAACCAAGAAACTAGTCTTCCTCCAAGAAACTGACAACTGCCTGAAGTACTTTTCCTGTCTATTTTGCATCCTGCAAAATCAGCATCTGAATAACCACATAAACTAAAGTCTGATTCTCTAGCATACCAAAGGCCAAGAGTAGAAGTGCCCTTAAGATATCTGAAAATCCTTTTCACAGCAATGAGATGTGGTTCCTTGGGATTTGCTTGAAATCTTGCACATAGACAGGTTGCATACATGATATCTGGTATGCTAGTTGGTTACATCTACCTCAGTTCCTTGATCAGGATCAAGCTTTGTAGCTGTAGCTATAGGAGTTGAAGCTGTAGAGCTGTCTTGCATGTTAAACCTTTTTAGTAAATTCTTTGTGTACTTTAACTGATTGATAAAAATACCATCATCAGTCTGTTTAACTTGTAGACCTAAGAAATAGCTCATTTCTCCCATCATGCTCATTTGATATCTAGACTGCATTAGCTTTGAAAATTTCTCACACAGCTTAGTGTTAGTTGACCCAAAAATGATATCATCAACATATATTTGAACTAACAACAAATCCTTACCATGATTCAAATAAAACAAGGTTTTATCAATTGTACCTCTATTGAATCCACTTTCCAGTAAGAATTGAGCTAGGGTTTCATACCAGGCTCTTGGAGCTTGCTTTAGTCCATAAAGTGCTTTATCCAGTCTATAGACATGATCTGGATATTTGAGATCAATGAAGCCAGGAGGTTGCTCAACATATACCTCCTCTTCCAGTTCTCCATTGAGAAATGCACTTTTTACATCCATCTGGAATACTTTGAACTTCTTGTGGGCTGCATATGCCAGAAAAATTCTGATGGCCTCTAGTCTTGCAACAGGAGCAAAAGTCTCATCATAATCTATTCCTTCTTGTTGAGAATACCCCTTTGCTACTAGTCTTGCTTTATTCCTCACAATTGTGCCATCTGAATCAGTCTTGTTTCTGAATACCCACTTTGTACCCACAATAGACCTACCCTTGGGCCTTGGTACAAGTTTCCAGACTTCATTTCTTTCAAACTCATTTAGTTCTTCTTGCATAGCTGTCACCCAATCAGCATCCTTAAGTGCATCTTCAACTTTCTTAGGCTCCTCCTTTGACAGAAAGTTATTATATAAGCATTCATTCTGAGTTGCACTTCTTGTTTTAACACCTGCTTCATGATTCCCAATGATTAAATCAGGAGTATGACTTTTAGTCCATTTTCTTGCTGATGGTAAGTCATTTCTTGAACTGGATGCTCCCCCTGGATTGGTGTTATCTTCAAAAGAACTAGAATTGCTAGAAACTCCCCCTGAGATAGTGCTATCTCTTCCTGATATACTGTCAGGATTGTCACTTGAATTTGTTTCTGATGAGTCTCTACTTGATGTTTGAGTTGTATCAGTACTGGTGATGTCTCGCTCTTGCTCCCCCTCAACATTTGCATTATTTGAGTCATCATCAGTAACAGGTGTTCGATCAGAAATTGATTGATCGTCAGGATCTGACAGAGTATCAGTATCTGACATGACTTCATCAGAATTCTTGGTAGCTTCATTTGCAAAAATCAAACTATCATGAGAGTCTTCTTTTATTCCTGTTATCTTTCTATCATCAAAAGATACATTAATAGACTCCATGACTGTCTTTGTTCTTAGATTGTAGACTTTAAAGGCTCTTGTTGTTGGATAGCCAATAAAGATGGCCTCATCAGCTTTTGTCTCAAATTTTCCTAGCTGTTCAGGATGAGGTCTTAGAACAAAGCACTTGCAGCCAAACACATGTAAATGCTTCAAACTTGGCTTCTTTTCCTTAATCATCTGATAAGGAGTTACACCATGTCTGTTAATTAGAGTGATGTTCTGAGTATAGCAAGCTGTGTTGACTGCTTCTGCCCAGAAATATGTAGGTAGTTTAGCTTCCTCCAACATAGTTCTGCCAGCTTCAATAAGAGTCCCGTTCTTTCTTTCAACTACTCCATTTTGCTGAGGTGTGCCAGGAGCAGAGAATTGTTGAACTATTCCTTTGTATTTGCAGAACTCTTCCATTGCTGAATTCTTGAATTCAGTCCCATTATCACTTCTCAAAATCTTGACTTTGTATTTTGTGCCAGTTTCAATAAGTCTCACATGGTCCAGCAGTATTTCAGCAGTTTCATCTTTTCTGTGCAGAAAATAAACCCATGTAAATCTAGTATATTCATCAACAATGACTAGAGTATAGCTTTTCTTACCGATGGACATAATATTCACTGGTCCAAACAAGTCAAGGTGTAGCATGTGATATGGTTCATCAATTGAGGATTCAGATTTACTCTTGAATGATGTCCTTCTCTGTTTAGCCTTCTGACAAGCATCACAGAGTCCATCAGGAGTATATAGAGCCTTTGGTAATCCTCTTACCAAGTCTTTCTTAACCAACTCATTTATATTGTTGAAGTTGAGATGAGAAAGCTTCTTATGCCAATTCCAACTTTCATCTACAGAAGCTTTACTGATGAGGCATGTAGTTGGATTTTCAGTATTGGTGTGAAGGTTGGCTTCATAAATGTTACCATGTCTTTGACCAGTTAATGCAACCTTTCCTGAAGATTTGCTGATAACTTCAAAATGAGTATCATTGAAATTGACATGATAACCTCTGTCTGTGATTTGACTGACACTTAACAGATTGTGCTTGAGTCCTTTCACCAGAGCTACTTTTTCAATGATGACATTTCCAATTACAATACTGCCATATCCCAAAGTTTGTCCGATGTTGCCATCTCCATAAGACACAGTTGGGCCAGCCTTCTCCTCAAATTCTGATAGCAAGGTTTTGTCTCCAGTCATGTGCACAGAGCGTCCACTATCCATGACTAACACATTTTTCTTTTTACCCTGCAATCAGAATCACAAAGAACTCAGTTAGAATTTTTTAAGAACCCACACTTGTTGGGTTCTCTTTTCATGCAACTTAACATTTTTAGCAACAGAAGATTTTCTTGTAAAGACACCTTCATCAGGATTAAGTCCATCAGAATTAATCTTTTTCTTAACAGATGCATGATTAGTATTCAAGTTCTTTGTTTTTCCAAAATTTGCACTTTTATTGAACTTAGGAAAAGGCTCATAATAATTATAGTACAAATTATGGTATTCTTCACATGTATAAATAGAATGCCATTTACTGCCACAATGGAAACAAGGATTCTGTGGTTTATAAAATAGTGATTTATTCCTAATGTCAGACTTAGGAACTACAGTTGGCTTCTTTTTACTCCTCCTGCAATCAATAGCAAGATGATTAGAGTTACCACAGTTAAAGCATACTTTTCTTGGTGCATTTGGAATATACTTATAATTATTCTCCTTGTTTATTCCAACTTTACCATTCCTGTTCCTTTTGACAGTTGGAACTCTCTTCCTATCTGTTACATCACAGATTCTATCCCTTAATTTTTTCTTGGACAAAAGACCTACATTTTTGTTTTTGACAGTTCTAGACTCAGAATAATGTGTAGAAGTAGATCCCTTTTCTGAAGTAGATTTGGGAATTTCTGGATACACATAATTAACAGGTTTTAATTTGGTTTTAGTACTGTCTGTAACATATCTGTAGGTTTTTGGATTTGTTGAGTCATCAACTATAACTCTTCCTGGATTAGATGAAACAACCTTTTCTTTGTCCTTTTTTTCATTCTCTGGCTTATAACCTAGACACTCTTTCCAATTTTTATCAGAAATAATTTCATGAGTTTTTGTACCAGAATGTGTCCAGGTTCTGAGTTTTTCATTTGCCTCTTTAAGTTGCATTTCAAGTTCATTACATTTAAACTCTGTTTCAAGTTTCATGTGTTTAGCATTATTACATTCTGCTTGAACTTCCTGCAAGAAAATTAACTCAGCTTCTAGATGATCATTTCTCTTAACAACCTCTGCCATATCAGATTTTATTCTAGTATTTTCAAGAGATTGACTCCTAAAACTAACATGCAGAGATTTTAAAAAGGATCTTAGCTCAGAGACATTATTAGTATCAAAATCAAACAAAACTTCAGATACCTTATTTTCACCAGCAGAAGTCTCATCAGTTTTAGCCATCAAAGCATAATTCACTTTTTCTTCTTCAGAGTCAGATGATGAGTCCATCCAATCCTTGCTTGAAGAAATGAGAGCTTTGGTTTTGGTCTTCTTGCACTCAGTTGCAAAATGACCCATTCCATCACAGTTATAGCATCTGATTTTTGACTTGTCAAATTTGCTGCTTTTACCTTCTTTCTTCTTGTACCTGTCTTTGTCAGCATTGAAGGTTTTCTTCTGAAATTTCCCTTGCTTCCTAGCCTTTCTGAACTTCATCTTTTTGAAGCCCTTGACTATCATAGCAACCATTTCCATCATATCAGAATCAGTAGAGTCACCACCAGTATCAGGATCAGACTCAGTATCAGTATCTGATGATGAGTCATCAGGAATTGACTCTTCCACTCTACTCTTTCTGTTAGAAACCTCCTCAGCTTTTCCCTTTGATTTTGATTCAACATTCAAAGCAACAGATTTTGCTTTGACACTTTTCATGTTCTTCCTCTGTTGAACCTCAAGATCATGGGTTCTTAGCATTCCATAGACTTCATCAAGAGACAGCATCTTCAAATCATATTGATGCCTTATGATTGAAGCTTGAGTATCCCACTCCTCAGTTAGAGCTCTGAGAAACTTGGTGTTTGAGTCCTCTGGATCATACTCTTTGCCAACTAGTGATAGATTGTTCAGTAAAATCAGAAATCTATCATACATATAAGTAAGGCTTTCATCAGATTTAGCATCAAACTGCTCATACTCCTGAATCAACAGAGCCCTTCTGTTTCTTTTGATAGATTCAGTACCTTGGCATTGGGTTTCTAAAGTATCCCAAATTTCCTTTGCAGTCCTGCATGCTATTACCCTGTTTGACATGACATTATCAAGACTGTTATGCAAAATATTTTTTACCTTTGCATCTTTAAGTACTTGAGCCTTTTCCTCTGTCGTCCACTCACTCTTTGCCTTAATGACATAGTGTTCAGCAACAGTCTCTGTTCTTGCAACTAGTCTTGTTGGAAGAAATGGTCCATCATTGATCCTATCAAGATAGTCAGGATCAGTTGCTTCCAGATACATCATCATTTTCACTTTCCATGTTGGATACTCAGTTTTCTTGAGAATTGGAATTTTGATGCTTTCATACTTGCTCGTCGACATCTTAAGATCGTTTCTGATTAATATTAATCAGTTTCGCTCTGATACCAATTGTTGCCCAGTAAATAACAATTGTAGAAGGGGGGTTGAATACAATTGTATAAGATTTTCGACTTAAACAAATAACACAAGTATGAATCAATAACAGCTTTATTAATTCTGATATAAAACTGTTACAAAACTCTTTTAAGAAATTCTTATGTTCTTAAGAGCTGCTAGGTTACAAGATAAATCGTGTAAGTGATTACTCTAATGTAAAACCTAAACTGTGTTTATATAGAGTACACAGTTACACTATCAATTACAAGATATTCTAAATCAATTACATATATTTCTGAATGCATATCTTGTATGATAGCTGCATTCCTACAATCTAGGAACCGACATATCAATCTTCCTTGATCTCTGGTCTGATGAGAATCTTCATGAAATACTGACCAGCTTCTAATCCTGATGACAGTCCAATACTGACGTTGTATTACTGATGACGTCAGCATCAGTATCTGATCAGTAATGCCCAGATCCTGATCATCACTTGAATCAATATCTAACAATATCCGGCATTCCAGAAAACACTCTCCTCTCGGGAGATCATGTCCCCGAAGATCGTACGTTGATGAGGCGCCGAAAGTACGGACATCCCCCCCCGTAAGTACGGTTTTTGCAAGGATTTTAATTATCGGGTGATACCCTCCTCTTGGTAGGTCATATCCAAATTCCAAAAACACTCTACTCCCGGGAGATAATGTTCCTGAAACCTGTTATAGTTTTATTAAAACTCTCCTTAGAGGAGATCATCTTTCAAAATATTATCCTCATCAAAATAGGATCTTCTAAAATAATCAACTCTTCGAATAAGAGCCTTCCAAAATATTACTCCTGTAAAGGAGGACCTTCCAAAATATTACCCCCACAAAGGAGGGCGTTCCGAAATAATACCCAAAGGGTATTTTTGTGTAATTTGGAACAAATACTCAATTTTTTCTTCCGTTAAATTTGATTTCCCAAGCTTCTACTTGTTCTTCATGTACCATGAAATCTTGAACAGCTTCACGATTCAGATTCTGCCCAGATCTGTATATACCCTTTTTGACCATCTAAACGACTTTTTCTTGGAAAACACAAAACACGAAAGTTGTAGATAACAAAAAGATCTTTCCGACAATATATGTCTCATCAAAAATGGACTTATAACGAATAAGGAATCAAATAAAACGTCTGCTGATTTACTTCTTAATGCTGAAAAACGAGATCTGATTGTTTTTTGTGATTTCGAGAATAGATCGAGATATAATCTGAGAAAACTCAAAAAACGAAAGTTATAGAAAAGTTAAAAAGATTTCCGAATCATTAAAAATCATCAAAATCTAACATGTATTGAATTTATTACCAATTTTATAAGATAGCTAACTTGTATGTACAGAATCATAAGAAAACTTATCTTAATTCAGAATAGAGCCACCATCTCCACCGCTTAGCTCTTCTATTAAAGCAGTTCCAGATCCATAATAACCCCCCATGCATATGAATTGATTGTCCTCCACAATCAAAAAATATATGCCCTTCTTCTAGTGTCAATTGTTAACGGAGGAATTTGGAATTTGGTGATAACAGATTTCGGAGGTTACTGGAAAAAACGAATTACGAAAATAGGGGGATTTGGGATTTTGGATGTTTGGGGCTGGACTTGAGAGGTGTCTCGACTTGTTAGATGTGTCGGATCCTTTTCCAAGATGCTTGCGTACTCTATATTTATAGAGATCAAGCCAACGCAGTTCTGTTAAAGGATTTGTTTTTAATCCCTATGATTGTTAAGGGATGTATTTTGGGAATTAGTAGATTTTATCTCTTTAAATTATATTCGCATTGGGATACCTTACTGATTTGAAGGATATCGTTTGGAGATATTTTCTATCATTAATTGGAGATTATTCCTCATTTCAGAGAGAGGAAATAATTAACTTGGGGGTTAAGTTAATTATTATTAGATTCGTATTTGGAAATTTTGGAGATAATTGAGACAACCGAAAATATGGCATAACAGTTGGAATGCTATTTTAAACTAAATTCCCTAAATTTTAACTTAAGAAGCATTATTGGGAAGTTGTTGGACTTGGTCTAAGAAGAGCTAACAAATTTGCAGCCTGATAGCACATGCTTCAAGACTCAAGATCAAGAGACATGAAGACCAAAATGACATTGTGCAAGAGTCAGGCATGACCAATACATGGAATAGAGAGAAGCATAAGTATGAAATTCATTCAGAGAAGCATGAAACTCTTGCTATGCTTAGGAGAAAATGCTGGCATTGGACAAAAAACTCTGCAAAGTTAAGGTTTATCTACAGTACTTTTAGCTACAATATCATACCTCAGCCTTGTAAGGTTTTGGAACCGTAGGTTGGCTTTCCGTTTTAGCACCATATTAACGCACTATGAGCAAAATGCCATTTCTCACTAGTTATGCAATTCACAGAGTCTTCCCTAGAATTATGTTAAACCAACGCATTAGGTTAAAGTTTTAAAAATTAAATCGATAAAAATTTGATGCTTCCAATTATCTCTCTCCAGAGTCTAGGCTAATACATTGCATTTCACATATGGGCTATGTTGATAGCTGCCAGTGCCGGAACACCCCTAGCTCACTTGATTGTAAACAGAGTCTAGGCTAATACATGTACTTTTTTATACCAAGTGTTGTTCGTTTCAGTAGAGTCAACTCGTCATGGACTCTTTTCCCCCATGGGCAGAAGTGAACAAACATGGAGTAATATTTTTGTTAAATATGGAGTCCTCAAAAAATAGTTTAATTGTTTGATAAATGAAATAAGAATTGAACGAACATATATACAGCTTTAAAAACATGGTTTTTGTTAAATAATTTAGTTTTTTGAAACTACGTACTGTTAATTAACTTAGCAAACATGTTTAAAGCAATGGATTTCAAAACTTATTTAAATAAATATATTCCAAATTTTATTTCCATGTACACCATATTTCGAACATGTTTTAAGGCTCGCTTTCATCTATCATCTATGCTTGAATTTTTGCATAAAAATACTTAACTTTCTCAGTTCAGGTGGTACGTAGGCATAGCCCTACCCCTGCTTACTGCTTACTGCTTAGTGCTAAGAGCATCAGTAACGAGTCTAAGGACAATTGTGCCCCTCTTTCAAATTTGCAAAATTTTGTACAAATCTTTTTAATTTTCTTTCATTAAAACTAATTTTATATAACTATAACCAAAAATTAGTGATCATACTATCCCAAAAGTCAAAAAGCCACAGTTAACTTTTAATTTACCATACTGTATATTGATATATTCTACCAAAAAATTACTTTTACATTACCTCTTAATTTGTGGAATATGTTATAAAAGGTTACATGTACATAGGCATGTTTTTTTTTTTTTTGCTAAGCCATGTACATAGGCATGTTAGTCGTATTGCAAGTACTACTAGAGACATCACCCTGTCAAAGGATGATTTAGGAAAAAAAAAATGCACAATTTGCAACTGAAATTGAAATTAAATTGTACATAGGCATAAAATTTATATATAATATGACTTGAGTAATTAATATTTCTTAATTAAAGCAAAGTAAAACTGGGATGTTGCCCACATCAGAAACTCTGTTCAACAATATATGTGAATACAGAAAATCTGAAATAAATACATGACACTGGCACCATAACTAATTAGTTATATTTATTTTCTCTCATGAAGACCTACACATAAGAACCATTGTAAAAACAACACTAACTTATTAATTGGACTTGGAGACAAATCGACCAACCCATTGATATTCTGCATGATGATACCTGCACCTAAATGAACCTGGGTGGCTTGTCGGAGAACATATACACTGCTTCTTCATCACCGCACCACCTTGGCCGCCATGTGTTTCTACAACAGTCACTTGTTGCCTGCCAACGGGTTGCCGAGTTGAACTCCGCCTTAGAGAGTCATAGGCACTAATCGCGTAACACATATTTTTTGGTTTGAGATTGATAATGGAGTTTGAGGAGAATGAAATATGGTGGAGTATAGATGTATAGTACTATTATGATGTTTTGGAACTATTCGACTTGTGTTGCACTTTTGTTTGTTTTTCTCATTTTAAAGTAATATATAATATGAGTTCTAGGATGATTGATTGGTTAATTGGTACTCCCTCCGTCTCTAAATACTTTTCTCATTTGAGTTGGACACGTTTGTCAACGCACACTTTTGATCGTTAATATCTTCAATTTCATATTAGTATTAAATATATAAACTTCACTGTATTAAAGTACTTATAAATACGAATCCAACAAGATCACTCATGACTATATTTGGTCTTATATATTAGACGTAAATTAATAATTTGTCTCATGTTATGAACAGTCCAGACATATAAAATGAGAGTAACATTATGAGACGGAGGGAGTAGTAATAGTATAGAAAATACAAGAGCAATTCAGTTAGTACTGATGAGGTAATTTCACTTATGGTGAGACACCTGACCACATGTAAGTCCATACATGATACGTGTCAATTAACTGTCCTAACCACTTGTCCATCAACCATCTTTATATTTTTTTTGTATTTATCCAATTTATTTACGATTGAATTTCGATAAAGTAATAATTAATAAATTAATAATTTCGTTATACTAATATTTTTTTCGATCCCAATATAATGGAGATAATTTATTTTTACTTTTAATAAAGTAATAAATTCGATAAAATAATATTTTTTCCGATTACTTAGGTTTAACTGTAGTTGATTATAATGTCTTCTTTTTCATCTACTAAGTTGTGTGAAAAGTTGGAGTAACATTTATGTGCTTACAATAGAATTACAAATGTGTTCCTAGATTGAATGATATATAGTTTTCAAATATATTAAACAATAGAGCTAAAATTTTACTACCATTATACTAAATGGTCAATAACTTTAACGTTTTTTAAATTAAAACATTGTCCAACAAATAATCTCTATATACGATCCTTTCATTATTTTCGTGGAGCATGTATAGATCGAATACTTCTTAAAAAATATTACATAATTTTTATTCTAGAAACAAACTTAATAATATGTGAAATAGCAAAGTATCATATCAATTATGAGGTTCAAACTCTTTTAATTTAAAAGTAAATTTAGAATTTGATGTCTTTTTCAAATAAAATTTAATAAATTTATTTACATTAAAATATTTTGCTTTTTAAGTAATTTATTTAGTTTCATAATATTTCAAAATTGGATTTGTAACTTGTTGATGTTTGAACTAGAAGAATCAAGTTTGATGCAAGTTCGAATTAAATTTAGAAAAACCAATAAATATTAGCGCTTGACTTTTCCCCTAAAATTTGAATTATTGTTGTTAAGAAAATTTTATTATCTTTAATTTCAAAAGTTATATTATAGTATGTATGCACACGTATTTAGGATGTTTTGAGTCGGTAAAAAGGTTCAAAAGTTGAGAATAATGGTCTTTTAGGCAAAACAGAAATGCAAATAAATCTATGTTTCTTGAGTTTGGTTCTATGGAGAATATAATTTTATGGGAGACCTTGTAGATCATATATATTTTGTAAGTAAAATATTGTAAAATAAGTTATTAATAAAATATATTCTGTTAATAAAATATTACAAAATGAATTATTTTGTGAATAAAACATTGCAAAATGAATTATTTCATTACAAATTTTGAAAATTATATATGTTCTGCTAATAAAATATTGCAAAATAAATTGCTATGCAAATCACGTTCGGTATGTAGAGCTTTGCAAAATTTGCATATTTTTCTCGCGAAATTTACATGATTATGGAAATTTTTAACAAACTAGTAATTTTCATGTAGCACGCTTTGTAGAATAATAAATTTTATAATATTTTAACAGTTAAGTTTTATGGAAACCAGCATTTGAGTGGAGACCGCGGAGAGCATATACATTATGCACTCAAAACATTGCAAAACATATATATTTGCAAGGAATGTTCAGTTAACAATATTATTTCATTCAAAATCCTAAAAATCATATATGATTTGGAAGCAGAACATGTTTGGAGAACAATACGTTCTGCAATATTTTGTTTGCAGGACAAACATGATTTTCAAAATTTTTAATGAAATTTGCATGTAAAACATATATGATCTTCAAGATTTTCAATAAAATTAATAGTATAGTGATTTTCATAGAACATGATTTTCAATGAATAAATTTTTGCAATGTTTTGATTGATATTGGTCTCCGGTCTCCACTAAAAATGTTGGTCTTCATAGAACTTAACTTAAATACAAAACATGTATGATCTATGTAACACCCCTAGACCCGGGGTAGGAGATCCACGCTGTCACTCTGTCCTTAATTCCCATTTTAATAAACATTATTCTTCATCTTCATTTTAGCATGTTGTGACCCCTCAATCAAACATAACATTCATAGATTATAGGCTCAGAGACGAAATTAAAACGTTACTAAGTTATTACAACCATCTTGAAATAGTTATTACAAACCCAAATTGTCGTAATATTAAAGGTTCAACTTAAAAAGGATTACCATCTAAGGCGACATCTACGGCCAAAATGCGGTTTGGTTTTCAGAAACTTATACAAGTCATGCTTGTAAATAGACCTAACCAACCTAAGCTGTAAACCTATCCAACTTAGTCTGCTCACCTCTGATGATGCTACTGGGTGCGGCCTCGACACCTGCCTCGTAAATAGTCTCCTATACTGCTGACCGGTTAGCACGCTTTTGCGGGGGGTCTGCCTTATTCTTGCCATGCTTATCTGTTGTTGTGTGGTGGTATATATAAAAGAAAAGCAAGAGTGAGCAATACAGCTCAACCATATAATAATAGTTTTCAAAGTACTTTTGTTAACGTAAACCATATGACATATCGTATACTGATATTGTATCATCATTAAACATTTTCATTCTTTATCCAGAAATATAACGAAGAATTTCTGAGGTACTTTGAATAATTCATCATTCTGTCAACACTATCGGTAATTGAGCACCTAGGCTTTCATTACAGTGTTGCAATACAATTCCAATTGGAAGAATGGGATTATGCTATAGCCTCTTCCATGATATCTGGTGATCAGCCAATATACCGTGCCTCTGCTTCTCTACTAGTAGAAGGAAGACATTCCCTTATCGGGTTGCACCCTGACCACATATGGGCCTTAACGTTTGGACTACGCCCGAAGGCGATGTCCCCTCTTCCTCCAATCCCTTAGAGAATTCTATGCATCGTAGGGACAAAATTTAATTCAGTTTCCCCCAAGCACAAAGCTTGACGACTGGTTTGACAATCATTACTAACTTTACTTCCATGAGTAATTGAGAAAGTAACTCTGATGTGTGGGTTGACTTTAGTCAACAGATTTCGATTACTAAGAATCGCTTTTTCAAACATAACTTGGGAGTTGGTCGGAGTTTTGAGTGTTTAGTCAAACCTGAGCCCCTCCTTACTAGGTAGGGTGCATTTATTATTGGTAGCGAAGGGAGAAAATAATTAATACTAGCTCCCAAAATCTTGGGTTCCCGAGTTTTGATAAGTTGAGTGAAGTAGCGATACCTTTTACGATGAGTGAAGCTATAGTCCATGAAGAAATGGGAACCCGTACTATTTTTAAATATTTTTCCGACGATCAGAAAATATTAAAAAAACTTTTTAAAGTTTTTAAATAACTTTTTAAATAAATAATATGATTTTTAAATCTTCCTGGGATATTTAATAAATATTCAAATAATATTTATTAAATAAATAATCAGCTTAGAATATTTAAATAATATTTATTAAATAAATAAACCTTTAGACTATTCTCAATATGAAAATAATATTCAAATTATTAATAAATATTCAAATAATATTTATTAATATCTTCAAAGAAATTTTCAATCCGAAAATAACCAATTTATATTTATTGGAATATTTTAAAAAATATACGTCATATAACCCTTCCGGTGACTTCCGGGTTTTTATGTCCTTATCCGGACGAAATATCTCCGACTCCCTTACTAAGAAAAGGTATTATCATGCCTTACTGGGAACTTGTAACACATCATCGTATACACATATACAAGAGTTTATGCATACGTACATACTTAACATGTTTATAAATCCCCGTAAATAACCATACATCATATGCTGATTCGCAAAAATACTATCAAGCAATTCATAGCATTTATACCACAACAACAACAGTTTGAAAATACTTGAAATACAAGTTTTGAAAACTTGCCTGATAGTGTCGGAATAGTCTGGACTCTGTCTCTAGTGTGATGATCTATAACAACCAATAAGGTTCGGTTAGTTCATTAAACTATCCCGTCGAACCAACTATTCACATAAAGGCACAACTTTGTAACGATACCTCCTTACTACACGTTTGCCTTATTATAAGCCCATGATATTGTTGTGGAATAAAAACTAGGTTTAAATTATTGCGGCTAGGGTTTATGTATTTAATGCTAGGGTTCGTGAGCTTCGTGCTTTAATGGCTGCTTCTGCGTTCGAGACTTAAACGGTCCTCACAGAATGCCTACGTATCTCTGTAATTAGAGAATCAAGCCAATAAAAACGTAGTTCTGAGTTGAGGGGTCTGACCCTTTATATAGGCTGAGAAGCCTAAGAATTATGGTAGGAATAGGAGACTTGGTGGGCAAGCCACCGCCTCAAGGAAGGTTCTAGACTCCTTCCTTGTAGGAATCAGTTTCCATGTTAAAATATGTATCTTGGAGGCTAAGTCATGTAGGAATAATATCCTTATTTGACTCTTATTGCTGAGCTGATTATTATTCCTAATATTAATTACGAAATTAATATTATAATTAGGGTTTGGGCCCACCTGGTGGGCCCTACGTTTGGACCATTCTAGGTCTAATTAATACAACATTAAATGTGTCTTTAGGGCTTACTTTTAGCCCATATCATTTGCCCCCCAACTTCTAGGGAAACTGATCAGGTTTTCCTTGAAGTTATAACGGCCTTATTCGAGACTTGGGTCAGGGTTTTATTGCTCTTACGTGAGTATTTTCAACAATATCATCTTAATGTAAAGCGTGGAGCGACCGACGCATTTACGACGATGTTGAACGACACTAAACGGTGTTAAATGGCACTAGACAGCGCTAATCAGCCTTAAACAATGTTTAAATAGTGTTAAACAATGTCGAATGGCATAAAAACGGCACTAACGACACTAATCGGCGCTATACGATGCTACACCGGCACTAAACGGTGCTAATCGGCACTAAACGGTGCTAAAACAGCACTAATATTATATTGTGCTTCGTGCATAAAATTGTTTTTCATGTTTCCTAAGTCATTTTTGACCTGGAAATTTTGGAAAAATCAGGGTATTCTCGATCCGTATCACTTAGAAAATCTACCAAATTTTCCAAAAATTATATGGATCGCAATCGGAATTCGGGGTTTTTATTGCTTTATTTTTCTCAAATTTTTCTCATTTTTTAAGCTAAATTTGAGCTCAATTTCGAGCTCAATTTTCGAGCTCAAAACTCTCCCAGATCGTCCCCTTTTTCCCAATTTCTTAAGTCTTTTTCGACCTGGTCCTGTCGAGCTCAATCAGTTTAATTTCGAGCTCAAAAATGAACTCAAATAGCCTCCAGGTCGCAGCCATCTTCCTTACATTTCAAGTCATTTTCGACCTAAAAATTTCGAAGAGAAATTAAGGTATTTTCGAGCTCAGTTTCAAGCTCAAATGGGGGCCAGGTCGTGGCTGATTTACAAATTTTTCAGTTCATTTTCGACCTCAAGCTGGCGACCTCAAATCAAGGGGGAAACGACCTCAAATTGAATCCAGGTCGCACAGATTTTTCCTACTTTCTAGCATAATTACGACCAGGATCTACCAACCTCATTGTAGTTTAAATTCGACCTCAAACCATGTCTCCACGACCTCAAATTGATGCGTTTTAGTTGATTTTCTGGTCGTGTAAACGAGCTCGAATTTGAATTGCAAAACGAGGTCGTGGCTGTCGACCTCCTACCACCTTTTTTTTTTTTTTTTTTTTTTTTTTTACTGTAACAGTGGGCCTTCAAAACCTTTTGGGCCTTAGGTTTAGCTTGGGCTTTTATAGGCCTTCCATCTTAGTTAAGACTGAGTCCAAGAATCATATCCTTGGCACTATTGGGTTTTAGACTCATCAGAATTTGGGGCTTCTCCTCGTGGGCCTTAATCACATGTTTGGGCCCTTCTTATTGAAGCCCTAATCGACTTTGACTTGGGCCTTAACAGGCCTGGTGTTGTTTGGGCTTTTTAGAGCCCAATTTGTGTTGATAGCCCACAATAGTTTCCAATAGGCTATAGCCGGTTGACATTCTCCCTAACCGGTTGAAATGCCCTATTTCTGCCTATATAAAGGCCAAGGCTTTCATTTCCATTTCATCACAAAAGTTTCTAAAAATTTTCTCTTCTAAAAGTTCTCTCTAGAGTCTCAAAGCTCTTTAAGAAATTTCCTTTGAAGAATCTGAGTTTGATCCTCGTTCTAGTGTCTTCTTGACTCGATACGGCCCTTCCCAGTTTGGGGCTAACTTTCCTTTCTGACCAACTCCAGAAGCCTCGATCTTCCTAAGAACCAAGTCACCTTGTTGAAAGAACCTCTCCTTAACCCTGTGGTTGTAGTAGAAAGATGCTTTCTTTTGATGCTCCGCATTTCTGGCATTTGCCTCATCCCTGACTTCATCAATCAAATCTAAGGCGAGCCTCATGCCTTCTTCATTAGTCTCTGGCTCGAATGCTTCAATTCTAGGTGATGCATGCATGACTTCTAGTGGTACGACTGCCTCGGCTCCATAAGCCAGTAGGAAAGGGGTTTCCCCAGTTGTTACTTTGCAAGTAGTACGATATGCCCAAAGTATAGGCAGTAGTTCATCCACCCAAGTATTTATCGATCGTTCAACCCTCTTCTTAAGTCCATCAAGAATAATCCGATTGGCTACCTCAGCCTGTCCATTAGCTTGCGGGTGAGCTACCGAAGTAAAACGAAGCTCGATAGCGTTTTCCTCACAGTACTTTCTGAACTCTTCATTGTTGAATTGTGTCCCATTATCTGTCACAAGGATTCGGGGAATTCCATACCTGCAGATTATGTTCTCCCAAAAGAAATGGGAAACTTGCTTGGTGGTTATCTTGGCTAAAGGCTTAGCCTCAATCCACTTAGTGAAGTAATCAATGGCGACAATCAGAAACTTCCTTTGTGCTGAAGCCATGGGGAAAGGACCAAGAATGTCCATTCCCCACATAGCAAACGGAATGGGAGAGCTGATTGAAGTTAACCTTTCAGGCGGCTGCCTTACAACAGGGGCATATTTCTGACATCTATCACACTTCTTGACATAATCCTGGGCATCTGCTAACATCTCCGGCCAATAGAATCCCAGGCGGGTAATCTTGTGAGCTAAGGCTCTGCCCCCCAAGTGCTGCCCACAGATCCCTTCATGAACTTCTTCCAATGCTTCTCTTGCCTCCTGGGGCCTTAGGCACTTCAAATACGGGATGACAAACGATCTCTTGTATAAGATGCCTTCAATCAAGGCATATCTCAATGCTCTCACTGACAATTTTCGTGCCTCCAAGGCATCATTAGGGAGCCATCCGGTTTCTAGGTGAGCTTTAATAGGATCTATCCAACAGCCTCCAACATCGATAGGTGCTACCAACTTAGAATTGATGGTCGGGGCCTTCAAGACCTGGAAGTAAACACTACCTGCATAATTCTCTATTTCAGAAGAAGCGAACTTAGAGAGGGCATCGGCCTTAACGTTCTCTTCCCTAGGAATGTGCTCCAGGTAGCACTCCTCAAACTGAGTCATAACAGCTCTCACGACTCTGAGGTATTTTGCCATAGTTTCATCCTTGGCCTCAAACTCACCATTCACTTGCGAGACTACCAGTCTTGAATCTCCACACACCTTGAGGTTCTTGACCCTCATGACTCTGGCCAATCCCAATCCAGCTATTAATGCTTCATATTCAGCTTCATTGTTGGTTGTAGGAAAGTCCAACTTCAAAGCGTATTCAACCGTGAATCCATCGGGGCTTTGCAAAACCAAACCTGCACCACTAGATTTTGTTTTTGATGCTCCATCAAAATAGAGCACCCAATACTCCTTCTGATCAGGTACTTCATCTTTACTCTCATCTCCAGGGGTGGTTACTATCTCCTGCCCCCCGACTTCTTGATTGCCAATGGTACATTCAACCAAGAAGTCAGCTAATGCCTGAGCTTTGATGGCTGTCCGAGGCTTATATGCAATGTCAAATTCTCCGAGTTCGATTGCCCACTTAATTAACCTTCCACTGACCTTAGGGCTGTGCAAGATACTTCTCAACTGCTGGTCCGTCAGGACTTCAATCTTGTGTGACTGAAAATAAGGTCGTAGTTTCCTTGAAGCCGTTACCAAGGCTAAAGCAAACTTCTCAATGGTGGAATAGTTTAACTCAGCTCCATGCAACACCTTACTCACATAGTATATAGGTTTCTGAACCTTGTTCTCTTCCCTTATGAGGACGGCACTCAATGCTTGCTCAGATACCGCCAGGTATAGATAAAGAGTCTCTCCGATGCTAGGCTTGGCCAACAGCGGGGCTTCAGCCATGTACTTCTTCAATTGCTCAAAGGCCTCTTGGCTTTCAGGTGTCCATTCAAAATTCTTTACCTTCTTTAATGTTTGAAAGAAAGGTAAACACTTATCACCAGATTTAGAGATGAACCTCCCTAAGGCCGCTACTCGGCCTGTCAACTTCTGCACATTTCTTATCGAACGTGGTGGTTCCATGTCTAAAATCGCCTTGATCTTGTCAGGATTGGCCTCAATGCCTCTCTTTGAAACCATCAGTCCCAAAAACTTTCCAGATCCAACGCCAAAGGCACACTTAGCGGGATTCAACATCATCTTATGGTGCCTCAGCACTTCAAATGCCTCTTCGAGGTGCTTAATATGATCAGCCTTGAGTAGGCTCTTGACTAACATGTCATCAACATACACCTCCATGGTTTTTCCAATCAGATGGGCAAACATCTTATTCACCAAGCGTTGGTAAGTAGCTCCTGCATTCTTTAGACCAAATGCCATAACAAGATAACAGAAGACACCAAAGTCAGTTATGAAAGATACCTTAGGGATGTCATCTTTGTGCATCTTAATCTGATTATAGCCGCTGAATCCATCCATGAAGCTTAACATCTCATGTCCAGCTGTGGCATCTATCAGCATGTCAATCCTTGGAAGGGGGAAACAATCTTTTGGACATGCATCATTCAGGTCGGTGAAGTCTATACACATCCTCCACTTCCCATTCGCTTTCTTGACCATCACAGGGTTTGCTAACCATTCGGGAAACTGAATTTCTTCAATGAAACCAGCTTCCAAGAGCTTATCCACTTCTTGCTTAATGGCCTCTTGCCTCTCTGGAGCAAAGTTTCTCTTCTTCTGCTTTATTGTCTTCCTCTTGGGGTCAACATTCAACTTATGAGTTATGAGTTGGGGGTCAATCCCTGGCATATCAGCTGCTGTCCAAGCGAACACGTCGCTATTCTTTTGTAAGAATTCTATCAACTTGCCCTTCAAGGGTTCTTTCAGAGATGCTCCAACATAAGTAACTTTTTCAGGATCATTCGGCTCTAGGGGTATGGGAATCAAATCCTCTGCTGGTTTCCCTCTATGTTCTTCATCATCACGGACATCCATGTCTTCAATCGGAAGGACCTGCCCCCCGACTCCATCGGCCCTCAAGGCGGCTACATAGCAACTTCTTGCCATCTTCTGATCACCCTTTTGTTCTCCGACACCATTCCGTGTTGGAAACTTAATCTTCATATGATAGGAAGAGGCCACAGCCTTAAATGCATGTAATCCGGTCCTTCCAAGGATTGCGTTGTATGTTGAAGCTGCTTTAATCACCAAGAAATTCAGCATCTGAGTCGCCTCCTTAGGCTCCTGCCCAATAGTCATGGGCAACTGAATAGTCCCTTCAACTGTGACACCCCCCAAATCCGGGGTCAGAAGATTTGGTTGTCACGCGAAAATCCTCAAAATAAAACATCTGCTTAATAATAATCATTCACTTGTGATTGTCCAACACTGGAAATATAACATCTGTGACCCCAACATACCAAGATCTTTTAAGGTTATAGGGCTAGAAACAAGAATCCAAATTCCATTAGAAAAAAAAAACATTCATTCTTAACAACATTCTCCTTGATCAAATCTTAAATCACTGGTGTAACTTCGATAAGAAGTACACCAGGCCAACTAGACTAGTACATAATAATAATAAATATTATAACTCAAATATATAAATAGATCTTACACTAAATCCAGAGATCCTGAGCCAAGTCATCTTCGAAATAGCATCACGCTTCTTCTCTTTCTGAGTTGTGCGGATACGTCTCGCCAAACTACCTTACTGAAATGTTAGAATTTACAACAGCAAGTATGAGCGAAAGAAATGCTCAGCAAGCGTATAAAAATTTTGATATAAAACCAGGATAAGTGGGGCATAAAAATTCAACTGAAATGTAAAACAGTTTATAGAGCAAACTGAATCAACAACTGTGATATAATTCAAACCATAACTGAAATCATTTGGCATGTCATAAAAATGAATCATCTGCCAATTCACAATATATAATAGCCATTCGGGCGATATGGATTGGATATATATATATATATATATATAACTGAACACCATTGCCCCCTGATCAGGTTCTAAGGCAATGGGACCCTCTATACTCCACCGGTATTCTCTTTTTTTTTTCCGTGTGTGTATAGTCCGGATTTCTGGGGTACCCAAAATAGGCAAGTAATGTTAGCCTATAGGAAGATGGAATGGTTACCATATCCTCCTTAAATAATGCTGGACCATGACAGCAACCATGGCCTCCTACGCTTAACATATTGCTGGACCATGACATCAACCATGGCCTCCTACGCTTTATCAGTTTCCAATAAATATTGCTGGACCATGACAGCAACCATGGCCTCCTACGCTTTACCATTTTCCAATCCAATAGAGCAATTTCCGAATTCAACAGGAAATGCTTAGTTTCACATACAGTTCACATCCCTATTACTTACTATGATAATAAGGATATGAAGAGTTTATCTTAAACAATTCCCCACATCAAAGGTAACAATATCAAGCAACTGTATTCGCACAAAAATATTTAAGAATCACGAATAGCTCTGAACAATAGCTATTCGTCATGATATGAATCAATGAAACATAAAATAAAAAGTGTTTAGGATGATTAAGAAAATACTTGCCTCTGGTCCTTAGCTATTGCGCAAAGTCGAGGTAACCCGTCTACCTTCTTCTTCTATCTTACGTCATCATATCCTCTATTTTAATCTTGCTTTGGTTTACGCTTCAGCGGTTGCCACGAGTCTGATCCGTCGACATCGAGCCCGCGCGTCTACTTCTATAGTCAAACATAAGATAGTACCTCAGCCTCCGGATGACAATTCTGACATTTTGTAAACGCTTATAAAATCAATTCGAACGTATTAACCATGCTTACCAATATCTCTGCCAGAAGAAAATAATTGGAAATGTCCCCTTTGAACATAGGCGTTTTCCCGGTGCCAAATCACCTCACAATAAATCCAACAATCCACAACCAATACTGCATCCATCTCCAACCTTCTTCATAACCCACAAAGAATATTTCATCCACCTCGAACTTCCTTTATTAAACATCTACTTATCTCCGCTGACAAACCTAAGTCAATATTCAACAATTAATCCTTGAAAGATTTATTCTAATCCTCGATAAAGAAATAGAAATATAAATATAACACTTAACCCTCGAAACAAACACTTCGTCCTCAAAAAGAAATATAACTCTGACAATCCTAGTCAGTAATTCAAAGAAAACATCGTCTACTCTTAGCGACATCTTTTTAATATAAATCATATACACAATTAAGCACACATTAAATATATATCGGCCAAAACTCAATTTATAACCTAACCCTTGATACTTAATATTTTGACAATTTACATCGCACGTATAAGGACTCCATAAGTAGATCACATACTCACATAGCACGTAATTCACATAGCAGATACGACTCACAAATAAAAGAGCACTCAAAATATTTTTAGAATATTTAAAAATATTTTTAAAGCAATAAAAGAATTTTAAAAGATTTAATTAACCATTTTTGAATCAAAAAGGATCGCTAATAAACCCTCCGGGTAATTATTGAATCCCCAAAATATTTTTATAATTATCAAATCCGGGTTTATAAATAATTTTAGAATTTAAAAACTATTTTTACCGTTCCCGGATTATTTTTAGGATTTAAAAAAATTTTATTTCATTTTAAACAAATAAAGAAATAAATATTAAAGGTAAAATAATATTTATAAAATAAATAAATCATTTTATTTTCCAAAATAATTAAATCTGATTATTTTCAATTATATTTAAATAATATTTAATTAATTAATTAATTGATTAATATTAATTAACCAATCAATTTAAATTAATTAAGATATTAGCTAAATAAATTTAAAATAATCAAATAAAATAGATTTTCGAATAAAAATAGTTTATTAAAAATTTAAAAGTATTTTTCGAAATTAAAAATATTTTTTTCGAAATTTAAAAATGATTTTTCGAATTTCTGAAAATAAAATTCGAATTTATAATAAAATTTGGAAAATAATTTTCCAAAATCATTTTCAGAATTTGGTTTTCAGATTTTGAAGATCAAATGGGCACTGTTCATCACCACCTTCACTGTTCTTCGTATGAATGCTTCGAAGAACACCACCTCCAACAATGGAGGTTTCCCAGATTTCCGGCCACCGGATAATTTTTCCGGCAACCTCCGGCGCCCCTAAAACGTACCAATCGTTACGTTTTTAAGCACCAAAATCGTTCCAAATCACCTCCTAAACACAACTATACCATTCAAACCAACCCAGCATCACCCAAACTCAAAATCCGGCCAAAATCGAAGTAAAATCCGGCGACTCACCGGTGAACTTCGATTTTAGTCGTTTCTCAACCAAATCAAACGTTCTATACACCAAAACGAAGCTTATTACTCATACAATCTATATCAATCATCAAGAACATCAACAAATCACTCATAAATCCAGAAAAATCAATCTTTAAATCTCACCCCCACTAAAACTCGACTTTCATATTTAGGCTACGAAAAAATCAAGTAAAAATCATGATAAAATTCCTGGAAGCATAAGCAATCTGTAGGTACTAACCATATCAACAACAAATCATCCTACAATCCATACCAAATTTAATTCATACGAAAATTAAATAAAAAATAAAAAATTTCGATCGAGACATACACACATATCAACACCTACATAAACATATAGTACAGATCATGAGATTCAGTTTGGTTACTCACATGATTGATTTGGACTCCGGTAACACTGTCAAAAAGTGGTTTGATTCTCAAGAACACCAAGAACACAATTTCCAGAATTTTCAGAAAATAAAATCAAAAATCTGATTTTTGATTAATTTTAACAATTAATAATAAAATTCTGCTATTTATATAAATCTGAAAATTAATATCCCAAAAATATTTTTAACCCCTAATTAAAATTATTAAGCCCTAAAAATAATTTTTATGGGATAAAAATGTAAAATTTTTATTTTTAAACAAATACAATATATATGTCAAAATTCCCCAAAAATTATGAATTTTACAAAAATTACAACATAATACATTTTTGAACATCCCATTATTATATGAAAATAATTTTATGAAAAACAGGGCCTCGAATCCAGTACAGGGGCTGGGTCCGGAATTTAAAATGCAAACTAACTGTATTATAAAAATATAAAAATTATAGAAAAATAGAATAAAATATTCTATGATACACAGAAGTCACATAACACATATGGGATAATTTTCCTATTTTAATAAAAATCAAAACGCGTTTAAATGCATTAAAAATAAACTAACACACATTAAAATCAACTAAAAATATATTTTAATATAATAAATTACACGTAATTTTCCGGGTCGTTACAGACTTCCCCCCTTATAAGGATTCCGTCCTCGGAATCAACTAAGGCAACTAGTGAGGTTCCTTAACTCCTTCATCATCAATACTTGCTTTACAAAACTGGGGATAATGTTCCTTCGTAAACAACTTCTCCAAAATCTCAATTCACTTATAGGGTCTCCATCTGACACAGTTATCACTAGAGTCTTACAACCCATCGTCATTTGCTCCAAATATGGCTCGACCAACCTTCCATTAACATAATAACCTTGAGAGAGAGAGAGAGAACTGATTCCATTGATATGTCACTGATATTCTAATCATTTTAGGACTCGTTCTTACTCTTGGCGATTCCATTGCGAATCTAATTTCTATCTGCGAATTTCGTTTATCCTGACCTGATTGGCATACCCTTGAAATTTAATAGAGATAACAAGAATTATGAAATTTTGAAGAGAACGGATTCCATATCATAGCAAATGTTCCACAATTGTGGTTATGAATTTACGAATATTTAAAGCAACCTGATTTGAAATAAAAGAATAACTGAGAGATCAATGTGATCATATGAACCCGATGTTGCGTGTCTTAGCTCCGACATTTACAAATAAAGGTGGCCAGCCTTCTTGTAATACACAACACACCAGTGATGGCGTCCCATCCAATTTCTATCACACAGACAGATATACCTGGTGTCCCCTATAAATAGGGTTGTTCATCTCAATTGGAGTAAAGAAGTATGAAAGGAATTCCAAATGTGTTATTTTCCGAAAAGAAGAACCAGGAAGAAAGTACCGAACGAGTGGTACTATATTGCAAATAAAGTTATTAACCACTGGAGAAAACAAAAAGTTGAAAGTCTCAAAAATTTGAAAGTAGGTTTCATAATAACCACTGAAATAATTGAGATTCAAAAATGGAGATTGAACACAAGTGTCAAAATGTCACTGTTTAGAAGATGAGATATATCTTTTTAAAAAATGCCTCTTTAAGAGAGATATCAAAATAATTCATAGAAAGGAAAGGTATTGCCAAGGTCTCTACTTATGCCTTCTTTGTCAGTTCCTTCGATAGCTCGTCATTCGATTTTAAGCTTCTTCCGTTCCACGTTTTAAGAATATCGATATCGTATGTCATCGTCAACTCGTAATAATCTCTGAAGATTCCACAGTAGACATCTCCATTCGCCAGGCGATCTATCCAATTCAGCACAACTATATCAAACGAGTACTCCAATATTAACTTACTAATTGGTACTATATCCAATAGTCCAACACGAACTCTATATGAGCTCAGACGTTCCTTACTTAGCTATACACACTCCTACACACTCTCGTTTCTAGTTTACTATAACCTCAGCTCTGATACCAACTGTGACACCCCCCAAATCCGGGGTCAGAAGATTTGGTTGTCACGCGAAAATCCTCAAAATAAAACATCTGCTTAATAATAATCATTCACTTGTGATTGTCCAACACTGGAAATATAACATCTGTGACCCCAACATACCAAGATCTTTTAAGGTTATAGGGCTAGAAACAAGAATCCAAATTCCATTAGAAAAAAAAAACATTCATTCTTAACAACATTCTCCTTGATCAAATCTTAAATCACTGGTGTAACTTCGATAAGAAGTACACCAGGCCAACTAGACTAGTACATAATAATAATAAATATTATAACTCAAATATATAAATAGATCTTACACTAAATCCAGAGATCCTGAGCCAAGTCATCTTCGAAATAGCATCACGCTTCTTCTCTTTCTGAGTTGTGCGGATACGTCTCGCCAAACTACCTTACTGAAATGTTAGAATTTACAACAGCAAGTATGAGCGAAAGAAATGCTCAGCAAGCGTATAAAAATTTTGATATAAAACCAGGATAAGTGGGGCATAAAAATTCAACTGAAATGTAAAACAGTTTATAGAGCAAACTGAATCAACAACTGTGATATAATTCAAACCATAACTGAAATCATTTGGCATGTCATAAAAATGAATCATCTGCCAATTCACAATATATAATAGCCATTCGGGCGATATGGATTGGATATATATATATATATATATATAACTGAACACCATTGCCCCCTGATCAGGTTCTAAGGCAATGGGACCCTCTATACTCCACCGGTATTCTCTTTTTTTTTTCCGTGTGTGTATAGTCCGGATTTCTGGGGTACCCAAAATAGGCAAGTAATGTTAGCCTATAGGAAGATGGAATGGTTACCATATCCTCCTTAAATAATGCTGGACCATGACAGCAACCATGGCCTCCTACGCTTAACATATTGCTGGACCATGACATCAACCATGGCCTCCTACGCTTTATCAGTTTCCAATAAATATTGCTGGACCATGACAGCAACCATGGCCTCCTACGCTTTACCATTTTCCAATCCAATAGAGCAATTTCCGAATTCAACAGGAAATGCTTAGTTTCACATACAGTTCACATCCCTATTACTTACTATGATAATAAGGATATGAAGAGTTTATCTTAAACAATTCCCCACATCAAAGGTAACAATATCAAGCAACTGTATTCGCACAAAAATATTTAAGAATCACGAATAGCTCTGAACAATAGCTATTCGTCATGATATGAATCAATGAAACATAAAATAAAAAGTGTTTAGGATGATTAAGAAAATACTTGCCTCTGGTCCTTAGCTATTGCGCAAAGTCGAGGTAACCCGTCTACCTTCTTCTTCTATCTTACGTCATCATATCCTCTATTTTAATCTTGCTTTGGTTTACGCTTCAGCGGTTGCCACGAGTCTGATCCGTCGACATCGAGCCCGCGCGTCTACTTCTATAGTCAAACATAAGATAGTACCTCAGCCTCCGGATGACAATTCTGACATTTTGTAAACGCTTATAAAATCAATTCGAACGTATTAACCATGCTTACCAATATCTCTGCCAGAAGAAAATAATTGGAAATGTCCCCTTTGAACATAGGCGTTTTCCCGGTGCCAAATCACCTCACAATAAATCCAACAATCCACAACCAATACTGCATCCATCTCCAACCTTCTTCATAACCCACAAAGAATATTTCATCCACCTCGAACTTCCTTTATTAAACATCTACTTATCTCCGCTGACAAACCTAAGTCAATATTCAACAATTAATCCTTGAAAGATTTATTCTAATCCTCGATAAAGAAATAGAAATATAAATATAACACTTAACCCTCGAAACAAACACTTCGTCCTCAAAAAGAAATATAACTCTGACAATCCTAGTCAGTAATTCAAAGAAAACATCGTCTACTCTTAGCGACATCTTTTTAATATAAATCATATACACAATTAAGCACACATTAAATATATATCGGCCAAAACTCAATTTATAACCTAACCCTTGATACTTAATATTTTGACAATTTACATCGCACGTATAAGGACTCCATAAGTAGATCACATACTCACATAGCACGTAATTCACATAGCAGATACGACTCACAAATAAAAGAGCACTCAAAATATTTTTAGAATATTTAAAAATATTTTTAAAGCAATAAAAGAATTTTAAAAGATTTAATTAACCATTTTTGAATCAAAAAGGATCGCTAATAAACCCTCCGGGTAATTATTGAATCCCCAAAATATTTTTATAATTATCAAATCCGGGTTTATAAATAATTTTAGAATTTAAAAACTATTTTTACCGTTCCCGGATTATTTTTAGGATTTAAAAAAATTTTATTTCATTTTAAACAAATAAAGAAATAAATATTAAAGGTAAAATAATATTTATAAAATAAATAAATCATTTTATTTTCCAAAATAATTAAATCTGATTATTTTCAATTATATTTAAATAATATTTAATTAATTAATTAATTGATTAATATTAATTAACCAATCAATTTAAATTAATTAAGATATTAGCTAAATAAATTTAAAATAATCAAATAAAATAGATTTTCGAATAAAAATAGTTTATTAAAAATTTAAAAGTATTTTTCGAAATTAAAAATATTTTTTTCGAAATTTAAAAATGATTTTTCGAATTTCTGAAAATAAAATTCGAATTTATAATAAAATTTGGAAAATAATTTTCCAAAATCATTTTCAGAATTTGGTTTTCAGATTTTGAAGATCAAATGGGCACTGTTCATCACCACCTTCACTGTTCTTCGTATGAATGCTTCGAAGAACACCACCTCCAACAATGGAGGTTTCCCAGATTTCCGGCCACCGGATAATTTTTCCGGCAACCTCCGGCGCCCCTAAAACGTACCAATCGTTACGTTTTTAAGCACCAAAATCGTTCCAAATCACCTCCTAAACACAACTATACCATTCAAACCAACCCAGCATCACCCAAACTCAAAATCCGGCCAAAATCGAAGTAAAATCCGGCGACTCACCGGTGAACTTCGATTTTAGTCGTTTCTCAACCAAATCAAACGTTCTATACACCAAAACGAAGCTTATTACTCATACAATCTATATCAATCATCAAGAACATCAACAAATCACTCATAAATCCAGAAAAATCAATCTTTAAATCTCACCCCCACTAAAACTCGACTTTCATATTTAGGCTACGAAAAAATCAAGTAAAAATCATGATAAAATTCCTGGAAGCATAAGCAATCTGTAGGTACTAACCATATCAACAACAAATCATCCTACAATCCATACCAAATTTAATTCATACGAAAATTAAATAAAAAATAAAAAATTTCGATCGAGACATACACACATATCAACACCTACATAAACATATAGTACAGATCATGAGATTCAGTTTGGTTACTCACATGATTGATTTGGACTCCGGTAACACTGTCAAAAAGTGGTTTGATTCTCAAGAACACCAAGAACACAATTTCCAGAATTTTCAGAAAATAAAATCAAAAATCTGATTTTTGATTAATTTTAACAATTAATAATAAAATTCTGCTATTTATATAAATCTGAAAATTAATATCCCAAAAATATTTTTAACCCCTAATTAAAATTATTAAGCCCTAAAAATAATTTTTATGGGATAAAAATGTAAAATTTTTATTTTTAAACAAATACAATATATATGTCAAAATTCCCCAAAAATTATGAATTTTACAAAAATTACAACATAATACATTTTTGAACATCCCATTATTATATGAAAATAATTTTATGAAAAACAGGGCCTCGAATCCAGTACAGGGGCTGGGTCCGGAATTTAAAATGCAAACTAACTGTATTATAAAAATATAAAAATTATAGAAAAATAGAATAAAATATTCTATGATACACAGAAGTCACATAACACATATGGGATAATTTTCCTATTTTAATAAAAATCAAAACGCGTTTAAATGCATTAAAAATAAACTAACACACATTAAAATCAACTAAAAATATATTTTAATATAATAAATTACACGTAATTTTCCGGGTCGTTACATCAACGTTGGACTCTACTCCATTAAATCCGTATATAGGCATGTTTGCAGGGGTCAATTGAGAGTCGTTGTATCCCATCTTTACAAACGCATCATGAAACAAAATATCCACAGAAGCTCCATTGTCTATCAAGACTCGTTTTACTTCTGAATTTCCAATCACAGGAGTTATGACCAGCGGGTCATCATGGGGGAACTTCACCCCTTCCAAGTCCGAATCATCGAACCCAATTACCATCTCAGTTTTAGCACGCTTCGGGGCCTCTCCCACAATGTGCATTACCTCCCTTGCATATGCCTTTCGAGAGTTCCGAGTTGTACCGGCCGCTGTTGGGCCTCCCCAGATCATGTTGATAACCGGCCCTCGGGGCTGCGTGCTACGGTCACGATCATTATCCCTTCTGTCATTGTTTCTCCTGTTGTAATCCCCTCTTTGGGTTCCTTGATCTCCACCCTTTGTGAAATTGTTCAGCTTTCCTTTACGGATCAAGAATTCAATCTCGTCCTTCAACTGTCGGCAATCATCCGTGTCATGTCCTACATCTCGATGGAACCTACAGTACTGATCCTTATTCCTCTTTGCGGGGTCTCCCCTGAGTGGCTTCGGCCATCGGAAGTCTTTATCCTTTTCAATTTCCAACAAGATTTGACTTCTAGGGGCATTCAACCTTGCATAGTCAGAGAACCTTGGTCCCAAGTTCTTTTTTGGTGGCGAATCAGAGTCTTTGCTAGTTCGGGGATACTTGTCCTTAGCATCGTACTCCTGCCCTTGCTTACGCTTTTTTGTATCATTGTTCCCCTGGCCATTGCCCAACGTGACTTCCTTCTTCGTGCTATCCTCGGCCTTGATGTATTTAGAAGCCCTTCGTTGGAGATCAGCCATATTATCCGGGGGATGCTTTGCCAATGATCTCTTAAAGTACAGGTCGGTGGTACCATGCTCCAAGGCTACCATTGCAACTTTATTGTCCAGATCAGTGATGTTCAGAGTTTCCTTGGTGAACCTCTTAAGATAGTCTCTCAGACTTTCATTCTTCCCTTGTACTATATACATAAGAGATGCAGAGCTTTTCTCATGCGTTCTTCCGCTGATAAACTGACTAATGAAGGCAGCACTCAATTCCTTAAAGGAACCAATCGAGTTTGCAGGAAGCCGACTATACCATCTTTGAGCCATGCCCGACAAAGTTTGAGGGAAAGCCCTACACTTCAAAGCGTCGCTTGCAGGCTGCAACAGTAGCGCGTTTGAGAACGTTCTAACGTGGTTGGCAGGATCACCCATTCCATCATAGGCTTTGATTGTTGGCATCTTAAACTTCTTTGAGATACGAGCATTCATCACGTCCTCAGTAAACGGAGGTGTGGGATCATCAGGGTCCCCAAGCGGCAGCAGATCCTTGGGGTTGCTTTTAGGGGTTTCCACCCTTGTAGTTCTTTCAGGTGGGACGGTAGTCCTTCTTTGCCTCCTTGGAGGCCTCTCCAGATCTATGAAGGGAATCGGTCCTGACGTGGGAGGTGGCAAAGTCTGTTTTGATCTGGCTTGCTCCCTGGCCATATCTTCCTTTAACTTTAAGATCTCGGCTTCATAAGCCTTAATCCTTTCAGCAGCTGTTGAAGGGAGTCCATCATGGATAGTTCGAGTTCTTCCCATAGGCTCTTTACTTGCACGTCGCCTCCTCGGGGCTTCATCACGCTCGTAATCATCGCCAGAAGATGATTCATCTGAATAAGGACCAGAAAAATCGCGATAATCTCGATCTCTAATATACAGGGCATGGCCACTCGGTCCAGCTCCGTAATTGGTCATCCCATACATTGGATTGGTGCTTATGGGGAGATCCGTAGTGTGGATCTGAACCCCTCGTGTAAGGTTGTTGGGATCTACAATCAGAGAAGAAATCCCCGTCTGAGGGGGGTTAGTCCCTGGAACTGTGCGGATGATCGGAGGTAGCGTACTCTCAACATGGGTAGTCGTCCCCAGGGGTTGAGAAACTTGGTACGAAACGATAGTTCCGGATGCCGGAGGTACTTGCTCAGATGTCGGAAGTACTTGTTCAGTAAGGGGCGGAGCAGAGCTAAGAGGTAGAGCCTCGGTAGCGATTGGCTCCGTAGTGCTTGGTGGAGTTCTTCGTGTTTGAACCATGGTTGATGTCTTCTTCCCACAGACGGCGCCAAATGTTGTGGAATAAAAACTAGGTTTAAATTATTGCGGCTAGGGTTTATGTATTTAATGCTAGGGTTCGTGAGCTTCGTGCTTTAATGGCTGCTTCTGCGTTCGAGACTTAAACGGTCCTCACAGAATGCCTACGTATCTCTGTAATTAGAGAATCAAGCCAATAAAAACGTAGTTCTGAGTTGAGGGGTCTGACCCTTTATATAGGCTGAGAAGCCTAAGAATTATGGTAGGAATAGGAGACTTGGTGGGCAAGCCACCGCCTCAAGGAAGGTTCTAGACTCCTTCCTTGTAGGAATCAGTTTCCATGTTAAAATATGTATCTTGGAGGCTAAGTCATGTAGGAATAATATCCTTATTTGACTCTTATTGCTGAGCTGATTATTATTCCTAATATTAATTACGAAATTAATATTATAATTAGGGTTTGGGCCCACCTGGTGGGCCCTACGTTTGGACCATTCTAGGTCTAATTAATACAACATTAAATGTGTCTTTAGGGCTTACTTTTAGCCCATATCAGATATCCTTTAACCACTTTTGATAACAACCTTAGATAGCTTAACCGATAACAACCTTAGATAGCTTAACCTTATTATAAGCCCATGATATCCTTTAACCACTTTTGATAACAACCTTAGCAAGGTAGGTGTGAGTGTTTTACCTTCCTTGGAGTCTTAACAACCTTAACCGAGCTTGATTTTCTGTAAGAACACCTTAGATAGCTTTAACAACCTTTAAACTTCAAGACCTAAATAACCAAGTTTAAAATTTTCGGAATCAGCATTACCCCTCTTGAAAGAACTGGAAAAACGAGGGTCTTACCTTGCTTATCTGAACGAGGCTCCTGAAGAAGAGTTGTAGAGTATCTCAATACCTTTCCAACAAGCTAAAAAACGCAGGATTTCATGGAGAAATGAGGGAGTTATGGCAGTCCTAAGTTGCTGTCCTGCTCTTGTCCGAAAATAAAGAATGTGTGGGAGAGGATTTTCTTGCCTTGGCTTGTTTGGTGTATAAGTGTTATATGAATATATCCTATATTTTACACCTTGATTGCTGCATTACATTGTCAAGCATGGCCATACCTTACCATTATTAAGCCACTTTATGTCTATTTTGGTGGAATTAGTATCCTAAGTGAAACTAGCATCCTAAGTGAATAGCACTTGGTTAATTGGTTGGGTTAACTAGCTTGTAATTACTACTTACTCTCTTGGTTACTAGCATGACAACTTGCATGGTTTGCATGGAAGTAGTAGCATCCTTAATACTTTCCATAATTATTTCTAGGTTACAAAAATAATTCCTTTGAAATAATTTCGGTAAAAAATTTTCTTCGAGTAGTCTTTAACCTTCCAACCCCTTAAATCTTTGTGGGTTTGTCTAATGAAGTTTTCATCTTATACTCCCCTTTATCTTGACATGATACTCTTATTGATCGATACCTCGTAGAATATACGAATTTTTATATTTCGGGATTCTTCGATTTCTGGCGACATTTGCATACACTTATTTCGTTTGTAAAATCTTAAAACGAACTCGGCTTCCTAATATACATAATACATAAGTGGGAAATGGAAGTCACTTTTCATAAGTTTGAAATTACTATTCATTCATGTCGTTTATGATAGTACAAAAATCAGGGTTCTTACAACCTTCCCCCCTTAAAAGGATTCCGTCCCGGAATCAGGTTAAAAATAAATGGGGGTACTTCTCTTGCATTGCACTTTCTAGCTCTCAGGTGGATTCCTCTATGTTATGATTCTGCCACAAAACTCTAACTAATCTGACTGCCTTGTTCCTGAGTACTTGCTTCTTGTGGTCCATGATTTCCACCGGTTGCTCTATATAAGACAAGTCTGGCTGTAGATCTACATGCTCATATTCCACCACATGTTTGGCGTCGGGGTTGTATTTTCTCAACATAGATATGTGGAACACGTTATGTACTTGTTGCAGACTTGGAGGTAAGGCTAACTCGTAAGCCACTTGTCCAATCCGCCTTAATATCTCGAAAGGTTCGATGTATCTCGGGCTCAACTTCCCTTTCTTCGATCCCAAACCTCATCAGTCCTTTCCAGGGAGATACCTTTAGCATCACCATATCTCCTACTTCATATTCTCTATCCTTCCGAGCTAAGTCGAAATACTTACGTTGTCTGTCTTGGGCTGCTGCCAGTCTTCCCCTGATTAGAACTATCACATCTCTTGTCTGTTATACTAGTTCAGGTCCTAATATCTTCCTCTCACCAACTTCTTCCCAACATAAGGGAGAACGACATTTTCGGCCATAGAGGGCTTCATATGGGGGCATTCCGATACTTGAGTGATAACTGTTGTTATAAGCAAACTCAATCAATGGTAAATGCTCTTCCCAACTTCCCTTGAAATCCATAACACACACTCTCAGCATGTCCTCTAAGGTCTGAATTGTTCTTTCACTTTGT
This sequence comes from Kitagawia praeruptora, assembly GCA_037693485.1. Lineage (NCBI taxonomy): Eukaryota > Viridiplantae > Streptophyta > Magnoliopsida > Apiales > Apiaceae > Kitagawia > Kitagawia praeruptora. The sequence continues at coordinate 45,782,349 of CM075345.1, read as the reverse complement.
CCGTCAGTCTGGGGTGGTATGCAGTACTCATATTTAGCTTGGTTCCCACACAGTCTTGAAAGCTCCTCCAGAACCTGGAGTTAAACCTTGGGTCTCTATCGGACACAATGGTCACGGGAACTCCATGTCGTACCACAATTTCTCATATATAGATGTCTACTAATTTATCGATAGTGTACCTCTCGTTGATTGGGAGAAAGTGGGTGGACTTAGTCAACCTATCGACGATTACCCATATCGCATCGTGGTTAGTCTTGGTCCTTGGGAGTCCTACTACAAAATCCATGGCTAGGTGCTCCCACTTCCATTCTGGAATCTCTAGGGGTTGTAGTAGTCCACTAGGTCGCTGGTGTTCTGCCTTTACTCATTGACAAATCAAACATCTATTCACCCATTCTGTCACATCCTTCTTCATGTTGGGCCACCAATAGTATTCTTTCAAATCTCTATACATCTTCTTGGTACCTGGGTGCACAGAGTACCTTGAGTTATGTCCTTCATATAGGATTTCATCCTTTAGTTCCTGAACATTTGGGACCCAAATTCTTGTTGCATATCTCATGATTCCTCCTGCATCTCTTTCGCACTTAATTTCCTCCCCGATCAATATCTCTTCCTCCGAGTTCTTTTCCTCTTCCATCTTTTGCTCTTGGCACATTCGAATCTTTTCCAATAACGGAGGCTGGATTTGAATTCCCATTAACACTTCTTGGCTACTTCTCGATGTCTTAACTTCGATTTCTACCTTCTACATTTCCTTTATCAATTCTTCTGCCGAAGTCATCATCTTGAGCCTTTCCTTCCTGCTAAGGGCATCGGCCACCACATTGGCCTTTCCTGGATGATAACGAATCTCACAATCGTAATCCTTGATTAACTCTAGCCATCTTCTCTGTCTCATATTCAATTCTTTCTGGGTAAAGATGTACTTGAGGCTTTTATGATCTGTGTAAATTTCACACTTTTCTCCATATATGTAATGCCTCCATATCTTTAATGCAAAGACTATCGCGGCTAGCTCTAAATCATGGGTAGGGTATCTTATTTCATACTCCTTTAACTATCGTGAAGCATATGCAATCACCTTACCGTGCTGCATGAGCACGCAACCTAGTCCTTTATGCGATGCATCACTATAGATCATAAAGTCCCCCTTATCATCTGGCAGTGCCAGCACTGGGGCGGTCATTAATCTTTTCTTTAGCTCTTGAAAGCTCTCTTCACATTTCTCATTCCATACAAACTTTTCAGTCTTTCTGGTGAGTCGGGTCAATGGGGCTGCCAGTTTGGCAAAGTCTTGCACAAACCTCCGATAATACCCGGCTAGTTCCACGAAACTTCTTACTTCGGTCGGGGTGGTCGGTCTTTCCCTTTTTGATATTGCCTCTATTTTGGCAGGGTCAACTAGTACTCCTTCAATACTAACCACATGACCTAAGAATTGCACTTCTTTTAGCCAAAATTCGCATTTCGAAAATTTGGCATACAACTTTTCTTCCCTCAAGATTCCTAGGACTATCCTCAAGTGTTCTGTATGTTCTTCCTCAGTCTTAGAATAAATCAAGATATCGTCAATGAAAACTATGACGCACTTGTCTAGGTACTGTTTGAATACTCGGTTCATCAAGTCCATGAATGCCGCGGGGGCATTAGTCAATCCAAAGGACATCACTAGAAACTCATAATGGTCGTACCTAGTGCAAAAAGCAGTCTTGGGTATATCTTCCGGTTTGATCTTTAACTGATGGTACCCCGTTTCTCAGGTCTATCTTCGAAAAGTGAACTATACCCTTGAGTTGGTCAAAAAGGTCGTCAATCCTAGGCAAGGAGTACTTGTTTTTAATGGTTAACTTATTCAGATCTCTGTAGTCTATACATAGCCTCATACTACCATCCTTTTTCTTTACAAACAACATTGGGGCACCCCACGGGGACACACTTGGTCTTATCATACCCTTGTCCAACAGTTCTTGCAACTGAGTGGCCAGTTCTTTCATTTCAACGGGGGCCAATCGATAGGGGGCTTTACAAACTGGTGCAGTTCCTAGTGCTAATTCTATCGCAAACTCGATTTTCCTATCGGGTGGTAATTAAGGAAGGTCTTCTGGAAATACATCTTCAAATTCCCTGACAACTGGAATGTCCTTCAGTTCAGGGGTTCTTTGCTTCGTGTCTAATACATAAGCTAAGTAGGCCTCGCTGCCCTTTCGTACTAAGCTAAGTAGTCAAGAATTTTTTAGTCTATCGTTGTCCTTTGAATATGACCTCTTTCTTTCCTGACACCTTTATCCTAACTTTCTTGCTCTTGCAATCAATCTGGGCACCATTACTTGCCAACCAATCCATTCCTAAGATGACATCGAATCCGCCTAACTTAAATGGAATTAGGTCTGCCCGAAAGTGGTGACCTCCTATTACTATATCGCAATTAGGATATATCTGCCTTACAGGAACCACTTCGTGGTTAGCTATCTCTACCATTAGCCGTTCCTTTAACATTTCTGGTTTCAAGTTCATTTTACATGCAAAATTTTGCGATATAAAAGATTTGGTAGCTCCAGAATGAAACAAAGTATTTGCACTCAAGGTGTTAAAGGAAAGGGTACCTGCGATGACATCCTCATCCCTTACTGCATCCTGCACTGTCATGTTGAAAGTCCTAGCGGTGGGTGGTCGGTTGGATGCAGTACCGCTCATCCTTGATCCTGTCGGTTTCAGTTTAGGACAGTCTTTCTTCCAGTGGTCCGTGCCTCCACACTGATAGCATTTCATGAGTGAGTTCCTCTGGGGGCAATTGTTGGCATAGTGTCCGGTCTGTCCATACTTAAAACATGTCATCGTACCCTGGAGACATACCCCTGATGTTTCTTACCACAAGTCTTATAGTTGGGTAGGGGAGGGCGCGATTGTCCTAATATGGGTGCCCTGGTTGATCCACCTCCTTGGCCAACACTCTTGCTTTCTGCTCTGTTAAACCCTGTGCTTTTGGATGGCTGGAGAAATTCCCACTTGCAGCACCACCACTTCGACTTTCAAACTTCCTTTTCTTCATGATCTTGTCCTTCTGAGACTGCTCACTTCCTGCCTCTACAATCGATGCCTTCTGTACTAGAGTGGCGTAATCTGTAATTTCTAATACCGTGATGCGGTTCTGAATCCACTGGTTTAATCCTTGTTGAAACCTCCTTGCCTTCTTAATTTTAGTGTTCATATACTCTGGCACGAACCTTGAAAGCTCAGTGAACCTAGCCTCATATTCGGCTACAGTCAGATTCTCCTGTTTAAGCTCTAGGAACTTGAGTTCCATCTGGGTCTCCATAAATCTCGGAAAGTACTTTTCTAAGAATAACTCTGTGAATCTGTCCTATGCAACTACTCCAGCTGGTTCCATATTCTTCTTGGCCTCCCACCAATAGTTGGCCTCTCCCTTAAGCAGATATGTAGCAAAGATGGTCTTCTGGGCTTCCTCAATGCCCATAATCTCAAAGGTTTTCTCCATCTCTTTCAACCAAGCCCTGGCCTCAACGGGATCTACTTTCCCATGGAATTCTGGGGGTTTAAGTGACTTAAAGGCCTTAAAATCATTGGCTACTATGTTGTTGGGGCCGCGGGGTAGTGGCTGTGGCTGGCATTCCAGATTTTGCCTCATCAGACGCATAAATTGTTCCATAGGGTCCTCTTCTTCTTCCTCATAATTCTCATCATCAAACTCATTGTACTCATCTTCCTCGTCCTCCGGTTCTAGGTGATGGCGTTCCTCTTCCCTGTGTTGGTTACTACCATGAGTGGCGGACTCGGTAGGGTGAGTTATTGCGTTTCTTCTTGGTGGCATTTTTCTGAAAGTATACATATATAAAAATTCTGTTAGGGTTTCCTCATTTTTCTTAATCTAGTTTTCTATGATTGGCACCTCGAAGGTGAATTCTTTTATTGCATTTATGCAACTTATAAATATTTGTCAAATGATTATGGCATCATATATGTAACAATTTAAACGGAAACAGTTGTTAACACCAAACGAAAATTACGTCATATTATTGCTATTGACTTTTCAAAGTCAAAGTTTGAAGTACAACATAAGACTGGAATATATAAAAGTACATCAAAAGCCAGCTAACATGTCTTCCTATCCAGAGGAAATATACTACGTGACTGACATCACTACTAAAAGTAAAACTACTACAACATCCCCCTGTACTAGAAAACTGAACTGGTCAAACATCCATCAATCTGTGTGAAAGCGCATCGCCTCCCTAACTCGGCGCATAGTCCTTGAAAGGACTCTCTCTGAATCACTCCTGTGGATCCTCCTACTGCGGTGGGAACGTGGAAGAGCTCTGAGTCGGGTGTGAGCCCTCCTCTCGATCCCCAGTACTGCCCGCCTCATCTTTCTAGCTCTGGTGTCTCTCCCCTGGGAGTATAGTCTCGCTCGTCTCTCCTCAGCTAGTTGGAACCTCAACTCAGCTACTCGAGCCTTCGCTGCCACCAGATCGGTGGTCATACGGGTCACCATCCAGTCATACTTATTGGTTCTAATAACCTGTATGGGAGGACTAACCGGCTCGCTCTCCGGGGCAACCTCAGTCTCGGCATCCTCTGGTATAGGCTCCTCAGAGTCATCGTCTAAATCTGTGTCCCAATGATATCCACTAGGAGATGAATCCTCTATGAAGGGAGGGTAATGCATAGGGATATCAGTCCAAACCACCTCCTCATCCTCAGGCTCCTCTCCGGGTGCGGGGTCAGCTGGAAAAGCGTCCATGGGGTCCTCCTCTAGGTCACTATCTGGCTCATCTGAGTCCACTGGGTCCTCTACAGGCATAGGGTCATCAGCTCTGGGATCCTCCTCGGGATCCTCCTCCTGGACTATCTCTCTCTCCCTCCTGCTGAGGGTCAGTCTCTGTCTCAACACCAGGCTCATCTACAGGTCTCACAAGGGCATCATCGTGTTGCTGCTCGGAACCCTCAGGTAGCTCTACATCCTCGGGTGTCTACACAAAAAGGAAAAATGTTACTATCCTTGAGATTCTGATAAATAGTTCCCTTATTAGCTTAAGGTTGTTAGGGCTATGTCTATTAGCCCGACAATGTTTCGGTAAGGGTTTGAGTCCTTAAACCTTCCTATCGTCTCTGAGATTATAACCTAAGGCTCTGATACCATTTTTGTAACACCCCTAGACCCGGGGTCGGAGATCCAGGCTATCACTCTGTCCTTAATTCCCATTTTAATAAACATTATTCTTCATCTTCATTTTAGCATGTTGTGACCCCTCAATCAAACATAACATTCACAGATTATAGGCCCAGAGACGAAATTAAAACGTTACTAAGTTATTACAACCATCTTGAAATAGTTATTACAAACCCAAATTCTCATAATATTAAAGGTTCAACTTAAAAAGGATTACCATCTAAGGCGGCATCTACGGCCAAAATGCGGTTTGGTTTTCAGAAACTTATACAAGTCATGCTTGTAAATAGACCTAACCAACCTAAGCTGTAAACCTATCCAACTTAGTCTGCTCACCTCTGGTGAAGCTACTGGGTACGGCCTCGGCACCTGCCTCGTAAATAGTTTCCTATACTGCTGACCGGTTAGCACGCTTTTGCGGGGGGGGGGGGTCTGCCTCGTTCTTACCATGCTTATTTGTTGTTGTGTGGTGGTATATATAAAAGAAAAGCAAGAGTGAGCAATACAGCTCAACCATATAATAATAGTTTTCAAAGTACTTTTGTTAACGTAAACCATATGACATATCGTATACTGATATTGTATCATCATTAAACATTTTCATTCTTTATCCAGAAATATAACGAAGAATTTCTGAGGTACTTTGAATAATTCATCATTCTGTCAACACTATCGGTAATTGAGCACCTAGGCTTTCATTACAGTGTTGCAGTACAATTCCAATTGGAAGAATGGGATTATGCTAGAGCCTCTTCCACGATATCTGGTGATCAGCCAATATACTGTGCACCGCATATGGGCCTTAATGTTTGGACTACGCCCGAAGGCAATGTCCTCTCTTCCTCCAATCCCTTAGAGAATTCTATGCATCGTAGGGATAGAATTTAATTCAGTTTCCCCCAAGCACAAAGCTTGATGACTGGTTTGACAATCATTACTAACTTTACTTCCATGAGTAATTGATAAAGTAACTCTGATGTGTGGGTTGACTTTAGTCAACAGATTTCGATTACTAAGAATCGCTTCATCAAACATAACTTGGGAGTTGGTCGGAGTTTTGAGTGTTTAGTCAAACCTGAGCCCCTCCTTACTAGGTAGGGTGCATTTATTATTGGTAGCGAAGGGAAAAAATAATTAATACTAGCTCCCAAAACCTTGGGTTCCCGAGTTTTGATAAGTTGAGTGAAGTAGCGATACTTTTTCGATGAGTGAAGCTATAGTCCATGAAGAAATGGGAACCCGTACTATTTTTAAATATTTTTCCGACGATCTGAAAATATTAAAAAAACTTTTTAAAGTTTTTAAATAACTTTTAGAATAAATAATATGATTTTTAAATCATCCTGGGATATTTAATAAATATTCAAATAATATTTATTAAATAAATAATCAGCTTAGAATATTTAATAAATATTTAAATAATATTTATTAAATAAATAAACCTTCAGACTATTCTCAATATGAAAATAATATTCAGATTATTAATAAATATTCAAATAATATTTATTAATATCTTCAAAGAAATTTTCAATCCGAAAATATCCAATTTATATTTATTGGAATATTTTAAAAAATATACGTCATATAACCCTTCCGGTGACTTCCGGGTTTTTATGTCCTTATCCGGACGAAATATCTCTGACTCCCTTACTAAGAAAAGGTATTATCATGCCCGACTGGGAACTTGTAACACATCATCGTATATATATATATAAGAGTTTAGGCATACGTACATACTTAATAGGTTTATAAATCCCCGTAAATAACCATACATTATATGCTGATTCGCAAAAATACTATCAAGCAGATCATAGCATTTATACCACAACAACAACAGTTTGAAAATACTTGAAATACAAGTTTTGAAAACTTGCCTGATAGTGTCGGAATAGTCTGGGCTCTGTCTCTAGTGTGATGATCTATAACAACCAATAAGGTTCGGTTAGTTCATTAAACTATCCCGTCGAACCAACTATTCACATAAAGGCACAACTTTGTAACGATACATCCTTACTACACGTTTGGCTTATTATAAGCCCATGATATCCTTTAACCACTTTTGATAATTAATGGTCTCATAACGACTTTCGTTAAAGGTCATTTTCAACGAAACTAAAGTTTGTCTTAATTCGTCCCCTAAAAGGGTTTTTCACTTGCGCAACTATGATTCGAAAAATTCTATAAAATTGAAAACTAAACTTTTTCATGAAATTCTTTTTCTCACTTCTTCCTAGCTGTCCAGAGGATTTTTCATCCAAATTTCATAATTAAGAACATCTTTTTGCTAGCTCAATTGTTGCTCTAAATATAGCTTCTTTCTGCAGTGGTTTCTCATGCGCATTCTCGACCTAAACATTTCTATAAAATCGAAAATTAAGCCTTTTTGTAAAAAGTTTATAATCACAGATCATTTTTAAAGGGCTCGTTTGACTTTGTAAAGTCAGTACATCTTAACGATTTGTCCGTTTTAACCGGTTTCACTAGAACGACCATATCTCATAAACCGTAAATTGTAATCACATGATCTTGGTGTCAAAATAAACTACAAAACAATTCCTACTGGTTTATGGCCAAAACCTTTCCAAGAAAACATTTGTTCAATTCGGTATTATTTGTACAAATAACATAATGAAATTTTTACATTATAACGAATATAATTCGATCGTTTCCAAATTCCATGAACTCCATTTAACCACTTAATTCAACCACACACCATCAAGATTATATAAACATCATCAAGGGTCTCTAAGACCAGTGGTAACATCCATTTATCCCTACCCAAGATTTATCCATACTTATAAAGCTTAAAACCTCACAAACCCTTAAACATGTACATACTTGCATCAATCTTTCAAATCACTTATAACTCATGAAGTTTAAGGTAGGTGTGAGTGTTTTACCTTCCTTGGAGTCTTAACAACCTTAACCAAGCTTGATTTTCTATAAGAACACCTTAGATAGCTTTAACAACCTTTAACCTTCAAGACCTAAACAATCAAGTTTAAAATTTTCGGAATCAGCATTACCCCTCTTGAAAGAACTGGAAAAACGAGGGTTTTACCTTGCTTATCTTGTAATAACCCTAACTTTAGCAATGCTACAGTGATCATATGAATAGTAAATTTTTAGGATTTAGGGAAATGGTATGTAAGTACTCTATAATTAAAACAGAAAATGAATAAACAGAAACCATATTAGTGTTGTACAATGAAAATAAGTGACTCGAAATGACGATAGATTTCAGAAATTCATGAATGTGGATTTTGAAGATTTTGATGTTGAACCAGCTTCTATTGGATATTAAGGAGCATGGAGATGTTAAAGGAATTATATATGGAGGAATTAGTGAATTAGGGTAAATTAAGGGATTATTAAGTTTAGGAAATACCAAAGGAATTTGGATTGTTAAATGGTTTCAGAACCACTGAGATAATAAGGTATATTCGAAACGAATCATAATTAGACGAGTATGGAAACCTGATAAGTGGATTTTATATCCACTTGGAACATTCTAAATCGGCTTAAATTGATTGTCTTGGGCTCAAGTTTCTTGTAGTTTTGATGTGTTTTGTTTAGTTGTGCAGATTTACAAGGATGTTGATTATGGTGGATGTTTTTGTTGTTTTTGGAGATTTAATTTATTAAAATTCGGATTTATTGGGCTGCACGCGTGAGATTCACTGTTTGGGCCATATCTTGAGTTCTATAAGTCTGTTTTCAGCCCGTAAGCAGTCCATGCGAAGATAACGAGATTCTCTATCATTCTAAGGTGGTCCAGAGGCCAATTACGTCTGGAACGGCTCTGGAAAACAGAAGAAAAGTCAGCTACGAATTTCCTTAAGAAAACAGAATCAGTTTAGGAAACGTATCTTGCAGAAATTCTATTATAATTCTGTTTTGTTATTTTCTTGCTGGGCAAGACTTTTAGAGCCTATTTAAACACATCCTACCATTGTAATAGAGATATACACATTATCAATAGTTTTATTACTTGTAACCTAGCTTAGATCTGCAAGGGAGAAAAGGAGAGAAGGATTCAACGCTCGTGACAAGCAACGGATCTAGATCTACTTCATCCTTTGTGTTACTTTGGATTATAGATTTGTTTTCTCAAACTCTTGTTTATTAATATAATTACTTCTTTTATTCATATCTTGTTATTTACCATGTTTTCATCAAATCCCATGGTGACGAAAGGTTTAATTATGAACTAATCGTTGTCATGGGATCCTAGTGGATTTATCTATGTAGCTTAGTAGTTTGCATGCCTTAAAGATTTATGTGTGGTGAATTCTTGATATCCTCGTATGGTTAATCTTAATGCTTTTGGATGCGTAGCTAACATCTAAATTGAATTGTTAATCTCTTGTGAAGCGAGAGTGGATCTTGAGATTTAGAACTTGCCATGCTAGCATAGGATAGGTTGATGTTAAGCATCATGATTTGTGGCGTAAATAGAGATATATTATGCTGCCCTATGTGATCTAAGTGGATAACTTGTGCTTCAACCTTTATGTTTTCAAATTCTATAGAGATATAGGGTCTAAACATAGTAGGTGCCTATTCATCTTCTATCTCTTTTGTGGATGTATGTGTAGATTGGTACTAGTATACCGAGAGGTAACTTTTACTCTTTTCGTGTTATCCGATCAGATATCAAAACCATCGCATGTTTTAATTAAAGGCTGCAACTCTAAGTGAAGTAGATGATGAAACTAGGATTCCATGTTTTATTCTCATATTAGTAATTCGACTTTAATCTCTTTAATTAGTTAATCTTTAGTTTGATAATTAATTTAGTAGTTAATAAAAATCCAATTTGTTATTTGTCTTAGCAGTGGATAAAAACCATACATCGGTGCATAGGTACATTAATTGAATTGAACACCATTCTAGATCTCTGTGGGAACGAACTTGATTTAATCATATATTACTTGTGACAACGTGCGCTTGCGTAAATTTTGCATAACAAGTTTTTGGCGCCGTTGCCGGGGATCATCGGTGTTTTTATTTTAGTTTATGTGCTTGTCATCAGTGGTCGTTAGCGTTCACTGACACGGATTCTTACTTAGTTTGTTTGTTTCATGGTGTTTGCAGGTACTTAGGTTTGTATGCAAACACGCTTACAAGCTCGTTTACAAAAACTGGCGGAAGACGATCTTGTAGAGAATAAAGAGAATAAGGAAGAGGAAGCTGAGACTACTGTAGAGATGGGTGACGCAGCAGCAGCAGCTAAGGCTTTGATGGAGTATTCTCAGCCGAAACTCAATGATATCCAGTCTAGCATTATTAGGCCAGCTATTGCAGCGAACAATTTTGAGATCAAGTCTGGCACAATTCAGATGGTGCAGAATTCAGTCCAGTTTGGGGGTGCTTCTACGGAGGATCCAAACATGCATGTTCGGGACTTTATCGAAATCTGCGACACTTTCAAGTGTAATGGTGTGACAGATGATGCTATCAGGTTGAGGCTTTTCCCATTCTCTCTGAGGGATAAGGCTAAGAGCTGGCTACACTCTTTGCCACCTGGTTCCATTACTACATGGGAAGATCTTGCTCAGAAGTTCCTTACTAAATTCTTCCCTATGGCGAAAACTGCAGCATTAAGGAACCAGTTGACTCAATTTCAACAGCAATCTGGCGAGACCTTGTGTGAGGCTTGGGAACGCTACAAGGAGATGCTACGGAAGTGTCCTCATCATGGCATGCCTGATTGGATGGTTATTAATGGGTTCTACAATGGGTTGGGAGCGCAGTCTAGGCCTTTGCTAGATGCAGCATCAGGTGGAGCTCTGTGGGCAAAGAGCTATGATGAAGCTTATGATCTTATTGAGATGATGGCTGCTAATGAATATCAAAATCCAACCCAAAGGCTATCTCAAGGCAAGGCAGCAGGAATTTTTGAAGTAGATACAGCTGCAATAATTACGGCTCAGTTGAAGGCTCTTGCTATGAAAGTGGATTCTCTTGCTAATTATGGAGTTCAGCAGGTGGCTAGTGTTTGTGAGTTATGTGCGGGCGCACATGAGACGAATCAGTGTGCTATTTCTCCTGAATCAGTACAGTTCGTGAGTAATTTCCAGAGACCTGCTGCATTAGTTCCAACCACCTATCATCCTAATAATCGGAATCATCCTAACTTCAGCTGGAGCAACAATCAGAATACTCAACAATCTTATCAGCAAACGAAGCCGTACAATCAAGGCTATCAACAGCCTTATAGGGCATCATATCAACCTCCGGGATTTCAGCAGCAACAACCTCAGACTCATGCGGGGCAATCATCTAATGATAAATCTGATGAGATGTGGATAGCATTAAAGAACCTACAAGCTGGCCAGAAAATTTTGGAAACCCAGTTGGGGCAGATTACAAGTGCCTTGGTAAATATGCAACAAGGAACTCTTCGAAGTGATACAATGGGTAATCCAGCTAGGAGGGAAAGTAAAGAACAGGTGAATGCAGTTACTTTGAGATCTGGAAAAGTCATGAGTGATCCTAAATCAGCAACTGAAGAAGATGAAGATGTTCAGAATCAGCAGGTTGAAAAATCTGCAGTGCCAGAAATTGAGAAATCTAATTTAGTGGCTGATCAGCTAGATGGTGAGAAGAGCAAGAAACCTGTTGAAAAGTTTACTCTGGAGCAATCTTCAATGAATAATCAGATCTATCCACCTCCTCTATTTCCTGGACGTTTGCAGAAAAGTAAAGAAAAACAGTTTCAGAAATTTATGGATGTCTTCAAGAAACTGTCCATTAACATTCCTTTTGTTGAATCATTGGAGCAGATGCCAAGATGTGCAAAGTTCATGAAGGATATTTTGTCAAGGAAGAGAAGGTTGGAAGATTTTGAAACAGTGGCATTGACAGAGGAGTGTAGTGCCGTTCTACAGCAGAAGTTGCCACCAAAGCTTAAAGATCCGGGAAGTTTCACCATCCCTTGTACTATTGGAAACCTTTCTTTCGGCAAGTATTTATGTGATTTGGGAGCTAGCATTAATCTCATGCCCTTGTCTGTTTTCAAGCAACTTGGTCTACCGGAGCCAAAGCCAACTAACATCTCTTTGCAGTTGGCTGATCGATCCATCACATATCCTAGAGGCATAGTGGAGGACGTTTTGGTGAAGGTTGATAAGCTCATATTCCCAGCTGATTTTGTTATCTTGGATTTTGAAGAAGATAAGAAGATTCCCATAATCTTGGGAAGACCGTTCTTGGCTACAGGAAAGACTTTGATTGATGTGCAGAAAGGAGAGCTTACAATGAGGGTGCAAGATCAGAGTGTCACCTTTAATGTGTTCAAGGCTATGAAATTTCCAACAGAGGATGAAGAATGTTGTAGTGTGGATATAGTTGATACGGATCAGAGACAGAAGTTTGATCAGTTGCTGAGCGAGAAATCGGACAGTTCTTCGGTTCGAGATCTTTCGAATGTCAAGCTTGGGAAACTTCCACCACATTTGAGGTATGTCCTTTTGAATAATGAGCTAGTGATTTTTGAAGAGAGGCATGATAACGTGTTACGACGGTGGAAAGCAGATGTTGAGGAAGAAGAGAGTTTTGTTCAGCCGGTTGAGTCGGAGAAGCACTTTAGAGGTGTGAAGAAGAAAAAGAAAAAGATTTGGCCGTTGGGTAGTAAATTCAAGTTGATGTCTGAAGGAAGAAATTTGTGGAAAGCAAGTAACCAAGATGTCAAAGTTCGTCTGAATGGCTTGTCTGTTGAGAACGGTTCAGTTATTCTTTTGAAACCGCCTTGATTTGAGGAAGTAACGTCAAGCTATTGACGTTAAAGAAGCGCTTCGTGGGAGGCAACCCATGCATTAGTGTAAGAAAAAAAAAAAAAAAGCCGAACAGTATGCGCCAGCGCATGAAGCGCCAGCACATGCGAAAGTGCGCCAGGATTGGCAGAATAGTTCCGCGCGTGAAGCGCCCCAACCGTGCATCATGCACCAGACTCGTACTGCCAAATTGTAACAGGTTAGTTTTGTCCATGGATTGTGTTTATTATTTTGTACGTGTGTTGTTATGTATACTATATAATAAATTTAATTCATCCCCTAAATCAATTCCTACCCCTTTTCTAATTATTTTCTCCACCTAAAATCCTAATTCTAGCCCCATATTATTTCCAAATTATTCCCAATCCATCTTCTATTTCACATTTTTTTTATTTTTTATTTTTATTTTTATTATTATTATTTTTCCCTCAAATATATATACCCACCTATACATACAAATCCAATTCCTCTTCTATTTTTTTTATATATCTCTAAAAATTCAATTCTAAAGAGGAATTAATTGCAAGTTCACCACTTTGATTCGTAATGGGTAAATCTTTTTCTCTAATTTTAATGTTATTACGAATTTATGTTCTTGTAAATTGGGATTTTGTATTATTCTTGGAATTTGGGCTATTTGTGGTGTGATATTGCTTGGTAATTATTGGTGGAGCTTCTTGTGAGATGGGGATTGATTCTTTTGGCTTCTAAGCGTGGGAGAGGTTGTGCTAGTGTTGTGAAATTTTCGTATCCCGCATGATTCATTCGAGGAGGAGGACGATTAGGTATGTTTCTACTATCCCTTGTATTTACTTCCATTCAATGCGGACATTGAATCTTTCAAGTTTGGGGGTGGTTTGAGGGATTAGTAGATGTTGTTGTATAAATTGTTCATGTAGGATATCATGCTTTGCATATTAGTAGTAGTAAATTATGCATTATGTTCGTGTTATCTACGTTTGTTTCATATAGGACATTCTGTTTTTATTTTTTCTATTTCATGTGAGTTCATAATAGTTTGCATTTGCACCCATGCTTGATAGGAATTTTGTGTTGTTGACGCTTTTGTTTGAGAAGTGATATGCTTTGTTCTTGTGCACACACATACACTAGTAAGTTGAAGCTAGTAGACTTATTGAATGTTGTAAGTGATTAGAAGGACATGAATATGTGCAAGATGATTTAGTTTGCATGCTTTGAATACAAGTTGGTGCGTTAGAGAGATGTTGCTTGGGATTGAGTATGTTTTTCCACCAAGTGAGATTTTGAGCCTTATTGCTTATTGCATATTTTTTGCAATTTATTCGTTTGGTTGAGTGTCCACGGGTTGTTTGCATTGCTAGCAGTTGTTTGAGGTCTTTTTTGAAACGCATGACATTATTTGACGATTAAATTAAATGATAAAGGCATTTAGGATTAACCGCATATTTTCCCATATTACCATACCATGTTTACATGATCAATTAGTTAACCCGTTGAGCTTAATCCTATTTTTTCGGTGACATACCACATTACTTGCCGAGACCTTTTTCTTGTATTGGCCTTACATTAATTTGAACCCACATTGTCAAAGGCTAGTAGAGTGCTTAAGGGAGTAATAAGGTGTGCAAAGAAGGGTTTATTGTTGGTCTTACTTTTGGGGGGAATATTGAAAATTGGATTTGGTTGTTTACTTGATAGTCGACATATGTAATAAATTCATTGGATCATTGTTATTGTTTATATTATTGTTTGTGTTCTATTTAGCTCTCGAAAAAAAAAGAAAAAAATAAAACAAAAAAAAAAGAAAAAAAAAAGAAAAAAAAAAGAAGAAAAAAATATATATATTATGAGAGCATGTTTGTGTTTGTTGCGATCCTATTTCAGTCGAGTGTTTGTCTTAGTAAAATTATGTGGGGGGAAAATAGGGTGTTGTGTGTGATTTATTATGGTACTTACTAACTTTTGACACTACACCTGTTTTGGCTTATTTGACATACCTTGTCCCTAGCCCCGTTACAACCCAATTAAAGACCTTTTGATTATCGTCATTGATGTATGTTGTGTTAAGAGTTAGATTGATACCAAAAGTCAAGCATGCTTATGATTTTGTTGGAATTGAGTGATACACTTACCCTTGTTCTTGAGTGAATATTCTTTGTGAGTGGATTGTGAGTGTTTGCTTGTTCTTGCGTATGAGATCCCGAGTGTTGTCTCAAAGATGTGCTCTTGTAGGCTTAGCATGTTTACTAACTTGTTCTTACATTTGACATGGACTTGTGAGAACTTATGCATGTTCATTGAGTAGACTATGTGAATACTTGCACTTTCGACACCAAGACATTGCGTATTTACTTTGATTCTTAAGTTGATATGGCATGAGAGGATTTGAAGGTATGGTAGATTAGATTAATTGCATTTTCATTTAGTTGCATTCATGCATTGCATTGCATTAGGTTAAATGGATTTTGTGGGTACATTCACTATAGGCCCTCACGAGACCTTACTCGTCCACTAGGGCTGCCTAGGGGTTTAAAGGGCTTGTTGCATATGCCAAATGCAACCGTGATCACCTACGGAAGTGGTACTAGTTAGTTAGATAGTGTAATTGTTTATGCTTGAGGACAAGCATCGGTTTAAGTTTGGGGGTGTGATAAGTGGATTTTATATCCACTTGGAACATTCTAAATCGGCTTAAATTGATTGTCTTGGGCTCAAGTTTCTTATAGTTTTGATGTGTTTTGTTTAGTTGTGCAGATTTACAAGGATGTTGATTATGGTGGATGTTTTTGTTGTTTTTGGAGATTTAATTTATTAAAATTCGGATTTATTGGGCTGCACGCGTGAGATTCACTGTTTGGGCCATATCTTGAGTTCTATAAGTCTGTTTTCAGCCCGTAAGCAGTCCATGCGAAGATAACGAGATTCTCTATCATTCTAAGGTGGTCCAGAGGCCCAATTACGTCTGGAACGGCTCTGGAAAACAGAAGAAAAGTCAGCAACGAATTTCCTTAAGAAAACAGAATCAGTTTAGGAAACGTATCTTGCAGAAATTCTATTATAATTCTGTTTTGTTATTTTCTTGTTGGGCAAGACTTTTAGAGCCTATTTAAACACATCCTACCATTGTAATAGAGATATACACATTATCAATAGTTTTATTACTTGTAACCTAGCTTAGATCTGCAAGGGAGAAAAGGAGATAAGGATTCAACGCTCGTGACAAGCAACGGATCTAGATCTACTTCATCCTTTGTGTTACTTTGGATTATAGATTTGTTTTCTCAAACTCTTGTTTATTAATATAATTACTTCTTTTATTCATATCTTGTTATTTACCATGTTTTCATCAAATCCCATGGTGACGAAAGGTTTAATTATGAACTAATCGTTGTCATGGGATCCTAGTGGATTTATCTATGTAGCTTAGTAGTTTGCATGCCTTAAAGATTTATGTGTGGTGAATTCTTGATATCCTCGTATGGTTAATCTTAATGCTTTTGGATGCGTAGCTAACATCTAAATTGAATTGTTAATCTCTTGTGAAGCGAGAGTGGATCTTGAGATTTAGAACTTGCCATGCTAGCATAGGATAGGTTGATGTTAAGCATCATGATTTGTGGCGTAAATAGAGATATATTATGCTGCCCTATGTGATCTAAGTGGATAACTTGTGCTTCAACCTTTATGTTTTCAAATTCTATAGAGATATAGGGTCTAAACATAGTAGGTGCCTATTCATCTTCTATCTCTTTTGTGGATGTATGTGTAGATTGGTACTAGTATACCGAGAGGTAACTTTTACTCTTTTCGTGTTATCCGATCAGATATCAAAACCATCGCATGTTTTAATTAAAGGCTGCAACTCTAAGTGAAGTAGATGATGAAACTAGGATTCCATGTTTTATTCTCATATTAGTAATTCGACTTTAATCTCTTTAATTAGTTAATCTTTAGTTTGATAATTAATTTAGTAGTTAATAAAAATCCAATTTGTTATTTGTCTTAGCAGTGGATAAAAACCATACATCGGTGCATAGGTACATTAATTGAATTGAACACCATTCTAGATCTCTGTGGGAACGAACTTGATTTAATCATATATTACTTGTGACAACGTGCGCTTGCGTAAATTTTGCATAACAAGTTTTTGAACCAAACAACCAAGATTAGTAATATAGCAAGGATACATACCACATTATTAATTACCAAAAGTATTAGTATAATACTTAGAAAAACAAGGAAAAAGGGATTATGAGATCATTGGAATGACATCACATTCCACTAACTTGTTTTAAGGGTAAATTAGTATTTTCGCAAGGTTTTAACCACAAAATATCTCCAAAGCTTCCATGACACTCTAGAATTAATAAAGATTAATTAAGATAAGATCAAAACCAAGAGAAAAATCTCTCCCCTCTTCCTTTTCATTCAATTCGGCTAAACAAGGAAAAAAGAAGAAAAACAAAATCCAAAACTCTAGCAAAAATCAACTACAATTCAAAGGAAAAATCATGGAGGTTCTTGGAGATTAGAAAGAGTTACCCACCAAGTTTCATAGCCATCCAACATCATTTTCATAGGTAATAAAATCTCCAAAGTTGCTTGATGAATAGTGATGAATAGTAACTTTTAAGAACTAACATTGTTTTTATGGTTTCTTTAGTTGATTCAAGCTAGTATAAGGTTGATTAAGCATATTCCAAGGCTTACTAAGTGTTGTTAAGGCTTCAAGGAAGGTATAATCTCTTCACCCCTCTTGAGTTTATGATGAATATTGGTGGTATTAGTGGTTAAGTGGTTATAAGTGATGAAATCATGATTATATATGTGTTTAAAAGTGTTTTTATTGTATATGAAAGGAGTATGTGCTTGTAACCATGGTTGGTAAGATGACCACATGGTGTAGGTGATGGTGTATAAGGTGGATGATTGATTTGGAGGAGTTGGATTTTGGAAAGTATGAAAATATAGCCGTTATAATGCCCGATTTTCGTTAAACCAAATAGATGCCCTGTTTTGGACACCAATGCCCGTACGGTAGCACTCTGCCTAGGGTACCATTCGACCATAAAAAGATAGAGCTTGTGTCATAGATCGTTTTGATATAAAGTACGTTAAAATCTGATGAACGGTTTAGGAGAAAAGTCAGTTTTAGTGAAAGACGTTCGAAAACCGAGAAATCGTAATTGTGTTAACTTTGAGGCTATAATTACCATACCTATACATTTTTAAATGTTATGAAATTTTGGGATATTGTAGTAGGGTGGTCAGAGAACTAGTTCCAGTTGACCTTACATTAAAATTCGAAATCTATAATTTATAAGAATTTTTACAGTCGAGTGCGGTTATTAAGGGAAATGGTGGAATACACTGAAACATTGATCGAGTTTAAAAAGGGTTAAGTTCTTGGAACTTTTGGGTGCGTAAAAGCTATGTCAAACATATATTATGTGTCAAGGGTATTATTGTATAAAGATTAAGTGATTAAGTGGATATATATATATATATATATATATATATATATATATATATATATATATATATATATATATACTAATGGTGATCCTTTCGTTTCTATAGAGACGGGAGACGAACTCAGGATCATACCTTCAGGACACCGAGATCGAGGCAAGATTTCTTCTATCCTTACTTTGGAAAACTACTTATCTTCACAGAAAAATGATTTCATGGAATATTTATATGCTATTCTATGGTTGCTATATTGCTAATAATTTATTTCCTGAATTTCTGGGAATTAAAGAGAGATGGATATGGATTATGGATATGTAGATATGATTACGAATAAAGTGAACATGCCTTATGATGAAGAGAATATGAAAAAATGGTATCAGTTGTTATCTAGGGTTATACGATTTATAATATTATGTTAAAAATATTCTTTTTAAATATTGAGATTTAATAAGTATTAATTGATTATTATCTACTATTTTTAAAAGTAGATGGAATATTTATATATATATATAAGAGTACTAGATTTCACTAAATACAGAGAAGATGTCTGAGTCATAAACAAGGTATTATGACATATTTATAAGTGATGGTATATGTGAACGAAAGAGAAGATGTGAAAAGAACTGTGAATGGAAAGGTGAATGCGAAATGGTAGTACATATTTATATATATAATAATGTTTTGACAAAAAGGGGGATTGCAACATAAAGCGTAAGAGGCTGTGTGCGGCACAGTCCAGCACTCAATGTTATTTCGGCCCAAGAGTTGCCGAAGGGGGATGTAGCAGAAGAGCCTTCCTCCAGGGGGATGTAGCAGAAGAGCCTTCCTCCAGGGATGATTATCATTCCTTCTACCGGTAGTAAACAGAGAGCAGATACAACTAGGCGACTGATCATCGTCCTAATGTATCTGGCGCTAGCAGATATCCCCAAAACTTGAAAGAAAGAATTGAAAAATGATTTTCAGACTTCTATACTGAAAACAGAAAAATGATACGAAATGTTGGATTATTGATACTGATGAAGAGAAACTGATACTATATGATGTTAGAAGAGAAATTGATATTATAATTCTATATACTTCTTTTTGTACAAAGAAAATTGGAAAGTATATATATATATTGAATGAAAATAAAATTTCTTCCATAATAACTGAAATTGATTGTGTCTAATATATATACATATATATAATGGTTTATTTTCCTTTGATGCTAGTTGATAGAATTTATCTTGCTGAGCTATTTTAGCTCATTCTTGCTACTTATGTATATAACAGCTAGGTATGCCAATACTCCGCCGTACACCCCGCAAGAGGGTAAGGGAAAGGCGACCTTTTGAGAGCACGCTGGCACCGATTCCTGAGGTAGCGTAGAGGCAGACGGGTCCTGGTAGCCTTATGTATAATTAAGTGTGTAAGCATGTAATAAACTTTTGATTGTTGAAATGCTTCATGTCGAAGTATTATTCAACAATGTATTTAAGTATGATCCTGGTTTGTAATAACTCCTTTAAACTCTAAACTCTTAATATTGTGGATGTTGTTCTCTGAGCATATGACTGGTGTGTGTGTTAATTTTTAAGGGTGGGGTCTATTGTGTGAGTTTTATTATGCACTTATTTTCCAGCTGCCAAGAGTAGAGTATTAATAAATGGAAATTGGACTGTGATGACCTGGATCCATGACCCCGGATCTAGGGGCGTCACAGATGGTATCAGAGCTAAGAGTCATAATGCTCAGGAACAAGAGTGATAATAATAAATGTATCAGTAATAATATAAAAGATTTGAACTCTCATCGAGTTCAGGGGTGGTATATCGCATGTAGCATTTATTTTACGCATATGTTATAATTTTATAGATTGTTACTAATAGAATTTTATGTTTTATTATAGGGAGCGGAGATGGGTGAGCCGAGTCAGGACCCCAAGTGGCTAGGACTATCAGAGTAGGAGATTGTAGACCTGTAGCTAGTAGGAGTAGAGGTTCCAGAGTATGCTGTCGCTGACCTCCGGAGGAGAGTTCGCGCGGAGGCCATAGAGAGATATGAGATCAGAATGAGACTCGAGGAGGCAGAGGAGCGTAGACAGAGAGATGCCATGGCTGTGGTACCATACACCGGTAGACCCTCTGTAGGATCTGATGGGGCAGGTCCTTCCCGAGTGAGGTCAGATATTCCAGAGGAGGAGATGCCATTGCGTAAGAGGCCTAGGTTATCGGTTATACCTGAGGAGCAGACTGAGTGGAGGGACATTCATATGATTCCGACTCCTGTCCTACCTGTCCCAGTGCCATCACCAGTTCCATCCCCTCTACCTAGCCCTGATCCTTTAGAGGACCCAGCTGAGCAGTTCACTCCACCAGGACACTTTATTTTCTCAGAGGATGAGTTGGAGGAGGACCCTTCTGAGGATGCAGATACAGAGCCAGTTCCTCCATCTCCACCAGTAGATGCACCTTCACCTGTAGTTGCACCCATTCCAGCAGTTGTACCCCCACAGGAGGCACCTATACCTACAGGTGACCAGCTCCCAGCGATTTTATTGTCGGAGTACTTTGTCTTACAGGGACAGCTGGAGGAGTCCCGTAGGACTATAGATACACTTTTGCAGAGGTCAGATAGAGGGAGAGGAGGTACCCTTCCAGATGGTTTATCCTTAGGGATGGTTAGTATTGAGCTGAGAGCACTGGGTAGCATTAGGAGATTGTTGGGAGACAGGGGAGACCCAGCATGGAGAGCTCAGATAGTAGACACAGTCACCTCTATGGTAGTGCAGATCAGGGATGTTGTCAGAGCGGCGTTACCATGAGTCGGAGTGGTAGTTTTAGTCACTAATCAGACTAGTCATCTTGTTGATGTCATTTTATGGATTAGTTTAGTTGTTTACTGTCTTAATCCCACTGATTAGAGGGCAGTTGGTAGTACTTTTGTTATGGCAGATTAGTATGTACGATTATGTTATGGGATTTTGAACCTTGTACTCTATGATGTATAATATTAGTAGTAAAAGATGTTGTACCCAATTTGTATAATATTTATGTAAATTAATGAAGTTTGTACGTTCTGAATAAATTTTTACTGTGTTTTAATATTAAATGTTGAGATTCAAAAATATTGACGGATATAAGGTGATTGACTTAAATGAAAAGGTTATCGTGCTAAAAGTGATACACTTACTTGCTAAAGTTATAATATAACTAGACCCTAACAGTGTGGAGTTAAGAGTATTGTGATGTATAAATAAGTTAACTAATGATATAGTTGTGTATATATGGAAATGATGTATATTGTACCCTAAATTTGGGTGATTAATGGAGAATATTGTTATATACAGAATCATGCCGCCTAAGCGTAATAATAGAGCGAATGCAAGGGAAAATGAGAGAGATGAAGGAAGTCAAAATAGACAGAATGAAAATGCTCATAATGAACAAGATCATGAGGAAGAAGAAGATGAATCAACTGGCCAACAAGGAAATCAGGGTGGTGATCCCTTTAACCAATTCATGGAACTATTAAGACAGAATTTAGCTAATCCAGAGAATCCCCAACAACCACCTGTTCTTCCCAATCAGGCAGCTAACTCCTTTCGTGCCTTTAAGTTATTAAAACCCCCAGAGTTTGAGGGAACTGCTAACCCAGTAGTAGCCACAGCCTGGTTAAAAGAGATGGAGAAAGCTTTTGAGATATTGAGGATAGAAGAGGATCAGAAAACAATCTTTGCAGCCTATCTCTTAAAGGGAGAGGCAAATTATTGGTGGGAAGCTAAGAAGAACCTAGAGGGAGCGGGAGTGATAACTTGGGAACGTTTCACTAGGGTGTTTCTAGACAAATATTCCCCTAGGTATCTGGAAAACCAAATGGAAATCAAATTTTTGGAGTTAAAGCAGGATAACCTAACAGTGGCAGAATATGAAACTAAATTTACTGAACTGTCTAGGTTTGTTCCAGAATTTGTGCGTACTGAGGAACAACGAGCAAAAAGGTTCCAACAAGGATTGAAACCATGGCTACGGACGAGAGTGGCACCATTTGAGTTAACTGATTATGCTGCGGTAGTTCAAAAGGCATCTATTATAGAAGCTGAGAGTGAACAAACTCAGATAGGTTGAGAGAATAAGAAGAGGAAATTTGAAGGCCAGAAAGGAGGTTCAAGTGAAGGAAGTTACTTTAGCAAAGTTGGTAAAGGACAAAAATCTTAGTTTGTGGGAAGGTCAGGGAGTAACAAGGCTACTAGTGAGACTGTGAATCAGGGTGGTAAGTCTTCAGGAACTTTTCAGTCTAATCAATCACGACCACCATTACCAGATTGTAGCACGTGTGGTAGGAAGCATATGAGAGTGTGTAGAATGTTGGGAATAACTTGCTTTAAGTGCGGGCAGAAGGGACACTATCATAACCAGTGCCCAATAACTGATCAGAGTGAAGTCAAGTGTTACCAGTGTGGAAAACTAGGACACTTTGCTAGAGATTGCCGTTCCGGTGGGTCATCTGTGCCGGGACAAAGTATGACTGCTTCGAATAGACCTACTGCCAGGGTGTATAATATGATTTTAGGAGAAGCGTTGAAAAAGCCGGATACAGATGCAGGTAAAAATTTTCTTTTATTATTTAACCTTCTAAGTGTAAATGTTTGGTTAGGAATCAACTTGGTTAATGAATGGTGTAGATAGGTTGACAATCTAGATAAGGAAAATCAGTATCTGTTAGGGTTCAGAAAATTCTATGGAAAGAAGAATATGAGTATTTTGGGAAAAACACAAGCTTGTTTAGGCACGAAGAGGAAATATATATATTATAGGTAGTATTTTCTTACAATTGTTTCAAGGAATAATGTCATAGTCAAATTTCTGGAGGATTTTACAGAGACAGGATATAATAAGATTGAAGTGTTAATATTTTATGTCATGATAGAGATCAAAATATAGACAAACCATAGTGAGATACAATACCATTCAGGGGAGGCCAATGTGGTGGCTGATACCCTTAGCCAAAAGAAGAATGAGAGATGAGATAATATAGAATGACTGAAACAGGAAGAAAATTGCAAGATAAAGATAGTGAAAGCACTACTATTGATAAGCTAAATGGCATGTTGATGAATGACAAGCAAGTTTATGTTGGTGTATTTTTGCGCAAACAAGATAGAGATATTATGAAGGAAAAAGGATAGAGAAAGTGGTGTAGAAGTTAGAAGGTGTGGATGAAAAAGGTATCTATGGACATTTTCAATATGATTCCGGGACGGAATCCTTTTAAGGGGGAAAGACTGTAATAACCCTACCTTTAGCAATGCTACAGTGATCATATGAATAGTAAATTTTGAGGATTTAGGGAAATGGTATGTAAGTACTCTATAATTAAAACAGAAAATGAATAAACAGAAACCATATTAGTGTTGTACAATGAAAATAAGTGACTCGAAATGACAATAGATTTCAGAAATTCCTGAATGTGGATTTTGATGTTGAACCAGCTTCTATTGGATATTAAGGAGCATGGAGATGTTAAAGGAATTATATATGGAGGAATTAGTTAGGGTAAACTAAGGGATTATTAAGTTAAGGAAATACCAAAGGAATTTGGATTGTTAAATGGTTTCAGAACCACTGAGATAATAAGGTATATTCAAAACGAATCACAATTAGACGAGTATGGAAACCAAACAACCAAGATTAGTAATATAGCAAGGATACATACCACATTATTAATTATCAAAAGTATTAGCATAATCTTAGAAAAACAAGGAAAAAGGGATTATGAGATCATTCGAATGACATCACATTCCACTAACTTGTTTTAAAGGTAAATTAGTATTTTTGCAAGGTTTTAACCACAAAATATCTCCAAAGCTTCCATGACACTCTAGAATTAATCAATATTAATTAAGATAAGATCAAAACCAAGAGAAAAATCTCTCCCCTCTTCCTTTTCATTCCATTCGGCTAAACAAGGAAAAAAAAAAGAAAAAGAAAATCCAAAACCCTAGAAAAAATCAACTACAATTCAAAGGAAAAATCATGGAGGTTCTTGGAGATTAGAAAGATTTACCCACCAAGTTTCATAGCCATCCAACATCATTTGCATAGGTAATAAAATCTCCAAAGTTGCTTGATGAATAGTGATGAATAGTAACTTTTAAGAACTAACATTGTTTTTATGGTTTCTTTAGTTGATTCAAGCTAGTATAAGGTTGATTAAGCATATTCCAAGGCTTACTAAGTGTTGTTAAGGCTTCAAGGAAGGTATAATCTCTTCACCCCTCTTGAGTTTATGATGAATATTGGTGGTATTAGTGGTTAAGTGGTTATAAGTGATGAAATCATGATTATATATGTGTTTAAAAGTGTTTTTATTGTATATGAAAGGAGTATGTTCTTGTAACCATGGTTGGTAAGATGACCACATGGTGTAGGTGATGGTGTATAAGGTGGATGATTGATTTGGAGGAGTTCGATTTTGGAAAGTATGAAAATATAGTCGTTATAATGCCCGATTTTCGTTAAACCAAATAGATGCCCTGTTTTGGACACCAGTGCCCGTACGATAGCACTCTGCCTAGTGTACCATTCGACCATAAAAAGATATAGCTTGTGTCATAGATCGTTTTGATATAAAGTACGTTAAAATTTGATGAACGGTTTAGGAGAAAAGTCAGTTTTAGTGAAAGACGTTCGAAAACCGAGAAATCGTAATTATGTTAACTTTGAGGCTATAATTACCATACCTATACATTTTTAAATGTTATGAAATTTTGGGATATTGTAGTAGGGTTGTCAGAGAACTAGTTCCAGTTGACCTTACATTAAAATTCGAAATCTATAATTTATAAGAATTTTTACAGTCGAGTACGGTTATTAAGGGAAATGGTGGAATACACTAAAACATTGATCGAGTTTAAAAAGGGTTAAGTTCTTGGAACTTTTTGGTGCGTAAAAGCTATGTCAAACATATATTATGTGTCAAGGGTATTATTGTATAAAGATTAAGTGATTAAGTGGATATATATATATATATATATATATATATATATATATACTAATGGTGATCCTTTCGTTTCTATAAAGACGGGAGACGAACTCAGGATCATACCTTCAGGACACCGAGATCGAGGCAAGATTTCTTCTATCCTTACTTTGGAAAACTACTTATCTTCACAGAAAAATGATTTCATGGAATATTTATATGCTATTCTATTGTTGTTATATTGCTAATAATTTATTTCCTGAATTTCTGGGAATTAAAGAGAGATGTATATGGATTATGGATATATAGATATGATTACGAATAAAGTGAACATGCCTTATGATGAAGAGAATATGAAAGAATGGTATCAGTTGTTATCTAGGGTTATATGATTTATAATATTATGTTAAAAATATTCTTTTAAAATATTGAGATTTAATAAGTATTAATTGATTATTATCTACTATTTTTAAAAGTAGATGGAATATTTATATATATATAAGAGTACTAGATTTCACTAAATACAGAGAAGATGTTTGAGTCATAAACAAGGTATTATGACATATGTTATAAGTGATGGTATATGTGAACGAAAGAGAAGATGTGAAAAGAACTGTGAATGGAAAGGTGAATGCGAAATGGTAGTACATATATATATAATACTCCCTCCGTCCATTTCATTTCTTTACACTTTCCTTTTTGGGTTGTCCATTCCATTTCTTTACATTACCCAAAATAGTAACTGTTAACAATAAAATACTTTATTACATCCACTACTTCACTCCACTTTTTCAACATTTTACACTATTATACACACTACTACACTTATTTTAACAAAAAAATCAATATTACACCCACTACTTCATTTATTTTAACAATATTACACCCACTATCCTTAATTAATTTATTCATTCTATCATGTTGCCTTGGTATCCGTGCAAAGTCAAAATGTAAAGAAACCAAATGGACAGAGGGAGTAATATTTTGACAAAAAGGGGGATTGCAACATAAAGCGTAAGAGGATGTGTGCGGCACAGTCCAACACTCAATGTTATTTCGGCCCAAGAGTTGTCGAAGGGGGATGTAGCAGAAGAGCCTTCCTCCAGGGGGATGTAGCAGAAGAGCCTTCCTCCAGGGGGATGTAGCAGAAGAGCCTTCCTCCAGGGATGATTATCATTCCTTCTACCGGTAGTAAACAGAGAGCAGATACAATTAGGCGACTGATCATCGTCCTAATGTATCTGGCGCTAGCAGATATCCCCAAAACTTGAAAGAAAGAATTGAAAAATGATTTTCAGACTTCTATACTGAAAACAGAAAAATGATACGAAATGTTGGATTATTGATACTGATGAAGAGAAACTGATACTATATGATGTTAGAAGAGAAATTGATATTATAATTCTGTATACTTCTTTTTGTACAAAGAAAATTGGAAAGTATATATATATATATTGAATGAAAATAAAATTTCTTCCATAATAACTGAAATTGATTGTGTCTAATATATATACATATATATAATGGTTTATTTTCCTTTGATGCTAGTTGATAGAATTTATCTTGCTGAGCTATTTTAGCTCATTCTTGCTACTTATGTATATAACAGCTAGGTATGCCAATACTCCGCCGTACACCCCGCAAGAGGGTAAGGGAAAGGTGACCTTTTGAGAGCACGCTGGAACGAGGTAGCGTAGAGGCAGACGGGTCCTGGTAGCCTTATGTATAATTAAGTGTGTAAGCATGTAATAAACTTTTGATTGTTGAAATGCTTCATGTCGAAGTATTATTCAACAATGTATTTAAGTATGATCCTGGTTTGTAATAACTCCTTTAAACTCTAAACTCTTAATATTGTGGATGTTGTTCTCTGAGCATATGACTGGTGTGTGTTAATATTTAAGGGTGGGGTCTATTGTGTGAGTTTTATTATGCACTTATTTTCCAGCTGCCAAGAGTAGAGTATTAATAAATGGAAATTGGACCGTGATGACCTGGATCCATGACCCCGGATCTAGGGGCGTCACATATCTGAACGAGGCTCCTGAAGAAGAGTTGTAGAGTATCTCAATACCTTTCCAACAAGCTAAAGAACGCAGGATTTCATTGAGAAATGAGGGAGTTATGGCAGTCCTAAGTTGCTGTCATGCTCTTGTCCGAAAATAAAAAATGTGTGGGAGATGATTTTCTTGCCTTGGCTAGTTTGGTGTATAAGTGTTATATGAATATATCCTATATTTAACACCGTGATTGCTGCATTACATTGTCAAGCATGGCCATACCTTACCATTATTAAGCCACTTTATGTCTATTTTGGTGGAATTAGTATCCTAAGTGAAACTAGCATCCTAAGTGAATAGCACTTGGTTAATTGGTTGGGTTAACTAGCTTGTAATTACTACTTACTCTCTTGGTTACTAGAATGACAACTTGCATGGTTTGCATGGAAGTAGTAGCATCCTTAATATTTTCCATAATTATCTCTAGGTAACAAAAATAATTCCTTTGAAATAATTTCGGTAAAAAACTTTCTTCGAGTAGTCGTTAACCTTCCAACCCCTTAAATCTTTATGGGTTTGTCTCATGAAATTTTCATCTTATACTCCCCTTTATCTTGACATGATACTCTTATTGATCGATACCTCGTAGAATATACGAATTTTTATATTTCGTGATTCTTCGATTTCTGGCGGCATTTGCATACACTTATTTCGTTTGTAAAATCGTAAAACGAACTCGGCTTCCTAATATACATAATACATAAGTGGGAAATGGAAGTCACTTTTCATAAGTTTGAAATTACTATTCATTCATGTCGTTTACGATAGTACAAAAATCACGGTTCTTACAATCTACATGGTCTGGTCTTTATAGAACTTTTCTCCATCTTTCTTAAAATCACAATTTTTAGTTACATTTATGCTAACTTTTTGTGTAAAAAAATTAAAAATGCCTATTTTTATTTGCATTACTTTGAAAAAATTACAAAAATATAGTAAACGCAACATACCTATGCCTTATTGCCTTAGAGCAAGTTAAACAATGTCTTAGTTGATTCCCTATAAATATTATAAAATAAGGATTTCTAGTAATTTAGGGACATTGTTTTGTATACCAACTCCAACAACAATTTCTATATTCATTTCTTACTACTATAATAATAATAATAATAATAATAATAATAATAATAATAATAATAATAAATTTGACAGTAACTAGGAAAGAGACAAAGACAATTATTGGTGAAATGGAGGAAAATAATTATTTTAGTGATGGAAATGAAGTTAGGGATGATTTGTGGTTCCCAGGAAATGGCTAGTGATTTCTAGTGTGTTAGGGAACCACTAAGACGCTCGCTGTTGGAGTACACTTTTGTATCATATTTCCTAAATTTTAAGTTAAGAATTTAAATAGGGAAGCAGTTGGATTTGCTCTTACCACACAAGCTAGTTAAAGTTACGGCAACGCAGGCCCAATTTTAAAGCCCAATAACAAACAAGGGCCTTACATGTAAAAACATATAAACATAAAAAGGGCCCAACTGGTATTTTCATCTAAAATTATGCTAAAAAAAGGCCTTGTTCCTACAATTTTGCTTAAAAGTGTTAGAAAATGGAAAGTTTGAGACACATTTTAGATGTGCTCTTGATGTAATTTCCGGAAACTAACAAGTGGAAGTTGTTCCTTGTAATGAGGACTTAAACTTTCATGTTTAGATCTAAGACATTTTCTTAGTAGAATCCATAAATAAATTGAGTTGAAAGAAGAATTGATTATTGGTTTATTTTAACAAGTTTCAGATTTATCTGTTACAACAGTACTGGAAATTGGATCAGTATTTGGATTAAATCATGATGGAAATTTGGATAAGTACTTGGAGTAAAATCCTGATGGACTTGGTCAGACATCAGATATTGATGGGCTAAATCCTGATGGATATCAGTTCCTGACAAGCACTGAATCCTGATCCTGATGGACACCAAATCCTGATATTACTGATGACCAAATCCTGATGCTTGTGTAACTGAAAATAAATCCTGATGCAGTTAATGAAATTAAATCAGAATATTTACTTTCCTTTTATTGAGTATCAGTTACGTTTATTTTTGGTATTATATATACAATATAGAAAGAATGAACGTTGATGTGAAGAGATACGTCCTAAGGATAGAAATGATCTGTTTTCTTCTTTCTCTGTTCTCTCACGATATATACAGAAGATATACATAATTCTCAGGCGAACTGAGGTACTGGTCGCTGTTGATCACTGGTGTATTTGTGAACCCATTGATCTGTGCTGTTTTATCCTGGAAGTGATATTGCTGTAACCCAATCACAACGTAAGTGGGGCAATAATCTCTTCAAGAACAGCCAAGTCTTCTCGAAGGGCTTGGTGACTCAGCTGATTTGTTTCTCTCTTGTTGCCTTTGATAAAGCTACTGTGAGAGATAAGTTCTCTTCTTTTCTTGTTATATGTCAGTCTCTGATTATATTGTTTTACCTTCGTGATTTGTTATGTTAATTGGTTAATTGCCTATTCTTGTTTAATATATATCACTGCCTCATTGTTGTTATAGTTAATTATACCCAACAATCTTGAAGAGATTATCTGTGTATGTATATTGTTAATTAACAAGATGGTTAACGAAACTGAAACTCCTGTTGTTGAGACTGGCTCTGGGTCTACTGTTACTGTACCCACCATTGATTGGACTACGTACCGTTTCCCACAACCTATTGATTTGTCAGGAATGCCTGATAAATTCGATGGGGGTGTTGGTTTTTCTCGTTGGCAGAAAAAGATGAAACTGTGGTTAACGGTAAAGGGTCTATGGCCAGTGGTGCAGTATGAGAAACCAATTATGGTTAAGGAGTGGGAGGAAAAGGATGGGGTGGCTAGGGCTGCTATTCTGGCAGCTTTAGCGAACACTATGTTCGATGTTTATTCATCTGACTCCTACACTACTAAGCTCTTATGGGAGAAGCTTGACCAGACACATAATACTGCCTCGCAAGGGTTGGAAAAGTATTCTGTGGCTAGGTTCCTTGACTTTAAACTGGTGGATACGAAATCCATGACTGAGCAGGTGCATGAGTTTGAGATGTTGGTGCATGCTTTGAAGGAGTCTGGTATGGACCTTCCTGAAAAGTTTCAGGTTATGTCTGTGATTGAAAAGCTCCCTAAGTCTTGGGAAGAGTTTGCACTCTCCCTGAAAAGACAGAAAGGAGAGATCACTTGGACAAACCTGATGTTGGACATCTCTGTGCAGGAGCAACACAAGTCCAATCAAGGACATGTGATGCCTACTGAACATGCTGGGAGTTCGAAGGTGAATGTTGTGACTGTAGGACAGAAAAGAAAGTCTGTCACTAAGAAGGAAAACACTAAGTCTAAGGACAAGAACATGGCTAAGAAACCAAAGGCAAACAAACCATGTTGGTCTTGTGGACAGGTTGGTCATTGGAGCAAGGACTGTCCTGTAAAGAAAGCTAAGAAACCTATTGTAGGAGCACAAGCTAACACTGTGCTTGGTACCACTGGTGGGCCTACGGTTAACATGGTTGTTGGTGAGGCTATTGCTTCTGAAACTGACAACGGGTATGTGACCTACAACCTTGTACTTCTTTCTACTTATTCGTCTCATGAATGGTTGATTGATACTGGAGCTAATGTACATATTTGTACTGATATTACTCTGTTTGTATCTTATCAACAGACTCATGGAATGACGGTGATGATGGGGAATGCTAGTTCAGCTCAAGTTCGTGGAATAGGAAACGTGGACCTGAAGTTCGCTTCTGGGCGTGTTCTATCCCTCACTAGAGTGCATCATGTTCCTGACATTCGTAGAAATATAATAAGTGGAAGTTGTTTAGTTAAGAATGGTTTTGAAGTTTCTTTGAAATGTAATAAAGTAGTTATTACAAATACTGGTGTATTTTTTGGCAAAGGTTACTTGTCGGATGGATTATTTTTAATAAATGTTGAGCCTGTTTTGGGCAGTTTTGTTAATAATAATGTTGTTCCTTCTGTTAATTGTGTTGAATCATCTGATTTGTGGCACGCACGTCTTGTTCACTTGAATTTTGGTGCTCTAAAGAATATGATGAACTTAGAGTTGATTCCAAAACATGCCATTGATAAGAAATCTAAATGTCCAGTATGTGTGACTGCTAAACAAACTAGGAAACCCTTTCAGAATGTGGTTAGGGATTCGAATGTGTTAGATTTAGTGCACACTGACATATGTGAATTTGGTGGTGTTTTGACCAAGGAACATAATAGATATTTCATTACCTTTATAGATGATTGTAGTAGATATTGTTATGTTTATTTGCTTAAACATAAAGATGAAGCACTAGATAAATTCATTATGTTCAAAACTGAATCTGAAACACAAACTGGTAAAGTACTTAAACGTTTGAGATTAGATAGAGGTGGTGAGTATACGAGTAACTCGTTTAATGAATTTTGCAAAAGCAATGGTATAGTTCATGAGGTAACTCCACCATACACACCTGAGTCTAATGGGGTGGCAGAACGAAAGAACAGAACCTTTAAGGATATGATCAATAGTATGCTGATTAATTCAGGGTTGCCTAAGTACATGTGGGGGGAAGCTCTGAATACGGCTTGCCATATTCTGAATAGAGTTCCTCTGAAACATATGGACAAGACACCTTATGAATTATGGACAGAGAAAAGGACTAGTTTAAAATATCTTCGTGTGTGGGGGTGCCTTGCAAAGGTATTTGTCCCTGAACACAAGAGAAAGAAACTAGGGCCGAAAACTATTGATTGCATCTTTATGGGCTATATTGAAACCACTACGGCTATGAGATTTTTAGTGTTAAAATCTGACATAGACGGAATAGTGGCTAACACTATAGTTGAATTTCGTGATGCAACATTCTTTGAGGATGTGTTCCCTATGAAGACTGGTATACCTCAGGGTATTCCTGATGATGATCCCACTCACACATCGAGGTCCATTCCTGATCATGTGGAAAGGATGACAAATGTGGGGGCAGATCCTGATAGTAGCTCTATTCCCGATGAAGTAGAGGAACCTAGAAGGAGTAAGCGTGCTAGGGTAGTCAAGGATTTTGGAAGTGATTTTATCACTTACAATATCGAGGATGAACCTTTAACTTTTCGACAGGCCATGGATTCTTCAGAATCTAGGTACTTGAAAGGTGTTGTAAAAAGTGAAATTGACTCTATTATTTTTAACGGAACATGGAAGTTGGTTGATCTACCTCCTGGGTGTTCTACTATAGGATGTAAATGGATCTTCAAAAGAAAGATGAACCCGGATGGATCAATAGATAAGTATAAGACTAGGCTGGTAGCTAAGGGCTTTAAGCAAAAGGAAGGCATTGATTACTTTGACACATACTCTCCAGTTGCTAGAATGACAACAATCCGAATGCTTATAGCATTGGCTTCTATACATGGTCTTAATATTCCATCAAATGGATGTAAAGACAGCTTTTCTTCATGGTGAACTTGAAGAAGAGATTTATATGGATCAGCCTGAGGGATTTGTTGCCTCTGGTAATGAGAGGAAAGTATGCAAGTTAATCAAGTCTATATATGGCTTAAAACAAGCTCCAAGAGACTGGCATAAAAAGTTTGATGAAACTGTTTTAGAATCAGAATTTGTAGTTAATGAAAGTGACAAGTGTGTCTATTACATGGTTAAAGAAAATGAATGTATTATTGTGTGCCTGTATGTGGATGATATTTTTTTGTTTGGTACCAATATTGAGATTATTAACGAGACAAAAAGGTTCTTGAAAAGGCATTTTGAAATGAAGGATATGGGAGAGGCTAGTGTGATCCTTGGTATCAAGTTGACTCAGTCAACTGATGGAATAACCTTGTCACAATCTCATTATATAGAGAAATCTATACTTGAGAAGTATGGTTATTCAAATTGTAGAATCGCAAGTACTCCATATGATCCTAAAATTGCCCTTGTCAAGAATAGTTCAGGAGTAACTGTGTCTTAGTTAAGGTATTCTCAGATTATTGGGAGTTTGCAGTATCTTGCTAATGGTACTAGGCCGGATATTTCATATTCAGTGTCTAAGTTAGCAAGATATACAAGTTGTCCAAACAAGACTCATTGGGATGCTCTTGATAGAGTACTTAGATATCTGAAAGGCACCATATATCTTGGTTTGCATTACAGGAGGTTTCCTGGAGTGCTAGAGGGATATAGTGATGCAAGTTGGATAGCTAAGAAGTCTGGTTCCAATGGAGTGACTGTATACCTGTTTACCCTAGCGGGTGGAGCAGTATCTTGGAAGTCTTCTAGACAGACTATTATAACTCGGTCTACTTTTGAGGCTGAGTTGTGTGCATTAGATGCCACGGGGACTGAGGCTGAATGGTTACATGGACTTATGTCAATGTTACCTGTAGTAAGTCGACCATTTCCTGCTTTTGCTGTTCATTGTGATAGCCGTACAACTATCGACAAGATTAACAGCAGGAAGTATAATGTGAAAACAAAGAGACGTATCCAAGTTAGACTAAAGTCTATAAGGGGTCTAATGTATGACAGGATCATGGCTGTTGAGTTTATTGGAACTCAAGAAAACCTAGCTGATCCTTTGACTAAGGGACTTGAGCATGCTGTAGTCCTTAAGTCTAGGTTGGGGATGGGACTGATAGCCCATAATGATTCATCTACAGCGGGAACCCAATACACATGAGAGGAGATCCCTCGAAAGTGTATTCAATGTGGTAATAACAAGTTGTAAGGGTGAATTGGTTGTACCTTTAACTACATAGATTGATATTCACGTATCTGGAGTCTATCCCCTGTAAACCTAAAAGGTACTATAACTGCCAGAATAGCAAGAGTTATTTGAACTCTGAATGGGGTCAAGTCATTTGACGAGATGCTAGCAGTACATCTCTGGATATGCCCAGCTAAGCGAATGTAATTGTGTGGTCGTAATTAGAGGAAAGGGTTATTCCTTGAAACATTCGACGAACAGGATCGAGACAGGACCATTAACGTCTCAAAGCCGTAGATTGGCACCATAGCCTTTGATTTGTCGTCGTCTATGGAGTGTGGTTACACCAAACGGATAAATATTCAAGGTGAAACATTCCATCTGAATCCGGTAGCCATCGAAGTAGAGGACTTAGGAGGGTTCAAACCCGGAAGGGTACCTACTCTGAAAAACAAGTCATGATGAGAATCGATATGCATTTCTGTATGGATTCGTGGGGGATTGTTAGAAAATGGAAAGTTTGAGACACATTTTAGATGTGCTCTTGATGTAATTTCCAGAAACTAACAAGTGGAAGTTGTTCCTTGTAATGAGGACTTAAACTTTCATGTTTGGATCTAAGACATTTTCTTAGTAGAATCCATAAATAAATTGAGTTGAAAGAAGAATTGATTATTGGTTTATTTTAACAAGTTTCAGATTTATCTGTTACAACAGTACTGGAAATTGGATCAGTATTCGGATTAAATCCTGATGGAAATTTGGATAAGTACTTGGAGTAAAATCCTGATGGACTTGGTCAGACATCAGATATTGATGGGCTAAATCCTGATGGATATCACTTCCTGACAAGAACTGAATCCTGAACCTGATGGACACCAAATCCTGATATTACTGATGACCAAATCCTGATGCTTGTGTAACTGAAAATAAATCCTGATGCAGTTAATGAAATTAAATCAGAATATTTACTTTCCTTTTATGGAGTATCAGTTACGTTTATTTTTGGTATTATATATACAATATAGAAAGAATGAACGTTGATGTGAAGAGATACGTCCTAAGGATAGAAACGATCTGTTTTCTTCTTTATCTGTTCTTTCACGATACATACAGAAGATATACATAATTCTCAGACGAACTGAGGTGCTGGTCACTGTTGATCACTGGTGTATTTGTGAACCCATTGATCTGTGCTGTTTTATCCTGGAAGTGATATTGCTGCAACCCAATCACAACGTAAGTGGGGCAATAATCTCTTCAAGAATAGCCAAGTCTTCTCAAAGGGCTTGGTGACTCAGCCGATTTGTTTCTCTCTTGTTGCCTTTGATAAAGCTACTGTGAGAGATAAGTTCTCTTCTTTTCTTGTTATATGTCAGTCTCTGATTATATTGTTTTACCTTCGTGATTTGTTTTGTTAATTGGTTAATTGCCTGTTCTTGTTTAATATATATCACTGCCTCATTGTTGTTATAGTTAATTATACCCAACAAAAAGAGCTACCACATATATGTCACATAAAAGGGAGTACATGTGTTATGGTCAAATTTCAGAAAACATTATGCAAGCAATTAGGCCAAGATTTTATCAAGCTAAGACCGAATTGCACAAACAGAATTCTAATCATACGATTTACAATTTAAGCAAGCTGGCCCAAGTTCAGATAGAAATCTAAGCTAGATTTAGTCATTTAATTTGTCAATGCGTAAAGTCTTGAAAGGAGAAGACATATGAACTGTTTCTGCTATACAAAATGAGAAAACAATAGGGCAATCTAGGTCCTACATTAAAATTTTTGTATTGACTGTTGCTAAACAAACTGTGTGTCTGCAAACCTGAAAAATAGAAGGTACAAGTGGCCATTGAACCTCTTATAGTTCTAAAACTATAACATACAAAAAGTTCGTCGAGTTTCTTACAAAGCCATCCTCAGACATCTACCTATATAGACATTGAAGATGTGCCAACTTCATTTAGATGTGCGGAAACATGTACCATGTTGAGGAGGTATGCGGAAACACCATGTCAAGCTACATGCGATTAGCTATTTCTATTTGGTAGTAAATTAAAACCGTAGTAGATAGAAAAGATAGAATAATACACCCCATAAACTTCACATCATTCTTTCACAGAAACACAATACGAAGTTGTGACAGATAACACAATAGATCCAATCAACCTCATATCTATATATCACATTTCTTGCAACGTCCTTGTAAATCTGGATAAAATATAGTTTGGGAAATATTTCATAAAGTTCATTTTAAAGAACCACAGTAAAGAACTTGGCAAATGCACTATCTTGAGAAATAGATTGTTGCACAAAATCGGTTCAAATCATTTACAATAGTATAAGAAACAAGACTTCTACTGATCGAACTGGTCAGAAATGATATATATTCGGTCGTTATTAGAGAGTAATAACCGATACAAACCGGACGTAAAAAATCTGATCGTTATTTACTTTTCTGGTCACAATTCACGTTGATTGGCTAAAGACTTAGTCCTACGTGAATCATACACGTGGACGAGATCCATCTTACGTGGCGGGATCCATTTGCTGATGTGTGATGAAACGTCGTGTGGATCCCAAAGACATGTGTTAGGCCACGTTAGAAAAACAAATTAAAATAAACAATAACTGTGACCACTCTTCCGACCGCAACATCGGTCGTTATTACTTTCCGACCGATTTGGTCGTTACAATTCCAGTGAGGTATTGGAGTAGAATGAAATACCGATGGAAGAATAACGATCGATATTTTATGAATAACGACCAATAGTCACTTCAGTCATTGTTGTTTTCCGATCGATTTGGTTATTACAATTCCAGAGAGGTATTGGAGTAGACTAAACATCGACGGAAGAATAACGACCGATATGTTATGCGTACGGTCGTAATTTTATAAATGCGGTTGTTATTGTTCTATAACTGGTCGCTTTTTGTTACCTAATAATGGTCATTTTCGATCGTAATTTGTACTAGCGGTCGATAAGTTCTTTTCACCAAACAAACTTAAAAACAGACCATGGCCTAATTAAGTGTTGCCTTTCTCGCCACCGACATTCTCGTCGCCGCCAACCTCCTTGTCGCCACCATCCTCGTCGCTTCCATCCTCACTGCTGTTGCTGGTGGTGCTTTCGTCGTCTTGTTGAGCCCTCTTTATTGCCTAAAACACATATAAGGTTAGTAAGGCATAAAATAGACAATATCGACCCAAAATTAATTACTAAAACTAAAAAGATTTCAGATTTTATCGCTTGGTGCTCCGTCTTATACATTTTGTAGATTAAGGATACTATGGTCCCGACATACCGGGTCAACTCTCCAAGAACGGAATTCACAAAGGCGGTGGCACCACTTTCCGGCACCATCATCACGATGAGATCTATAATTCGCAGCAAGATTGAGGAGGAGTGACGAGGCCAGAATTCTTGAAAAACGAGTTCATTTTTTGGAGGTCTTGACCGGTGCCATAGCTTCGAGCCACCATTGTATCAGATGTTCGGCATCATCCGCACCACTAGGCATCTTAGCCGAAGCATCCCGGATCCTGTCAACAATATCAGTATACCAAGCCAACACAAAAAACACGAAAATCAAGAAGCCTAAAATCACGAAAATATTGCAATTTCAAGTTTGATTTAATTTAATTTCATTTTGATTATTATTTCATTGTTAATGATCTGTTATATATGAATAGCAGGGTAAAAAATAAGATGAACAAATTGGGATTGGTGTTAGTTGTGATTGTGGTTCAGTTTTCGATATGATTGAACAATTTGGGGGAGATTGTTAGTTATAGAGGCAAGCATGTATACATCTAATAACAAGCCTAATTGTTTGTAATGCTTTGCATTACTTACATGACCTCTTAACTGAGGGAGCCTCTAGTTGTAGAGTTTCTGTTTGTAATGTACTTGTAGTAGGCATCAAATCCTAGTTGTGTAACTGTACTTATAGAGTCTAGAATAATGCTTGAAAGAAGTTCCAAGGTTCATGCCTCAAGCAAGAAGATAAAGACTGTCAAATAATCACAGTTGGGATTTGAAGAAATGAAGAATTTGCCTAAGTACCAATTCGAGAAGTATATTTGTCTATTCGAGAAGTCCAGCATTCGAGAAGTCAGGGATTCGATATCTCAAGACACTATTCGATATCTCTGAATACACTGTTTGATATCTCATTCGATATCTCAGAGATTCGATATGTCTACTACTCTATTCGAGAACTCAAGAAGTCAACAAGTCAAAGTGGTATTCGAGTTCTCAAAGAGTCAACAAGTCAAAGTCCCATTCGATATCTTAATGACTCAGAAAGCTATTCGATATCTCGAGGATTCGATAAGTCAAATGTTCTATTCGACAACTCAAGGAATCCTGATGGAAAAGAGCTATTCGAGAAGTGGTTCGACATGTCAATATAACAGTGTTAGAGAACTCAGAGTTATCGATCAAGTCAATTCTAGTTCTCGAATCATCTACTTAGTCACTTCTCGAATACATTCTTGGAGACAAAATACTGAATAAATTGTACAAGTTAGAAACCTGCAACAAGCCAATGCACTTTATGGACCACAATCTGTAACGTGCTCTGGAAAGCCTACAAGGAAGCTTGGAGAGATATAGAAGACAAGGGGCTAAAGAAGTGGATCTGAACAGGCTTTGCAAAGTCAAATCTGTAACCGTTTGGACACTTACTCAAAAAGGATAGACAGAATAGAAAGTAATTTGTTCAGCTACCTTATTTGTAGTAAGTAGGGTGTATCCATGTTCTATAAGGATACAGCCTCACTTCCTTAGTCATTAACTTTGTAACTTTGTGAGTCAAGTTTTTCATACACTGTAAGCTATATCTCTCTGAGAAAAATGAAGCTGAGAATACTATCATTTGTATTCACAAATTGTAGCAACCTTTATCTAATAATACATTAGATTAAAGTGATACTGTGTCTTGTGTTATTCTTTATCCGCACCTTCACTCTTGCACACACAAACACTTACTTGCTACATAGACTTGAACAAGAAAAGTTCAAGAATCCATTCACCCCCCCCCCTCTGTATTCTTTTACTGTATTCAATACTCAACGCTTTTAGCTCAAGTGGTAAGCGCTTGATCCTGAAAACTGGTATCAGAGCCAAGGTCGCGTGTTCGAGTCCCACGGAGTGCTTTTTATGCCAAAGGCATGCTGTGCAGCCATTGTACCCCTAACAGGGACTTGTTAGTGCTGGCAGATGTTGGGGGGGGATTGTTGGGGTGTCCAGCATCTCCCTATTCGAAACGTGGTGCTTGTGTCTGGCTAAGCATAAGGAAATAAAGTTGCGCCTTGTTACAAGTCCCGGGACTTTTAGCTCAAGTGGTAAGCGCTTGATCCTGAAAACTACCATATGACATATTGGATACTGATATTGTATCATCATTAAACATTTTCATTCTTTATCCAGAAATATAATGAAGAATTTCTGAGGTACTTTGAATAGTTCATCATTCTGTCAACACTATCGGTAATTGAGCACCTAGGCTATCATTACAGTATTGTAGTACAATTCCAATTGGAAGAATGGGATTATGCTGGAGCCTCTTCCACGATATCTGGTGATCAGCCAATGTACCGTGCCTCTGCTTCTCTACTAGGAGAAGGATGACGTTCCCTTATCGGGTTGTACCCTGACCGCATATGGCCTTATTATTTGGACTACGCCCGAAGGCGATGTCCCCTCTTCCTCCAATCCCTTAGAGAATTCTGTGCATCGTAGGAACAGAATTTAATTCAGTTTCCCCCAAGCACAAAGCTTGACGACTGGTTTGATAATCATTACTAACTTTACTTCCATGAGTAATTGAGAAAGTAACTCGGATGTGTGGGTTGACTTTAGTCAACAGATTTCGATTACTAAGAATCGCTTCCTCAAACATAACTTGGGAGTTTGTCGGAGTTTTGAGTGTTTAGTCAAACCTGAGCCCCTCCTTACTAGGTAGGGTGCATTTCTTGTTGGTAGCGAAGGGAGAAAATAATTAATACTAGCTCCCAAAACCTTGGGTTCCCGAGTTTTGATAAGTTTGAGCGAGGTAGCGATACTTTTCGATGAGTGAAACTATAGTCAGTGAAGAAATGGGACCCCGTTCTATTTTTAAATACTTTTCCGACGATCAGAAAATATTTAAAGGTTGGTGTATATGCACACCCTAAAGTTATTGTGGCACACCCTATAATATACTTTACCTAAATTACCCTCAATATTAATGCATCCTCTCTCTTTTAATCTAAAATTTTTATTTATTTTTATTTTTATGTACTCTCATTTTACCATATTACGACCATTACATCATACTATTAATTTACATAATTTATAAACTTTAAAATTTTTTGGATTTATATTAGTATAAATTTTAATTTTAACAACTTTTTAAGCCTTTATTTTAAAATATTTTGCATACATATCATTTGTACTATTAGATTTGGTCATGCAGGTATTTTATAAATAATTTTAGTACCAAATACATTTTGAATCTATTTTCATTCTTTTTAATTGGGTTAAAATTATAATCCAAAAAAATACTATCATTAAAATGTGCAAATGGAGTCCTGATTGTGGTAAATGGTAATGCACATGTGTGTAATTTTGAGAAAACATATTATAGGGTGTGCAACAATAACTTTAGGGTGTGCATATATCACCACCCTATTTAAAATAATTTTTAAAGTTTTAAATAACTTTTGAAATAAATAATATGATTTGTAAATCATCCTGGAATATTTAATAAATATTCAAATAATATTTATTAAATAAATAATCAGCTTAGAATATTTAATAAATATTTAAATAATATTTATTAAATAAATAAACCTTCAGACTATTCTCAATATGAAAATAATATTCAAATTATTAATAAATATGAAAATAATATTTATTAATATCATCAAAGGAATTTTAATCGGAAAATATCCAATTTATTGGAATATTTTAAAAATATACATCATATAACCCTTCCGGTGACTTTCGGGTTTTATGTCCTTATCCGGACGAAATATCTCCGACTCCCTTACTAAGAAAAGCTATTATCATACTCTACTGGAAACTTGTAACACATCATCGTATACATATATATATATATATATAAGAGTCTATGCATACGTACATACTTAACAGGTTTATAAATCCCTGTAAATAACCATACATCATATGCTGATTCGCAAAAATACTATCAAGGAGTTCATAGCATTTATACCACAACAACAACAGTTTGAAAATACTTGAAATACAAGTTTCGAAAACTTGCCTGATAGTGTCGGAATAGTCTGGGCTCTGTCTCTAATGTGATGATCTATAACAACCAATAAGGTTCGGTTAGTTCATTAAACTATCCCGTCGAACCAACTATTCATATAAAGGCACAACTTCGTAACGATACCTCCTTACTACACGTTTGGCTTATTATAATTCCATGATATCCTTTAAGTACCACTTTTGATAATTAATGGTCTCATAACGACTTTCGTTAAATGTCATTTTCAACGAAACTAAAGTTCGTCTTAATTCGTCCCCTAAAAGAGTTTTTCACTTGCGCAACTATGATTCGAAAAATTCTATAAAATTGAAAAATAAACTTTTTCATGAAATTCATTTTGTCACATCTTCTTAACTGTCCAGAGGATGTTTCATCCAAATATCTTAATTAAGAACATCATTTTGCTAGCTCAATTGTTGCTCTAAATATAGCTTCTTTCTGCAGTGGTTTCTCATGCGCATTCTTGACATAAACATTTCTATCAAATCGAAAATTAAGTATTTTGTCTTCAAATTTTTACAGGGACTTAAACACTAACTACGTTACCCCCTGTAAAAATTTCATAATCACAGACCATTTTTAAAGGGCTCGTTTGACTTTGTAAAGTTAGTCCATCTTAACGATTCGTTCGTTTTAACCGGTTTCACTAGAACGACCATATCTCATAAACCGTAAATTGTAATCACATGATCTTGGTGTCAAAACAAACTACAAAACAATTCCTACTGGTTTATGGCCAAAAAATTGCCAAGAAAACATTTGTTCAATTCGGTATTATCTGCACAAATAACCTAATGAAATTTCGACATTATAACGACTATAAACCGAACATTTCCAATTCAATGAACTCCATCTAACCACTTAATTCAACCACACACCATCAAGATCATATAAACATCATCAAGGGTATCTAAGACCAGTGGTAACATCCATTTATCACTACCCAAGATTTATCCATACTTATAAAGCTTAAAACATCACAACCCCCTTAAACATGTACATACTTGCATCAATCTTTCAAATCAACTTATAACTCATGAAGTTTTAAGGTAGGTGTGATTGTTTTACCTTCCTTGGAGTCTTAACAACCTTAACCAAGCTTGATTTTCTGTAAGAACACCTTAGATAGCTTTAACAACCTTTAACCTTCAAGACCTAAACAACCAAGTTTAAAATTTTCGGAATCAGCATTACCCCTCTTGAAAGAACTGGAAAAACGAGGGTCTTACCTTGCTTATCTGAACGAGGCTCCTGAAGAAGAGTTGTAGAGTATCTCAATACCTTTCCAACAAGCTAAAGAACGCAGGATTTCATTGAGAAATGAGGGAGTTATGGCAGTCCTAAGTTGCTGTCCTGCTCTTGTCCAAAAATAAAGAATGTGTGGGACAGGATTTTCTTGCCTTGGCTAGTTTGGTGTATAAGTGTTTTATGAATATATCCTATATTTAACACCTTGATTGCTGCATTACATTGTCAAGCATGGCCATAACTTACCATTATTAAGCCACTTTATGTCTATTTTGGTGGAATTAGTATCCTAAGTGAAACTAGCATCCTAAGTGAATATCACTTGGTTAATTGGTTGGGTTAACTAGCTAGCTTGTAATTACTACTTACTCTCTTGGTTACTAGCATGACAACTTGCATGGTTTGCATGGAAGTAGTAGCATCCTTAATATTTTCCATAATTATTTCTAGGTTACAAAAATAATTCCTTTGAAATAATTTCGGTAAAAAAAATTCTTCGAGTAGTCTTTAACCTTCCAACCCCTTAAATCTTTGTGGGTTTGTCTCATGAAGTTTTCATCTTACACTCCCCTTTATCTTGACATGATACTCTTATTGATCGATACCTCGTAGAATATACGAATTTTTATATTTCGGGATTCCTCGATTTCTGGCTGCATTTGCATACACTTATTTCGTTTGTAAAATCGTAAATCGAACTCGGCTTTCTAATATACATAATACATAAGTGGGAAATGGAAGTCACTTTTCATAAGTTTGAAATTACTATTCATTCATGTCATTTACGATAGTACAAAAATCAGGGTTCTTACATTTAACATGCCATAGTTTTGTAGCAATGACCCTTATTCACAAATAGAAAATTGCTCTAATAATCATACTTATATTGAATGACACGACCAATTGCCTGATTAACAGCAAGTGATGCTTTTTTTTACTATACCATCCTTCTCCAATTTAAACATGTAATTTAGAGAGATTTAGACCATACGGATAACCAAAGAAACCTAAAAATATAGTTTTCTACTTAAGCCTGTAATAGACATCTGACTGTCTGTAGTGGTAGTCCTTACGCCTCATCTAAGAATCCTCGTGGCACTGGCAAATAAAAAACTAAAACTATGAATAAATTGAAGTAGACTTCTCAAGTTTTTTTAACGTGCGAAGAGAGCCTATATATAAACTTGGATTAGGGATTACAATATGATAAGTTTCAAGTAAGCCTAAAGGATAACCATTTGTCCTAAGATTGAATATCAATACAGCCCAATATACTCTACATGATGTATCTCCTTAATTTTTCCTACAAATCATCTATAACAGCTGCATCTTTATTGCTCCACAATTCATCCTTATCACTTCTAGCTAGATTTGCACGTTGACATAGGGAGGATAATTAATACGGAGATATGTTTAATAGTGCCACGCCTCATCTATGAATTCACATTGTAGACGAACCTATCAAAAGTCATAAACCTTATGGAGACAAACTAGGCACCTGTGACAACATATATTCAGCATACATTAAGATCCATATCTATATATTTATATAAAGGAAAATCTCGGGAGAGTGATGTGGCGTTCCTCAGCTTCGTTTTAACCAATTTCTTTCATTTCGAAGGCTTTCTCAAATTTAGTATTTTCTATAAAATATTCAATTTTAGCCATTCAGCCTTCCACCTTCAATCAGTTTCAAGCTTTTCATTTGCCATTATCAAATGTAGAGGTATATATATAGATGAATGTATTTAAT
The DNA here is from genome assembly GCA_037693485.1 of Kitagawia praeruptora. NCBI lineage: Eukaryota > Viridiplantae > Streptophyta > Magnoliopsida > Apiales > Apiaceae > Kitagawia > Kitagawia praeruptora. The sequence continues at coordinate 45,737,920 of CM075345.1, read as the reverse complement.
ATCATATAACAAAATCGCTTATCAATTTATCTTTTCCAGTTATATAATAGATCAAATTATTTTAAATCAAATACATTATTAAAAGTTATGTAGAAAGAGATTAGTCAAACAAACATTCAGATCAGTTGGTGTTGCAAATGGCCAGTGACAAGACAGAGCTCTACCAGCATTATCAACACTCAACAACCTATTACATCGTAAATATGTCCGTTAAGCATTAAAAAATAAACTGATAGAAATTGGCTTAAATTTTTAGACCAAAATCGTACCTTACAACAGTAGACCATAAAAAAGTACCGAGTCCCTTCAGTTTAGCCAATTAATCCTACTTAAGAATTTGTGTTTTTTTAAGGAGCTAAGATGAAAATGTTGTTCGGGAAGTTAAAATTATATAGTTGTTGGAAGTCATTATAATATAGCGGTTGGAATATAGTCGTTAGAAAATAGTAGATTGAAATAAAGCCGTTAGAATTTCAAATTTCAAAATACTAATTAAATATTACTTGTAAAATATAGGGAATCAAAATAGGAAATACCATTGTGGTAAAATAACTTTTTGGTTATATATATTTTAATAAAGAACCATTATTTTACTAATCCTATATTTTAGGGAACCCCATTGAAACTGCTCTTGGGAAGTACAATCGAATGCGGTTAGTAACAACAACCAGGGTACTCACATCAATTGCCGAAGGATACATTGAAGCTTGCCGAGTTCAGTTACAAGGATATTATGTTTGCAGATTCTTTCCTAAATTCTGGTAGAGTTATGTTTAATATAAGTTTAAGATATACATACATTTTCAAGTATAATTCGACACATAATATTAATTATTACGATTATTACTGATTACTGAATCTTGCATTGTCTCAACTCCAGGTCTTGCTTATGTTCAAGTTTGCTTGTGTTTAGTTCTTGGTTTCTAGTGAGCATCTCCAATGCTAGCCCCTATTTTGGATCCCTAAAATATAGTAAAATATTGATTCCCTAAAATTTAGGTAACCAAAAAGTTGTTTTACTCCAATTGTATTCCCTATATTGGTTCCTTATAATTATTTAAGTATTATTTTGAACTTTAAAATTCTTTAAAAGTAATATTAAAGAAGTGAAAAAGAAGAAAAAAGTAAGGTGAATGGGCGGGAGCTGAGTTGGAAGGTTATAGGGGCTTTAGTTTAATCCCTCAAACATGGGGTTCATCTTTCTCTCCCCTAAAATTTTTGGGAAGGGCTCACCCGTTTGGTGCTTGGTTTTGTAGGTGAAATCCTTATTTTTTGTACATATGGCAAATTATTGGTAAGGGTTCATGGGCGTTGGAGATGCTCTTAAGTCACCAACACATACAATCATTGAACATCATTTCCTATAAAAAAAATCAAACACTCAAGGCAATCAAACAACTAGTACCATTAGCACCACTCGTAAGATGGTGGCATTCTAACTATGATAGTAACAAATGGTGAGTACTGCCAAGTTTCAGGACATATGGTTAATGTTTTTGCTAATTGACATATGGTTAATTTTGCCAATCAGAATCATCCTTTCGTCCATTTGCAACGAAGGAAAGAAAAATGGTAAGGATGTTCACCAAATCGTTAAAATCATCCATATTATTCGATATCGAAACGTAAAATGTGATTTTTAATACTCGCGATGCGATTATGATTGAATTTTTGACAAACCGCTAAATGTGCAAAATGACGTCCCATTAAGATAATAATAGAGTGATGCTAGGGAACCAAAAAAACTCTCCAAAAATGTTTCCAAAATGATGTGACATGTGTGACTTGGCAAAATGAAAAGTTTTAATTGGGGTTTCATATGAATGCATGCATGATCATTATTTATTTAATCAGCCAATAATAAGAAGACACGTGTCATTTTGAACACTTTTTTGAAATTTTTGTTTTAACATTTTTCATAATAATATTCCAAATTTCTAATATCCCCTTATTTAGCGTCTTTTGTTTAATGAGAACGTGTAACATTTTTCCCGTGACGTGTATATATGAGTAAAGTCCTACTAAAAAAATCTGTTTATCTTATACATTTCCTCCCTTCTTTCTTCTTGCTTCCCCTTATCCTAAACAAACACTCCAATCTAGCGTAGTTTAGGCTTCTTCTCAGATCAAATCCTAACTAAACCCTAATCATTCAATTCCATGACTAGGCACCTGTGACAACATACATTCAGCATACATTAAGATCCATATTTAATATCATATAGCAAAGTCGCTTATCAATCTATCTTTTCCGGTTATCAAATAGATCAAATTATTTTAAATCAAATACATTATTAAAAGTTATGTAGAAAGAGATTAGTCAAACAAACATTCGGATCAGTTGGTGTTGCAAATGGCCAGTGACAAGACAAGTGACAAGACAGAGCTCTGTGAGCATTGTCAACACTCAACAACCTATTACATCGTAAATATGTCCGTTAAGCATTAAAAATAAACTGATAAAAATTGCCATCAATTTTTAGATCAAAATCGTACCTTACAACAGTAGACCACAAAAAAGTACCGAGTCAGAATATGATGTGTCCTTCAGTTTAGCCAATTAATCCTACTTAAGAATTTGTGTTTTTTTAAGGAGCTAAGATGAAAATGTTGTTCGGGAAGTTAAAATATTGTAAGAACCCGAATTTTTGGTAGAATTAAAACTTTTTTTATATATTGATGAAAGAATGAACAGTGATTCCGACTACAAGGTATTAACAGTTCTAATGAATGAATGTGAATGGGTATAGATTCCAATGATTATATGTCATGAAGAATGCAATGGGTTGACAACCTAGATTAGAAATCTATCTCCTAAGAAATAAGATATGGCATTCCAAAGAGGAAGGAGATATTCTTGTGCCTTCCAAATCGATATCTGTTATTAGTCCAGTGGTTCCGTGAAAGGGTTAAGGAACGCCCGGAAAAGAACAAGGACATTTTAACAAATGTAAGGAATAACGATAGAATAAATAATGAATAGTGTTTTTGGTAAAAATGAGAATATTATTGGACGACGCTATATAGAAGTATTCAGAACGGATTTCTGAGTTCGTATTCATGATCCAGGGGTGAGATAAGTGTATGTAAAAGCAGTCGGATTCTGAAAAACAACACTTTTATTTTTCTCCGAGATTTCCCTAGATACTGTAAGATTTAAGGATTTAATAAAAAGATTTGAGGAATTTAATTTCAAGAATTATAAAGAAGGATTGAGGATGATAGTATATATATTAAGAAGGTTTCCGTTAAAAACCTAACTAGAAATCCTTGAGATATTCCTTCGAACGATCAATCAAATTGAGCAATGACCGGACAAAGAAACAAGCAGGGAATCAAGGAAATCAAATTGGTGGGAGGATAAGGAACTAAGGTGACCAAAGAGTAAGTCAACTATAAGCTTGGGGGTGTGTTTGCACTTGTACAAAAAAAAGAGTGCATAATGTGGTACCAACAAGTGGTCAAGTAGATGGGTGACACTTGGTCCAATGGATGGCTAACAACACAAAAGAAAGAGATGCATCCAAGTATAGATAGACATTACATGTATTAAGTCATTTAGAGAACAAAACAAAGAACAAAACCAAGAACAACCAATCTCTCCAAAACTGTCCACCATGAACCAAGCTCAAAGAAAAATTCATATCTCCATTTCTATCCATGATAAAATCATCAAATTTAACCATAGCTTCTCCACTCCATGGGTAATATTCGCTCAAAATTTCATGGAAATCTAATGAGTGTAGCCTAGTCAAATCTCCTCCCCAAGAGAAGGAACCAAACTGTCCAGATTGTTTGACAAGTTCTGTGACGATTTTCAAACGAGCATAACTCCCTCATTTCTCAATGAAATCTTGTGTTCTATAGCTTGTTGGAAAGGTACTTATATGCTCTACAACTCTTCTTTAGGAGCCTTGTCCAGAAAATCATGGTAAGGCCCTCGTTTTTGCAGTTCTTTGAACCGATGAATAGTAACTCCGAAGTGATTAACTAGTTTTCTTGATTTGTTCTTAAGGTTTAAGCTATATAAAGACTATCTAAGGCTTGTTGAGTGTTTATAAACACTTGATAGTGTTTCTAGAGCTTCCAAGAAGGTAAACCCTTAACCCACCCTTGGGTTTTATATGAGATTTGATGGTGTTTCTGACTTGTATGCATGATTTAGATGATGTATGTTGCGTGGGTGTTATAAAACTGTTAAAATGAGTTTTGTGGCTCCAAGACCTGTTGAGACAGTGAGGGAGATGATTAATAATGAATATGAGTCTTGGGTATTGATTGAATGATTATTTGGGTTGTTCGAAAATTGGATTATTCGTTTTTAAGCCGTCATAATATCGAAATTTACTTAGGTGTTAAAAACAGAGCATGTCCGAAACTGTACGTTTCTTTCAAGGTTTAGGACCTGCCATGAACTTGTAGATATTGATTCATAGATCGTTTTGGCGAAAGAATCGAAGCATTTAGACTTACGGTTTAGGAGATATGGTCGATTTAGTAAAAGTGGTTCGAAACCGTAAGTGCGAGTTCGTAATTGAAATTGAACCCCCTTAATATTACTAATTCAGTGATGCATAATGGTAATTAAATACTAGAGGTAAAAATAAAGGTTTGAGAGAAAACCACATGTCGAACGGATCGTTTTCCGATTTTATAAAAATGTTCGAATCAAGGTTAAACGCGAACGAACCCTTAAAAGTACACTTGGTTAAAACTTTGGTAAATCACTTAGAAAACGAGCGATAAAACTCGAGGTATAATCTTGGTTCGTAAATGACCGACCTTAGAACTTACACGACTTAAGTACATACCAAGTGTAAGTATAATGACATGTCTTATTAGCAAACAAGTATCGGATCATATCGGTGATAAGAAGAGTTACACTAAAGGGTGCATATCGAGATAACTCGAAAACGTGTTTCGACTTAAGTTAAGTCTATACTCAGCCTTTTTAAAAGTATAAGTGATTAACCTCGGATATTGTGACTATTGATAGATCACCGGATTGACCCGAGGCACACTACCCCTACAGGATTACCAGGTAAGTTTCCAATATCTTGGACCTGTTGTTGTGATAATATATATGATTGTTGTTATACATATGCCATAACATGCATGCCTACTTTCAAGTCTATTGAAATACTTGTTCCCTGAATTGATATTGGCTTATAGACTATATATTAAATATCAGTTATAAGCCGGATTGTTTGGTTAAGACCCTTAGCGAAGGGCGTATGATATTCATACTTCAAATATAGACCAGGAGTCGATATTTTGTAATATATAAATAGTCGTGGAAACTCGGAGGGATTCCAGCGACATATTTATTATTTCGAGGATTTTTATTCGATTACGAAGCTTTCGAGGAATGTTAATTGAGTATTACTTCAATGGAGGAATATTTAATGAATATTATTTTAATATTCATTAAGAATGTCATTTATTTAATGAAAATTATTTTAAACATTCATTGAAGTTATTTAGTTAATGAATATTATTTTGAATATTCATTAGAGTTATTTGGTTGACGAATATCATTCCCAAATATTCATTTGAGTTAATTATTTAATGAATATTACTTGGAATATTCATTTGATCTTTATTTATTTAATGAATATTACTTTCGAATATTCATTTAAGGTTTTATTTACTTAATGAATATTATTTTAAAATATTCACGGGAAATTCTATTTACTTAAGGAATATTACTTCGAATATTCCTTTAAAGTTTTGATTACTAAAAGAATATTATTTGGATATTCATTTAGAATATTATTCATTAAATGAATATTATTTTCAAATATTCATTTAAGGATTGATTTATGTAGTGAATATTATTTTAAACATTTATTTAAGTTATTTAATTAATGAATATTATTTTGAATATTCATTTAAGAAGAGATTTATTTAGTAAATAATTCTATATATTCTTTCGAGGATTACTTACGAACAATATTATGATTTAATGATATTCCTTAATTATTATTGATTTAATAAATATTCTTGGAATATTTATTTAAATTCTTTTAAATTCTTTTTATAATGATTTATATTATTCAAAGATTATCTTTCACCTTCAGATATGATGTAAAATATTTCGGAGTATTTTATGACTATTTTTAGCAAGGGGAGGTTCCCAAAACTCTCTTTTCATTTAAATCTATCTTATAAGAAGATTTAAAATACTCGCTCAACTTCCAAATATATATAAGGGGACCTCACTTGAGAGCTGTTATTTATTTGACTACCCGGTCATATACTTATTAAACTATCTTGTCACTCACATCTTGATTCTTCAAGCATCGATATGAGTTTTCTAGGATACCCACTCATCATTCGAGGGGTAAGAACGTTGGAACAAGTTAGTATCCATTAACAAGCATCAGCTTGGGTAATATTGGTGAATTTTCCTTTCCAACTAGATACGACTACTTCGTGGAGTCTTATCAACAAGTATTATACTCGGGGAAAGGGGGACGAGCTTTACGTTTCAGAATCATGGATTTACTCGAACTAGGAGTATTTGTGTAAGAGGCTTTGGGACAGTCCATCATTGAAAATTGGTGTAAGAAGCTGTGGGACAGTCCATCCTTGAATTAGGGTCCGAGTGGCGCTGGTCCCGTCTATGCCCAACCGTTGGCTAGGGAGATCCGGCGTATGGTGGTGTCCATATGTTCTTCCTTCTACATGTAGAGAAACCAATCTTGAGATGCACAACCTATGACTGATCATCGTAAGGCGGTGTCATCTGGCGCGACATACTCCAGTATTGGTTCACTATCCAGAATCTATTTATTTTCTGCAACATTATCAGCGTTGGCAGGGTTGAAAATCGTTCAAAACTGGAATTGCATATTTTTCCTGCAATTTCCCTTTTTGTGAAATATGATGATATCTCGCTTATATCTGACAAAGCAGATATGTCTACGGAATAATTATATTTTGAGTTACCTTGTAACTTCATCTGAGACCTTATATTGGTACTACATTCGTTAATGCATGGCATATGGTATTACAGATATTTTGAACTGTCATATATTATTACTGTTCAGTTATATTCTTTTAGGTGGGCAATTGCTCACCCTTGCTTTATTTATCTATATCACAACAACAGTTAGATCAGATGGCCGCGCAAGGCGTACTCAGCGTAAGTAGGTGACAGCCGTCAGAAGATTAACCGCTGAGGTCATAGCTACCATTGCTGAAGAGGCAACTACTAGTAGGCTAGTTGATAGCATTTGAGTATCAAATGTATTTATTATATGGCATATACAAATGGATGGCAAAGAGTATGTAATGAATAATTGTAAACCTTTTGGGTTGTAAGAACTCAATCTTGCGTTTAATAATATTTGGTAATTACTCTGATTTCATCTCTGGGACTATAACGGGTGTGTTATGTTGTTGTTTTGGGTCACAAGGTTGTAATTTAATTTATGTTGGTTTTGTGGATTGAAATTGAGACCGTAACGACCAGATCCCTGACCCCGGATCTGGGGGTGTTACAGAAATGGTATCAGAGTGTTACGTTATAAACCCCAGAGATGATATGACGTTAAAACAATAAATTCACTTATATAATAAGAACTCTTGCCAAGTTCATAGTCGGACTACTTAATGTAGTGCTGACATATAAAACCCTTATGGGAACTATTAAGTATCATGATAGTAACTTAGCTCGTTCTCGTACCGACTAGTAAGGCGACAGAACTTGAGGCATACGAGCAGCAGCGCGATGATGCTTGATTACATGCTAACGATCGAATGGTGGATTCGATAGAGTACCCTACTGAGGACCCGGAAGAGGTTCCAGTAGAGGAGGAGAATCCTGTTAAGGATAAGGAGTTTACCCTTAAGGAAATGAGGGTTGCGGCTAGAGAGACTATAAGAGTTAAGGAATAGTGCTTAGAGAAGTGAGCGTAAAGAACTGACATGTTATTAATAGAATTAAAGAGGCATATTGGATTCATAGCTGGACTGCCAGATGAAGTACCAGCAAGTAAGATGGATTTGAGGAATTACTTGAGATCTTATATGGGGTTAGATAAGAATCCTTAGAAACTTCTAGATTGAGGGGAAAAGAGTAAGAATGATGCATGATTATCAAAGGCATCGATATAGGTTGGGAAGCAGAGTCCCAGGAACAATTGAGATAGAGGCAAGAAGTGTCATATCATTTGATAAATGGGTTAAGTTTGAATATTGTCAACAGTAATTCGCCATGAGAAGGCAGATTTCATAGGTTATAATTTATAAAACCAAATTGAGATTGATGAGGTGGTTTATCCAGTGAGATGTCCATTTTATGAATGAATCAGCTTAGAAAGTAAAGATAGTGGAAGGTGATGGCTTGAATGGATAAAGTTACATAAGTAGTAAGCGAGACAATGATCTCGGAACCTACAAGAGGAAAAGACCAGTAAGTCAATGATAAACTCGTAACGAGACTACTGTCAGAGACTAAGTATAAGGTTATTTTAACTCAGTGGAATGATGAACCAGAAACATTGGATGCATGTGATTCAGAGGAAGATTAAATTATTTCTTTTCCTTGAATAGATTATAGTAGTTACATTAGTTTACTCCGACGCAGAATCTTAAATGGATCAAGTAACACGATCAGTGGTTAGGAGGTAATGTAGAATGCTTTAAAAACGTGAGAAGATCTTCCTGGAGCTAAAGATAAAGTTGGTGACGACCCAGTTTTGGCGTTGCCTAATAGAAGAAGGAAACTTTGGGATATATTATGATGCAACTCATACGGGTACAGGTTCTGTGCTTATGCAGCACGACAGCGTAATTCTGAATACATTTGGACAACACGATTCACCAGATTCGGATGGCCTTGGTAGTGCCAATTTTGTGGAATGACTAACTCCGACGGTAGTGTTCCTTCTGAAACTAGTTGTTAGGTAGATTGGTATTCGGTAGTGTCGACTATTAGGACGAATATGTACCGGGAAGATGTGGCATGTTTCAGTTGGAAACTTTCAATTTCCCTTCGATGGAATATATATTTGGTTTCTTTCCAATGGTTAAACTCCCAACTTTATGTCAATCATTACGCTACTATAACTGTTTACGGTTCGACCTACTTGGATGTTCCTAGAGTTTTCTTCAGGTTTCGAAATGAATCTTCGTAGTGTTACCATAAGGTGGATAGATTGACCAAAATTTCCCTGATTCTGGAAAGAACTTCAACAAATTTGGCAAACCTTGCCTTTTTGATTATCAGAAGACGTCACCGAAAAGAGGGGAAATTGGAGCGAACCCTGTGGATTGGGTAAGGTAGCCGCTATACGGGTTGGTAGACAGACCCCGATTATTACAGTTGAATGTAGGGATAACATTATGAAGTTGAGATTTGACGGAAAAAGGGAAATGTAATTAAGAAACAAGCCGGACTGAGAAATTCTGGGATTGACTTAAATGAAAAGGTTGTTATGCCAGAAGTGTTAAGCTTTTGTGGCACGTGGAATTAATAAGAATAGTTGAAAGAATGAAAGTAAAGGAAGGGTGACCGGAGACGGTACCGAGAAGTCGATTGAGACTTATATGGAGTAAAGTTTTGAAAAGATCAAAAGGTATCCAAGAAGAAGGCACTATGCCGGAAATTGCTAGGAAAGTAATGCTATTAGCCAACTCCTAAACTCTCATATTTTAGTGTGGCCAGTGGAGGCCAAGTCACAAAGGATTAGCAAGTGACTAGACCAGCAATGAAAGGACAAAGCGGGGTTGCTTCTAACTAAGCACCAACCGCAAGGACTTTTGATATAAAATGAATTGAGATATAGGATGATGGATTTTACATATATCATGGACGTATTAGGATTGAGGGTAGTGACCAATGAAGAGTTACAAAGATTGTCAAGGATAGTGCAGTATGATGCATAAATGTTATCTGAAGCTTAGTGTCCTCAAGAAGAGCAATAGGTACCAAGAGATTCACGTTGAACACGACCAATATCTTCCAGAACATCCTTACTACCACTACCAAGTTCTGTAAGAAAGAGCAGATAGACATGTGTTGTCTTTTGGAAGGTCATATAGACTGACATTCGTTTGAAAGAAGAGGTTAGCATTAAGCTACCTATAGATTATCAAGATGGGAATGATTGAAAAGAGACCCTTATTAAGGATATATGATTGGATTGCCAATTACAGGATATAAGTATTCCTTGAAAATAGAATTGAGGATAGAATGTCCATATATTAAGACGAACCCTGGGGATGCACAAAGGATAACATTACCCCTAATAAAGACATTGTAAATACAGATGATATGAGTTGGATTGACCAAGGTAGCAACAACCTTTAATTACACTACGTCAAATTCGGCCTTTCGTCACTCTTTTGTACAGTAAGGGTTGTGACACTTTGGAAAAAAACGAGTGGCTAAAGGTCATCTTCCCAAGTTTTAGCCACACAATTGTTTTTCGAGTGACCAAAAATACATTTTTTGTAAGATTCAGTCACAACTTTAAAAATGTGTGACAATTGAGAGATAAAATTGCATGGTTTTTTGTTGACTTTGACCAATTCCAAAATTTATAGTCATACTTGAGAGATAGAAGTGTGACAATGACTAGCGACGCTTCTTTGCTGTGTCTAAATGTTACGAAACGGCCACAGTCGTTTTCGGTGATGTGGCTAAATGGGAAATAACCTATGGTCACTACATTTTATATGTGACTAAAATGTAGAGTTTCCTGCATATATGTCAGAGCTTTGTTCGCACCGAAACTTTCTCTTGTTCTTGAAGATCAAACACGATTTTGATTACGTTTTTGATATCCGATTTTGGCGTGCGAGTACTTGAATCGAAGCCCTCGATATTTAGCTTCATTTTAACACTAAGAATGCTGAATTTGGTTCGCGTTTGTAATTATAGAAATTTGTCAACTTTCAAATTCACTCACATTACAATATACTATTATCAATTTTTAAAAAATGAAAATTTTACAGATGTATGGGATACAACATAAGTAGCAGATTACAAAATTGAGACAACTATTCCTACTGTAGGTAGCACTAATGCCAGTATACCCGAACTGAGATTTCTTCAGTCCTGCATCTCATGTCAGAACCAGTGGTCCTCTCTGGCCCTGGTCGCAAACTGGGAGGAACATATGCTCCTTTAGTAGCACCTGGTGCAGCTGCTGCATCTGATATAGGTGCCTGCAGCTCACTGAATGTTTCACTTAATTGGTTGAGCGAGACCATCAGGTTACTATTCATTAAGGCATTTATATAATAGAACAATAGAAATGGGTAAAGAGCAAGTATAGTTCCAAGATGAAAGCTGAGCAACACACCGATCATTATCGCAAATATTAGCACCATGCAATGAATTTACTAGTATTAAACAAATTTACTAGTATTATCACTTTTCTGCAGATCAAGATATTAAACAAATTTACTAGTGTAAGGCACGAATACTCTGTTTCACGGCATTGACTACATACTCTGTTTCAGCTTCTGTGAGCTCCACCTGCGTCGAGGACTGGCAAGTGAAATCATTATGAAAATCAAGTTAAAATATGAAAAAGAATAAGCAGTTATACTTCTAAATCACAGACTATACACTAACCTTGAAACCAGTATTCTCTACATGTTGAGGATCACCCAAACCAGTATTAGTATTGCTGATATTACAAGTATTCTTTACATGTTTCATTAATCAGACTTCCTCTTTCTTGCAGCATGGATGCATCTTTGCATATCTTTGTTGAAGCCAGTTCTCTTTTTCGGGCCAGTAAGCCCTGCTCTGCACCAAATAACAGTGGCACAGGGACAGTAGTAGAGTACTGCTATTTTTCAAAATCAGATTTAACCATCATATATGCAAGTCAATCTATATAATGATAAGTGGATTTTATATCCACTTGGAATGCTTCGTATCGGCTTGAATTGATGACTTGAACTCAAGTATGTGGTGTTTTTGATGTGTTTTTAGTGAATTTGTGTAGGAATAAGAGTCGGATGTGGGATGATGTTTTCCATGCTTAAATGGTGGGTTTTGAGCTAAAAGAATAACAGTACATCAAATTGCGAGAGAGCCGGAAGAAACGGAATGAAAATCGAAGTTAAAACGAAGAAAATAGAGCAAAATCAGCCAAAATCAGCTCCCGGCAGCCAAAGGAGCGCAGCCAGCGCTATGAACAGTGAAAGGAGCGCAGCCAGCGCAGCCACGGGCGCAGCCAGCGCTGCGGAGAAAATCAGCCAGAATTTCGGATTTTGTTTTGGCCATATCTTGAGTTCTACAACTCCGTTTTGGGCGATCTTACTGTCCACGCGAAGCTAACGAGATTCTCTATCATTATAAAGTGGTTCAGAGGTCCAAATACAACTGGAATGGCCCAGAAATATTGAAGAAAAGTCAGCTACGAATTTTCCTTAAAAACCGAATCAGTTTAGGAAACGTATTATGTGCCGAACTGCAGAAATTCAACCTTGACAAGGAAATTGCTATAATTCTACTTCTAATAAGTATGGTAATTGCTTTGGGCGGCTAGAACATTCCAGAATCAGATCTACACATGGAATTTGCAATTCTATTCTCATTCAAGAACGGAAATTGCCAATCTTCTATTCCAATTTTAAAAAGGCAATTGCTTGGTGGACAAGACTTCTAGAGCCTATATAAACACATCCAACCCTTGTAATCATTAAGATCATTAGGAGTAGAACCATTACATATCAATTACTTAGGTTTATTTGTATTTTTTCATACTTTATTTTTATCATGGTTTCACTTGATCCCATGATGACGAGAGGTTCAATTATGAACTAATCGGTGTCATGGGATTCTAACGGATTTATTTATGGAGCTTTAGTATTTTGATGCTTTACAGATCTGTGTGTGATGTATATCTGATATCCTCGTATGGTTGTGTTTCATGTATTTAGATGCGTAGCTAACATCTAATTTGTTAATCTCTTGTGAAGCGAGAGTGGATCTTGAGATTTAGAACTTGCCATGCTAGCATAGGATAGGTTGATGTTTTAACATCATGATTTGTGGTGTAAATAGAGATATTATGCTGCCCTATGTGATCATTATGGATAACTTGCTCTTCAACCGTTATGTTTTCAAATTCTATAGAGATATAGGGTCTAAGCATAATTGGTGTCTATTCATATTCTATCTCTTTTGTGAATGTATGTTTAGTTTGGTATTCGTATACTGAGAAGTAGCATATACTTGTTTCGTGTTATCCGATCAGATATCATAACCATTGCATATAGTGATTAAAGGCGTCAGATCTAAGCAAAGTATTTAATGAAGTTAGGATTCCATGGTTTCTCTTGTAGAAGTAATTCGATTCCAATTCTTGTTAATTAGTTAGTTAATTCTTAGTTTGTTAATTTGCTTTTTAGTTAGATTTAGTTAATTAAAACCCAATTTGTTATTTGTCTTAGCAGTGAATTAAAACCATACATTGTTGCATAGGTACAATACTGAATTAAAAACCAGATCTCTGTGGGAACGAACTTGACTTATATCTATATTACTTGTGACCACGTGCGCTTGCGTGATTTTGTGTTAACAAGTTTTTGGCGCCGCTGCCGGGGATCATCGGTGTTTATTTTTGGTTTATGTGCTTGTCAATAGTGGTCGTTAGCGTTCACTGACTCGGATTTGTTTTTCTCATCTATTCTTGTAGTTCGTTGGTGTTTCAGGTACTTGTCAGAGAATGTTGGCGTTGAAGATGGATTTCCTAACTTACTATGGAGTTCAGCAGGTGGCTAGTGTTTGTGAGCTATGTGCGGGCGCACATGAGACGTATCAGTGCTGGAGCAACCAAGGTGGTATTTAACAGCCTCAGCAATGTGAGCGGTGTTTGGGCGTTCATGATCCCTCACAATATTGTTACTACGAAGGAGTTGATCCATATGTCACTTATGAGGAACAACCATATTTTCAATATCATCCTCAACAGTACCAGCAAGATGTTCCAGATATGTCATATGTCTTTGGTAGTGAAGAGTTTCAACATCAGCAACCTATTCCTACTTTTCAGTCAGATGAGGTTGATGATTTGAAGGAGATTAGGAAGGAGATTAGGATGCTTGTAGAGAATCATGAGAAGTCTATCAAATCTATGGGGACACTAATTGCTCAAGTTTTGAGTGCCTTGGAACAAGAGAAACAACAATTCATATTAGAGGCAATTCCAGAGAATAACGGTGACTTGGAGCAAGGTACTTCATGCTTAATTGAGGAAGACAAATTCCAAGGTGAGGTGAGCATTCGCAAGCCATGTGAGGAATTTGATCATGTTAGGATGGTGGAAGATGTGGAAAGGGCATTATTTGGGACAGACACTGATGAGCTGCACAGATTTCAAGAATTGGTATGTGCGTACCAAGAGGCTGATGAACATGGGAAAGATGCAGGTCTTCTACTTGTCTCAGAGTATAAAGATGGAGGTAGCGCATTAGAGCCAATGGAGGAAGTTCTCGTTGAGGAACCAAAGGCTTCAGCAACTTACATTTACCCTCCTCCATTATATTCAAGTGAAGCCCGTGAGTGTGTGTTGTTCTACAAATTGACAGATTTTGGGTCAACAGATGAAGGCATTGGAATAGGACATAGTTGTTACACAAATAGGCCAAGCAAGGAGAATGAGCAGAAAGTGTGTCGCCGTGATGATGATGAAGTCTCGCGAAGAGATGACCAGGCAAACTATTATCATCCTTAATGGAGGCTTGGAAGTAACGTCAAGCTATTGACGTTAAAGAAGCGCTTGGTGGGAGGCAACCTGTAATAACCCTAACTTCAGTAATGCTACAGTGGTCACATGAATAGTAAATTTCGAGGATTTAGAGAAATGGTACGTAGGTACCCTATAATGGAAACAGAAAATGAATAAACAGAAACCATATTAATATTATACACTGAAATTAAGTGACTCGAAATGACGATAGATTTCTGAAATTCCTGAATATGGATTTTGAGGATTTTGATTTCGAATAAGCTTCTATTGGATATTGAGGAGCATGGAAATATTATAAGAATGACAAATTGAGGGATTAGTGAATTTAGATTAAACCAAGGGATTATTAAGTTAAGAGAATACCAAAGGAAATTGGATTCGTAAATGATTTCGAAAACCACTGAGATAATGAGGTTTACTCGAAACGAACCACAATTAGACGAGTATGGAAACCAAGCAACCAAGATTAGTAATATAACAAGGATACATACCATATTATTTACCAATGTGATGGGCATTTTACTTAGAAAACTTAGAAAATAAGAGATTAGAAAATCCAAGTGGTATCACTTTCCATTAACTTGTTTTTAAGGGTAAATTAGTACTTTCACATGGCTTTTAACCACAAAATATCTTCCAAGGCTTCCATAACACTCTAGATTAACAAGTAAACACCAAGATAAGATCTAACCAACACAAAACAAATCTCATCTTCTTCATTTCATCAAAATTCGTAGGTCACTATTCATCAAGAAAAAAATCAATTTCAAAACCCTAGCTAGAATCAACTAAAAATCAAGGGAAAAATCATGGAGGTTACTTGAGGATATATAGAGACATCCACCAAGTTTCATAGCAATCAAGCATCATTTGGTAAGGTAATAAATTCATGAAAGTTGATGATGAATAGTAGTGAATAGTAATTTCAAGAAACTAACTTTGATTTTATGGTTCCTTTAGTTGATTCAAGCTAAGATAAAGTTGTTTAAGGATATATCAAGGATTGTTAAGTGTTGTCAAAGCTTCAAGAAGGTATAAACATGCTTGCCCTTTTATATTTATGATGGATATGGTTGTGTTTAGTGATTAAGTGGTATAAAGGTTATGTTTATGATGTTATAAGTGTTTGTAAGTGGTTTGAGTTGATTTTGGAAGGAGTTTGGGAGTGTAACCATGGCTGGTAATGAAGACCACATGGTGTAGGTGATGATTATTGTGTTTGATGATTGATTTGGAGGAGTTTGATTTTGGAAAGTATGAAATTACAGCAGTTATAATGTCCGATTTTCGTTAGAACGAAAACTGCCCTGTTTTGTGACCCCTGTATTCGTACGGTACCTCACTGCCTAGGTTACCAATTGACCATGAAATGATAGATCTTAGTTCATAGATCGTTTTGATATAAGGTGCGTTAAAATCTGATGAACGGTTTAGGAGAAAAGTCAGTTTTAGTGAAAGACGTTCGATAACCGAGAAAACGTAATTGTATCAACTTTGAGGCTAAAGTTACCATACTTAGACATTTTTATAAGTCACGAAATTTTGGGATAGTGTAGTAGGGTGGTCAGAGGACCCTTGACAGTTGACCTTACATTAAAATTCGAAATCCATATTTTCTGAGAACTTTTACAGTTAAGTGTGGTCGTTAGGGAAAATGGTGAAAACCCCTGAAAACTTCGATTGAGCTTATAAATGGTTAAGTCCTTGAACCTTTGGGGTAATAATAATACGTTAAACATATGTTGAAGTGTAAAGGGTTTTGTATACAAGAGGGTAGTGAGTCAGAGATGTGGTATTCTAATGACGGTCCTTTTGTGTTTATAGAAATTCCGGAGGAGGAACCAGCCTTACTGTCAGGATACAGAAACCGAGGCAAGATCCTTCTATCCCTACTTTAAAACTTATGTATCTTCGGAATATTAATGATATCATGGAATATATTTATGTATATGTGATGCTTTTGTTGCTATATTGCAAAGAATATATTCCCTTGATTGTGGGAAGTTAAAGAGAGATGGATATGTTTTCTGAAATATGAATATAGAGATGATTACTAATTGAGCGAATATGCTCTAGGGTAAAAGAAATATGAAAGAGAATGGTATCAGTTGTTATCTAGGGTTATATGGTTTATAATGCTATATTATAAACATTCTTTTTAGTGTATGTTATATACATATATTTTATAGAAATAATGTGCGAGAATGAAAGTGATATACGGGAATGGAAATGTGAAATGGTGTTGATAAATTGAATGATGATCTTATAAAAAGGGGAATTTACAACAGTAAGCGTAAGAGGCCGTGTGGAAGTTGCACAGTCCAGCACTTAATAAGCGTAAGAGGCCGTGTGGAAGTTGCACAATCCAGCACTTAGTAAGCGTAAGAGGCCGTGTGGAAGTTGCACAGTCCAGCACTTAATGTTTCATTTCGGCCCAAGAGTTGCCGAAGGAGGATGTAGTGGTAGACCTTCCTCCTGGGGGATGGTGGCAGACCTACCTCCGTCTACCGGTAGTAAAAAGGGACGGATACGGAGGGCGACTGATCATCGTGCCTCACGTATTCGGCAACAGTGAAAACCCCTACAATGTGTGAATAAAGAATAAATGATAAAGTCAGATTGGTATACTGGAAAGGGAAAATGATATGAAAGATGGAATTATTGTTATAGATGAAGAGAAACTGATTTTATATTAATTTATAAAATTGTTGTATAGGAAGGAAATGAGAAGATGATAGTGAGAGAATTATTCAAGTATTCATTTTATTTTAAAATATTACACTGAAAGGGTATATTGACTGTTACATTATTTAAGAAGAGAAACTGATACTGTATTATCTTAGATCTTTTTCTTATAATAGGAAGTGGATGATGTATTATTAAATAAGAGTTTTATTCTTCCTTAAAGTTTATATTTTGGTTACTACTTACATATGTATATACATGTATACTTGGTTACATTTTAAATTCTAGTTACAATATTATCTTGCTGAGCTATTATAGCTCACTCTTGCTACTTATCTATATACAGCTAGGTATGCCAATACTGCGCAGAACGCCCCGCAAGAGGGTAAGGGAAAGGCGACCTTCTGAGAGCTCGTTAGCATCAATCCCCGAGGTAGACGACCAGCGCAAGGGGTTTAGTGATCTTATGTATATTAAGTGTGTAAGGGTGTAAGGTTGTAATAAATTTGGTTGTTGAAATGCTTCTTGTAGAAGCATCACTCAACAATGTACTTAAGTATGATTCTGGGTTTGTAATAACTTTTTAACTCTAAACTTTTATTATGGTGAATGTTGTTCTCTGAGCATATGACTGGTGTGTGTGTGTGTATTACTGTGGGGTCAATTGCATAAGTATTAATTATAAAAAAAAAAAAAACCAAGAGATATTGATTTGGAATGGAAGTTGGTCCGTGATGGCCCATATTCATGACCCCGGATTTGGGGCTGTCACAGTTTGGTATCAGAGATTAGAGTCATAATGCTCAGGAACAGGAGTGATAATAATAAACGTATCAATAATAATATAAAATTGTGAACTTCCATCGAGTTCAAGGGGGGGTTTATCGAACGAAGCGTTTATTCTAAGTAGTGATTATGATTTTATAGATTATTGCTAATAAAGGATATTATGCCAAAAGTGTCAAGATTATGTAGCACATGGGACTGATATGAGAAAAGGGAATATTTGAGGTAACAGGAAGTGTACGTTAGAAAATATTGTGAGTATGTGTGGTATGTTAGAATATACAATTTAGAAGTATAATTTGAAGGGTCCTTGATACCGGAGCAGTGTCAGGCTAAGACAATCAATATTACTTAAGTATATCGATTAGAGGGTTGTGTTCTATTATGGATAAAGGCAGAAAGTATCGAGCCAAGCCAAGACTAGGTAAATGACGATAACTGGGAATATAAGACGATAGTTTAAGGATAAAGGATAAGTGCCAAATTTAAGAAATTTTGGAGAGTACGCAGTCTTAGATATATATGGTATTTGAGGAAAACCTTCCATTATTTGGGATTTTAAATTGGGCAGAGGCTATTAACGGTACCTATTCTTAAATTTTCTAAATCCCTGCTAAATTATGTTATTGAGTTTCAAATTTTCCTCTACTGGTGGGTAAATCCAGTTGTGATCTGGCACCTCTTATTCATTAAGGGTCGGTATCTTTTCAAAATATTTTGGTACCTTTGGAAGGTGTTTCAAAATTGTATTTAATCTATCTTAGTCAAAATATTTCTCTAAGATTATTTTCGAAAAAAAAATGGTGTTTATCATCGTGATTTAAATTTACCTTTATACTTCTTATTCCAACTAAGAGGAATAGCCCTATATGTATACACGGGGACAATCTGTCTGTGTGATAGAAAGTCGGAGGGGACGCCCTCACTTGTGTGACGTACGGGTTCTTCCATCATATTGATTTCTCAAATATTCTTTTGTTTCGAATAAAGGTTATTTAAAACTCTTAATGTTATAAATTGTTGTGGGACCCTTGCTTATATCTGGGTTCGTTTAAATTTAAGGTCTCTTGAATTCTATCAATTATTTCGAATATAGAAGGTTTCAGTAATGGATGGGATAAGGGAAGCAATGTTTAGAGTATATATACGTGATTATACAAGGGAACTGGAGATTCAAAGGGAAATTTCAATAAGAGATAATTAGAGTTAGAAGCGTTTCAATATAAGAGAGGAAGGAATTTCGTGAGAAGAAATGAGTATATTTCATGATTAGTAAGAGAAAAGAATATGAGGAATTTTAAGGCATAATTGAGATTTACTATTGAGAGTAAGGTGTATTTTGAGGATAGAATTAGAATAAGGATAAACAAAGGAAGTGGGGATAATTAATGAAGTTTATGTATTTTGCCTATTTTTATCGTATTTTGATATTAAATGTTGAGATTCAAGAATATTGATGTATATAAGGTGATTGACTTAAATGAAAAGGTTATTGTACTAAAGGTGATACGCTTACTTGCTAAAGTTGAGTTGAGAATATTATGGTATATAAATGAGTTAACTAGGGATATAATTGTGTATATGAGAATGATGTATATGGGAATGATGTATGTTGTACCCTAAATTTGGGTGATTAATGAAGAATATTGTTATATACAGAACCATGCCACCTAAGCGTAACAATAGAACGAATGCAAGAGAAAATGAGAGAGATGAAGGAAGTCGAAATAGACAGAATGAAAATGCTCATAACGAACAAAATCAGATAGGGCGAGAAAGTAAGAAAAGGAGATGTGAGGGTCAGAAAGGAGGTTCAAGCGAAGGAAGTTACTTTAACAAGGTTGGTAAGGGACAAAAATCTCAGTTTGTGGGAAAGACAGGGAGTAATAAGACTGTTAGTGAGACGGTGAATCAGGGTGGTAGATCCACAGGAACCTTTCAGTCTAATCAATCTCGAACACCATTTCCAGACTGTAACACGTGTGGTAGGAAGCATACGGGAGTGTGTAGGAGGTCGAAAGTAACTTGCTTTAAGTGCTGACAGAAAGGACACTATTATAATCAGTGCACATCAACTGACAAGATTGATATCAAGTGTTATCAATGTGGGAAACTAGGACACTTTGCTAGAGATTGCCGTTCCGGTGGGTCATCTGCGCCGGGGCAAAGTATGACTGCTTCAAATAGACCTATTGCCAGGGTGTACAACATGACTTTAGGAGAGGCATTGAGAAAGCCGGATACAGATGCAGGTGAACATTTTTCTAGTAATTAAATTTTTAGTGTAAATGTTTGGTTAGGAATCAATGTGGTCAATGAATGGTATAGGTAGGTTGATAATCTAGATAAGGAAAATCAGTATCTGTTAGGGGTTAGAAATTCTATGAAAAAGAGAATAATTGTATTTTGGGGGTAAACCATAGACTTATTTAAATACGAACAGGAAATATATATTATAGGAAGTATTTTCTTACAATTGTTTCAAGGAATTCTATTCCAGTTGGATTTCTGGAAGATTTTACAGAGACGAGATATAATAAGATCGAAGTGTGTATATTTTATGTCATGATAGAGATCAAAATAGGGATAAACCATAAGTGAGATACACTACCATTCAGGGGAGGCCAATGTGGTGGCCGATACCCTTAGCTGAAGGAGGAATGAGAGATTAACTAACGTAGAATGACTAAAACAAGAGGAAATTGCAAGATAAAGATAGTGAAAGCACTGCTATTGATAAGCTAAATGGCATGTTGATGAATGACAAGCAAGTTTATGTTGGGGTATTCTGTGCAAACAAGATAGAGATATTATGAAGGAAAAAGGATGGAGAAAGTGATGTAGAAGTTATAAGGTGTAGATGAAAAGGTATCTATGAACATTTCTGACGTGATTCCGGGACGGAATCCTTTTAAGGGGGGAAGGATGTAATAACCCTAACTTCAGTAATGCTACAGTGGTCACATGAATAGTAAATTTCGAGGATTTAGAGAAATGGTACGTAGGTACCCTATAATGGAAACAGAAAATGAATAAACAGAAACCATATTAATATTATACACTGAAATTAAGTGACTCGAAATGACGATAGATTTCAGAAATTCCTGAATATGGATTTTGAGGATTTTGATTTCGAATAAGCTTCTATTGGATATTGAGGAGCATGGAAATATTATAAGAATGACAAATTGAGGGATTAGTGAATTTAGATTAAACCAAGGGATTATTAAGTTAAGAGAATACCAAAGGAAATTGGATTCGTAAATGATTTCGAAAACCACTGAGATAATGAGGTTTACTCGAAACGAACCACAATTAGACGAGTATGGAAACCAAGCAACCAAGATTAGTAATATAACAAGGATACATACCATATTATTTACCAATGTGATGGGCATTTTACTTAGAAAACTTAGAAAATAAGAGATTAGAAAATCCAAGTGGTATCACTTTCCATTAACTTGTTTTTAAGGGTAAATTAGTACTTTCACATGGCTTTTAACCACAAAATATCTTCCAAGGCTTCCATAACACTCTAGATTAACAAGTAAACACCAAGATAAGATCTAACCAACACAAAACAAATCTCATCTTCTTCATTTCATCAAAATTCGTAGGTCACTATTCATCAAGAAAAAAATCAATTTCAAAACCCTAGCTAGAATCAACTAAAAATCAAGGGAAAAATCATGGAGGTTACTTGAGGATATATAGAGACATCCACCAAGTTTCATAGCAATCAAGCATCATTTGGTAAGGTAATAAATTCATGAAAGTTGATGATGAATAGTATTGAATAGTAATTTCAAGAAACTAACTTTGATTTTATGGTTCCTTTAGTTGATTCAAGCTAAGATAAAGTTGTTTAAGGATATATCAAGGATTGTTAAGTGTTGTCAAAGCTTCAAGAAGGTATAAACATGCTTGCCCTTTTATATTTATGATGGATATGGTTGTGTTTAGTGATTAAGTGGTATAAAGGTTATGTTTATGATGTTATAAGTGTTTGTAAGTGGTTTGAGTTGATTTTGGAAGGAGTTTGGGAGTGTAACCATGGCTGGTAATGAAGACCACATGGTGTAGGTGATGATTATTGTGTTTGATGATTGATTTGGAGGAGTTTGATTTTGGAAAGTATGAAATTACAGCAGTTATAATGTCCGATTTTCGTTAGAACGAAAACTGCCCTGTTTTGTGACCCCTGTATTCGTACGGTACCTCACTGCCTAGGTTACCAATTGACCATGAAATGATAGATCTTAGTTCATAGATCGTTTTGATATAAGGTGCGTTAAAATCTGATGAACGGTTTAGGAGAAAAGTCAGTTTTAGTGAAAGACGTTCGATAACCGAGAAAACGTAATTGTATCAACTTTGAGGCTAAAGTTACCATACTTAGACATTTTTATAAGTCACGAAATTTTGAGATAGTGTAGTAGGGTGGTCAGAGGACCCTTGACAGTTGACCTTACATTAAAATTCGAAATCCATATTTTCTGAGAATTTTTACAGTTAAGTGTGGTCGTTAGGGAAAATGGTGAAAACCCCTGAAAACTTCGATTGAGCTTATAAATGGTTAAGTCCTTGAACCTTTGGGGTAATAATAATACGTTAAACATATGTTGAAGTGTAAAGGGTTTTGTATACAAGAGGGTAGTGAGTCAGAGATGTGGTATTCTAATGACGGTCCTTTTGTGTTTATAGAAATTCCGGAGGAGGAACCAGCCTTACTGTCAGGATACAGATACCGAGGCAAGATCCTTCTATCCCTACTTTAAAACTTATGTATCTTCGGAATATTAATGATATCATGGAATATATTTATGTATATGTGATGCTTTTGTTGCTATATTGCAAAGAATATATTCCCTTGATTGTGGGAAGTTAAAGAGAGATGGATATGTTTTCTGAAATATGAATATAGAGATGATTACGAATTGAGCGAATATGCTCTAGGGTAAAAGAAATATGAAAGAGAATGGTATAAGTTGTTATCTAGGGTTATATGGTTTATAATGCTATATTATAAACATTCTTTTTAGTGTATGTTATATACATATATTTTATAGAAATAATGTGCGAGAATGAAAGTGATATACGGGAATGGAAATGTGAAATGGTGTTGATAAATTGAATGATGATCTTATAAAAAGGGGAATTTACAACAGTAAGCGTAAGAGGCCGTGTGGAAGTTGCACAGTCCAGCACTTAATAAGCGTAAGAGGCCGTGTGGAAGTTGCACAGTCCAGCACTTAATAAGCGTAAGAGGCCATGTGGAAGTTGCACAGTCCAGCACTTAATGTTTCATTTCGGCCCAAGAGTTGCCGAAGGAGGATGTAGTGGTAGACCTTCCTCCTGGGGGATGGTGGCAGACCTACCTCCGTCTACCGGTAGTAAAAAGGGACGGATACGGAGGGCGACTGATCATCGTGCCTCACGTATTCGGCAACAGTGAAAACCCCTACAATGTGTGAATAAAGAATAAATGATAAAGTCAGATTGGTATACTGGAAAGGGAAAATGATATGAAAGATGGAATTATTGTTATAGATGAAGAGAAACTGATTTTATATTAATTTATAAAATTGTTGTATAGGAAGGAAATGAGAAGATGATAGTGAGAGAATTATTCAAGTATTCATTTTATTTTAAAATATTACACTGAAAGGGTATATTGACTGTTACATTATTTAAGAAGAGAAACTGATACTGTATTATCTTAGATCTTTTTCTTATAATAGGAAGTGGATGATGTATTATTAAATAAGAGTTTTATTCTTCCTTAAAGTTTATATTTTGGTTACTACTTACATATGTATATACATGTATACTTGGTTACATTTTAAATTCTAGTTACAATATTATCTTGCTGAGCTATTATAGCTCACTCTTGCTACTTATCTATATACAGCTAGGTATGCCAATACTGCGCAGAACGCCCCGCAAGAGGGTAAGGGAAAGGCGACCTTCTGAGAGCTCGTTAGCATCAATCCCCGAGGTAGACGACCAGCGCAAGGGGTTTAGTGATCTTATGTATATTAAGTGTGTAAGGGTGTAAGGTTGTAATAAATTTGGTTGTTGAAATGCTTCTTGTAGAAGCATCACTCAACAATGTACTTAAGTATGATTCTGGGTTTGTAATAACTTTTTAACTCTAAACTTTTATTATGGTGAATGTTGTTCTCTGAGCATATGACTGGTGTGTGTGTGTGTATTACTGTGGGGTCAATTGCATAAGTATTAATTATAAAAAAAAAAAACCAAGAGATATTGATTTGGAATGGAAGTTGGTCCGTGATGGCCCATATTCATGACCCCGGATTTGGGGCTGTCACACAACCCACGCATTAGGGTAGGAAAAAAAAAAATTTTTAGTTTTTTTTCAAAAAAAAAAAAAAAATCAAGCAGGGAGACCACGCGCCACAGCGCCGACCGCGCGCGACATCCTGGCAAGGCTTCTGTCCAGCGTGGGAGAGGTGGTGCTAGTGTTGTGAAATTTTTGTCTCCCGCATGATTCATTCGAGGATGAGGACGAGAATGTATGTTTTCTACTTTCCCTTGTATTTACTTCCATTCAATGGGGACATTGAATTTTTCAAGTTTGGGGGTGGTTTGAGGGATTAGTAGATGTTGTTGTATTATGTGTTCATGTACGATTTCATGCTTTGCATATTAGTAGTAGTAAATTATGCATTTATGTTCGTGTTATCTACGTTTGTTTCATATAGGACATTCTGTGTTTTTGTTAGTATTTCATGTGAGTTCATAATAGTTTGCATTTGCACCCATGCTTGATAGGAATTTTGTGTTGTTGACGCTTTTGATTGAGAAGTGATATGCTTTGTTCTTGTGCACACACATACACTAGTAAGTTGAAGCTAGTAGACTTATTGAATGTTGTAAGTGATTAGAAGGACATGAATATGTGCAAGATGATTTAGTTTGCATGCTTTGAATACAAGTAGGTGCGTTAGAGAGATTTTTGCTTGGGATTGAGTATGTTTTTCCACCAAGTGAGTTTTTGAGCCTTATTGCATATTTATTGCAATTTATTCGTTTGCTTGAGTGACCACGGATTGTTTGCATTGCTAGCAGTTGTTTGAGGTCTTTCTTGAAACGCATGACATTATTTGACGATTAAAATGATAAAGGCATTAGGATTAACCGCATATTTTCCCATATTACCACACCATATTTATATGATCAATTAGTTAACCCGTTGAGCTAAATCCTATTTTTTCGGTGACATACCACATTACTTGCCTAGACCTTTTTCTTGTATTGGCCTTATATTAATTTGAACCCGCATTGTCAAAGGCTAGTAGAGTGATTAAGGGAGTAATAAGGTGTGCAAGGAGGGGTTTATTGTTGGTCATAATTTTGGGGAAAATATTGAAAATTGGGTTTGGTTGTTTACTTGATAGTCGACATGTGTAATAAATTTGTGGGATCATTGTTATTGTTCATATTATTGTTTTATTTAGCTCTCGAAGAAAAAAAAAACAAAAAAAAAATATTATGAGAGCATATTTGTGTTTATTGTGATCCTACTTCAGTCGACTAGTCGAGTGTTTTTGTTGGAAGAATAATAGATTATGTGGGGGGGAAGTAGGGTGTTGTGTATGATTTATTATGGTACTTACTAGCTTTTGTCATTTCACCTGATTTGGCTTATTTGACATACCTTTTCCCTAGCCCCGTTACAACCCAAATAAAGACCTTTTGATTATCGTCATTGATGTATGTTGTGTTAAGAGTTAGATTGATACCAAATGTCAAGCATGCTTATGATTTTGTTGGAATTGAGTGTTACACTTATCCTTGTTCTTGAGTGAATATTCTTTTATGAGTGGATTGTGAGTGTTTACTTGTTTTTGCGTATGAGATCCCGAGTTTTGTCTCAAAGATGTACTCTTGTAGGCTTAGCATGTTTACTAACTTATTCTTACACTTGACATGGACTTGTGAGAACTTATGCATGTTCATTGAGTAGACTATGTGAATACTTGCACTTTCGACACCAAGACATTGCGTATTTACTTTGATTCTTAAGTTGATATGGCATGAGAGGATTTGAAGGTGTGGTAGGATATTAGTACTAGATTATTTGCATTTTTCATATTAGTTGCATTCATGCATTGCATTGCATTGGATTTTGTGGGTACATTCGCTATAGGCCCTCACGAGACCTTACTCGTCCACTAGGGCTGCCTAGGGGTTTAAAGGGCTTGTTGCATATGCCAAATGCAACCGTGATCACCTACGGAAGTGGTACTAGTTAGTTGTAATTGTTATGCTTGAGGACAAGCATCGGTTTAAGTTTGGGGGTGTGATAAGTGGATTTTATATCCACTTGGAATGCTTCGTATCGGCTTGAATTGATGACTTGAACTCAAGTATGTGGTGTTTTTGATGTGTTTTTAGTGAATTTGTGCAGGAATAAGAGTCGGATGTGGGATGATGTTTTCCATGCTTAAATGGTGGGTTTTGAGCTAAAAGAATAATAGTACATCAAATTGCGAGAGAGCCGGAAGAAACGGAATGAAAATCGGAGTTAAAACGAAGAAAATAGAGCAAAATCAGCCAAAATCAGCTCCCGGCAGCCAAAGAAGCTCAGCCAGCGCACAAACCAGCGCAGCCAGCGCTATGAACAGTGAAAGGAGCGCAGCCAGCGCAGCCATGGGCGCAGCCAGCGCAGCGGAGAAAATCAGCCAGAATTTCGGATTTTGTTTTGGCCATATCTTGAGTTCTACAACTCCGTTTTGGGCGATCTTACTGTCCACGCGAAGCTAACGAGATTCTCTATCATTCTAAAGTGGTTCAGAGGTCCAAATACAACCGGAACGGCCCAGAAATATTGAAGAAAAGTCAGCTACGAATTTTCCTTAAAAACCGAATCAGTTTAGGAAACGTATTATGTGCCGAACTGCAGAAATTCAACCTTGACAAGGAAATTGCTATAATTCCTACTTCTAATAAGTATGGTAATTGCTTTGGGCGGCTAGAACATTCCAGAATCAGATCTACACATGGAATTTGCAATTCTATTCTCATTCAAGAACGGAAATTGCCAATCTTCTATTCCAATTCTAAAAAGGCAATTGCTTGGTGGACAAGACTTCTAGAGCCTATATAAACACATCCAACCCTTGTAATCATTAAAATCATTAGGAGTAGAACCATTACATATCAATTACTTAGGTTTATTTGTATTTTTTCATACTTTATTTTTATCATGGTTTCACTTGATCCCATGATGACGAGAGGTTCAATTATGAACTAATCGTTGTCATGGGATTCTAACGGATTTATTTATGGAGCTTTAGTATTTTGATGCTTTACAGATCTGTGTGTGATGTATATCTGATATCCACGTATGGTTGTGTTTCATGTATTTAGATGCGTAGCTAACATCTAATTTGTTAATCTCTTGTGAAGCGAGAATGGATCTTGAGATTTAGAACTTGCCATGCTAGCATAGGATAGGTTGATGTTTTAACATCATGATTTGTGGCGTAAATAGAGATATTATGCTGCCCTATGTGATCATTATGGATAACTTGCTCTTCAACCGTTATGTTTTCAAATTCTATAGAGATATAGGGTCTAAGCATAATTGGTGTCTATTCATCTTCTATCTCTTTTGTGGATGTA
Source organism: Kitagawia praeruptora (assembly GCA_037693485.1). Classification (NCBI taxonomy): domain Eukaryota; kingdom Viridiplantae; phylum Streptophyta; class Magnoliopsida; order Apiales; family Apiaceae; genus Kitagawia; species Kitagawia praeruptora. The sequence goes on along the minus strand of CM075345.1, from coordinate 45,710,075 downwards.
TGTTTAGTTTGGTATTCGTATACTGAGAAGTAGCGTATACTTGTTTCGTGTTATCCGATCAGATATCATAACCATTGCATATAGTGATTAAAGGCGTCAGATCTAAGCAAAGTATTTAATGAAGTTAAGATTCCATGGTTTCTCTTGTAGAAGTAATTCGATTCCAATTCTTGTTAGTTAGTTAATTCTTAGTTTGTTAATTTGCTTTTTAGTTAGATTTAGTTAATTAAAACCCAATTTGTTATTTGTCTTAGCAGTGAATTAAAACCATACATTGTTGCATAGGTACAATACTGAATTAAAAACCAGATCTCTGTGGGAACGAACTTGACTTATATCTATATTACTTGTGACCACGTGCGCTTGCGTGATTTTGTGTTAACATATAACATTCATGCAAGTCAATATGTATAACATTCATCCAGTACACATCTTTTACAGGTCTACAAGTGCTAATGATGAATAAACAATGAATCTTTAAGCACGTCATACACCATGTTTCTTTCTTGAAATCAAACGCATCTAAGCTACCAATAATGAACAATGACCATGTCAAACAAGAGAGTATTAGGGGTCGAAACAGCTAGTTAACAGAACACTATATGCAGATTTACCTATTTATTCCTTCTTGAAAAATAGAAAATGACAAAAAAAATCTCATACATAACACTATAAATAACAATTGTTATGATAAATATCAAAATAATTCCACACTGTTATGATAACAATTGTCTTTAATGACCATTTCTATCACTCTGCCACTCACTGTAGGTTAGATTTTCTTTAATGTTAATAACACAAATTGTCCTTTTAGTAATTTTCTTATAATGGGATTATTGTATTTTGATGATTTTATTACCGTAAGTGTACCCATTGTTGATTCTTGTTTTTGTGTAGAATCGTTGAATTTCTTATGTTTGTATGTGTGTAATTTTAACTGCTTTGTCTATTTAATGGGCTTCATTTGAGATCTGAAACTTGTCATTTTGTGTTTTCATCTATTTTTTTCTTCAAAGTTGAAATTGCATAGATGAATGGTCTTACTTTTTGTCTGGTTTTACATTATTCATTTTGACAAATGTGATTTCATATTTATCTGATTTTTTATACTCAGATGAATAGTATGGATTCATAGATTTAAAATTTAGGTTGCTGAGAGACCAGTCCCATCTTGATTATTGGCATCATTAGATTTCTGAGCTCATTTTCCGGTTAATTCATTTTATCGGAAATTGGAGTTGGTAGAACAGTTACAGAGGGTTATGTTTTATTTAAGTTCTTCTTTTATTATTAGTGTTAAATGAGGATTTTAATTTGGAGTTACTTTTTTCAATTTTTATAATTGACTCCTTAATTGATATATTTTAATTTTGAGTTACTTTTTTAATTTTGGTGATTGACTCCTTATTTGTAGTTTTTCAAGTCCTTATTTGAAATTATTTAAATTCCTTATTATTTTTGCATGATTTAAGTGGTTTTTATTTAAATATCTTATTTAGTGCTTTTTATTTTTGTGGCATAAGGAGACCTCTTTTTTAGCGTTTAATGTCTTAATTACTTCTTCCTTGTTTAATTTAGCATGTTGAATTTAGCATTTAGTTTTGTACCTGAATTATGTAATTATGACAAATTTTGTGATTTTGGTAGTCAATGTGTACTAGTATTGGTGGCCATAAATGTTGGCATTTTTGTACCATTTTTGGAGGCCATAATTGGTGGTGGCATATTTGTACTATTTTGGAGGTTATAATTGGTGGCATATTTGTGCTTTTAAGAAGCAATTTAGTGTCATTTATGATGACTAATATATTTATGATGACCAATTTTGGGATATTTGTGTCGTCTATTGGACGATTTGGGTCATTATTGATGGTTATTGTTTTATCATATTTGTAATCAATTATTATTTATTTTACAAATATCAAATCTTTAAATGAAATTTTATTTTATATGGATCTTGATTTACATGTCTAACCAAAGGGAATCCCTTTGGTTAGGAGTGATTCATCTTTTTCAAACTTCATATAAGTTTTTATATTTTAATACCTAGTTTTTTTGTTATTATAATATATGAGTTTTAAATAATTCATTATTATGTTAGATGTCTAACTAAAGGGGTCCCTTTGGTTAGAAGTGAACATATATTTTGTCAAAATTCATAATTGTTTTAATATATTTAATCTTTTATCCTTTATGTGATTTGTTGATTTTATTTCTTTATTTGACGGGTTTGTTTTGGTGATTTGCAGTTTTAATAGCAACAAAGAAGTTTTAAGAAGATTCAAGTTTGTCTTTCAGAAGGAAGTAATGGAGCGAGTAAAAGAGAAGACAAGTTTGCGAAAATAACTGATGGCAATGCGGATTCACAAAAGAAACAAGAAGTTCTAGTCATTTATTTAGTAATCACTTTGTATAACGATGTATTTTATTTTTTTGAGGGCACTCTTTTTCCCCTTGAGTTTTTTCCCATAGGGTTTTGCTCTTATGGGGTTTTAACGAGGCCTTTTTTCGTGGGGTTCATCTTTTCAGACTTGAAAGTATTATTGTCTAAATGTCCGGGGGCAACATGCGTGCCCTTCGGTTAGATGATGAACTTTCTGGAACGAAAGAAACTCCTTTTCTTCGATCATTGTATTTCGATACAATTCATCTACGTGAAGGTAAGTTTTGTCAAAAAAAAAATTGTCTCCTTACGTCATAACACTTGCATAACATTGCAAAAAAAATTACAAAGTAATAATAACAGAATTCTAAGAACCAGTCTCCCTCCTCCTCTTGTAAATCCTGGACATGATCCTCTCACGCAACTCCAGGGCCCGGAGACGCTCCGCCTCCCTCCTCTCCTACTCTAGCGCGAACTCCATCATCAGAAACATCCACGCGATATCCTGATCATAGGAGAACTCAGAGCTGATGTTCTTTGGAACATCGTCCACTGGAAAGCTTGCACCTTCCACTACGATCGTGAAGTTTTCGTAGTTGAACAATACATTTGACACGCGTCTGATGAGAGCGTTGAAGGCCATTTGATATATTTGATTATGAAAAGATAATAACAATTAAGAATGTTTGAGAGGATGAGAAAGGGGATTAACTGGGGATGGTTTAAATAGAATAGTGTAAGGCATATGAAACAACGCACTCTTTGATTCCCAATAGACGCAACACACTCTCTTAGTCATAATTGCATGCAGTTGTAATCGCTTAGATTCCCAATAGATGCAACACACTCTTTCAATAAACATATTCTTAAACTCAGAGATCAATTCAAACTAAAACTATTAGATTTCCAATTAAACTATTGAGAAACATCTAATTAATAGGTACGCATCGACTTTTAAAAAATGCAAGACATAATAGATTTAGAGAGAGAGAGAGAGGGAGAAAGAGGAGACATACAGGTACTAATTGCCGGACATTATCTTCGCCGGAAAGGGGGAGAAAACCTAGGGTTAAAACAGGCGTTGTGTCATGCCAATTCATCTGAACAGTGCCTCCGCTCATCTTAATTTTCAGCTTCTCGGGCTTTGTTTCACTCAAATCTAGAACCAATTATTGTATAAGAGGGAAAAAAGGATTAAATTGTGTGTGTGTTAGATTCAGTCGAGAGAGAGAGAGAGGGAAAATATTTGGTGTAAAGGGGTTGGAGGCGGTTGTATGCTTCCTACTTTTATTATTTAATTTACTTTTTTTTTTGCGAATTTAATTTACTTTTTTGAAAATCAACTTTAAATCATTTATTAATTTGATATTTAAATAAAATAATATTCTAAAATCGAAATTTTGATTTTAAAATCAAGATATAAAAATTAGCTTCATCCCCATATTTCTAAAATAATTTTGGGATCAAAAATGAATCTATTATGATTTTTACAAGTTTTATTCAGTGAATGTGGGACATGCCCCGTTATAAAATAATTTTCGTTCAGATCTCGTACAACCCGGCCTTTTATTTTTTGATTATTTTTTCCCAACACTAAAATGAGTGCTTAATAACATTCGTACGGTTCGATCGTCGAAAAAAACATTCAAAAAAATTATTCAGTCAATCTGGATCGTGTCTCGTTATAGGAAGTAGCACTTTTACCACGTTTTCGTTAAGATCGCGTACAACCCGGCCTTTTTATTTTTTGATTATTTTTCCCAACACTAAAATGAGTGCTTAATAACATTCGTATGGTTCGATCGTCAAAAAAAACATTCAAAAAAATTATTCAGTGAATCTGGATCGTGTCTCGTTATAGGAAGTAACACTTTTACCACGTTTTCGTTAAAATCTCATACAACCCGGCCTTTTTATTTTTTGATTATTTTTTCTCAACACTAAAATGAGTGCTTAATAACATCCGTACGGTTTGATCATCGATAAAAACATTCAAAAAAATTATTCAGTGAATCTGGATCGTGTCTCGTTATAGGAAGTAGCACTTTTACCACGTTTTCGTTAAGATCTCGTACAACCCGGCCTTTTTATTTTTTTATTATTTTTTCCCAACATTAAAATGAGTGCTTAATAACATCTGTACGGTTCGATCGTCGAAAAAAACATTCAAAAAAAATTATTCAGTGAATCTGGATCGTGTCTCGTTAAAGGAAGTAGCACTTTTACCACATTTTCGTTAAGATCTCGTACAACCCGGCCTTTTTATTTTTTGATTATTTTTCCCAACACTAAAATGAGTGCTTAATAACATTCGTACGGTTCGATCGTCGAAAAAAACATTCAAAAAAATTATTCAGTGAATCTGGATCGTGTCTCGTTATAGGAAGTAGCACTTTTACCACGTTTTTGTTAAGATCTCGTACAACCCGGCCTTTTTATTTTTTCCCAACACTAAAATGAGTGCTTAATAACATCCGTATGGTTTGATCGTCGAAAAAAACATTCAAAAAAATTATTCAGTGAATCTGGATCGTGTCTCGTTATAGGAAGTAGCACTTTTACCACGTTTTCGTTAAGATCTCGTACAACCCGGCCTTTTTATTTTTTTGATTATTTTTGGGAAATTCTCGTTGGTAGCCTTCTGGAATTGGCTTTTCCACATGGTGCCATTTCATGTTTTGGACTTACGACTAGCACCCCTAAAATAACTGATTACCCTAATTATGTCATTCTGTTAATCAAAACTTTAAGAAACGTTAAAAAAACTATAAAAATAAATGATGATCTATAAGTTTTTAATGTATTACTAGTTAAAAAAATTAAATACTAATTTATAATTATTAATGTACCACAAATTGAAAAATATTAAACATTAATCTGTAATAAGTTAACGTACCGTTAATCTAAAATGTGTTCAGTCATTTTCTAACCATAAAATAACATAATTCCACATTTAACTTTTTTTAATTTGTGATTTATATGACATTAAATTTTATTATGGAATAAATGTTGAAATTTGTTAACGTTTCTTAACGTTTTGATTAACAGAAGGGCATAATTAGGGTAATCAATTACTTTAAGGGTGCCAGTCGTAAGTCACTAAGTCCAAAATACGAAATGGCACCATCTGGAAAAGCCAATTCCAGAAGGGCACCAACGAGAATTTCCCATTATTTTTTCCCAACACTAAAATGAGTGCTTATTTACATCCGTACGGTTCGATCGTCAATTAAAAAAAATAATATCTTAGGAAATTCTCGTTGGTACCCTTCTGGAATTGGCTTTTCCAGATGGTGCCATTTCGTGTTTTGGACTTAAGACTGGCCCCCCTAAAGTAACTGATTACCCTAATTATGTCATTCTGTTAATCAAAACTTTAAGAAACGTTAAAAAACTTTAAAAATAAATGATGATCTATAAGTTTTTAATGTATTACTAGTTAAAAAAATTAAATACTAATTTATAATTATTAATGTACCACAAATTGAAAAATATTAAACATTAATCTGTAATAAGTTAACATACCGTTAATCTAAAATATGTGTTCAGTCATTTTCTGACCATAAAATAACATAATTCCACATTTAACTTTTTTTAATTTGTGATTTATATGACATAAAATTTTATTATGGAATAAATGTTGAAATTTGTTAACGTTTCTTAACGTTTTGATTAACATAAGGGCATAATTAGGGTAATTAGTTACTTTAAGGGTGTCAGTCGTAAGTCCAAAACACGAAATGGCACCATCTGGAAAAGCCAATTCCAGAAGGGCATCAACGAGAATTTCCCTAATATTTTTATGAATCGGATACGAATTAACTAGATCTATGTTAAAATTCATTTCCCTCCCTACCCGATATTTCATTTTCCGCTTCTCTTTCCCCCCTATGTACCCAAAAATTCACTTCCCTCCCTACCCAGTATTTCACTTCCCCATTTTCCCCCTTCTTTTTCAGCACACACATATTTTCACGGCGCTTAGCTCGATTTCAATATGTTCACGGCTCAAGTTCAAATCAAACACACACATACAATCTTTTCTTACATAGTCCCAGTCCCGATCTGTTTGTTGGCCAATTGATTTTGCTCGATGTAGGTGTTCCTGATTTTGTCACAAACATAAAGGTGATTTCATTATTTTGATTATCAAATTTTGTTTATGACAAAAGCAGGGAACACCTACATCGAGAAAATCTCAAGCTCTCTCAATCGCTGTTTACCGGTTCAAAATAAAGGTAAATTCACCCTCATCGCTGTTTTGAATCGGCTTTGTTGTGTGTATTTTGAATCGGCTTTGTTGTGTGTATTTTGAATCGGCTTTGTTGTGTTTGTTTTGAATCTTGTATGCGAAATGATGTTGGAGGGTTTTATATCTTTTTGTTTGTGTTTGTCTTGTTGATTTTAACGGATAATTGTAATTTTGATAAATATTGTAGAATTACTCCATTTGAATTAGGGATGCTGGAATGCTCTTTCTTGAAGTAAGCTTCTAATGTTGTGTTCGAGTCCATTGATTCATTTGATGATTCCTCTCTTTTTGGCTCACTTCCTAGCTCACTTTCTTCGAGGGACAACAAGCTGGGGTTAGCAAGATTGAGATAACCAGTGATCCAAAGGAAGCTATCAAAGGTGCTGATGTTGTGTATTCAGATTAACCTCACTGAATAATATTTTATGCTTGATCTAAATTTCGCATTTTTTACACTAGTAATTGGCAAGATAGTCATCTAGTGGACCTATTTTGACTATCTTATAAGTTACATAGTACTAGTTACCTTTTGACATGTTCTTCTCTTTTTTTAGCGGAAACAAACATTTACTTGTTCAAGTCGAACTTTTGGTCCACTATTATGAAACTCTCAAGTAGATAGAGCTTTGCAAAATGTTGTTGATAAAGGGATGTATGAAGAATATAGAGCTTTTGCATTGAGGCTATAGCATGACATCAATTTTTTTTCTATGAGAATATAGGGATGTATGAAGCAATATCCGGCAACCTTCTAGACTCAGACAGTATGTCCCTCTTAAACCCATATATGGTTTGTGCTTCCTATATTTTTTTTATAATTAAAGTAACGTAGATCCCTCTGGTTATGACTTGTGATTAAAATTTTATGTGCAGCCCAACTTGAGTGCATCTTGGTTGTTTCAAAGAGAAATGTCAGCAAGAAACGAGTCCTAGATTTCACCTGATTAATATCACTCATTTACTTGAATGTGCTTTTGACATATATGCACTTCACCAGAGGCTAGGAGATCCAGTGCTTAAACCATTTCTTCAGGTCACTAATTCTTTCATGAACTTTTCTCTTTGTTCTTCTTTTTTGGACGAACTTAAATTTTTGAGTGGTTTTATGTACGTATAAATATATATTCTGTTGTCTCCTCTAGTGACATCTTGTGCACAATCATTGACTAAATTCTGAAAATGTGATACTGAACAGGATGTTATACAGTTTCATTGCCATGGGGCACAAGATTAAAGATTAGTATAGGAGCAGCCAAAGGCCTGGCTTTCTTGCATGGTGTTGAGAAACCTGTCATATATCCAGACATCAAATTAAGAAGAACCCTAGTAACCTCGAGGCCGAGTTTGACGATGTACACAAGAAAGTACAGAGTGCTAAGAAAGAGGTTAAAGGTCTTAAGAGCAAGTTGGATTATGGATTGTGGAATATTATGGATTCAATTATATATAAATGTACATGTTGTTTGAATTATGTAGCAACATTGTGTTTTGATTTTTGTACATTGTGTTTGGAATTTGGTTAAGTATTTGAATTTTAGGATAACATTGTGTTTGGATTTTGGCATTTTGGTATTATAATTGTTATTATGGATCATTTATAATACAAATAAAACCCTGTAATTTGGTTAAGTATGTGTGGCTATTACTATCCTTCAGCCACACTATATATTACAAAAATTCTATTATTGGGCCTAAAAATAGGTTTTAGCCAGAACTATAAGTACTACAATTATTAGTGACTAAAATCAGTTATTTAATAGTGTATGTAACATAGAAACGACCACACAAAAATTATATAATGTAGCCATACCCTAGCTTTTGCCACGATTTACTAATAAATAGTGCGACGAAAATTAAACCTTCGACGAATGTTGGTATTTAGCCATGTTATTAATTCTCTTTAGCCACTACTCTTCCTATGGCTGCAAGCTGGTATTTAGTCACACTTTTGAGATTAAAATGGGGTCTGTCAGACCCAAGTGGTGGTATGCTTTAGTCACTCTGATTTGAGTTACAGCCACACAACAGGGGTGTGTCCGTAGGGGGCATACCATGATCTGACCTTATGTCACACTTGGCTGAAAAATTAAAGCGTGATGCAAAGTTCATAGCCACACATATTTTATGTGACCGAAGCCAAAATTTGACGTAGTGTACGGATTTATTTAAAAGAGTTTCGAAAAGTACATAGACAGAATTGTTATAGATTGATGAATGATGTTTAATATACCCTGTACCCAGAAAATATAGGAGGAATGATGAGGATGACCTAAGAAACCTTATAAAGAAAAAGATAATATTCTGAACTTCAAAATGGAAGTTTGGTAAGGAATGGAGATTAATAATAATGCCAGAAGAAGCCTGTGTGAAATCATGAGAAAGTATGGATTGAACCAATAAAGGTTAAGATTATCCTAAAAACAAGAAAGAACTAAGAATAGTGTCAAATTGTATATAGATATAGCAATAGAGATGAGAGAGTATAAATTGTGTTATATTCAGTTGTATATATTGAGAGGTTGATACATGGCTTTTATAGGAAGAAAATGGTATAGTAAAACCTATTGATACATCACTGCATATGTCATTTGGTTGAATGTTGAATTGTAGTTGTTGAAAGGTTGGTGAATGGTTGAATATCTTGACACTCCCCCTCAAGTTGATGCATATATGTTACTCATGCCCAACTTGCCAATAAGTGGATGTAGCATTTTTCTTCCAAATCCCTTGGTTAACACATCAGCTACTTGATCTTCTGATCTTACAAATTGAATACTAATGATATCATTGTTGATCTTCTCTTTTATAAAGTGCCGATCAATCTCGATATGTTTGGTTCGATCATGTTGAACTGGATCATGTGCAATGGCAATTGCTGCTTTATTATCACAATGCAGCTTCATCGGAGTGGGTAATGCAAGTCCTAATTCTATAAGCAACAATCTAACCCATAGTAGTTCCCGCACTCCTCGATCCATAGCTCTGTATTCTGCTTCAGCACTAGATAATGCAACTACTGGTTGCTTCTTACTTCGCCAAGTAACTAGGTTACCTCCCACAAATGTACAGTATCCTGAAGTGGAACGTCTATCATCTAGACATCCAGCCCAATCTGCATCTGTATAGCTCTCAACCCCAAGATGATTGTTTTTAGTAAACATCACTCCTTTTCCGGGAGCAGCTTTGAGATACCTCAATATCATATAAACTGCATCCAAATGAGGTTGGCGTGGATCATGCATGTGCCTGCTCACAACTCCCACTGCATATGATATATCTGGCCTTGTGTGTGCGAGGTAGATTAGTCGTCTAATCTTTGATATTGGGATCTATCAATAATTTCACCAGCATCTCCACAAAGTTTATGATTTTCTTCTATAGGAGAATCTGCAGGTCTGCATCCCAACATCCCTGTTTCATTTAAAAGATCAAGTGTATACTTCCATTGTGAAAGGAAGATACCACCCGGACTTCTGGAGACTTCAATGCCAAGGAAATACCTTAGTTTTCCCAAGTCTTTCATCTCAAATTCAGAGGCAAGTCTCTGTTTAACATTTGTAATCTCACATGTGTCGTTGCCGGTGATCACAATATCATCGACATAAACAATCAACACTGTGATCTTTACACCTCGTCTTTTCACGAACATGGTGTTATCCGAGTTGCTTTGTTTGTAGCCAAATTTAACTACTATTCTCTGAAATTTGCCAAACCAATCCCTTGGAGACTGTTTCAATCCATAAATAGTCTTCTTTAACTTGCATACTTTCCCAATGGTCACATCTGTAGAAAAACCAGGTGGAATATCCATGTAGATTTCTTCTTTCAGGTCTCCGTGTAAGAATGCATTTTTCACATCCAACTGTTGAAGTTCCCAACCAAGATTTGCTGCACATGATATTAAGATTCGAATAGATGCCATCTTTGCTACTGGAGCAAAAGTTTCCTGATAATCAATCCCGTAAGATTGAGTATACCCTTTTGCCACAAGTCTTACTTTGTACCTATCAACCAGCCCATTAGGTTTTTGCTTCACAGTGAACACCCATTTGCATCATACTACCTTCCTTTCAGCAGGAAGATGAGTCAACTCCCAAGTGTTATTATGTTTTAATGCATTCATTTCCTCAATCATAGCATCTTTCCATTTAGGATCACATAAAGCTTCCTGCCAAGTATGAGGGATAGAAACACTAGACAAGGATGACACAAAAGAAAGTGAAGAAGGAGATAATGCATTATATGACACATAGTTTGAGATCAGGTGGTTAGTACAAGAACGTACACCCTTTCTAAAAGCAATAGGAAGATCAAGAGTAGGATCAAGAGTGTTACCGTTATCAGGCTAAATTGAAGGAGCTGTAGGATCTGCCTCGAGGTCAGAAGTCTCTGGAGGTGGTAAAGTGGTTATATCATTATTTTTACGTCTAGAATATGTGATCAAATCTAACCCCTTTAATCTATTTAGATCATCCAACTCTCTACTCATAAGTGGAGGGATGGATGATGTGTTTGGGCTAGCGTTTGGCACATTAATGAATGGAAGGAATTGAGACTCCTCTGTCGCTTTACTATCAAGACTATGAGACTCCTCTGTCGCTTTACTATCAAGACTGTGTCGGTTAATCTCCCCCTGAAGCAAGGAGGAGGATCGGGAGAGAAGTAAGAAATTGACTCCCAGAAAGTAACATCGTGACTGACATATGTGCGATGTGAGGGAGGATGATAGCATTTATACCCCTTTTGAGTTGGTGTATAACCAATGAAAACACAGCGGAGAGCACGAGAATCAAGTTTATCCTGAGAGGGAGAATGATTATGAACAAAGCAGACACTCCCAAATAACCGAAGAGGCAATGGATGAGACGAAGGTGTAGGAATAAAGGACAACGGTGTTCTGAATTGTAGTACACTTGAAGGGAGACGGTTGATCAAATATGCAGCAGTCATGACTACCTCACCCCAAAGATATTTAGGGACATGCATAGTTAAAATGAGGGACCGTGCTACCTGTTGTAAGTGACCAATTTTCCTTTCAGCAACTCCATTTTGCTGAGAGGTTTTAACACATGTAGTTTGATGAATAATACCCCATGTGTCCAAATAAGATGTAAACATTCCGGCATACTCGGTACCATTATCACTTCACAAAATTTTAACAGAGGCATTTGACTGTGTTTGTATCATGTGGTGGAAGGATTTAAAACATCTGAATACTTCGCTTTTGTGTTTAAGAAGGTATACAAAAGTAAGTCGAGAATGACAATCAACAAAGACAACAAACCACCTATATCCATCATGAGTAGGATGACTAAATGGACCCCAAACATCAGTATGAATAGTAAAAAAAAGAGTAGGACTTCTCTTATTTCTAGATGGATACGGTGACCTTTTATGTTTGGCTAATTCACATGGTTCACAAAAAAATTCTTCCTTTTTACATTTTGATGCTAAATTCGGAAAGAGATGTGACAGAACACCAAATGAAGGATGACCTAACCGTCTATGCCATTGATACAAGGACTCGAAACTGGGATTAGATTTAGATGAAACCTGATAACTTGCTGATGGCGAAACAGAATTCCCTTCCATAATATATAGGACATCTACCACTTTACCACTGCCAAGGACCTTGCCTGTCGCCAGATCCTGAAACACACAGTGAGAATGGAAAAAGGTTACTGAACAATTAAGATTTTTAGTAATTTGATGAACCGATAATAAATTCACTGATAAGGACGGAACATGTAAGACAGATGATAAAGGTGGTGAAGGGAGACAGTTGGAAGTCCCCCATCCGTGAACGGGCACATGAGTTCCATTGGCAACACGAACACTCTCTGTTGTATTAATTTAGTGATATGACTGCAATAAACTGGAATTTCTAGTCATATGTTCTGACGCTCCCGAGTCAATGATCCATGAATTAGGTGAACTGTGAGAGACAGAATGACAAGAAATACTCGAATGAAAAGTATTTGTCGGTATAAATGAGGCTGCAGTCTTCAACTTTATATCAGAAACCAACTGTCGAAAAAACTTGAGATCCGAAACAGTTAGGCCGGAGTGAGTTCCAGAAAAATCCTATTTCATCATGCTAAATAAATCCGGAATAAAATACCCAAAAGATAATTATTCAACAATTATAGTCAAGTCTTAACTTGAACTAAATCAATACCAATTTAGCAAATTTATGCTAAATTTGGAAGTGTTTTAATTCTTGGCCCAGTTAATGTATATAAGACCCAATATAAAAGAACCCCGTTAACAAAACATAAGCCCAGTTAAACAACCATACATTCAGGCCCACAACCTCACAATACCAAATAAGGTATACACGTACCTGAGTCCTCAGTTATTGCAAAACTCAAGAAAATCCCTTCTGAGAAAAATTCGTTTGGGCAGATACATATATATATGTATATATATATATAACTTATATCAATTATACTAAATAGAGAAGGTGTTACCACGAAAGGATTGGGATAGAAGAGATGATCAATATTGCCTGAAGAACCATCGCCTGAATCTGACCGGAGTGAATTCTCTGTGATTTTGTGGGTGAGATGAGTGAACTCGGGCGGAGTTTTACCGGAGCTAGATGAACTGATTTGAGTGTGGTATATGGTTTGTATATTGTGAATGGTATGATGTTCAATCGTTGTTTGATGATTATGGCTGATATGATGATAACCCAAGGTTTTTGTGAAAATGTCACAAAGAAAAAGCTTGGAAGATGAAGCTATCGGAGACAATGGCTCAACACTGGTATGTATGGTTTCTGATTTTGATTTTGTGTTTAGGCTGAAATATTATGAACCGGGTATGGGCAGCTTGTGTTTCCCTTAAGAAACAACAAAGCTTCAACTGATAAAAAAAAACTCCTCCCCTCTACTGTCTAACCAAGGTGTTAGAGTTGTGAAGGAAGAGATACAAAAGGATAATAGCATATGATAGAATGGTGTATGTATACTGGTAATGTTAAGAAACCAATGAGATTCGTATTAGGACCAAATAGAAAGGACAGAGAGCAATGTAATGGTCAAGTTTAGAGACATCCACAAACTTGATCAATTACACTCATGATGGCAGACAAAAAAGTATCCAAAAAAAAGGAAGATGTTAAAGAAAAAGGCAACAAAGCAAAAGCTCTGATACCATGTCAAATTGTATATAGATATAGCAATAGAGATGAGAGAGTATAAATTGTGTTATATTCAGTTGTATATATTGAGAGGTTGATACATGGCTTTTATAGGAAGAAAATGCTATAGTAAAACCTATTGATACATCACTGCATATGTCATTTGGTTGAATGTTGAATTGTAGTTGTTGAATGGTTGAATATCTTGACAAATAGGAACATCCTAGGTATGACTAGGAGTAACTGTAGTAAAATTCACACCAGAAATGTGGAAGCAATGACTTGTGGAAAAGACTGATATATGCTTTCTCTCATTCAGCAGACTTTAAGGGAGAATGCTTCCATCCTGAGTTGGAATAGATCCAGAAAACATTGATTTCAAGAAATTATTATAATCAGGAAAGGCCAATGAGGTGGCCGACACGTTAAGTATAGGGGAGTAAGTATAAATACTCATACCAAAGGAATAGAGTGATATTGAGAAGGACCTTGAGGGTCAGAATGTGAAGGAGGATTTTACCTTCCCTCCGAGGATTGTGCGAGAATCAACTATAAGGATAGTTTAAGTAAACATTCGATTCCTGATATTGTCTGAAGTACATTACCGACATTAGGAGGCTCTGAGACGGGCCCGACCAAATTCCCCAAGATACTCGCCTTCTTTAGAAATGGATGATTAAATACAGGAGGAAGATTGGCTTTCGAAAAAAGGAGTAAAAGAAAGGACCGGACCAGCAAAGGGTTGGAAGAAACATAGATGGTACTGATAGTGATAAGCCATCTGGCATGATGATCAATGACAAGAAAGTTATTGTTGGTGTATTTTTGTTCAAACAAGATAGAGAATATGAGGTTGGAGAATCGTGATGCTGAAAAGTATCCTTATAAAAAGAATTAACGAGGTTCTGAAAGTGATTAAATAAACTGCTAAGCTTCCAGTCTTATACTGGAGACATATGATTAATAATCTCACCAGCCTGTTCCAGCTGCGATGCTGGAAGCTCTTCTGCAATTTTATCTGCTTCATGTAATATCTACGTCAAGTTCAGGAAGCGTTCCTTAGGGATAGGGAATAGTGATTATTTTGTTTTCCTAGAGGATATTGAATTGACAATTATGAAATCCGTATGTTTAGCTATTAAAGCACTGTGTAAATGATAAACGATGGTGATCCTTCTGAGAAATTAGGTGATAATGACTGTGGAAATATCGAATTGAATCTAAGTTAGAGAAATCAACCAGGTTTATTTCGGATGGTTTAATTTTGGAATGACGGGATATTTGAAATAAATGATTAGGCTATGATGGTTTATAGAATGATTATAGTAGAAATGAAGACAAGTGACTGATAGAGATAAAAATAGAGTTGAGGATCAATAAGGGAGTCAGATATGCGGACTCATGAGAAGCTCCAGTAGTGAAGCGAGAAAAGTATGGAATTGGCAGGGCAAGGTTATTGGCCAAAACGGAAAGTTGGAATTAGAAGCATAAATGACATACAAATTGACCCCTTTTAGGTTGGGGGAAGTCGAGGAAATTGGGAATATATTGATTGAGTAATAAAGAGACTAATGGGATGAGAAAGTAAAATCTAGATGGTTGAATAAAGGAAAGTTTGACCCCAAACGTGTAACGCATAGTGAGTAAAGGTGATGAGTGTCCTACTAATGAGATGACGGTGGAGTTAAGCAGCAGAAGTGAATGAGAATCAGATCATAAGAAAGATGTGATTGATAAAGAAAAGGTTGGGAGATAATTATAAAATATGAAGCAAGAAAGGTTATGAAGATGAAAGAGTTAGTAATGAAATATATAGTGACAGTGATAATGGTGTCAAATGAAATCTAAGATTTAACCGGGAAGGTTGAAAGGTGTTTCAAGGTCAAGTATTGCTGAGGTTAAACAAGGACATAAGTCCATAGAATGATGGACATAGTAGCTAGGATATGTTGGCGCATAGGATTACGATAAAGGGATATTTGATACGATTTCGATTATTTTCTTCTCTGATAAACCTCTATAGTTCAGAGGTAAATTCTGAGTATGATATTTTGCAATCATGAAAACTTTTTGTAATTCTTTGAAATCCTTTTCTTTTCTTCTCTCTTATTCATCTTCTTTTTGAATTGAGAAGAACAACCCTTAAAGGAGGGGAGGTATTGCTACGTGACTATCTATCTGTGTGATAGAAGTCTAGGTGGAATACCGTAACTTGTCTAAATTGCTTGTCAAGTACTAAAGGTTGGCCACCTTCGGTACTAACTATGCAATAGGACAAATGTTCATTGATCATAGTGATCTCTCAATAAATTCTTCTATTCATGTATTGATCGAGATTGTGAAGATAAAAGCGATCAGGAAATGCGTAATTACGAATGAGGTTATCTCCGAATTCGCAGCGCGATAGTGATAACAAAGTCACTACAGATACCAATAAGGAAAAATAGTATATGAGTGGGTAAGAGCATAACCCGGATAGTGTGTTGTACGAAAAAATAGCAGAGATTAATGAAAAAGGATAAAGGATGTATTATAGCACTAGTAAGATGTGCTGAAAAAGGATTGGGATTGATTAAGGATGGACTGGGGAAATGGAAAGTGGAATAACCAACAAGTACCCAATTGTCTTCTACCTGATTCCGGGATGGAATCCTTTTAAGGAGGGGAGACTGTAAGAACCCGAATTTTCGGTAGAATTAAAAATTTTTTTATATATTGATGAAAGAATGAACAGTGATTTCGACTACAAGGTATTAACAGTTCTAATGAATGAATGTGAATGGGTATAGATTCCAATGATTATATGTCATGAAGAATGCAATGGGTTGACAACCTAGATTAGAAATCTATCTCCTAAGAAATAAGATATGGCATTCCAAAGAGGAAGGAGATATTCTTGTGTCATCCAAATCGATATCTGTTATTAGTCCAGTGGTTCCGTGAAAGGGTTAAGGAACGCCCGGAAAAGAACAAGGACATTTTAACAAATGTAAGGAATAAAGATAGAATAAATAATGAATAGTGTTTTTGGTAGAAATGAGAATATTATTGGACGAATGGACGACGCTATATAGAAGTATTCAGAACGGATTTCTGAGTTCGTATTCATGATCCAGGGCTGAGATAAATGTATGTAATGATAGTGTTAGTGCCCTAGAGACAATGTAATTGTGCTTCTAGGATAAACTATTTTGTTATTCAGTGATTATGTTATATCGATTATTCAACAATGATTTATTATGTCTTTATTTACTGCGATATAAATATTAGAACAATAAATGTCCTTGGAATATGTAACATGTATTCTATATCTTTAAGTATGTGACTTAAAAATGAGATTATAAGAATAGTGTTAATATTCCTAAATATCCCTAATCGAGCATTATTAATATGGGACAATTATAATGCATAAAGATTAGTATGTTTGTTGGATGATGACCACATCTCATTGGTCATAGGTATAGTGATACTAAAGTCAAGAACATAGGTGCATGTAATATTCTACATGGCACTGGATTGACCCACAGTGAGTTTCTACATGTTGATAATGTCATTAGAAAGACTCATAGTGATAATGGTGTAATGATCCTTAGACTTGAGATCATTATATTTCTATACGAGGATTAATATACTTTGACTACATTAAAAGTTACCTTTGACCGGGTGATGATAAAAATGTACATCGGGTATATTATGAGACGTATGAGAAATATGAATGATAGATAAAGGATTTAACCCTCCTATTATTAGGAGAGATATTATTGGCCTCTTGATTGAGTGAGACTATGAAAATGCATGGCCATGCTCAAATATTGATTTGTTTTTAATAGTCTACTCATTGATCAAGGAAACCCGGATTAAACATTGATGAGGATGACTGATAACATGCCTCGAGTTTAATCTATAATATATATGGTTAAAGGGATTATATTACACGGAAACATTAATCATGAAAGGTTTAATTGGATCACCAATTATTATTATTACTTGGGTAGCAATGATGTATTACTAGATGCCACTCATTGTTTATAATTTTATTATTGGATATTAAAATTATTGCCAACGTAATAATAACCTAAAGGGTTACACAATAAGAACGTTTAAAACGGAGACTTATTTAAATTACAAATTTAAATATATATATATATATATATATATATATTATTATTTCGAATTATATAATTGATTAAGTAGGACTTGATTAATTATAATATAATTCGAATTAATATTAAAACCAAAATCAGATTGGGTTTAAGGAAGCCCAAAACAGATTTAGGTTTTAAGCCCAAACTCTTTCTCTATAAATACATAAGATGTATTGTTTTTAGGGTTAAGCTTTTGCCAAAAAAAATCGTTTTAGAAAAAAAAACCCTAGCAGCTAGAGTGAGAGAGAGAGAGATTAAGGGCAGATTACGGCTAGTACCAACTCCGGAGATTGTGGAGACAATCGTGCGTTCGTGTGGACTAATTAGCGAAGCAGATCTCAAGAAGAGGACTGTGTGGTGATCGTTCTTGGACCTCCATCTATCAACCGAATTGGAAAGCTTTTAAAAGGTACAGATTCTGTTCTCCATAATCAACATGTCTTATACACGGATCCTAGGGTTAGGTTTCGGTTTTTTATTGTTTATTATCGTTTTTCCGTTGCGTTTGTTGCCCCGAAACCTTTCATGTAAAAGCAGTCGGATTCTGAAAAACAGCACTTTTATTTTTCTCCGAGATTTCCCTAGATACTGTAAGATTTAAGGATTTAATAAAAAGATTTGAGGAATTTAATTTCAAGAATTATAAAGAAGGATTGAGGATGTTAGTATATATATTAAGAAGGTTTCCGGTAAAAACCTAACTAGAAATCCTTGAGATATTCCTTTGAACGATCAATCAAATTAAGCAATGACCGGACAAAGAAACAAGCAGGGAATCAAGGAAATCAAATTGGTGGGAGGATAAGGAACTAAGGTGACCAAAGAGTAAGTCAACTATAAGCTTGGTGGTGTGTTTGCACTTGTACAAAAAAGAGAATGCATAATGTGGTACAGTTATGTTATATGTGTGATATAATGAATCTTTATATTCTGATATGATGATGCTAGCATGTTTAGAATCTGCCATGACTCATATGTATGCGATCAGTTAATGATATGTATGCTTCTTGGTTTGTATGATGATATAAACTGTCGGATGGATGTTATTGGATATGATCCGTATACAGGGATTAGGGTTATGTGTATGCTGATACATGTTTTATGGTAACTGGAATTAAGGTCGCATGTATACTGATATATGCTTCTGGAATCGAATTCTGGTAACTGGAATCGAATTCTGGTAAGGATTTGCTTGTATTTCGATCCGCGTGGTTAGGGCTTGTGACAAATTTGGGCTTGTGACATATGCTTTATTCATGTGATATATTTTGATATGATGTTCTTAAGTGTTAATTGAGCATGGTGATTGGTTATGGTCTTGAGACCCATAGGTTAGTGGTTTTAATTATTGTGGTTTGGTTTTATAAATACGACTTGCATGTCGTTTTCTTGGTGCTTTGTAATTATTCATCTCGAATGTAACTCGAGTTCTTATGTAAGTACATTAGTATAGTTATGTTTTACATTCTATATAATAAGAAGATCATTGGAAGCATGCAATGAAGGATCAATGAAGATGAAGGTTGATGACACAAAGAAGACATGTATTTATGAAGACCAACTATGTAATAATTTAGTTTTATTAAACCACCGTAGATTGACCTAGATTTTTCCATTAGCTTGGAAAGATCATATAGGATTGGGCCATAACCAAGCACGATTTTACATTCATGCACTTTACATATGATGATATGTATGCGTAATGATAGATATGCATGCTTAATTAGATTAAGTAGAATGTATGTATGTATTAGATACATCACCCATGCCATGCCTGCTTAAATAAGATAAAATCTGTAACGACTCGAGATTTTAAAATTTACTATAACGACTATGAGATTTCTGTATTTAATGAAATACGGAATTAAATACGAATTTTCAATTATTTCGATATGGGGAGATTTTGTCAAAAACGGGTCATACCTGTAAGGAAGTTGGATATTAAGTGAGGCCGCTTGTGACTCCTCCAACAACCTGGAATTCAAACCATTGGTGAATATTGATTTGAAGTATTTAATTCAAGGAAAAATTGGGAATCTTTTTATGATGGGATCATGGTCGTTTTAAATAAACCCCTAACAGAATATTAAGTTTAAGATGCCTTCCAAATGGGAAACACTCGTCAAGACCTAGATCGACAAAGGGTAGGTGCGCCAAAGCGGAGTACCCTAGTTTATCGTGGTAAGGCGCGATCGAGTAAGTTAGTGATACTCAAATGTTAGACCTTTGGGTTTGACTTAACTAAGTGACCACAATAGGATTGTGAACTTAGAGGCATAGAGTTTGGTAAGATTTACTGGATGAATAGGAACAAATGTTGTTCTACCAAAATATCCAAGAGTTATATATGATATAATTGACAAATGTTGTCTACCTAAATAATCATTTTAAGGAGAAAAGCCAAAGCTGACCTTAAAAGGGATGAAATATGGATCTTGGCTCACTAGAAAGGTTTAGAGAAACTTTTCCGAATTGATAGGTAGGGCTATTAATTTGATAAAATAGTGGGAGATATATATTATGAATATATATGAATAATCACTTGAACATAATTTAACAATTCCGTAGACTAATTATTTTATGCATTTTAACATTGTAGATATTCGAAATGGCAAACAACACAAACAACACTTTCTCTGTGCGATCAGTCCTTGAGAAGGACAAGCTTACAGGATCAAAC
The DNA here is from genome assembly GCA_037693485.1 of Kitagawia praeruptora. Classification (NCBI taxonomy): domain Eukaryota; kingdom Viridiplantae; phylum Streptophyta; class Magnoliopsida; order Apiales; family Apiaceae; genus Kitagawia; species Kitagawia praeruptora. Next base: position 45,689,471 of record CM075345.1, on the reverse strand, counting down.
TTCCTTGACTGGTCTAGGAATTTGAGAATTGTTCTCATGCAGGAAAAGAAATCTTATGTGATTGATATTCCTCCACCGGCAGCCCCTGCTGCTAATGCCACTCAAGATCAACGAAATGCTTATCAGAAGCATATTGATGATGCTACTGATGTGGCTTGTCTTATGCTTGCTACTATGGATGCTGAGCTTCAGAAGCAGCATTTTGATATGAATGCTTATATTATGTTTGAACATCTTTCGACGATGTTTCAATCACAGGCTCGTGTGGAAAAGTTCAACACAAGCAAAGCACTCTTCTCGTGCAAGCAGGGCAACGGACCAGTCGGACCACATGTTCTAAAGATGATTGGGTATTGTGATTACCTTTCTCGTTTGGGTTTCCCGCTTCAGCGAGAGGCTCAAGTCGATATAATCTTGCAATCTTAGAACAGCGACTATACTCAGTTCATTATGACTTTTAATATGACTGAGCAAGATAAGACTCCTATGGAATTGTTGGCCATGCTGAGGACCACTGAAGCAAATATGGTCAAGGCACCTGAGAAAGCTCCCATAATGATGGTGGGCAAGAAAGGTGCTAAGGGAAAAGGGAAATGGAAGGGCAAGAAAAAGGTAGTATCAAAAGATCTTGGTCCTTCTAAGCCCTCTTTCAAAAAGGCTAAAAAGCCGAAAGGAGATGTCGTACAGGCTGACAAAGGTGAATGTCACTACTGCAGGAAGCCTGGTCACTGGAAGAGAAACTGTCCTGTTTACTTGGAGGATCTGAAGAAGAAGAAGGCTAAGCAAGCTTCTACTTCAGGTATTTATGTTATAGAAGTCAATCTGTCTATTTCTACATCTTGGGTATTGGATACTGGATGTGCTTCTCACATTTGTATAAATGTGCAGGAACTGCAGAGAAGTAGGACTTTGGCTAAAGGAGAAGTTGACCTACGCGTTGGCAATGGAGCAAAGGTTGCTGCTTTAGCTATAGGGACTTATCATTTATCGTTGCCCACAGGGCTCATTTTAGAACTTGAGAACTGTTTTTACGTGCCTGCGATTTGCAGAAACATTATTTCCGTTTCTTGTTTGGACAAGGTTGGTTTTTCTTTCTTAATTCAGAACAGTAGTTGTTCCTTTTCATTGAATAATGTTACCTATGGGGTTGCACGTTTGTTTAATGGTTTATATGTTCTTGATCTTGATACTTTTGTCTATAACATAAATAACAAACGTCTTAAAACAAATGACTCAAATCATACATACCTCTGGCACTGTCGTTTAGGCCATATAAATGAGAATCGCATTTCCAAGTGACATAAGGATGGATACTTGGACAAGTTTGATTTCGAATCATACGAGGAATGTGAACCATGTCTCATTGGCAAAATGACTAAAGCTCCTTTTACAGGTCAAGGTGTGAGGGCCACCAAACGATTGGAACTGATACATAGTGATGTATGTGGTCCAATGCGTATGGCAAGAGGTGGCTATTACTATTTCATAACCTTTACTGATGATTTTAGTAGATACGGATATGTGTATCTTTTGAAGAACAAATCCGAATCGTTTGAAAAATTCAAAGAGTATAAGGCTGAAGTAGAGAAGCAAAAGAGCGAAAGTATTAAAACTCTACGATCTGATCGTGGGGGAGAATACTTAAGCTTAGAATTTAAGAATTTCTTAAAGAAGTGTCGTATCGTATCACAACTCACTCCTCCTGGAACACCACAATGGAATGGGGTGTCTGAAAGGAGAAATCGTACCTTGTTGGACATGGTGCGATCGATGATGAGTCATGCGGATCTTCTAATTAGTTTCTGGGGTTATGCCCTAGAGACGGCTGCACAAATACTAAACCGTGTTCCTTCAAAATCGGTTCAAAAGACACCATATGAGTTATGGACTGAAAAACGTAATAGCGTTTCATTTATGAAAGTTTGGGGATGTGAAACGTTTGATCTCTGATAAGCTAGGACCGAAATCAGACAAATGTAATTTTGTAGGATACCCATTGGAAACTAAAGGGTATTATTTCTATAAACCTTCTGAGAACAAAGTGTTTGTTGCTCGAACGGCTGTATTTCTAGAGAGAGAATAGCTTTCTAAGAAAAATAGTGGGAGGACAATAGATCTCGATGAGGATCGAGAACTACAAGATATTGTTGAACCAGAGTTGGAACATGAGCAGAATGAGACTCAAGATGTTGAGAACAATACTGCTCATGAAACACAGGTCGTTCGTAGATCAAGTAGGATTCGCCATGAGCCAGAGAGATATTATGGATTTCTCCTGACTCAAAGTGGCGATGTGATGCTTGTAGATAATGATGAGCCTCTCACCTACAAGGATGCTATGAATAGTCCAGATTCTGAGAGATGGCTGGAAGCCATGAAATCTGAGATGGATTCCATGTATGAAAACAAAGTATGGACTTTGGTTGCACCACCTGATGGGGTTAAACCCATAGAATGCAAGTGGGTTTTCAAGAAGAAAACTGACATGGATGGAAATTTACAGACCTACAAAGCAAGACTGGTGGCGAAAGGTTTCAAGCAAATTCATGGTATAGACTATGATGAAACTTTCTCACCGGTAGCTATGGTCAAATCCATCAGGATTTTGCTTGCGATAGCGGCTTATTATGACTATGAAATCTGGCAAATAGATGTCAAGACTGCTTTCCTAAATGGAAGCTTAGAAGAGGATGTGTACATGACACAACCTGAGGGTTTTGTCGATCCAAAGTTTGCTAGAATGGTTTGTAAGTTGCTACGATCTATTTATGGATTGAAGCAGGCCTCAAGGAGGTGGAACATCCGTTTTGATGAAACAGTCAAAGATTTTGGCTTCATACAAAATGAGGATGAGCCGTGTGTTTACAAGAAGGTTAGTGGGAGCCATGTGGCATTCCTAGTATTATATGTGGATGACATATTACTAATAGGGAATGACATTCCTTCTCTACAGGCTGTGAAGACTTGGTTGGGAAAAAGTTTCTCGATGAAAGACTTAGGCGATGCTACCTATATCTTAGGGATCAGGATCTATAGAGATAGATCTAAAAGATTAATCGGCCTAAGTCAGAGTACATACATTGACAAAGTATTGCATCGTTTTGGAATGCAAGAGGCAAAGAGGGGCTTTGTCCCGGTGTCTCATGGGATAGTGATCTCAAAGGAAAACTATCCTAAATCATCAGATGATAAGGACCGTATGAGTAAAGTACCATATGCTTCGGCAATTGGTTCTATAATGTATGCAATGATATGTACTCGTCCTGATGTCTCGTATGCTTTAAGCATGACGAGCAGGTACCAGTCAAATCCTGGTGAGGGTCACTGGACAGCTGTCAAGAATATTCTTAAGTACCTTAAACGGACTAAAGATTCGTTCTTGATATACGGAGGAGATGAGAAGCTGGTTGTAAAAGGTTACACTGATGCTAGTTTCCAGACAGATAGGGATGATTTTGTGTCCCAGTCAGGATTCGTGTTTTGTCTAAATGGAGGTGCTGTAAGCTGGAAAAGTTCGAAGCAAGAGACAGTAGCTGATTCTACAATGGAAGCTGAGTATATTGCTGCCAGTGAAGCAGCCAAAGAGGCTGTTTGGATTCGAAAATTTATTTCGGGACTTGGTGTGGTTCCGTCGATCGCAGATCCAGTTGATCTGTATTGCGATAACAATGGAGCTATTGCGCAGGCAAAGGAACCGAGGTCCCATTCCAAAGCAAAGCATATACTTAGGAGATATCACCTTCTTCGAGAGATTAACGAGAGAGGAGATATACATATATGTAAAGTGCATACTAATGTTAATGTTGCGGACCCACTGACCAAAGCTTTGTCGCAGCAGAAGCACGAAGGTCACACTAGTTCCATGGGTATTAGATACATAGGCGATTGGCTCTAGTGCAAGTAGGAGATTGATAGTGTTAGAGACAATGTAATTGTGCTTCTAGGATAAACTATTTTGTTATTCAGTGATTATGTTATATCGATTATTCAACAATGATTTATTATGTCTTTATTTACTGCGATATAAATATTAGAACAATAAATGTCCTTGGAATATGTAACATGTATTCTATATCTTTAAGTATGTGACTTAAAAATGAGATTATAAGAATAGTGTTAATATTCCTAAATATCCCTAATCGAGCATTATTAATATGGGACAATTATAATGCATAAAGATTAGTATGTTTGTTGGATGATGATCGACCACATCTCATTGGTCATAGGTATAGTGATACTAAAGTCAAGAACATAGGTGCATGTAATATTCTACATGGCACTGGATTGACCCACAGTGAGTTTCTACATGTTGATAATGTCATTAGAAAGACTCATAGTGATAATGGTGTAATGATCCTTAGACTTGAGATCATTATATTTCTATACGAGGATTAATATACTTTGACTACATTAAAAGTTACCTTTGACCGGGTGATGATAAAAATGTACATCGGGTATATTATGAGACGTATGAGAAATATGAATGATAGATAAAGGATTTAACCCTCCTATTATTAGGAGAGATATTATTGGCCTCTTGATTGAGTGAGACTATGAAAATGCATGGCCATGCTCAAATATTGATTTGTTTTTAATAGTCTACTCATTGATCAAGGAAACCCGGATTAAACATTGATGAGGATGACTGATAACATGCCTCGAGTTTAATCTATAATATATATGGTTAAAGGGATTATATTACACGGAAACATTAATCATGAAAGGTTTAATTGGATCACCAATTATTATTATTACTTGGGTAGCAATGATGTATTACTAGATGCCACTCATTGTTTATAATTTTATTATTGGATATTAAAATTATTGCCAACGTAATAATAACCTAAAGGGTTACACAATAAGAACGTTTAAAACGGAGACTTATTTAAATTACGAATTTAAATATATATATATATATATATTATTATTTCGAATTATATAATTGATTAAGTAGGACTTGATTAATTATAATATAATTTGAATTAATATTAAAACCAAAATCAGATTGGGTTTAAGGAAGCCCAAAACAGATTTAGGTTTTAAGCCCAAACTCTTTCTCTATAAATACATAAGATGTATTGTTTTTAGGGTTAAGCTTTTGCCAAAAAAAATTGTTTTAGAAAAAAAAACCCTAGCAGCTAGAGTGAGAGAGAGAGAGATTGAGGGCAGATTACGGCTAGTACCAACTCCGGAGATTGTGGAGACAATCGTGCGTTCGTGTGGACTAATTAGCGAAGCAGATCTCAAGAAGAGGACTGTGTGGTGATCGTTCTTGGACCTCCATCTATCAACCGAATTGGAAAGCTTTTAAAAGGTACAGATTCTGTTCTCCATAATCAACATGTCTTATACACGGATCCTAGGGTTAGGTTTCGGTTTTTTATTGTTTATTATCGTTTTTCCGTTGCGTTTGTTGCCCCGAAACCTTTCATGTAAAAGCAGTCGGATTCTGAAAAATAGCACTTTTATTTTTCTCCGAGATTTCCCTAGATACTGTAAGATTTAAGGATTTAATAAAAAGATTTGAGGAATTTAATTTCAAGAATTATAAAGAAGGATTGAGGATGTTAGTATATATATTAAGAAGGTTTCCGGTAAAAACCTAACTAGAAATCCTTGAGATATTCCTTCGAACGATCAATCAAATTAAGCAATGACCGGACAAAGAAACAAGCAGGGAATCAAGGAAATCAAATTGGTGGGAGGATAAGGAACTAAGGTGACCAAAGAGTAAGTCAACTATAAGCTTGGTGGTGTGTTTGCACTTGTACAAAAAAGAGAATGCATAATGTGGTACCAACAAGTGGTCAAGTAGATGGGTGACACTTGGTCCAATGGAAGGCTAACAACACAAAAGCAAGAGATGCATCCAAGTATAGATAGACATTACATGTATTAAGTCATTTAGAGAACAAAACAAAGAACAAAACCAAGAACAACCAATCACTCCAAAACTGTCCACCATGAACCAAGCTCAAAGAAAATTTCATATCTCCATTTCTATCCATGATAAAATCACCAAATTTTAACCATAGCTTCTCCACTCCATGGGTAATATTCGCTGACAATGTCATGGCAATCTAATGAGTGTAGCATAGTCAAATCTCCTCCCCAAGAGAAGGAACCAAACTGTCCAGATTGTTTGACAAGTTATGTGACAATTTTCAAACGAGCATAACTCCCTCATTTCTCAATGAAATCTTGTGTTCTATAGCTTGTTGGAAAGGTACTGATATGCTCTACAACTCTTCTTTAGGAGCCTCGTCCAGAAAATCATGGTAAGGCCCTCGTTTTTGCAGTTCTTTGAACCGGTGAATAGTAACTCCGAAGTGATTAACTAGTTTTCTTGATTTGTTCTTAAGGTTTAAGCTATATAAAGACTATCTAAGGCTTGTTAAGTGTTTATAAACACTTGATAGTGTTTCTAGAGCTTCCAAGAAGGTAAACCCTTAACCCACCCTTGGGTTTTATATGAGATTTGATGGTGTTTATGACTTGTATGCATGATTTAGAGCATGTATGTTGCGTGGGTGTAATAAAAATGTTAAAATGAGTTTTGTGGCTCCAAGTGTTGGGTTTGTGGAGTCTATCATGTTTCAGAATTAGAATTGGATTCTGACTTGAGTTAGGAATTCCTGTATTGGACTCTAATTAGAGTTAGCATTAGAGTTAGGAATTTCAGAATTAGACTCTGATTTATTTTGACCCAGTTTCTTCTCTTATAAGTACTCATGTAATTGTAACACAATACAACACAATGTGAGAGATCAATACAAAATTAGTGCAGCTTGTGGAGTAGGAATTTTCAAACCACGTAAATCTTTGTCTTGTGTGATTGTCGTTTATTTTCTTGTTCTTGTTTATTCGCTTTGGGTTTTGCTTTCGTTGTTGTATACTCAACAACTGGTATCAAGAGCCTAGGTTTTCAGGCGAGTGGGAGCGATGGCAGAAGAAGGGAAAGTAAAGATTGATAAATTTGATGGCAAAGATTTTTCGTTTTGGAAGATGCAAATTGAAGATTATTTGTATCAGAAAAACTACACAAACCGCTAGAGTAGAAGAAGCCAGATTCAATGGATGAGAAAGATTGGAATCTATTAGATAGGCAGGCTTTGGGTGTTGTCAGATTAACTTTGGCGAAGAACGTTGCTTACAATATTGTCAAGGAAACGACAACTTGTGGATTGATCAAGGCGTTATCAAATATGTATGAGAAGCCGTCTGCTTCGAATATGGTATATTTGTGTCGCTTGTTGTTTGCCACAAAATTGAATGAAGGTGATTGTGTTGCTGATCATGTGAACGAATTTAACTCTATCCTATCAAGATTGACATCAGTGGATATTAAATTCGATGATGAAGTACAAGCCTTGTTGTTGGTATCCTCGTTACCTGACAGTTGGTCAGGATTTGTCACTACTATTTGTAATTCATCTTGGAGCAGTAAGATGACTTTTGATGGAGTTCGAGATGCGATTCTTGAAGAAGATATTCGTAGGAGAAACTCAGGAGAGTCGTCAGGTTCCTTGTTGAGTACTAAGAGTAGAGGCAGAAAGTCCGATAGGGGGCAGAATCAGGGGCGTAGCAGATCGAAGTCACAGATCGAAGAGAGGACAATCCAAAGATCGCAAGGAGATTGTTTATTGGAATTGTCAGAAGAAAGGTCACTTCAGAAATCAGTGTACGGCTCCCGCAGCTCCTAAAGGAAAGAAGAAAGAGGATAATTCAGCTAATGTAGTTGAAGAAGTGGCGGATGACGATGCTTTGATTTGTTTTGTTGAATGTTCGGTTGAATCATGGGTTATGGATTCTGCTGCATCATTCCATGCTACCCCTTGCAAGGATTTGATGTTAAATTTCAGACTTGGAAATTTTGGTAAAGTCCGTCTTGCTGATGATGAGACTTTGGATATTACGGGCATGGGAGATATTAATCTCAAGACCTCTTTGGGGACTAGCTGGACGTTGAAAGATGTGAGATACATTCCTGGACTGAAGAAGATGTTGATATCTGTGGGCCAGTTAGATAAGGAATGGTATCGAGTTACTTTCGGAGACGAACAGTGGAAGGTTATAAAGGGGAATCTAGTTGTTGCTCGTGGAGAGAAAAAGGGGACGTTGTACATAGTTGAACAATCTAGCTATGAAGCAAATGCAGTTGCTGATGAGATTGAGTCTTCAACTTTGTGGCACCAAAGACTTGGTCATATGAGTGAAAAGGGTATGAAGCTGTTAACTTCGAAGGGGAAGATTCCAGAGCTGAAGAATGTAGAAGTTGGGTTTTGTGAGCCATGTGTTCTTGGAAAGCAGAAACGAGTTACTTTTACAAAATCAGGTAGGACACCCAAGGCTGAGAGGTTAGAGCTAGTTCATACAGATGTATATGGTCCAATAGTAGTTGTGTCGTTGGGAGGGTCTCACTACTATGTCACTTTCATTGACGATTCCACTAGAAATGTATGGGTTTATTTCTTGAAGAATAAATCAGATGTGTTTGCTACTTTCAAGAAGTGGAAGACTGAAGTTGAAAATCAGACCGGTTTGAAGATTAAGAGTTTGATGTCAGATAATGGTGGTGAGTACAGTAGTGATGAGTTTAAAAGCTATTGCGTAGAATATGGGATTAAAATGATCAAAACTATTCCAGAGACACCTCAGCAGAATGATGTTATAGAGCGCATGAATAGAACCTTGAATGAGAGGGCCAAGAGTATGAGGTTGCATGCAGGGTTGCCAAAGACTTTTTGGGCAGATACAGTTAGCACAGCAGCGTATCTCATAAATAGAGGACCTTTAGTTCCTTTGGGGTTCAAGATTCCTGAAAAAGAGTGGCAGAAAAAGGAGGTAAATCTTTCACACTTGCAAGTATTTGGTTGTGTTTCTTATGTACGTGTTAAAGATTCTGATAGGGACAAGCTTGATCCGAAAGCAAAGAAGTGTATCTTCATTGGTTATGGCTCAGATGATATGGGTTACCGTTTCTGGGATGAACTGACGAAGAAGGTCGTTAGAAGTAGAGATGTTACTTTTAACGAAAGTGCAGTGTACAGGGATAAGCTTGCAGTCGATTCTGAGTTTGCAAAAGAAAAACCTGAGAAAGAGAAAGCAGTGCTTGAAGATATTACAGAGGAAGATCTTGCAGGAAATAATGGGAGTTCAGGGAATGGTGATGACACAGTTCCAGTTACTCCATAGGCTGAGGTAAGAAGATCTAGCAGAATTGTGAGGCCACCACAAAGATTTTCTCCTTCAGCATATTATATGTTATTGACCGAGGATGGAGAGCCTCAGTGTTATTCAGAGGCAGTTCAGGTGGATGTTTCAGTTCAGTGGAAATCAGCCATGGAAGAAGAGATGAGTTCTCTTGAGAAGAATGAAACTTGGTCTTTAACAGAATTACCAGCAGGAAAGATGGCTTTACAGAATAAGTGGGTGTTCTGGATCAAATAAGACCTGATGGCAGCAAGAGGTACAAGGCGAGGTTAGTAGTCAAGGGTTATCAACAGAAAAAGGGTATTGACTATACTGATATATTTTCTCCGGTTGTTAAGATGACTACTGTTAGAATTATGCTAAGTATTGTGGCTGTAGAGGAGTTACATCTAGAGCAACTAGATGTTAAGACCGTGTTCTTACATGGTGATCTTGAGGAAGACATCTACATGGTACAGCCAGAAGGATTTCAGGTAGCTGGGAAAGAAAACCTTGTTTGTAAGCTTATAAAAAGCTTGTATGGTTTGAAGCAAGCACCAAGACAATGGTACTTGAAGTTTGATAGCTTTATGATGAAGAATGGGTACACTGGGAGTGCTATGGATCATTGTTGTTATTTTAAACAATTTGATTCATCTTATATCATATTGTTGTTGTATGTTTATGACATGTTGATAGCAGGATCAAACATGAGGGAAATCAACAGGTTAAAGAGATAGATGTCTGAGGAGTTTGAGATGAAAGATATGGGTGCAGCAAAACAGATACTTGGTATGAGCATCATAAGGGATAGATCTGCAGGTACTTTGAAATTATCTCAAGAGAAGTATATTGAGAAATTGTTGCAGAAATTCAGTGTCCAAGATGCAAAGACCAGAAGTACACCGTTGGCGACTCACTTTAATCTCACGAAGAAGCGGTCACCTAAAACGGATGAAGGCAAGAAAGATATGGCTAAAGTTTCGTATGCATCTGCAGTTGGCAGTTTGATGTATGCTATGGTGTGTACAAGGCTAGATATTGCTCATGTAGTGGGAGTTGTTAGCTGGTTCATGTCTAATCCAGGAAGAGAGCATTGGGAAGCAGTCAAGTGGTTGTTGCGCTACTTGAAAGGCACATCCAAGGTTGCGTTATGTTTCAGCAAAAAGATGTTATCTTGGAAGGGTTCTTTGATGTAGATTTGGGTGGATGTTTGGATACAAGAAAAAGTACTACGGGATATATTTTCACTTTGGGTGGCACAGCAGTTAGTTGGATGTCTCGACTTCAAAAGAGTGTTGCTCTTTCAACCACAGAAGCAGAATATATGGCTATTTCTGAAGCTAGCAAGGAGATGATTTGGTTGAAGAATTTTCTTAAGGAGTTGGGCAAGAAACAGGCGGACATTGCTTTGTATAGCGACAGTCAAAGTGCTATTCATCTTGTGAAGAATCCTGTGTTTCATGCTAGGACGAAGCATATTCAGCTGAGATATCACTTTACAAGATAGTTGATTAGCAATGGTACTTTGTCCTTGAAGAAAATCCGTGGTTCAAATAATCCTGCAGATATGTTGACTAAGGTGGTTACTAATGAAAAGTTGAAACTTTGCATAGCTTCAACTAGCCTTCAGAACTGATTGATGAGAAGGCGCTGCACTAGTTAGAGTTATTGATCGAAGGATTATTTGTTACTAGACTTACAAGAGTGAAGCGAAGATGTGGTCAGACTCCAAGTGGGAGATTGTTGGGTTTGTGGAGTCTATCATGTTTCAGGATTGGAATTGGATTCTGACTTGAGTTAGGAATTCCTGTATTGGACTCTAATTAGAGTTAGCATTAGAGTTAGGAATTTCAGAATTAGACTCTGATTTATTTTGACCCAGTTTCTTCTCTTATAAATACTCATGTAATTATAACACAATACAACACAATGTGAGAGATCAATACAAAATTAGTGCGGCTTGTGGAGTAGGAATTTCCGAACCACGTAAATATTTGTCTTGTGTGATTGTCGTTTATTTTATTGTTCTTGTTTATTCGCTTTGGGTTTTGCTTTCGTTGTTGTATACGACAGTGAGGGAGATGATGAATAGTGAATATGAGTCTTGGGTATTGATTGAATGATTATTTGGGTTGTTCAAAAATTGGATTATTCGTTTTTAAGCCGTCGTAATGTCGAAATTTACTTAGGTGTTAAAACCAGAGCATGTCCGAAACTGTAATTTTCTTTCAAGGTTGAGGACCTGCCATGAACTTGTAGATATTGATTCATAGATCGTTTTGGCGAAAGAATCGAAGCATTTAGACTTACGGTTTAGGAGATATGGTCGATTTAGCAAAAGTGGTTTGAAACCGTAAGTGCGAGTTCGTAATTGAAATTGAACCCCCGTAATATTACTAATTCAGTGATGAATCATGGTAATTAAATACTAGAGATAAAAAGGAAGGTTTGAGAGAAAACCACATGTCGAACGGATCGTTTTCCGATTTTATAAAAATGTTCGAATCAAGGTTAAACGCGAACGAATCCTTAAAAGTACACTTGGTTAAAACTTTGGTAAATCACTTAGAAAACGAGCGATAAAACTCGCGGTATAATCTTGGTTCGTAAATGACCGACCTTAGAACTTACACGACTTAAGTACATACCAAGTGTAAGTATAACGACATGTCTTATTAGCAAACAAGTATCGGATCATATCGGTGATAAGAAGAGTTACACTAAAGGGTGCATATCGAGATAACTCGAAAATGTGTTTCGACTTAAGTTAAGTCTATACTCAGCCTTTTTAAAAGTATAAGTGATTAACCTCGGCTATTATGACTATTGATAGATCACCGGATTGACCCGAGGCACACTACCCCTACAGGATTACCAGGCAAGTTTCCAATACCTTGGAACGGTTGTTGTGATAATATATATGATTGTTGTTATACATATGCCATAACATGCATTCCTACTTTCAAGTCTATTGAAATACTTGTTCCCTGAATTGATATTGGCTTATAGACTATATATGAAATACCAGTTATAAGCCGGATTGTTTGGTTAAGACCCTTAGCGAAGAGCGTATGATATTCATACTTCAAATATAGATCGGGAGTCGATATTTTGTAATATATAAATAGTCGTGGAAACCCGGAGGGATTCCAGCGACAGATTTATTATTTCGAGGATTTTTATTCGATTACGAAGCTTTCGGGGATTGTTAATTGAGTATTACTTCAATGGAGGAATATTTAATGAATATTATTTTAATATTCATTTAGAATGTCCTTTATTTAATGAAAATTATTTTGAACATTCATTGAAGTTATTTAGTTAATGAATATTATTTTGAATATTCATTAGAGTTATTTGGTTGACGAATATCATTCCTAAATATTCATTTGAGTTAATTATTTAATGAATATTATTTGGAATATTCATTTGATCTTTATTTATTTAATGAATATTACTTTCGAATATTCATTTAAGGTTTTATTTACTTAATGAATATTATTTTAAAATATTCATGGGAAATTCTATTTACTTAAGGAATATTACTTCGAATATTCCTTTAAAGTTTAGATTACTAAAAGAATATTATTTGGATATTCATTTAGAATATTATTCATTAAATGAATATTATTTTCAAATATTCATTTAAGGATTGATTTATGTAGTGAATATTATTTTAAACATTTATTTAAGTTATTTAATTAATGAATATTATTTTGAATATTCATTTAAGAAGAGATTTATTTAGTAAATAATTCTATATATTCTTTCGAGGATTACTTACGAGCAATATTATGATTTAATGATATTCCTTAATTATTATTGATTTAATAAATATTCTTGGAATATTTATTTAAATTCTTTTAAATTGTTTTTATAATGGCTTATATTATTCAAAGATTATCTTTCACCTTCAGATATGATGTAAAATATTTCGGAGTATTTTATGACTATTTTTATCAAGGGGAGGTTCCCAAAACTCTATTTTCATTTAAATCTATCTTATAAGAAGATTTGAAATACTCGCTCAACTTCCAAATATATATAAGGTGACCTCACTTAAGAGCTGTTATTTATTTGACTACCCGGTCATATACTTATTAAACTATCTTGTCACTCACATCTTGATTCTTTCAAGCATCGATATGAGTTTTCTAGGATACCCACTCATCATTCGAGGGGTAAGAATAATTGAACAAGTTGGTATCCATTAACAAGTATCGGCTTGGGTAATATTGGTGAATTTTCCTTTCCAACTAGATACGACTACTACGTGGAGTTTTATCAACAAGTATTATACTTGGGGAAAGGGGGACGAGCTTTACGTTTCAGAATCATGGATTTACTCGAACTAGGAGTATTTGTGTAAGAGGCTGTGGGACAGTCCATCATTGAAAATCGGTGTAAGATGCTGTGGGACAGTCCATCCTTGAATTAGGGTCCGAGTGGCGCCGGTCCCGTCTATGCCCAACCGTTGGCTAGGGAGATCCGGCGTATGGTGGTGTCCATATGTTCTTCCTTCTACATGTAGAGAAACCAATCTTGAGATGCACAACCTACGACTGATCATCGTAAGGCGGTGTCATCTGGAGCGACATACTCCAGTATTGATTCACTATCCAGAATCTATTTATTTTCTGCAACATTAGCAGGGTTGAAAATCGTTCAAAACTGGAATTGCATATTTTTCCTGCAATTTCCCTTTTTGTGAAATATGATGATATCTCGCTTATATCTGACAAAGCAGATATGTCTACGGAATAATTATATTTTGAGTTACCTTGTAACTTCATCTGAGACCTTATATTGGTACTACATTCGTTAATGCATGGCATATGGTATCAAAGATATTTTGAACTGTCATATATTATTACTGTTCAGTTATATTCTTTTAGGTGGGCTATTGCTCACCCTTGCTTTATTTATCTATATCACAACAACAGTTAGATCAGATGGCCGCGCAAGGCGCACTCAGCATAAGCAGGTGACAGCCGTCAGAGGATTAACCGCTGAGGTCATAGCTACCATTGCTGAAGAGGCAGCTACTGGTAGGCTAGTTGATAGCATTTGAGTATCAAATGTATTTATTATATGGCATATACAAATGGATGGCAAAGAGTATGTTATAATGATTAATTGTAAACTTTTTGGGTTGTAAGAACTCAATCTTGCGATTAATAATATTTGGTAATTACTCTGATTTCATCTCTGGGACTATAACGGGTGTGTTATGTTGTTGTTTTGGGTCACAAGGTTGTAATTTAATTTATGTTGGTTTTGTGAATTGAAATTGAGACCGTAACGACCAGATCCCTGACCCCGGATCTAGGGGTGTTACAAATATAGTTGTTGGAAGCCGTTATAATATAGCGGTTGGAATATAGTCGTTAGAAAATAGTAGATTGAAATAAAGCCGTTAGAATTTCAAATTTCAAAATACTAATTAAATAATTGTAATAATTATTTTATAATTTTCACAGATATCGTCGCTATTGACAACAATTATAAAACAACGTCATTTGATGGGCCGATACTATTATTTTTTCCATTTTTCATAAATACTATTGTTTTATTTTAAAAAAGTTGAAAAGATTAAAAAAAATTATTATTTAAAATAATAAAAGAGCGATTCTTAGTCTTGCATTCTAAAATCTATAATACTTTATTTACATACCTACATGTATTTTTAAGTTTTATATAAGAATTTATTTAGGAAGGAATTAAATTATTTTTACTCCTTCACCATTATATTTTTCGTATTTAAAATTCCATCAATTTCGCCATTTAAATTATTCTGTCGGCCAAATTTGAATTCATATATATTTGGACAATAAACAGTACTATTAGGATGATTTATAAATCAAATCTTTTATAAAAATCAAATAATATAGATTTTTGTTTGATTGAAGTTGGTGCACGCGTTCTGTTTACATATGCCAATTAAATTAAAGGCTTAATGACCTTTTGGCCCTTCAAGTTTGCACATTTGTACCCATAAAGCCCTACAGTTTTAAAGCGTTCCTTTTTGCCCCTCCAACTTCAGAAATGTACCTTTTTGCCACAAACCGTCGTCTATTCGTTCTAAAAGATGACGATTTTGTGTCAAAAAGGCAACGGTTTTGTGGCTAAAAGGTACATTTCTGAAGTTGGAGGGGCAAAAAGGAACGACTTTAAATCTGAGGGCTTTATGGGTATAACTGTGCAAACTTGAAGGGCCAAAAGGTCATTAAGCCTAAATTAAAACGATTTAAATTTCAAATATATCGTATATCTTTTTAATTATATACAAATTTTTGGGGCAAGACTTTTTAGTAATCAACATCCTAAATTTAATACAAGAGTATATTAAGATATTCTGTTAATATGATTGTAGAAATCAACTCTATCAATATCTTTTCAACGATATATCCCTGAAATTAAGGCTCTTCAAATTTGTTAATAAAGATATACTACAGAAACAACTAATTGTTTTGCTATATAACCACTATCCCACGTAATTCTATCCCACGATAACCATTAAACAATTACTGTGATTCATTAAGCTATAGACGACAACCTTACTGGTATGTTCTCCTGCTTGCTTAAATTTTCATCTATTTTCTTATGCAATTCCAGTTTTACTATGTCGTACAGTGTTCAATACATATGTCTTCACTTTGTTTTTCTTATTGATTATCTAAATTCAACTATTAACATTACTTCTTAGGTGTATATGTGCTGTAGTATTTCGAAGTGGTTAACGACTTTTGATATGTTTCAGAATCGCAGTAAACATGTTCGATCAATTATCTTCTCTCGATACTACGAGGACCACGTGGAGAATCAAAGTTATAGTAACAAGAATGTGGCCTTCCATATCAAACGCATCCAGTGGAACTCAAACTCTCAAAGGATATAATCTTATCTTGCTAGATGATGATGTGAGTATTACCATGCTTTAATTTCCAATGGAAGCCTTTTTTAAAACCAGTTTTTTTACTGAATATATTATATACACTTAGAGTAGTATATTTTGATTTCTCAATAGGATTGTCATGTCCATGCCTTCATTTATGCTAATGACTGGAAAACACATGCTGATACAGTAAGGGAGGATGAAGTTTATGTTGTGTCAAACTTTTATACCAAAGAAGCTTCATCTAATCTTAAACCAGTCTCCTCGCCTATTCTCATTAACTTTTCACCTTCAACACATGTGGAAAAAGTGGAGGAGGATGACTTTATGATACCAACACATAAGTTTGAGTTTGTTGATTTAAGCGACTTATTCAGTTTGGCAAGTTCTTATGCAAATGTTGAATACCCTGAATTTTCAACAGGTTTTTATTCAAATATAATCTAGAATCTTAATATGCATTTTAGTAGTACTCTTTCAATTCTGTGGATGCCGAATTACATATTTCGTTTTAGTCATGTTTCATATATTTTTCTTATTCTATTTTTTTGTTTACAATTTGTGAAAGATGTTATTGGGGTGTTTGAGGATTTTGAATACGTTTCTAAAATCAGCACTATGTATGGCGAAAAGGACATCGTGAAGTTTAGGATTACTGATGGAGGTTAATATACCATATCTTATGTTTTTTTGTTCATATAGATTATTATATTCCTCTGTTTTTTTATACGTGTTACATCATCTGTTACCTATACATGTAGACATTCATATCAACCTTGCCTTCTTCAAAAATTTATATCAACCTTGATAATGAAGTGGTGCATGCAATGAAGCAGAGGTTTTATATTCTGTTTCGAATTGTTAATATTTAACTAAATGGCATGCCAGTTTTACCTATGTTAACTACTTAAATACATTCTATTAAAGAATGCCTTTTTTTCCTGATAGACTTGATGAAGAAGGTTATGTTACATCAGAAAAAGCTGCAGATTCCCCAGCACAATCTTATACTGTGTCTGCACCTGCAACTGTGATTCAAACTTTAACTTTGAAGGAATTAAGCGGAAAAACAAGCACTAATTTCCTTAAGGTATTATAAGGTTCATTTGTACTTGCACGTTAAAGAGCATGTTAACACTATTTTGTATTACTAAAGATTACTGGTGGAGTTTTTATAATTTGCTGATATAGATTTGTTTTAATGTTCAAACATAATTGTCACTCAACAGTTAATCATACCATTATTTTTACATGTTTTCTAGCAAAAAATTTTGTGCAAAGTTAAAGTGAATAAGGTAGAAGAAGCTGATTGTTGGTGGTACAACGGCTGTCACAAAAACAAATGCAATGAGGAGGTTTCTAAATTGGAAGGCAAGTATAGGTGCTTCAAATGCACTAGAAACTTTCCACTTCCACAAAAGAGGTAGTATTTCTAATTACTATGTAAATTATCATGTACCATAATGTGACATTTTTTTAAATGTTTGTTTTTTTAAATGCATTTACATATGATTATCAGGTATCGGATTGTTGTGTCGGATGAAGATGATACTGAAGCTTTCAACTTTGTACTATTGGATCGTGCAGCAAAAAGACTGATTGGGAAAATAGCAAAAAAATTGATTGCTGAGGGAATTAATGTAAGCTATATCTCTAGGTTTTAAATATCTTAGATGGTTATATAAGATTTAAACTAATTTGCATTATATATTTCATATACATTTGTAGGATAACAAAGGCAAAACATATCCTGCTGAAATCAAGGAGATCTCCGGCAAAGAAGTAACTCTACAAATTGAACTGAATGATGACAATATTTTACTCAATAGTAATGTTTATCATGCTACTGATGCATATGAAGCTGGTAATGCTAATCCATCAAAGTCTGAGACAATAGTATCTGGTTTTGATTCTTCTGCTTTCGACAATGTGAGTTTGGAATTCATTTGTTTAATCTATATACATATTGATAAATTCACTTCAAATTCAAGATGCTTATTTGTATCCTGTCTATTGATTAGTTATTATATGTTCTATGTAGACTAAGATCATTGATGTTCAAGTTTCTGTGAATACGCCAGGTTCTGCCACATCATGCACAAAGAAAATTAAAATGGTTACATATATTTTTCATTATCATTATTATACTAATTGCTTCAGCAAAACATTTCTTTAGTCTGATAAATCATTTTATATTTGCAAGAAAATTTAAGAGAAAGTTAGCTATAAGAAGTAGTGTAGTTATAGAGTCAGTGAGGAAGAATCTGGCCAGAATTTCATTCTGAGAATTTGTTTATCATTTTGTTAATGAATAATTTGTTGTTAGCTTACAACAAATGTTGCATTTGATTTACTTCTAAATTTATATTCTACTTCCAAGACTTTCTTAATGTTTTTTTCCCTGGTTTTAAACCATGTTGGATGTTTTTTAAACATATGAAAAATTGATTTATCTCCATTCATTATCAGTTCAACACTTAATTGTCCCTCTATGTTTTCGTTATCACTTTTAAAATGTCATCGTTAAATGACTATATGTACTATACGTTTGAGACATGAATCGCTTAGTAGTTATTCATGGCTATTGACACTGTTTGTATCAATTGCAACGAGCTTATCAAATTTAAAAAATGAATAGATAGAAAAGAATTCTCGTGTGCGAAGCACGGGCAATATTACTAGTTACTTGTAAAATATAGAGAATCAAAATAGGAAATACCATTGTGGTAAAATAACTTTTTGGTTATATATATTTTAATAAAGAACCATTATTTTGCTAATCCTATATTTTAGGGAACCCCATTGAAACTGCTCTTGGGAAGTACAATCGAATGCGGTTAGTAACAACAACCAGGGTACTCACATCAATTGCCGAAGGATACATTGAAGCTTGCCGAGGTTCAGTTACAAGGACCTTATGTTTGCAGATTCTTTCCTGAATTCTGGGTGAGTTATGTTTAATATAAGTTTAAGATATACATACATTTTCAAGTTTAATTCGACACATAATATTAATTATTGCGATTACTACTGATTACTGAATAATGCATTGTCTCAACTCCAGGTCTTGCTTATGCTCAAGTTTGCTTGTGTTTAGTTCTTGGTTTCTAGTGAGCATCTCCAATGTTAGCCCTATTTTGGATCCCTAAAATATAGTAAAATATTGATTCCCTAAAATATAGGTAACCAAAAAGTTGTTTTACTCCAATGGTATTCCCTCTATTGGTTCCTTATAATTATTTAAGTATTATTTTGAACTTTAAAATTCTTTAAAAGTAATATTAAAGAAGTGAAAAAGAAGAAAAAAGTAAGGTGAATGGGCGGGAGCTGAGTTGGAAGGTTTTAGGGGCTTTAGTTTGATCCCTCAAACATAGGGTTCATCTTTCCCTCCCCTAAAAATTTTGGGGAAGGGCTCACCCGGTTGGAGCTTGGTTTTGAAGGTGAAATCCCTATTTTTTTGTACACATGGCAAATTATTGATAAGGGTTCATGGGCGTTGGAGATGCTCTAAGTCACCAACCGCATACAATCATTGAACATCATTTCTTATAAAAAAAAATCAAACACTCAAGGCATTCAAACAACTAGTACCATTAGCACCACTCGTAAGATGGTGGCATTCTAACTATGATAGTAACAAATGGTGAGTACTGCCAAGTTTCAGGACATATGGTTAATGTTTTTGCTAATTGACATATGGTTAATTTTGTCAAGTTAGAATCATCCTTTCGTCCATTTGCAACGAAGGAAAGAATAATGGTAGGGATGTTCACCAAATCGTTAAAATCATCCATAATATTCGTTATCATACCGCAAAATGTGATTTTTAATACTCGCGATGCGATTATGATTGAATTTTTGACAAACCGCTAAATGTACAAAATGACGTCCCATTAAGATAATAATAGAGTAATGCTAGGGAACCAAAAAAAAACTCTCCAAAAATGTTCCCAAAATGATGTAGCATGTGTGACTTGGCAAAGTGGAAAGTTTTAATTGGGGTTTCATATGAATGCACGCAGGGTCATTAAATTAATCAACCAATAATAAAAAGATACGTGTCATTTTGGACACTTTTTTTAAAAAAAAATTTGATTCCCTAACACTTATCCTAAGAGTAAAAAGCACTTTGTGTACCTGAATTTTGGCGAAGACACCACTTGCAATACTACCTTTCTAAAAGTACCACGTGCAATACTAAGTAATGGATTTACTTAAACTTCGTGTACTGCCATCTATCTCTTGCAAACGACGTTAGATCGTCAAGGGCAAATCAGTCATTTTACCCACTTTTATTCCTTTATATTGTAAATCTTTTTCTTTCCCGATTTGTATACATATATACACAGACACACATACCCCTACACACACTCACCTTAATTTCGATTTTTTTGCTTTGAGAATGCAATTACATGATATTAACCTACAAATTCATAGCTTCATTTTGATATATGTTTTGTGAAGATCCATGAAATTTTTTTTAACACCCATTTTGATTTTTGTTCGGTTTTTGTGTTATAGCGATTTGTTATTGTTTTTTATGCTTAATCTTTGTTTATCTTGATGTGTAGAGTAGTTTAGAGTGATAGATATTGTGTTTTGGTAAAGAAAATTTTTGGGTTTAAAACCCATTTCGTTTTAATATGGTTTTTTATGATTTTGATTTTTGATGATGTTGTGGATGATGGGTTAGTGTAGAATATTAAATTTGGAGCATGTTGGTAGTAAGTTTGTCGATTTTCGTTGAGTTTTCGGGTTGGTCGGAAAACCACCGCCGGCGGCGGTGTGTTCTTGATCCGGCGGCGTTGATTTCAGTTGTGTTTTTTGTGGGTGTATAGTTGTTTAATCATGTTGAGTTGGTATAAAAGATTTCATGTTAGCTAGGACTTGTTATATGTGAATTGTAATTTTTTTTTATGTTAGTTGGTTGTTTTTGGCCGGATTTTGATAATGGTTGGTTGTTGGTAAATTCTGGTTACGTAGTTGTGTTTGTTGATATGTTTGGAGTCAAGTATGTATTTTTACTTAAATTTCTGGGCTTGTTTGGAGTTACCGTAATTTGACCGGAATCTGGAAAAATTCCGGTGACCTCCATTGATGAGCTTGAAGCTTTCTTAGTGTTCTTCAAAAATTTCAGTATTTGATCCTTAAGACTATATTAGGGTGGAAAAGACTGATTTGCCCCTCAGATTCTAACACCGTTAGAAGCAGATAGACGGCGGTACACGAAATTTAAGTAAATCCATTACTTAGTATTACACGCGGTACTTTTAGAAAGATAGTGTTACAAATGGTATCTTCGCCAAAGTTCAGGTACACAAAGTGCATTTTACTCTTATCCTAATAATATTCGAAAGAGAATAATGTTCCTGAGGTTACCTCAGGAACTTACCTGAGATAATCCTTATAAAATAACTGGCCCTGCAATTTTGTAATAACTTAACATGATCTTCTGTATTTACAAAAATAACCTTATATTTGTATTGATTTTTTAATTAACTCAGGAAACTTACCTGAGATACCCCAGGAAAAGCAAGCACTATTCGAAATTCCTAGTATCCCCTTATTTAGCGTCGTCTTTTGTTTAATGACAACGTGTAACATTTTTCCCGTGACGTGTATATATGAGTAAAGTCGTACTAAAAAAATCTGTTAATCTTATACATTTCCTCCCTTCTTTCTTCTTGCTTCCCCTAATCCTAAAAAACAAACACTCCAATCTAGCGTAGCTTAGGCTTCTTCTCAGATCAAATCCTAACTAAACGCTAATTATTCAATTCCATGACTTTATTCAATCTATTCAACTTTTAATTACCTAGGATTTTAATGGCGAGTGTTGCGGAAGACGAGCTGTTGGACTACGAGAGTGATCCAGAAGATGCGAAAGTATCACTCGCGATGCGCAGAAGAGAAGCTAGTGATGATGAAGATGATGACGAAGAAGAAGGTGAGGAAGAGTTGGTGCGGCGGAGAGTCGATTCCAGAGGATCGGATAGTGTTTCGGAAGGTGCTGCTGCGGAGCACGATGGTGAGGAGTCTGATCAGTTTGATGAGGAGGAGGTAGAGGAGGTGGTGGTTGAGAGTGAGGTGAAGAGTGGTGGATGTGAATTGGAAGGGGAAGGGAATGGGGAGGAATTGGAGGTTTCGGGGGCGAATGAGGCGGTGGAAGGGGAGGAATTGGAGTTTTCGGGGGCGAAGGATGGGATTGGAGGGGAGTATGTGGAGAGTGGCGAGGGTGGGGAGAATGGTGGTGATGGGAGTGGGGAGAAGGAGAAGAAGGAGAATGAGCCGTTTGCGGTTCCGACTGCAGGGGCGTTTTATATGCATGATGATCGGTTTCGTGAGAGTGGGGGAGCTGGCGGCGGTGGTGGTGGGCGGCATAGGTACTGTTTTTGACTTTTCTTGAGATGTTTGATTATGGTTTATGGAATTTCTGAATTGTTGGTTTAGTATGGTTTGTAATTGCATTGTCTTTGTTTGTGGTATGCGATGCTTTGTGTGATTGATTGAGTGCAATTAATTGTATAAAAGAACCATGAGTGTAATTAATTGATTTTTTTATTTTTAGTATCACCGAAAGTTAGTTGAGGAAGTGTGTCGATCTAGGAAAGATAGATGGAGGGAGTATTGACAAAGGCATTCCCTCACTAAGAGAAGACAAAATGGAGGGGTAGGCATAGAAAATTAGTAATGTTAGTTTTTTGCTTTGAGGGTTTTGTAGGAATAGTAAATCGTTAATAGATTATGGATTGCATTAATCCAAATTGGCATTTTTTTACACTTTTTCCATTACATTTTTTGTATGTGGAGCACTGACAAACATAAACCCTTGCAAGTCCTTGCTTTTCACTTTTTGCACCCTTTTATAACAAACAAACACAAACATGCTTTCTTTTCCAACCTCATAAACAACGGATAGGAAAGTAGAGTGGATTTATCAATTCTGATGAAGACTTGTAGAAAAAGTATGGGTGAATCAATATTGGGAGTGAAAATAGAATATGTAGATACAAGCTTAGTTTTTAATATAGTTAGCTTATTCAATGTTTGTAGTGATGGAGATAACTTCAGTCTTGATATGTGCAGAAGAGATTAAAGCCGGATAAGCGTGTAATCTAGTGAAGAGACCGGCTCTTGTTTTAAAAACTTGTGGTATATCTACTTCATAATCCTAAAATTTTGTGATAATAGCTTGTTTTATTGCTGAGCTGTATTGGCATTGCTATTTAATTGTGCACTGTGTTAAAAGGTAACAAAATAATCGCTGCCTTTGTTTTAACAATCTTTTGTATTGAAGTCAATGGCTTAAAGATAATTGGAATTATAGATGTTTAACTGCTTTTTACTATGAGTTTGCTTTTGGATTTCGGTCTTTTCACCATACAATTGATTGCCACCTTGGATTTCTGGTTAAAATTGCATTGGTATTCTACAACTACATTTGGGTTGTGATGGGTTCATATCTTTGAATTCCCATAATTGTTAAATAGACAGGTAATTTTTTTTTTGACTTGCTAAAAAGAGTAAGGAATAAAAAATGGTATATATTTTGACTACGGAGTGATGGTGTCATTATGTTGTATAACTTTATGTAGGTTTCTTTTACTCTTACATATAGTGTTACTTCTGGTTTCTGATTTTCTGTACATAATGATTAGGCGAAATCTTGGTGCAAGAAATTTGTGGGAATCAAAGGATGACAGAAAATGGGGGCATGACAAGTTCGAGGAGATGACTACCCAAGAAACGCCCTTTGGAGAGGTGAATTGTGTTATTAGTGTCATACTTATAGAACCGGATTTGTTTCATAATGTTCAAATGTTAAATCCATCATTTTTGTAGGGAAGAAAGGCCTCAAGAGTTCGTAACCGGGGTCGTGGAAAATTTCAAGGCCAAGAACATGGTTATCCACGGGGGAACAGGCCTAAAACGTTTAACAATGACAATTTGAACAACACACCCAACAATCAGAAAAATGCACCCAAGAACCTAAATAATGCTTCGAAGGGTGTGAGAGGCAGAGGCCCCAGAAGATATCAATCTAACTGGAACGAGGTTCCTTCACAAAATAATCAGTGAGTAGACAAGTTCATATATTTCTGCTTAATGTTTGCTTAATTTCCCATCAAGATATCACATAATTAATTGTGTTTTCCTAAATAGACATGGGAAGTTTGGGGAGAGAGGGTCATATGCTACTTATGCAAAAGCATCAGAACATACATCAACCGCAGAATCTGACCCAATTCCACCTCAAAAGCATGTGTTCTCGAGTCTGAATTCTGCATCTCCTCCATTTTATCCCTCGGCTTCATCAAACAAAGAAATTAGTACCACACAGAAAAGAGATGATCAAGCTGTCCAACTTCACCGGAATCAGCAATCATCTGTTATGGATGAAAGCTTTTCCAAATCTGAATCCAACACAATGCGAGGGAAGAATGTAGCTGATTATATTGGTATGAACAAGCTTTACATTGATGATCAGGCCCCTTCACGCAGTGGGAAGCTGTTGACCAATTCTTCACAATCTCCTCATTCAAGAGTTCAGGGAAAAGTTCAAACTCCAATGGGGAAGATGAATCAACAATCAACTCCCCAGAAACAAGTTTACAAAGTCTCTAATCAAGCTCAACAACGTAATGGCCAGCAAGCTCCTTCTCAAACACGTCAGGCTTCCTTACAGACTTCTGGGAGGCAGTTAGGACAGCGGACTCAAGCTTCCTCTTCACCAGATTCAGCTCTTACGGCTAACTCATTTGAATATAGGGAAACCAGATGTCCTCCAGAAACAAGTAAATCAAATACTGCGTTGATTGGTAAAGGAAAGAACGTCCAAGGTAATGGACGTGGCTCTTTTCCTTATGGTGGGGCTCAGGTTATAGGAGCTTCTGGAAATTTGGGCAGCACCAATGGTGATGTTAACTTTCCTGGAATGCCGACTTTTTTGCCAGGTAATACTGCTTCTGAGATGACATTTTTAAAAATTGATCATGATAAAGAGGCAATGGTACAGTTATTCCTGTCTTGGTCGACACTTTCTTCTAAATTACTAATTCCTTGACAATTAATGGTTCAGTTTTCTTCTTCTTGATAAGTTTATAAACTTTCTCATATTGTTGAAATCACTTGCAGTTATGCAATTTGGTGGTCAGCATCCTGGTGGAATTGGAGTTCCTGCTGTTGGTATGGCATTCCCAGGATATGTTGGCAATCCGGGGTCAGGGAATTCTGAGATGACATGGTAATTTTACATTATAAACTTTTTCTTATGTTTAAACTTTTGATTGGGCCAACTGTTTTAAGGATCCAGTAGTTAGTTGATCTTTGCATTTTACTTCTAGTTGCATTACTCAACATCATTTGTTTCAAAATTATTTTTAATAGTTTTAAATGGCATAATCCTGAAAATAATTAAACGTAATCATATCGCTCTGAGGCTGTCTCCATTTGTGGAAATTCAGCCCGGTTAATGGGAATCGGAAAGGTATTCCCATCTTTAGTATGTGTTTGAAAAGTTTAATCGCTTGGAATGGAAAACCTCTTCCCATTAATTGGGTAACACATACACCCATGGTATTCCAAACCATTCCTATCAACAGTCCAAATGCCCTCTAATGTTTTACTTGTCTGTATAGTAAAGGATGCCCTATAATAAAATTTTGTATTGCGTGTCAGTCTATTTACCGGGTAACACATTCCCCACATACCCCATGGTATTTCAAATCATTCCCCTTAACAATCCAAATGCCCTTTATGTTTTACTTCTCTCTAAGGTAAAGAACGCCCTTTCGGCTATCACAAAGTTTTGTATTGCGTGTCAAAATTTAATCTATGAGTGCATGTCTGAAATCTATTATTATCCATCTGTGAAAATTGTTTGTTACCCTGGATACTTTATAATTTATCTATTTTTTTTTTCTTTTTTTGCTAAGTAATGATGTTATTAACTTACCAAGTAAAATACGTCAACATGGATTACATGGAGATGGCCATGCAATCTGAAAATCTGGAAACAAAGCTAGAATCAACAAGCGACTAGTCTGAACATGAGTTAAAAAGAAAATATACAGGTCATAATTTCTTATAGCAGTTTCTAACCCTCTATTTGTAATACACAGGCTTCCAGTTTTGGCAGGGCCTGCAGGAGCTTTAGGTGCGTCATATAATTCCCCGTACCTTTCTGTTGATGGTGGCTATCATGCTCATCCTTCTGGCCAAGTTCCTTCCTTGGTTGGTGCTACAAGGTTAGTGGTGTAGTTGCTTAAGGAGTTTTCTGACTCTGTGTGTTGTCATCATCCATGCTGCTTTCTTTTTTCTCTCCTTCTGATAAGCAATAATAATAAATTTTGTATAAACACAGAAGGTAGAAAATCCAGTACATAGACAGAACATAAAGGAATTTGAGATCACTAAGTATATGTTGAGAACAATTTTCAATTAACAGAAAAAGAAAACACAAAATGAACCTGAGTGGCATTTGTGACCGGGAATACATTTAGTAACAGCATAGCTGTGATGGGACTTGAATATGTCCTTGTCCTCGGGTACTTGTTACTGATGTCTATTAATAAGCCCCAGATAGTTGTAGTTGCACTTCTTCCCTGTAATTGGATAAACCATGCTATGCTAGTATGATTCCACTTACCGTTTTAGTAAATCTTGTGAATGTTGTCTACTAAACAAGATGGTATGGTTGCCCAATATGTTGGAACACGATTTTCTCTCTGCTATATTTTGAACAAAGTTATGTTTGGGAAGTTGTATCGGAGTATTGAAGATACATTATAATGTTTTGTTGTACAGCTAATGCCGAGTTTATAATTTGGGATAGATTTTTGAAAGAGGTAATGTAGAGCAGAGTTGGATATTGAACAAATAGTTTGCTTTGGTGATTCTTTTTTTTGGGGGGGGGGGGGGGTCGTCAGAATTTTTTCCGGCTCGGTTCCTCATCTCAATGTTTATCTTTTTTTTTTTAACTTTTTCAGCAAAGACAACAATATAAATAAGCCAGCTAACGACATGATGCCATCTCGGAAACAAGGTACATTTTACCTATTCAAAACCTTTATAAGTGATTGATTGGATTGATTTTGAGTTAAAATAGTACTCTTATAAATCTTCTCTGCAGAGCTTGCTAGTGACGAGTTTGGGCAAAGACAAAACAAAGCTCGCAGGCAAGTAATTATTGTGTATTTTTCTGATGAAAGTTTTGAATTTCTATTATACATTCCCCTTTTATCCATCAAATGTGGCATTGCCTTCTGACACTTTCTTATATATTCTGCAGATATACGGAGATGAAGTTTGATCAGTGAAGTACATGGGTAGTTGGGAGCTGGAACCTCTTCCAGGTTTACAATTAACTATTGCTTCTGTTCTGTTCCGAATGTGGTTGGTGGTACTGTGTATTGCAGGCCTTCTTCCAGGCCCTTTGTGATCATCAGCATCCTTTCTCGATCACTTTTGGGCTGTTATACTTTCCATGAAATTTTAGGTAATCACAGCACATGCAATTTATTAGTCATGCTTTCGATTTCTTGCGTTGTTTCATTCATGTTGAACCAAAAATAATTATTATTCAGATCGTGATAATTTGTTTACAAGATTTTATCAAGTGGCTTTTTGATTATTTTTTTTAAACATATATGGTACATATCGACCCTTATTTGTTATCTTAGATATTGTGTTTGTCAATTTCTCTTCATTATTTTTTTTTTGTAGGTATGTATAAACACCTGTTCATGCTGTGGTAACCAGAGAGAAAACAATAGCAGTTTGACAGGTGGCAAATCTTTTTTCAAGTGTGCGGTAGGAAAACCACTTATGATTCTAATTATTGTGATGTACTGGGTATTTAAACAGATTTCAGAAAATTTTGTGACAGTATGCTTACTTTAATTTCAGGTTTCTAGTGGCTTGGTTTTTCTATTATTGAAGTTTGTCAAATTCATTGCCGGAATCTTCATATACTACATGGGAGACGTGGGAAAGAAAGCACTACACTGCTGTGCAGCTGCTTTTTTAAATAATCTAAAGAGTTGGTATTTCCTTATTATCATTGCGAAAGTGGCTCATTAGTTAAATTTAGTTGGTCATTTCCTTCTTCTTTTGGTTTTGTTTGTGTTGGGTACCTAAAGAATTTGTGGCGTTTCTTGCCGACAGTACCTTTGTCCTTGAGATCTTTGAATGTAGAGCTGTTTTGTCCAAGATAATTTTGTTTTTTTTATAATCATGAGTAAATTTGTTTTTTATCAGTATTTTATTCGTCTGACAGTGATAAATTATGGTTCCTTCAGTATATTGTGAGATGTAATTGCTGACTTGGGTTTTTGTTTAAGCTTGTACATTTATTTACCAATTCAATGGAGTTTTTTCCTTGTTTTGTGACACCAATATCGTGTAAAACCTTTTTCCTCTGTAGAGCCTTGTGAGTTATAATTCCCTCCTTCCCCGCCGCCTTCCGACTCACGGGAGTATACAATGACAACTTCCGAACACTCATGCCCGTGATTAATCACCATATTAGCCCCTCCCCCATTCATTTGAATCTTCTCGACTAATCAGGCTGAAATGTTGGAAACTTGGAATGCAGAAAATGAAAATCAGAAGCTTGAAAAGCTGGTTCGAAAGTTCCCTTCCTTCTAATCTTCTTAACTAGATATTTTAATTTTTGTTTAATGTATAAATATTGTACAGAGTTAGTTGTAAATTGGTGGTTGATTATTTGGCTAATGTACAGTAACACCTTGGTTGGTAAATTTTTACTTTAGTAGTATTCCCATTCATTTCTATACGTTTTTTTTAGAGTGTCTGACACGCATTTTAAGGTGCATAACTAGTATAATTTCATAACTTATTTTTACAATTTTTTTTTATATAAAAATAGGATTGTTCTATTTTTATACAAAAAAAAAAACTTGTAAAAATAAATTACTCCCTCTGTCCCTCCCATTTCTTTACATTTCTTTTTCACTACTCGACACGCATTTCAAGGCTCCTAAAAAGTATAGTTCCATAACTTATTTTTTAAATTTTCTTTTTTTGTATAAAAATAGAACAATTCTATTTTTATACAAAAAAAGAAAATTTAAAAAATAAGTTATGAAACTATCCGCAAATTGCACCTTAAAATCCGTGCCAGAATTACGTCCCCCAAGGTAAAGAACCAAGGGGGACAGAGGGAGTATCTAACTAGTTAGGAGTCTTAAAATGCGTGTCACGTCCCCGTTCCCCAATGTTATACAATTCATTGGGACCTAATGTTATACAATTCATTGGGACGGAGGGAGGCGGGAGTAACACATTATCTTCATCTATTAAATAATAATTTTATAGTTTTAGATCTGTAGTTTAGATTTTTTGTTTTAAACAATAAGTCCAATGAAGGGATAGCAATTTCTAAATATTGTGACTGAGCCAAGATGCTACTAGCAGAGTAGCAGTCTAGTAGTACAAAATTGTCCAGTAATTTATGTGTTGTATTAATGGTACCGACACGTATCATTGCATATTGTAATCCTTAGAGCGTCTCCAAGAGCTTCCTTAGAGCAAGTTCAATGATTGTGCTAAAATAGATGGAGCTATTGCTATAATATAACATCAAAAAGTAGTTTTTAGTGCTAAAATAACATCATGGCTCCAATAATTTGTCCTATATCTTGTTTCAAATTTCACTAATTTCCAAAATACATCACAATTTTGAATACAAATTTAATTAACTTCCAAGGACCCTACATTTTCAAGTATCATTTTTATCTATTTTCATACCTCTTTCACTTTTTGAGGTGTGCTAAAATATAGCACAATGTTATAGTTTGTGCTATATATAGTACAAATTGCTATTTTAGCACAAAGTTTAACACATTGGATTTGAATATTTTGTATTTTGTGTTATAATATAACTATAGCACAAGATTTAGCACACAATTGGCATTGCCCTTATAAAGGCTCTTTACCTAAAATTATAAGGATTTGATCAAAAATCACACTCCAACAGCCTCCTAGTCACTCTCTAAAAATTTAAGATCCTCTTTTCATTCCTTATCTTTAAGGAATGCATAACCATTCCTTATCTCAATCCTATTAATTAAATGTTCATTTCCCTCATTTTTTCACATTTTGTTTCTTTCTCTTCCTTTCTCTCTCCTTTAAAAAATATGGATGAATATTGATTGTAATACTATAATAATAATAATAATAATAAGGAACCAAAATAAGAATTATTGTTGAAGTTCTCCTACCCTATAATATCTTAAATTACTAGGATCCTATTTATTTATATTATTTTTAAGGAATGTACTAGCACACTCTTGAAATTGCTCTTAGTCTTTTCTAATAGTTGTAAAGTCAAACTGAATGCACAATTTCCTAGTAGTGTTAAATTCCATTGCCCATGTTTGTGGTTAAGAAAAAGTGAAAAACACGAAACTCACTTGGGAAAAAAAAAGAGGACAAACATGATATTCCCTCCGTCCCAAAATACATGTTTCTTTTGAAAGATGAATTTGTTTCATTTTACATGTTCCTTTTCTTTTTTCAATACAAATTTAAGGTGATTTTCCAAAATAAGATAATGATCAAACTACCTTATTTTTCTTAAGAAGCTGCCCGAAATATTCATATACGGGGGAAGCCGCCTTTTTTACCCACGGAGTACGCATGTTGGTCATGCTTGGCTTGGAATACGCATTTCCAGAATGCGTATCTCAAGCCACGCATTCCCAGCATGCGTATTGACGTCAGCTGACGTCATTCTTTAGCAATGTGAACGGAGCTCAGACGGGGAAAAAATCGCCTGAAAATCGCCTCCTCCCATCCAGCACATTCGGATCACCTCCACAACAACTGAGCACATCAAAATGATGTCCAGGTCTTCCTCTACATCTTTTCATATTCCTTTGTTGAGTTTTGGCCCCGCAGGGACGTGTACAAGACGATCAGAAAATCAAATCGGAAACAATTTTCGTTTTGTGCCTTTTTAATTCGGCAACAGAAATCGAAATTGAGAATTATAGGGTTGTAGAGGATGAAACAACGATTCATTTGGTATGTAGTATGCAATTGTTCGATGCATGTAGAACGCACACGAAGTGGTTGAAATAAGCGAGCAAAAAACGTCCGACGACGGGGAAGAGGACGATGAACAGTGACTTCGAATACGCATCTTCAGAATGCGTATCCAGCCCCATGCATTATCATAATGCGTATTCTTGGTTACTGTTCATGTTTCCTGAATTGATTTTAACGAAATGCACGCACTGCTAACATGCATGGTCCTTGGCCACGCATTTTTGAAATGCGTATACCCTATACGCATGCCAAAAATGCGTGGCCCGTGGGTAAAAAGGGTAGACGGTTCCGAAAATAGGCATTTTGGGCAGATGGATTAGAAATGTGGGTAGTTTGGTATCTCACCCTTCCAAAATTATCCCTACATTTATTATATCTAAACTTTGACTTTTTTTCAAATTTAACACTATTCTCATTTTCCAATGTATTAATTAAGGGTATTAGTTGAAAAATATTACTCCCTCCGTCCCAAAATAAATGTCCCTTTTATAAAAAAAATTGTCCCAAATTACATATCCCCCTCTTCTTTCTGTGAGATTGAAAGGTTGGGCTAATTTTTTGGTGCTAATGTGAAAAATTCGTAGAAATTTTTCTGGTTGCGTTAGCTGTTTTGTTTTTGTGTTTCCCGGAGTTCCAACGGTCGGATCGCCCTGAATTTTGGATAGCGTCTTCCTTACTCATGTATCTAAATTCTGAACGGTGGAGATCGGATTTGGAGGTGCAGAAGGCCTGTTTATTGAGGTATGGGCAGAAGTTTTTGCACCACGGTGTGGATTAAGCTCTCCGTGGTGAGGCGACTTGGAGCGGGTATTTTTGGCCCAAAAGTGTTTTTGGGTTAATTCTTAGACTAGGCCCATAGTTAATATGATATGTAAACGGTAGTGAATTAGCCAGGTTTTAATGCTTGTGATATTGTATACAGAAAACATAAACGTATTAATATATACAAGAAAAAGGCTCTTTCACTTGGCCAACAAATTCCTTCTTCTTTGTGTGTTTACTTTGATTATTGTCTTGTTATAGCTTATAACTTGTGGTCGTAGTCTTCTCTTTGGGTTGTTATTCCGCTGCGTCAAGTGTTGTCCCTTGTTTGGGACCTTACAATTGGCATCAGAGCTAGAATCAGATTTGGGTGGTAAAGCTCCGATTTGAGGTGTTTCTGGGTTGAGTCTTGTGTGGTGCACACAAGGTGTTTGGTGAAATTCCTGAGAGAGACTGGTTGTGTAACAAGTTAGGAATGGCTTCTACAGGCGGTGTAGTCAAAGTTGGGAAGTACGAGATAGAGAAATTTAATGGGAAGAATGATTTTTCCTATTGGAGGATGCAGATGAAGAATTTGTTTATCTCGCAAAAGTTACACAAAGCTTTGTCGGGTAAGGCAAAGGGGGGCAAGGATATGTCGGATGAAGACTGGGAAGAATTAGATCTCGAAGCACGGGCTTCAATCCTGTTATGCCTCGAGAGAGATGTTGCATTCTTGGTTGATGGCGAGAAAACGGCTGCGGCTGTTTGGATAAAGTTGGAGTCCAACTTCATGACGAAGACTCTAACTAATCGGATCTATTTAAAGTCGAGATTATATACTTGCAAGATGGAGGAAGGGTCATCTATCCGGGACTACATCAACAAGTTTGATAGGTGCATATCAGATTTGAAGGATATTGATGTGGAGGTAGGTGATGAAGATCAAGCACTTTTGTTACTTCTTTCGTTGCCGAAGTCATATGAGAACCTTGTACAAACATTGATGCTTGTGGGTGACACTCTTACGATGGATGATACTAGAACTTCACTTTTAGCGGATGATCTTCGGAAGATTGCAACTAGTAGTATGAATACTAGTGGTAATAATGAGCAGGCACAAGGTTTGTTTGTAAGGGGTAGAGGCAATGATCGAGGAAAAGGTGGGAGAGGCAAGTCTAAGTCAAATTCTAGACCTCCTGCAGAGAGAAAGTGCTACAAGTGTGGTGAGCCTGGGCATTATAAAGCAAATTGTCCTAATAAAAGGGTTGCTTGGAAGAAGAACAAGAACAACGAGGATACCAGAAAAGTTCAAGAGAAAGACGAGGTTGGTTATGCTTCAGAGGAAGGGGGCAGTAATGATTGTTGTTCTGTCACATGTGAAGGAGAAATCACAAACAGGTGGATTCTCGATTCTGGTTGCTCTTACCATATGTGTCCAAATCGGAATTGGTTTACAACTTATAGAGGCGTCGAAGGTGGAACCGTAGTTATGGGGAACAACCATGCTTGTAAAACGGTAGGACTTGGTTCTATAAGGATTAGGATGCATGATGGAGTGGTAAGAACGTTGACGGATGTGAGACATGTCCCTGAATTGAAGAAAAACCTTATTTTTATTGGTGCTTTGGATTCTGGTGGGTGTAAAATTGTTACACAAGACGGTGAGATGAAAGTTGTTCGTGGTTCTTTGGTTGTGATGAAAGGCATATCTCGAGGAAATCTTTATGCACTTTTGGGTACAACGGTGACTGATAGTGTGGCGGTTGTAGCTACTGGCAGTGGTGGAGACCCATCACTACACCAAATATGGCCTTCAGTAACCAAAAAATTATGTTACCTTAGGGTGCTAAAATGTTACTATAGACCCATTTTTGGGCTAAGGTAACATAAATTATAAGTTACAATTTTCGATGTTACCCTAGGGTACCTAAGGTAACATATTTCACCCCTAGGGTAACATGCCCTATTGGTTACCTTAGAGGTCTACTGTAACATAAAAATGACATATTGCAACATAAAATTCGGTTACCTTAGGGTGCTTCAATTTTTTAAAAAAGTGGGGCCACCAGTGGGCCCCACCAGTGGACCCCACTACTGGGCCCACCAGTGGGCCCCACTATTGGGCCCCACCTGTGGACCCCACTACTGGGCCCCACCTGTGGACCCACCTGTGGCCCCTATTTTTTAACCAGGCTAATGTAACACTTTAACAGTCTAATGTAACACTTTGACAGGCTAATGTAACACTATAACAGTCTAATGTAACACTTTGACAGGCTAATGTAACACTATATCAAAAAAAACAATTGAACAGCACCTCTTTAAAAGTGTACAATTCCAAAATACCATTCAAGCACAATGAACCACAAAGAGATCAATCTCAACATCCAAACAAACTTATAAATTCTGATTCAACATCCAAACAAACTTATAAATTCTGATTCAACATCCAAACAAAACAAACTAATTTAACATCCGAATTAGAATATAAAAGCTAGTTAACATCCATAAGTACTTTTACATCCCAATTCTAAGTTAAATAATGTACTAGAAGCTTAAACTTAGAAAGAAGTGATACTAGAAGCTACTGCCTCCAGTGATAGGTGTACCATCATCAGCTTCACTTGTAGCAATTGCACACAACTTCTCGACATCAACTGTTATGTCCGGGTTGGCCTCTCCAAGTTTTTTAAGTGCAAATACCAAGTTCCGTTGCATCTTCTGTTCAAATTCAGACTCGACTTTCTTCATTTTCTCCTCCACCTCAGAAGCGAGGCTTTCCTTAATCCTTGTGGTCAGCTCTTTCACATATGTTTCTGTTGGCGGATTAGAACAACTGCTCACTCCTGACTTAAAGCATCTTCCTTTTAGCCAATTAGGACCATGTTTTGCACCAAGCTCATCAGAAGCGGCATCTCCGATGGTGAGTTTTTTGGTAATATTGTCCTACAAAAGAAAACATAAAAGTCAACTGGTTAAACATGCATAAGATTACTTGAGTTCCTTTAAAAAAAAGATTATATTCTCCTGGTTAAACATGACAAGTCTCCTGGTTAAACATGCCAAGTCTCTGCAGTAGAAATCTAAATTCTAGTTGAAACAAACAAAGACCAAGAATCAGGTGTGTTCGGAAATTCACAGTTAATTTATTTTAGTCTACAGAGTACCTGATTTTCTGTCTGTAGGAAGGCTACTATAAGAGACTTGTGTGGTGAGAACTGGGAACATGGTAGGAAACTATCAAATATAGAAACAGTTCCAGATTACACATTATTAACAGCATTTTCCCACTGATTTCACAATGATAGTATCAGGAAAGAGTTAAAGTATACCAGAAGTTGGCATGTTAAACATGCATAAGATTACATAGTTAATTATAATATTCTCCTGGTTAAACACACCTGGTTAAACATGCATAAAAGAAAACTTGTGTATATATAGATGGGCTAACAGACAACATTTAAAGCCCTAAGCCACACATAGTAATATCAACTTTTCTTACAGAACACAGATAATGTCAACAATATATATAGACAACCATATGTAATGTGACCATGAAATACTTACAATTTTTTTTGTGATTATTTCAGGATTGGTCTTGTAGATACGTCCTTCAACTCGCTTTCGAGTTTCAACAAAAACCTCTGCATCACATGGTTCAAGCTCATCTGCCACAGCTTTTTTTTTCTAGTAAAAAAAATGAACACGAATAAATGAGCAACATTGTGGTATTACTTTGGACATAAACAATGAACAAGTTAAATCGAACAAGAAAATTCAGTAAACAAATAAAAACCTCTACATCACATGGTTCAAGCTCATCTACCACTACTTTTTTTTTCTAGTAAAAAAAATGAACACGAAACAGTAAGCAACATTGTGGTATTACTTAAGACAGAAACAATGAACAATTCAAATCGAACAAAAAAAATAATGTTAACAAAAAATTTAAATAAAATAATCACATACCATCTTATACCGACGTTGTGCAAAACTTTTTGGACCAAGAGTGTGAGTGTCAACATATTTTTTACGGCTTGCTGCATTTTTCTTCGCTCTCTCCTATGGAAAATAATGAAAAATGATGTAATTATGTTTTCGAGAGAGCCTAAATGCTTAAAATCGGTATATATACCTGAACACTCTCATCATTCCAATATTCCAAAAGCAGTTTGAAAGTCTCGAGTGCAATGTCATCTGGTCTATTAGCCAACCTCATTTCATCATTTTCATACGCTGTAAAATGATTTTCCTTGATTCGACTCTTGTACACCTTCCAATATGAATGAATTGTCTCGAGCGCCCAATTTTCCAACTCATCGGGAATTATATATCGTTCCTTACAAAAATCAATAAGAACAAATAAATAAAACCCTCAAACCTAATCAGTTTTTAACAAATTATCCTCACCTAATTAAATAACAAGTAACGATAAAAATCGATATGTGGTCATAAATTACCTTGACATGATTCCACATAGCCTGCCTCAAGTTTTTCGAAACATGGCGCCAACTAACATAACTTAGCAACACACGACGCTTAGCAAGTGTTCCAAGGTAGGAACTTAATTCTGATAGTACTTTGTCATTTTCGGCAATAGGCTGGAAATCGTCATTCATCCCGATGACAACTCTCTTGTCAAAGCTTCTCATGTGAACAGCATCCATCCTGGTTTTTCCTCTCAATTTTTTAGGAACTGGATCTGCAAGATTTTGTGAAACTAAAATAGATATGCTTCTGTTGAAATGAAGATATAAATAGATATGCAACGAATAATATATATCAGGCAAGATATTTTCCTCGACAACCTTCTTACTTGCACTTGCTCCAGCTTTTTCTTGTCCCCGAGCTTTCTCTTTTTCAGATTGTTCTCTTTGGCGTTTCCGCATAGCCCTCCAAGCATCCATTGAACCTTGTCCTTCATCTGGATG
The DNA here is from genome assembly GCA_037693485.1 of Kitagawia praeruptora. NCBI lineage: Eukaryota > Viridiplantae > Streptophyta > Magnoliopsida > Apiales > Apiaceae > Kitagawia > Kitagawia praeruptora. Next base: position 45,652,634 of record CM075345.1, on the reverse strand, counting down.
TGGAGATATCTCAGATTCCACAAATTGACATGTCTCATCCTTCTCCATTGCTTCTTCATTTGCAGGTTTGGGTGTTGAATTGGTTCGGGAACGTGTTGTTGGTGCCCGTCCCCGAGCAAGCTTTTTCTTGTTTGTCTTCTTTCTACCCTACAAAATACAACCACTTAGGTACAAAATAATATGATTCTAGTTATAATGCAGGAATAAATACAAACATCTAGCTACGACACACCTTTGGTGGAGTCACTGATGCATCACCGTCACTATTTGCATCATGTCCTGTATCCTGTCCCGGATCATAATCGGCACTAACATCTTGGGACACATCATTTCCATTGCCCTTCGGTCCATTATTGTTTTCTTTCGCTGACAGTGAAGGTAACAGCTGGTAAAGAACTTGATTATTATGTTGGATTCTTACCATCCTTTGTTTTTCATAATCTGTTATAGGTGGAGGGGGTGGGATGATGGTCCTCTTGCTCTGCATATAAAGATTGGAAACAATTATATAAGGTAAAATTTTTCTGGAATAATAAAATTGAACAAGAAAGGTAAAATTGAAGACATCTAACCTGAACCTCATTTTCTCCCATTGTTTCATTTTCCCGTGGACTGGAACAATACAATTTTCTTTTGGCAGTCATAGGTCTCTGCATCACAGGTGTATCAATGGATTTTCCCAATTTATTCAGTCGTGGTGACTTTCGAGTACCATCTTGTGGCCACTTCTCTGAACCCATCTGCTTCACTGTGTGCTTCCTCTGCTGTTGTAGTTGATGAGCCGTTGTGAATTGGTGCTTAGGGGGTTTTTTAGCTACAAAAGTGCAAGGGTAGTTACACAATAGTTAAGTGAAATAAATTAGACAGTATGCAAGAAGTTACCAGTACCAAGAAGTTAACCATATAAACATTGTACCTGTAAGTAGATTTATAGGTCTTGGCCTCATAACCACATGCGGCTGCATTTTTTTGATTGGATGCACACTCATGTCAATGACATTATCAATGTAAAAATCAATATGGTCATTGCTTTTAGTTTGGTCAACTACTCGATTAAGTTCCAAGTCACTCGTCAGCAACTTCCAATCACCAGAATTCTCTGCCATTACATAAATTCCTCCAATTTCTGAATATTTAAGGTCATCGTGGACATGCCCATGAGTACGGTATATGAAAATTTTTCAGTATCGACACCACGTACAACAGTCTCTGTCCCACCAGTATATCGTGTACTCTGGAATTCACCTTGATGGTGGAATCTGAGATGAATAAATTTTTCCATATATCCTGAAAAATAATTAAGAATGGAAATTACATTAGAGTAAGAACAGAGTGCACATAGCTAATATGAAAAACAATAAGTAAATGTCAAGTTAACAGAGCAAGTAATCGGTTACCACATGGTGTTACATAAATAATGATTACATTAACATTAAGAATGCAGCTTACCACATTAAGTACACAACAAGTAAATGCGGTTCAATTTACCACATGCGAAAAAGTAGTAACTAGCTAGTTACTAGTATGTTAGGAATGCTAGATAATTAACTTAATTAATTAAAGGTTCAGTGATTACAAAAGACAATTGAACATTAACATATTGCATAAAAACATCTAGATTTAGAAAATTATGCAGGTTTTTCGACTACGTCGCTCTCGATAAGAACATGTCTAGTTGGAACATCATCCCTAGCCCATGTATCCTCATTGTCTTGAACTTCAATTTCTGATCCAAGTGGTGCATCATGTAAAAGTGCTTCATCTTGACCTTCATCTTCATCTTCCACATCACACCAGTCCCTTGGTAGTTTCTTGATGACATTATACTTCATCTTTTCAACTGGATCTTCTAAATAAAATACATGTTGTACTTGTGAAGCCAATACGTATGGATCAGATTTATGGCATAATCGATTAAAATTCACTCATGTCATCCTATATAAATCCTTTTCTTCTTGGTACCAACAACACTTAAACAACACTACAACTAATTTTCCCCAATAATCAAGTTCTACTATCTCTTCAATTGCTCCATAGTAATTGACATCACCGACCTTTGGTTTATCATCTTTTGAGCTTGCAAAACTGGTCGTCAAAGACGTCAAAAAAACACCACTATTTTGTGTTGTGCATCTAGCATCCCGGTTCTTCGTGTGGTATCTGTACCCATTGATTACATACCCATTATACCTCTTAGCTGATCGATTAGGGCCCATTGCAAACACTTCTAATTCCTGTGAAATATTTCCTCTTTTGCCAACCTCTTCCTGCATCCAGTTCCAGAAGTCATCGCTATGTTGTTTGGCCCTTTTAAATTTTTTCAACTTTGTTTGACCATCAATCAAAGCTTTATGCTTCCTACAGAAAGTAGCTAGTTTAAAATTCTAGAAAAAAATGACTAATTATATAAAGAAACTAAGTTAGGAATTAGGAATTGAAACTTACGCAATTAACTCCTCTACTTCTTTGTTTCCAGAGTTGAATAGAATATAACGATGCATTTCCATCCACTGAGGTACTTCTAAATGTATAGCTTTTCCATTTTTATTTTTTCTTGTACCAGTATGGTATTGCAACTTTTCTGGACAACCTTGAAGTTTTCCAGGCTTGGTAATATCACCTGATCCGGCATTGTCACCCAAGAATCTTGAACAAAATGTCAAGCATTCTTCTGCAAGGTAACCCTCGGCGATAGAACCCTCAGGTTTACTTCTGTTTCGTACATATTTTTTTAACTTGCATAAATAACGTTCAATAGGTCACATGGAACGAAGGTGTGCTGGTCCACCATAAGCTAGTTCGCTGCATAAGTGAACCAACAAGTGGAACATTATATCAAAGAAAGCCTGTATAAATATTGTCTCAAATTGACAAAGTACTTCCACGATTTCTTGTTGTAGCCTGTTCACCTCACTTAAGTCGATCATTTTGCTCCAAACACTTCTCAGAAAGGCCCCTAATCTGATTAAAGGGGTGGCAACTGCAGGCTTCAGTGATTTTTTAACAGCAAATTGCAATAAATGGTGCAACACAAAATGTGCATCATGACTCTTATAGCCTGAGACTTTCCTCTCCTTAGTATTAACAAACCGAGCGATGTTAGATGCACTACCATATGGCAATTTGGCATTTTTCAGTACCGAGCAAAATCGATCTTTCTCATCATTCGTCATGTCAAATATGGCACCTCTGATTTCAAGGTATTTCCCATCACTAGATAAAACAGGATGAAGTTCCTTCCTGATGCCAAGTTCTTGCAAATCTTTGCGAGCATTGACATGGTCTTTTGACTTTCCAGGAATATTCAGTAAAGTTCCAAGTATGCTCTCACAGATGTTATTCTCGATATGCATAACATCGAGGTTATGCCGATGTAAGTTCTGACTCCAATACGGCAAAGTGAAAAATATCGACTTCTTCTTGAAAGGGGAATCAACCTTTTTAACTTTTTTTTTGGCCTGGGACCTTCTTTTTCTTTCCAAACTCATTTTGAAAATTCGACAATAATATTTATACGTATGTTCCAGTTAAAATTTCAGGAGGCTTCCCCATCTCGATTTGACCATTGAACCTATTTTTATCGAACCTCCACTTGTGTCCTGGATCAAGAAATTTCCTATGGCACATGTAGCACACTTTTTTACTATGTTTTAGGTATTGTGAAGAAGTCTCGTAATTGCATACGGGACAACCTAAATACCCCTTCGTGCTCCAACCGGATAACATTGCATATCCCGGAAAATCGCTGATTGTCCATAAAAGACTTGCACGTAAGTTGAATGTCTGATCAGCAGAAGCATCGTATGTTTCTACACCCTCATCCCATAACTCTTTCAACTCGGCTATTAGAGGTTGCATGTACACATCAATGCTATTCTTAGGGGATTCAGGACCGGAAATAAGCGTTGACAGAATTAGGTTTTCTGGCTTCATACACAACCAAGGAGGCAGGTTGTAATTTACCAAAACTATTGGCCAAGTACTATGATTTATGTTCATCGAACGAAAAGGATTGAATCCATCCGATGCTAGACCTAGTCTGATGTTCCTATTTTCTGACGAGAAAAGGGGATAAAGTGCATCCATCTTCTTCCAAGCCTCCGCATCAGCAGGATGCCTAAGTTTCCCATCCTTTTTACGTCCAAGTGCATGCCACGACATCAGTTTTGAATAGTCTTTGTGCATAAACAATCTCTGCAGCCTTGGCCTTAATGGAAAATATCGCATCACATTTGTCGGGACTTTGCGAGGCATCTTCTTCGTTTCATTGTCATCTGGGCTTGTCGTTCCAACCATAACCCACCTTGAAGTTTCACAGGTTCTACATTCTTGTTCGTTTTCATTTTCACCCCAATAAAGCATACAACTATTTGGACACGCGTGTATCTTTTTATAATCGAGACCTAAATCTCTAATTATATTCTTAGCAGCGTTGAAAGACAGGGGAATGTCTGCCTGTAGAAAAGCTTCTTTGATCAATTGTAGTATTTCCCCAAACCCTGACTCTGTAATTCCATGAACACACTTCAAGGAATAAAGTCGGACAATGAAACTTAACTTAGAAAATTTTGTACAGCCTTGATATAAGGGAAGTTTTCCCTCTTCCAGATGTCTATTAAATTTCTTAGCATCAGCGTTTGGTCCATTAGTACAATGCAACATCTCTACTAGATTATCTCCAAAATCAATATCGTTCTCCATATTTACATCCTCGTCATTACGTGCACGATCAGGGACAAGATGTTTTGAAACTTCTACAATCCAGTTTGCATACAGGGAAAAAGGACTGCTGCATATAAGATGATCGTAGACAACATCTTGTACATGCCACTTGATGTTCTTACAGTTCTTGCAAGAGCATAGCATTTCGTCACCTACAGCCACTTGGGGGAATGCATTTTCTATAAACGCTTTTATCCCTATCATATACTCTTGTCTATACTTTGGAAGGTTTATCCAAATATTAGGCATGTCGTCCATCACTACAGTTATGACAACTCAAAATGTCATAAAATATAAGTACACTCTAGGCTTACAAAAGATTAGGCAATTAAAACTTATAAAAGCTAAACATAGATATCTATCTGAAGAGCTACCTTAGGCCTTGTCGTAAGTTTACAAATCTAATCATTATTACATACGTATACTCATGAACGACAACAATTAGCTAACAAATCTGAATACAACAACATTGGTTTTACATTACTACTTAAACTATATTAATGATAAAAACAGTCAAAACTGAAAATCATAGCAAAATGACAACACTAGCAAACTTCAGCTTTCTCGTATTGAAATCTACCAATATAACAAACATTTACGATACCAAAAAGTTAATAATACAATAAAAAATCATCAAAACTCAGTGTTTAAGTTCACACTCACTGATTCAATTGCAAAAATGAACAAACTAGAAACCCTAAGTGTACTTGCAGAAAAAATACAATCTTACCAAATTCAACCACATATATAATCAAGTTTATCAAGTTAATTAACACACACACACACACGCACATAATAGTTAATTCATACACACACACATAATAGTAACAGAACATATAGGCTTACACAGAGGCTTACAAAAAACACAGGCTTACAAAAACAGAGAACAAACATAGAGGCTTACACACATAGGCTTACACACCAAATCAACATCAAAATGAAAAAACAGAAAATACCTAATTGGAGAAGAAGCCCTAATTGCAATCTGAGAAGAAGCCCGAAGCCTAATTGCTGAGAAGTGTTAAGCGAAAAAACAGAAAATCTCGTCTTTAAAACAGCTCTCGTCTTTGGGTGGAGAAGTCGGCTTTGCTGTGCTCGTAGAAAGTAAAGTGATTTGGGGAAAGTAAAGTGACCTAATCTATATCCCGCTCAACCGAAACAACACTACGCCATAGATGGCCTATAGCAACCCCCAAACTGTGTTACCATAGACCCCATTTTGAAGTTACCATAGGCCAAAATAGGGCTATGGTAACACCTCAGCTGTGTTAGGTTCTCAGCAGTAACTATAGATATCTAAGGTAACATCAAAACACAGCCTAAGGTAACATATCAAATGTGGTTACTAAAGACCTCTATAGCAACATCTTAAATACTCTACAGCAACATAGTTTGTGTGTTACAATAGAGGATATAATTTTGCACATGGACAACGGTGGGGCCCACATATAGATGGGGTCCACAATCTATTGTAACACCCTCTTTTACCAATTGTAACACATTGAGTGTTACATAATTAAAATCATTTATAACTAATTTTAATAACAAAAAAAATTATGACATTTAAATATTACATTTTCCATTAAAAGAAATCAAGAACCAATTTAATTACATTATTTCAATAACATCATCTAGTACAAAACCAACCAAGTCATCCAAAAATATCTACCAACACTAGCTAATGAACAAAATTTAAAACATACAAGTACTAGAGCTAATAACATGGTAAATCTCTAAACTATATGTAATCTGTGCTTAGTTCCTATTATCTTTAATTTCCATCTCCCATGTCTTCACAAGGTTCTGCACTTCTTCCAACGAAATAAGACATCAGTTTTCTTCACAGGCTGCTTCAAGTTCTTGTCTACTATATCTCACTACATCCTTTAACATCCCTGGACAACAAAATAAGACATCAATTTTCTATGAACAAGTCTATAAACAAGTGCACAGCAGTTTCCACATTTTGGTCGGATCGAAAGCTTGTAACTGAACAACGATTCATTTTTAATTTACCTATCCCATGAATTCTTATTATGCTGGGATTTACAAGAACATCCAAATGTTTGTTGCTTGTTAGTAGTCTACAGACCTATAAACAGTAATATCAGGCTAGTACATACAACTAGGCCAGAAAATACAAAAAGCTAGAAGCCAAGTACATGTGAGCTCCTTACCATAGATGATAATGCTATTTCCTCGCAAAAAAATTACAACTTCTTCTTCAGCTATGCAGCAGTCAACTTGTTTAAAAAGGCACTGAAGTTGACAGGGAAACCAAATAATTGTAAACTACTCACCAACATAAACATGACCATAAAACGAAGCAAAAAAAAGTGCTGGAGTGTGTACCATTTGCAATAAATGAAGCTGGAGTCTGGATTGGATCCCTTGTTTCCGATGTACTATCGAGACAATAATTGAGTTCGAGAAACTGCAAAAAAGCTTCTGTCTGAGGGTTTCGATGATGTCCTACAGATAAATGAAAAATAAAATTACGTCACTTAGATTCTTAGCATATGTCTGTGAGCTAAAAGTCCAACTATGCTGTAATGTTAAAACGTTTAAACTTTATAGCTCATTATAACAGCCCAAAATGATTGCTAGCATTTATGTGGAGGCGTGGGACTATTATGAAACAAGTGTCGAAAAATATATAAGAAAAAAGTTCACCATAAAATGCATATAGTAGGTCGTCTTGTTTCCAGAGAGCCGATGTCAAGGCAGACTTCTTTACCAGCATTATTCACAAATCAGAACTCTACATTGGACCGTCTTTGCATAAGAAGTCGAGTTACCCAAATAGCTTTTGCTCTCCCTACAGATATTCCACATATAACTTTATATTAAAATTATATGTCGAAAAGACAGGGTACTAAAATTAAAACGGTACTAAGCAGTGCAAGTCGATGCCTGCTGGAACCACTCCTGCATTTAACTGATTCCTCACAAACTCCTCCTGGCTGTTTTCTGCATTAATTCTGAAAATTCCTTCTGCCTGTACATGCATCCAAACCAGACATTTAAAGATGATAGATCATGAAATTTAGTGATAGTTAATACAGAAATTACAGCATTAACGTAATAAATATGTTAATATTTAGAAAGAGCACAGAGAGAAATAATATATCACCTGTAATCCTCCTTGAGCATACAGACGTTGTTGCATCAACAAAAGAATTGTTGGCACACTATTTCCTCTATGATCATATGATAACTGCATAGAGTCTGTTGATATCCAAAAACAGTGGTGCTGCAGATGAAAAGAAGAATAGTCAAAGGTATATTTTAGAAAAAAAAAAAAAATGTTACCCCACCCATTCAAATGTGCAACTTGTAAATCAATGATTAACTAGAAAACACAAACAATCTCAGTGAGATTGTTAATATGCATACAAGGAAAATATTAAAAACGTCTTTAGAGCATGAAAATTATAATTGCAATTTAATTCTAGGTTTCACCCTAATGCAAGCACGTCCACCATTTCACTATAACACATTGGTAGAGTTCAACACCGCTTAAATTAACTTTCAAAATGATATACACAAAAGATAAAATAAGAAATGATGCATTACTAGGTTGCTGTGATCTTCCATAAGCATTGAGTAAAGACGTGAAAGCCAATAATACGACATGCACATTTTACTATAAAAAGATCGCAGTTCATGTTACTATGATGGTGCACATTTTCGCAACATGATGTCTACTATACTCCCCCTTATTATACGAGGTAAATAAGAGAATCTACCTTGCCAAGGAATTCGTAAGTGTGAATCCGGTTACAGGCAAGTCAATGAAGATTATGTTGGCGAACTGAGAAAATTATATATCCATCACATACAAAGAATAAGTAAAAAATAAATGCTGGTTAAAAGCAGAGCTTTAGTTGCAAAGTCAATATCATGTGTACTTATTGTACCTTTGTCCAAGAGTATGGATTCAATTGCAAATCTGGGATATATCCAACTGCTTTCGTATATAAATTTACAGATCACATCTGCGCATGAGATACAAGCAGTTAAAATACAAAACAAAAGTTAGACACATACCCAACTCCTTTTGAACGTCTGGAATTTCGGTCCATGATCAGCCGAACATCCCTAACCTGTATTTAACAAAACAAACTTATTAATAGGTAGATATGAATCCAAGGCGAAAGAATAAGAATAAGAGAATGAGGGAGAGAGAGAGAGAGAAAGAGAGAGAGAGAGAGAGAGAAGAGAAACGATTATAAAGTGAGAGTTACACTTAAAATTGAAACCAATTGAAGATCGAACCTGAATTTGCTGCAACCCGAATCAAAGCTTAAACCCTAATTAGTGTCGAACCCGTTCAATTGAACCCAAACCCAGCTTGAATCCTAATTAGATTGAGAGAAACTAGTGAGAGAACTGAGAAGCCTAATTACAGTGAAAGAGATGAGAGAGTGAAGAGTGAGTATATGAGTGTCTGAATTTGACCCAATTTGCTTTGCCGCTCCCGTAATATTTCAATTTTCATCGCCCGCCCTGATAATTCACTAGTTTCAGTGTTTGGTGTTTTTTATTTTTTTTACTTTTTGATATGCCTAAATCTTATACTTTTTTTATTTTAATTGGTTAATATTAAAATTGTTGCATTAAATTTATTATGTTAAGTAATTTGTAATAATTGAGTTATCTAAAATGGTTACTTTTTACGATAAATTTTTTAATAATTTAATCAAAATTCATTAGTAATTTTCATATACTACATCATTCATATATATTCAATTTAAATTTATTGAAAATATTCTAATATTTATCAAATATAAATAATTCATTTATTTGGTGGATTTTTGCTCTCTATAGAAATGTCTTCAATAATTTTAATCAAAATTTAATAATATTTGAATATTACTTTATTTTAGAAATCTTTATATTCTAAATTTATTAAAAATATTTTAAGATCTATAAAATATGAATAATTCAATTATTTGATGGAATATTACTTTTACAATGATAACTTCAATGATTTATTAAAATTAATTATTTTTAAAGTAAAATAATTATTAAATCATTAATTTTAAATTAAATAAAAATTTTGTTAATGAATACTCTATGGTAACACACCTCATGGTGTTACCCACTGTTAACACTTTTTATAACTAAAGTAACATACTTTTGTGCCTATGGTAACACCGCAATCAAAAGGTTGCGATAGGTAAAAAATTTGATAGCTATGGTAACACCCATAGTGGTAACACCCATGCCAAAAGGTTGCGATAGGCCATCTATGGCGTAGTGCAAAAACATCCCGCCCAGCCCAACAAAAATCCCCCCAAAACCTCCCGCCCAGCCCAACAAAAAATCCCACCAAAATATATAGTGATTTTTTTTTGTTTTTTTGTTTTTTTTTTGAAAAACTGTTTTTTTGTTAATAATATTTTATTAAAATACTTATAATTTAATTTAAAAAATTTAGTACACAAACATAAAGTATTTATTAAAAAAATAATAATTTTGATATTTTTTTATAAAAACTTTTTTATTCGATTTTTTTAAAAAATTCGAGAAAATTTTTAACAATTTAAAAAAAATCTTTACAAAAAAATTGTGAGCAGGATTTTAAAAAATTTATAATTTCTAAAAAATATTACAATTTCTGAAAAAAAATTACTTTTTGAAAAAAAATTAATTTTAAACAATAAAATAATTTTCCAACTCATTTAATAAAAAAGTTAACAAATTTTAAAAACTAAATTAACAAATTGTCAACTCTAATGTAACACGTACATATTTATGTTACATGCTTTAACACTTTCTAGCTAATGTAACATCATAGTTTTGGCTAAGGTAACATAAAAAACACAATGTTACCTCAAGATGTAAGTAGTATAGCTAAGGTAACATATTAGGGTAACATTTCTCCGGTAGGGGTTACGGTAGGCCATATATGGTGTAGTGCATGTGAATGCACTAGGTTATGGCATAGGCGGCTTGGGCATATGTCGGAGAAAGGTCTAAATTATCTTGGGGAAGAGGGTTTGTTGAAGAACTTGAAAAAGGCTTGCATGGATTTTTGTGAGCATTGCGTGTATGGTAAAGCACACCGGGTTCAGTTCAAGGCAAGTAAACATAGAAGCAGAGGTATATTAGACTATGTGCATACAGATGTTTGGGGTCCAGCTTCAATCACTTCCAAGGGAGGCTTGAGGTATTTTGTCACTTTTGTTGATGATCATTCTAGGTATGTTTGGGTGTATTTCATGAAACATAAGAATGAGGTATTCAACATATTCAAGAAGTGGAAAATAATGGTTGAGAACAGAACTGGTAAAAAGTTGAAGACACTGAGATCTGATAACGGTACAGAGTATACAGATGGTGCTTTTAAGGAGTTTTGTGATCAGGAAGGCATTGTTAGACACTGGACAGTCAGAAAAACACCACAGCAGAATGGGGTTGCGGAAAGGCTCAATCGCACATTGCGGGAAAAATCAATGTGTATGCGATCCTATGCTGGTTTGGGTAAAGAATGGTGGGCGGAGTCAATTAATACAGCTCGCTATATTGTCAACCGGTCACCTCATGCATCTCTAGATGGAAATGTACCTTATAACGTATGGTCTGGAAAACATGCAGATTATGGGAGACTTAGAATTTTTTGTTGCACGGCCTACTACCATGTTGACGAGGGAAAACTTGATGCGAAGGCCAAGAAGGCTATATTCTTGGGGTATGCAATAGGTACAAAAGGTTATCGTCTTTGGTCTATTGATGATTCTAAGTTTATAATCAGCAGGGATGTTACGTTTGATGAGGACACTATGGTAGCTTCTCCGAAAGCTAAGGTGACTAGTGGTGGTGACATTGAGACTTCTAAGTCTCAAGTGGTTGAGATAGAATCTGCAAGTCATCCAGGTTCTAGTCATGTTCAACAGGAAGATCATAGAGACACTCATGATGATGAGGATGATGAGTTTGAATATGAGACTATTGAGCAAGAAAATGTGCAGGCACGCGAACGACAACAGTTCGAGGAAAGTTTGGCTTCTGCTAGGCCAAAAAGGGCATACAAACAAGTTCAAAAGCTTGGGTCAGATAAGCCTTTGAAACACTACGGGCAGGTTAATGTAGTAGAGTATGCACTCTCGGTGGAGGATGATGAGCCTATTTCCTTCAAAGAAGCTATTCAGAATAGTAATAGTGAGAGTTGGTTGGCAGCGAAGGAAGAAGAGACGGAGACTCTTGAAAAGAAACAAACTTGGGATTTAGTCTCATTGCCTGCAGGGAGCAAGGTTCAACATTGCTTGGACTTGCTAAATATCATCCGTTGTTGAATGCCCTTCGGGGCGGTGTTGGGGTGAGGTGGAGATTTCACCCCATGGTGTGAACTACAGTGGCTTGATCCCGGTTAAGGGTACGTAGGCAGTTATGGTAATATGGCGCAGTCGGTTAGGGTTTACATATCAAGGCTTTCATGGTGTTCTCAGTGTTCGTCCATAATTTGAGGTTGATCAAATGATGTACGAGGTGGAGAATTGTGAGATTGAAAGGTTGGGCTAGTTTTTTGGTGCTAATGTGAAAAATTCGTAGAAATTTTTCTGGTTGCGTTAGCTGTTTTGTTTTTGTGTTTCCAGGAGTTCCAACGGTCGGATCGCCCTGAATTTTGGATAGCGTCTTCCTTACTCATGTATCTAAATTCTGAACGGTGGAGATCGGATTTGGAAGTGCAGAAGGCCTGTTTATTGAGGTATGGGCAGAAGTTTTTGCACCACGGTGTGGATTAAGCTCTCCGTGGTGAGGCGACTTGGAGGGGGTATTTTTGGCCCAAAAGTGTTTTTGGGTTAATTCTTAAACTAGGCCCATAGTTAATATGATATGTAAACGGTAGTGAATTAGCTAGGTTTTAATGCTTGTGATATTGTATACAGAAAACAGAAACGTATTAATATATACAAGAAAAAGGCTCTTTCACTTGGCCAACAAATTCCTTCTTCTTTGTGTGTTTACTTTGATTATTGTCTTGTTATAGCTTATAACTTGTGGTCGTAGTCTTCTCTTTGGGTTGTTATTCCGCTGTCTCTCCCTTAATTCAAACATGTATGATGCATCCGTCCAGCCCGTATGGCTTTTAAACTGAGCCCGTATGGCTGATTCGACTGAGCCCATATGGCTAATTCAAATGAGCCCGTATGGCTATTAAACTGAGCCCGTATGGCTAATAATCTGAGCCCTTATGGCTAATAATCTGATCCGTCTGACACTACTAACTTGCCCGTCTGGCTACTACTGTGCCCATCTCGTTCTGCATGGCTTTCAGCCACTCTATCTAGCTTGTTTTCTGCCTTCAGCAAGCTTCTCCATCATCGCCTCGTCTTCCTTGGCAGCCCCATACTACACATGCATCCCGTACTACACATGTAGCTTTGCCATCATCCTTCTGCAACGTCTACATGAAACTATCACTCTGCGCCTCCACCACCAGCGGCGGCTTCACCATCGCCTGGCGGCGGAACAACAAGACCTCGCTCTGATACCAAATGTAGATAATAACAATATAACAATATATGTATTAATTGTTTGATATGAAGATTAAGAAACAAATCACACAGATATGCTTACAATATACTTCTCATTAATATGAAAATAATAGGATTACATTGTTTAAAAAGGAAAAACTAACCATTACAAACTATGGATAAGAACGATGATTTGATATCATCTTATCTCTTATCTTATTCTTACGATATCATCTTATCTCTTATCTTATTCTTGCTGTTCAAGACAAACATATTATCTTATCTTATCTCTAAATCATGCTGACATATCAACATTTTATTTCCATAACTAAAATAACAGGATATATGTTTGAATTAAACAAAATATCCCAACAATTGTTGGGTGGTGTCAACCCAAGTACCACATCGAAGAGACAAGAGAAAATTCTCTTGTATTTAAGTAGCCAAATTAACTCCATTAGTATGAGGCCTTTTGGGAGTGACCCAAAAACAAATCCGTGCGGGCTCGGCCCAAAGCGGACAATATCATACTATTGTGGAGTTAAGGCTTGCTAGCGGCCCAACAAGGTTAATATGATATGTAAACGGTAGTGAATTATCTAGGTTTTAATGCTTGTGATATTGTATACAGAAAACAGAAACGTATTAATATATACAAGAAAAAGGCTCTTTCACTTGGCCAACAAATTCCTTCTTCTTTGTGTGTTTACTTTGATTATTGTCTTGTTATAGCTTATAACTTGTGGTCGTAGTCTTCTCTTTGGGTTGTTATTCCGCTGCGTCAAGTGTTGTCCCTTGTTTGGGACCTAACACTTTCCATTCAAATATCTCTACTTTCTATAAAAATTTAAGTCTAAATTTCCAAAATTATCCCTATATTTGTATTTTCAATGCTTGAGTTCTTTAAAACTTAACTCTATTCTCATTTTTCAATGAATTTATTAAGGTTATTTATTGAAAAACCTTATCCAACCAACCGTTTTCTTAATATGCGTCTTTTTTTCAAAAGAGACATGTAAATTGGGTCGGAGGGAATATTCAATTAACCTTTACCTTAATATATGTATTTTTTAGAAAAGAAGAATGTATTTTGGAATTGAGGGGGTACTCTTCAATCTTGTAATAAGTTTTTATACTAAACAAAAGTATCCATGTTACATTGAAATTGTAATACTCCCTCTGACTTTTTAATATCTATCTTAAACTTTTTTGCACCCATCATTTTAAAGTGTTTTGATCCTATAGTTAAAAATATTATTTTTAGTGAGAGTTTGGATGTGTTTGTTTCAACTAACAAAAAATATATATAATTTTTCAAAGTTTCCTTTTTGAATAAAAATATTCAAGATATTTTTTGAGTGATAGCCCAAAATAATCATTTTTGTGATTTAGTGGTCCAAAATATTGATTTTGAAAAAAATGACCCGAAATACCGATGGGATACGGAGTTTCGGCACCCGTATTAGAAGAATACGTTACACGGTCCACCGTGTTATGCATGATACGGAACACGGTCCACCGTGTTAGTGCTGCGCACCCACCTAACACGAGACACAGTACACCGTGTTATACAGAACACAGTACATCATGTACCGTATCATGGCCTGTTCCGGAAGACGATGTACCGTGTTATACCTCATATCACGGTGCACGGTTTACCGTGTCCCGTCAGTAAATCGGGCTTTTGCTTCTCGAGATGAAGTATTTTGATCATTCTTTCATATTTTGATCAGTTAGAAATGTTATTTTTTTAATTTTTCTCTATGAATAAAAATATTAAATTTTTTTATTTATAAAAAGAAATTTTTAAAAATAATATTTTTAATTATATGATCAAATCATCTTAAAATGAATGTCAAAAAGTTAAAAAGTAGATATGCAAATTTCTTTTTGATCAGTTAAAAATGTTATTTTTTTAATTTTTTCTCTATGAATAAAAATATTAAATTTTTTTATTTATAAAAAGAAATTTTAAAAAATAATATTTTTAATTATATGATCAAATCATCTTAAAATGAATGTCAAAAAGTTAAAAAGTATATGTGCAAAAACAAAAGCTACATTTATTTTGATATTCAAAAACGAAAGAAATATTTATTTTGGTAATCGATCATTTGGTTCATTATTATCTCAGAGCAAACACAATTAAAATAATAACTTTTTTTTTGATACTATATGGTAATGGTTGTTTCTTCTTTGCTTGAAGCTAACAATATCGTATAAATTATTGTGTTATGTAGAGAAATGATTTTCCATTTTCACACCAAAAATATATGATTTTTTGTAACAAACGTTTATCTAGTTAATATATACTCCTTCCGTCCCAAAATATATGTCCCTTTTATAAAACAAATTTGCCCCAAATTACATGCACTCCTCTTCTTTCCATACAAATATCTCTTCTTTCTATACAAATTTAAGTCTAATTTTCCAAAATTACCCCTATATTTGTATTTTTAATACTTGACTTCTTTAAAACTTAACTCTATTCTCATTTTTCAATGCATTTATTAAGGTTATTTATTGAAAAACCTTATCCAACCAACCTTTTTCTTAATATGCGTATTTTTTTCAAAAGGAACATGTAAATTGGGACGGAGGGAGGAAGTATATATATATATATATATATATATATATATATATATATATATATATATATATATATATATATATATATATAGGCCTTTGCTCCATAAAGAACACTCTTATATAAAGAACAATAAAGAACACTATAAAATCATTTATTCCAATAGATCCATTGGCCCCGCCAGGGGCACCCAATACAAAAAGTTCTTATTTTTTTAGGCTCTATCCATCCAGCAAAAAAAAAAAAAAAATTTGAAAATTTTACTGTTCATGATGACGTCACTGATGACGTCATCGATGAACAGTAAAATTTTCATTTTTTTTTTTTTTTTTGCTGGATGGATAGAGCCTAAAAAAATAAGAACTTTTTGTATTGGGTGGCCCCGCCAGGGGCAATGGATCTATTAGATATGAGGTGTTCTTTGTTGTTCTTTATTTAAAGTGTTATTTATGGAGTCCAACCCATATATATATATATATATATATATATATATATATATATATATATATTTAAAATGTAGAAATGTTAAGATTTTTTTTTTATCAATTAAACTATTATATAAGTTTTGCATTAAGTTTCTTCTTACACATAAGCATGTTGACACGTATCAACTTGAGAAAGATAGTTACTATCATTGTATAACATCCTTCAGAAAAATATGTCACTGTATAGCATCTATAATAACAGAAAATTTACAATCTAGGACAACAATATATAAAAAGTTGGTAACTATAATGGCCGTAAAAATGGTAATCGGTATAAATTGGTTGAGGTACCGATTTAAAATTAATTGGATATTATAATAATATTTAATATATTAACCAAATTTACAATTAAACATATAATTTTAACTAAATTCATGGAATTAATCGAAATTCAAAAATCGAATCGATTGGTTATCTTATAGAGAATTAATCAGGAATTAATCGGTTAAATCGGGAAATTTTAGAACCAGGACTATACATGTGTAATACTGTAGTTTTAGAAGAGATCAGATAAAATAATAATAAAAATATGTAAGTAACTAATATAATCTATAACATCTTAAATAAGGAAAACGCTCTTTTAGTAATACCATTTTGTACCAAATTCATTATATTATGGTTTCACCATATTCTATGTTATTTTTTAGAAAATAGAATAAAAATAAAAATCCTATTAAAATTATTATTCTTTTATATTTAATTTTTTTAATAGATACCAATTTCTTCTAGAATACTACGAATGTTTTTTTTAAAAAGAATTAAAAATAGAATTCTAATAATAATTATAATTTTTCTGTTTATAATTTTTTTACTAGAAAAATACCAACAAATAGAGATTAAAATAATAAGAAATAAAAAATTCAATCTAGGATTACTTGATATAAATTTTGTAAAACACTAATAAATACGTAGATCGTATAACATTTTATAAAACACTACGAATCTATAATCTTTTATTAATAAATTCGTGTTTAATGGTAGTTTGGTAACAAATTTGGTTACACCCTAGATTCCTATTTCCCCTAAAATTCATATTATTTTCTAAAAATATTGTTTGGAATTTTTTATAATTATAATTCTACTATAATCTTACTAATTGTACAAATAACATATCTATTATAACCTTGTATGTTATGTTTTCTTGATTGTCTTAAAATAATTTAAAATTAATAATAAATAAAATCTATATGCCTATATTAATAAGCAAAACCACTTTTAATGTACTACTTATACTAAATTTGGTTCGCACCTTATTTTGGTTTCACTCCTACAATCCTATTTTCCCTAAAATTCTATGTTGTTTTTATAAAATAAATAAATAAAACTATGAATACATTTGTTGATTTAGGGTGACATGCTTATCCAGAACAAACAAAACCCATTTTTAATGATACTTCGGTACCAAAATTTGGTTTCACCATGAGATTTCTATTTCTTCTAAGAATGTAAAGTATTGTTATAATTATAATTTTTTATTATTACTCTATTCAGTTCACGAGTAACGTATTTATCATAATCATGTACATTTTTACGTATGTATCAGAATTATTGTAATTTTGATATAATTACAATTTTTTGTTATACACTACTAAGTTGCATAAATAACATTATTTTCTTTTATGCTTTGACCATTTTTAAAGTATTTTTTATAATAAATAAAACAATTTTTATAAAATTTTAATGAAAAAATGATCAACTTAAATAAATTATCTCAACCCGTGCTTCGCACTAGCTATTAAATATGTAAAACCTTACAAATATGTTATGTTTGTTAAATGGCTTCATATATTAATTTTTGTGAGGAAGAAATGTAAAAACAAAAATGACTGAAAAATTTGAGAAAAAATTATACATATCTTCGAATATATATATATATATATATATATATATATATATATATATATATATTCGAAGATATGTATATATCTTCAAATATATACATATTTGAAGATATATACATTTGAAGATATATATTCGAACAAAAACTGGATTTTTGGAGGGACTTAAAATCCCTCCAAAAATCCAGTTTTTCTTATGGTGCTACAGCACGAATTCCCTTCCCACATCGTTTATGTTATCTACGAGGGTTAAAGATAGCTCAATTCCAAACTCATGCAGTAGATGTTCGGTTCATGTAGAAACGCAAGATCACCTCTTTTGGGATTGTGAAGATTCTAAATGGGTTTGGGATTTTCTTAGAAGTTGGTGGAGCATCAATTTCTCTAAGGACACATGTTGGAAATCATTATCAAAAATAAGAAGTCCCTCTGTGCGAATGGCTTGGGGGATCACTATTTCAGCTACTCTATGGTCTATTTGGTTACATAGAAATCAAATACTCTTTGAAAAAAAACGAACTAGTAAAGAATCACTGAAGATTCTCATCAAATTACGTTCTTTTAAATGGTGTGAGGTGTCTGAACTAGTTGATTTTGAGATGCAAAATCTTTGGGATGTCAATCCAATAGGCTCTATTCTCCTCAACTGCAACTCAACAAATAAGAGCCTGTTTTATGAGCACGCAGACATGATTGGTTTGGTGGATGCTTCCTGGAAGAAATCTAAAGAAGGATTAATCTTTGCAGGAATTGGAGGCTATTTAACAGATGTTGCAGGCAATATTCTATTCATTTTCTCAGGTCCATCAGGTGCAACCTCCATCCTTTCATGTGAAACTGAAGCTCTAGATTTTATATTGAACCACATTATCAATTCTTCATGGAGAAAGAATCAAGTGACAATTTTCTCTGATAACTGGGAGTTAGTGAACGCAGCTCACAACCTCAAATTCTCAAATGCAGACTATTGGTTTCTGAGCTCAAACCTGAGAGATGTCATAAAGAAATCAAACATTAGGATTGCAAAAATAAATCGTATGCAGAATGTAGATGCAGACAATCTTGCATCCATGGGTGTCAACAGAAACCATATGGTTTTTGCGTGGTGTTGAGCTGGTAACAAGTTTTGTGTTAAGAAGAGGCTCAATTTAGTATACACAAATCAATTAGGTGACTTTCTCAGTGCAAATTTGCTGGGATTTTTTGTGATTCGGTATTTTAGTTTTATTAGAATTTAAAATAAATAAAAGAGGTACCTTGCTAACCTTTTATTTATTTTTCTTTCTATCTGTTTTTTCTGGAAATATGAACAGCCCAAGGTTTTAACTAGGAGCTGCTTCGAATATAGTGCATACATTCAATGTGGAGCTTAACATTGTGGCTATAAGTTTTGTAGTACCCCAACTCAATTCTCTTCATATCTTCACCTCTATACACATTTCTTTTCCTCTCTCTTTTCAAAATGGTGGATGCAGGGATCTGTTGGACTCTTCCAAAACTGGACTACATCAAGGTTAATGTGCATGGAATCTTTTTCGATGAACCACTCCCCAATGGCAACATTTCGGGTATCGGAATTGTGTTCAGAGATGATAGAGGTACCATCGTTAGGATGTTTGCTGGGTCATTGGGTATTCAAGAAAGAAGACTCAATGAATTTTATGCAATGTTATATGCTTTACGCAAAGCTTTTTTTGATGATCTTCACCTTCTGGAGCTTGAATCTGATCACCCTGGAGCCCATTGGGAATGGCGACACTCCCGTTTTGATGGTGCAATCCCTGAGCATGAGTATGTAATTCGCTAACTGAACACTCGAAAGGAGGACAAAAACTCTATCATTGATGTTACCACTGTGGGAGAGGAATGCAACACACTGGCAATTTATTTAGCGCAGCATGGAGTGAGCAACTGGGATAGGATGGTTTCGATTGAGGCTCCTTTTGGTAGAGTGAAGGAGCTGTGGTACAACGATTTGGGGCTTGGTCCAGTTGGGCCGCAATTCGAAACTATTCGTGAAAGAGATTTAGCAGATGGAGTAGTTCAGAATGTGGTGCTAGCTTCGGATGATGAAGAGGCTGAGGATATGGTTTAAGCATCGAAAGCAATGCAATGAGTATCTCATCAGTCGTAATGTCCTTGTCCTTGTTTTGTCTTTAGTCAAGCTCTTTCCAAGTTCTATTATCTAAGAGTCTATTATGTCTAGTTGATTCTATTTTTCTAGTGGTCAGGCTACATCTAGTTTTGGATGGCAAGATTAGTTTTTGAGCCTCTTTTGTTCCTGGGCTGTAGGGTTGAATATGGATCGAGTCTGTAATCTTTTTTTCCTTAATGGATTTTTTCCTGCTTTGCAAAAAAAAATATATATATAGGCTTTTGATCAAATACAAACCACTCTTAAAATGAGAATTACAAATCAACACAAAATATATTATATTTCATTTATTTTAATGGCCCTTCACAAAAAGGTCTTATAATTCAACCCTCTATCCATTCATCAAAAAAAAAAACTGTTGCCACTTCATCATTTTTTTTAAAAAAAAATTTTAATTTTTTTTAATGAATGGATAGAGGGTAGAATATAAGACTTTTTCGCATTGGGGTACCCTAGTTTGGTCATTAGATTAGCTTAAATGTTGGATTGGAATTTGGTTTTTAGGTTTGTATTTTAAGGAGGTTTGTATTGGAGTAGCCCCTATATACTACGGGTTCCCCCACCGACCCAGTGACACACCAACCACGCCCCCTCTCTTTCTCCGATCATAAAGCCCGCAGATCCTTTTTTTCCACATGCTCCACCGCTTGTGCGGGCCCCCGTCAATTCATTTGAGTTGCATTCTTGCGAACGTACTCCCCAGGCTGGATACTTAACGCGTTAGCTGGCAACTGTTGTCATAGTCAACAAGGTTGAAACTTCCAGGAAAAAACTTCGAATACATACATACATATATATATATATATATATATATATAGGTTTTTGCTCAAATACAAACCAATCCTTAAATAAAAACTACAAACTAACACTAAATTAATTATATTTCATCTATTCTAAGTTTCCCGCCAAGGGTACCTTCACGAAAGATGCTTAAAATAATTGGCTCTATCCAACAAAAAAAAAAAAAATCCCTGCCGTGGAAATGCGAAGCATTTAAGACAGTAAACGGATGAGTTAGGTAGTCATGAGGGCCGAAGGCCCTCGACACACCCGTCAATCGTCTATTGCCTTTACCATTGATTGCCATTCCTTACAACTTTAGAATGATAAAGGCGCGAAGCGCCGTACAAGAAGGTGCGAAGCACCGTTAACCAGTGAAATCCACTGCCACGTCATCACGTGAACAGTGATTTTTTTTATTTTTTATTTTTTTTTATTTTTTATTTTGTTGGATAGAGCCAATTATTTTAAGCATTTTTTGTATTGGGGTACCCCTAGTTTGGTCATTAGATTAGCTTGAAATATTAGATTAGTATTTAGTTTTTAGTTTGTAGTTAATTTTAGTTTGTAGTGGAGTAGGACCCTATATATATATATATATATAGGCAAGTGCTCAAATGAGAACCACTCTTAAAATGAGAACTTCGTCCCCAAAGCATATCACCAAAATCTAGCAGAATCACCAAATCGTTAAAATTAATGAAAAAAATGAAAAAATTAAGTTAGTGCATACATCAGCATGATTCAGATAAAAATATTTTCGAATAAATAATTCGGGAAAAAATATTTTCAAAAAAAAATAATTAGGAAAAAAATATTTCTGAATAAATATTTTGGAAAAAAATATTTACGAATAAATATTTTTGAAAAAAATATTTCGGAATAAACATTTCGGGAAAAAAAATTTCCGAATAAATAATTATGGAAAAAATATTTTCGAATAAATAATTCGGGAAAAAGTATTTCCGAATAATTAATTCCGGAAAAAATATTAATAATAAATATTTCGTAAAAAATATTTCCGAATAATTATTTCTAAAAAAATATTTCCGAATAAATATTTATGAAAAAAATACTTCCGAATAAATAATTCTAGAAAAAATATTTCCGAATAAATAATTCGGGAAAACACATTTCCGAATAAATAATTCGGAAAAAAATATTTCCGAATAAATATTTCGGTAAAAAATATTTCGGAATAAATAATTCGGAAAAAAATATTTCCGAATAAATATTTCGGGAAAAAATATTTCCGAATAAACATTTTGGAAAAAAATATTTCCGAATAAATATTTCGGAAAAAAATATTTATTCGGAAATATTTTGGGAAGAAATTTCTTAGAAAATTTTTAGTGATTTTGGGGTTGTATTTTACTGATTTACGAATATTTTACTGATTTTGGGGTGTGTAATTTATTGATTTCAGGTGGGGTGGTGGTGGGGTTGGGTGTATTTTACTGATTTCAGATGGGGTGGTGGTGGTGTTTGTATTTTAGTGATTTTGGGGGTGTATTTTACTGATTTCAAGTGGGTGGGGTGGGGTGGGGTGGGATGGTGGGGGTGGATGGTGGTGTTTGTATTTTAGTGATTTTGGGTGTGTATTTTACTGATTCCAAGTGGGCGGGGTGGGGTGAGTGGGTGGTGGGTAGTGGTGGTGAGGGGGTGGGGGGGTGATAAGTGGATTTTATATCCACTTGAAGCGTTCCATATCGGCTTAAATTGATTGTCTTGGACTCAAGTTTGTTGAAGTTTTGATGTGTTTTGTGTAGTTGTGCAGGTTTGTAAGGATGTCGATTATGGTGGATGCTTCTGTCGTTTTTGGAGGCTAAATTGATTAAAATTTGGATTTTCCGGGAAGGCTGCGCAGTCTACACTATTTTGGCCATATTTGGAGTTCTAGAAATCCGTTTTCAGCGATCTTACTGTTTTGCCCTTTTTAAGTTCTAATTATATTTTGGGCAGTTTTTGGTACCTTAATTGAATTCTAATTGTAATAGAAGGTAATTTCTTGCTGGGCAAGAAATCTAGAGCCTATATAAACACATCCTACCATTGTAATTGGGATGACCATTACATATCAATTACTTAGGTTTATTTGTATCTTTTCATACTTTGTTTTTATTATGGTTTCATCAGATCTCATGATGACGAGCGGTTCGATTATGAACTAATTGTTGTCATGGGATTCTAAAATATTTATTTATGGAGCTTTAGTATCTTGATGCTTTAAAGATCTGTGTGTGATGTATATTTGATATCCTCGTATGGTTGTGCTTTATGAATTTAGATGCGTCGCGAACATCTAATTTGTTAATCTCTTGTGAAACGAGAGTGGATCTTGAGATTTAGAACTTGTCATGCTAGCATAGGATAGGTTGATGTTTTAACATCATGATTTGTAGCGTAAATAGAGATATTATGCTGCCCTATGTGATCTTAATAGGCAACTTGTTCTTCAACCGTTATGTTTTCAAATCTTATTGGGATATAGGGTCTAAGCATAATTGGTGTCTATTCATCTTCTATCTCTTTTGTGGATGTATGTTTAGTTTGGTATTCGTATACTGAGAGGTAGCGTTTACTTGTTTCGTGTTGTCTGATCAGATATCATAACCATCACATGCATTGATTAAAGGCATCAACTCTAAGCGAAGTATTTAATGAAGTTAGGATCCCATGTTTACTCTTGTAGAAGTAATTCGATTTTAATTTTCATTAGATAATTAATTCTTAGATTGTTTATTTGTTTTATTTAGTTAATTTTAGTTAATTAAAACCCAAATTTTGTTAATTGTCTTAGCAGTGAATAAAACCATACATTGTTGCATAGGTATATGAACTGAATTGAAACCTAACAAGATCTCTGTGGGATCGAACTTGACTTATTCATATATTATTTGTGACCACGTACGCTTGCGTGATTTTGTGTTAACAAGTTTTTGGCGCCGCTTCCGGGGATCATCGGTGTTTTATTTTTGGTTTATGTGCTGGTCAATAGTGGTCGTTAGCGTTCACTAACTCAGATTTTTTTCTTACCTATCTTGTTTAGTTCGATTTGTTTCAGGTACTTGAGTGTTTGAAGATGGCATGCGAGGAGTTGCCATGGTGGGCATATTCGAGGACATCCATGCCTCAGCAATTTGAGCAGTGTTTGGGCGTTCATGAGACCTCACAATATTGTTACTACGTAGGAGTTGATCCATATGTCACTTATGAGGAACAACCATATTTTCAATACCATCCTCAACAGTACCAGCAAGATGTTCCAAATATGTCATATTTCTTTGGTAGTGAAGAGTTTCAACATCAGCAACCTACTCCTACTTTTCAGTCATATGAGGTTGATGCTATGGAGGAGATTAGGATGCTTGCAAAGAGTAATGAGGAGTCTATCAAATCTTTGGAGACACTAGTTGCTCAAGTTTTTAGTGCCTTGGAACAAGAGAAACAGCAATTCATACTAGAGGCAATTCCAAAAAATAATGGTGACTTGGAGCAAGGTACTGCATGCATAATTGAGGAAGACAAATTCCAAGGTGAGGTGAGCATTCGCAAGCCATGTGAGGAATTTGATCATGCTAGAATGGTGGATGATTTGGAAAGGGCACTATTTGGGATAGACACTGTTGAGCTACACAAATTTCAAGAATTGGTATGTGCGTACCAAGAGGCTGATGAACATGGGAAAGATGCAGGTCTTCTACTTGTCTCAGAGTATAAAGATGGAGGTAGCGCATTAGAGCCAATGGAGGAAGTTCTCTTTGAGGAACCAAAGGCTTCAGCAACTTACATTTACCCTCCTCCATTATATTCAAGCGAAGCCCGTGAATGTGTGTTGTTCTACAAATTGACAGATTTTGGGTCAACAGATGAAGGCATTGGAATAGGACATAGTTGTTATACGAATAGGCCAAGCGAGGAGAAGGGGCAGAAAGTGTGCCGCCGTGATGACGATGAAGTCTCACGAAGAGATGACCAGGCCAACTATTATCATCCTTAATGGAGGCTTGGAAGTAACGTCAAGCTATTGACGTTAAAGAAGCGCTTCGTGGGAGGCAACCCATGCATTAGTTTAGGAAAAAAAAATTGTGTGTACTTCTTTCAAAAAAAAAATAATAATAATTGCAACAGGGACTTACTCGCGCCGCAGCGCCGAATGAGCGATACAACCTCCAAAGTTTATGTCCAGGAAGGTCAGTGGTATTACTTTTGGTTTTACTTTTGTTTATTTTTATTTTTGTTTTTGTTTTTCAAAAAAAAATGCAAAAATTGTGAAAAAGTTTTCAACAGTCACTACCACGCGCCATGTCGCACAGGCCGCGACATAGCTTGCTTAACTTTCTGTCCAGGTTTTTTGCCGTGTATATATGTGTGTTAACACATATTAAAAAAAAAATCATCTCCCAAATCAATTTTGATAAGTGGATTTTATATCCACTGGGAATGCCTCCGTTCGGCTTAAATTGATTGTTTTGGACTCAAGTTGTTGTAGTTTTGATGTGTTTTGCTTAGTTGTGCAGATTTGCGAGAATGTTGATTAAAGTTGATGCTTCTATCGTTTTTGGAGATTTAATTGATTAAAATTCGGATTTTCCGGGAATGCTGCGCAGCTTATACTGTTTTGGCCATATCTGGAGTTCTAGAAGTCCGTTTTCAGCGATCTTACTGCCCACGCGAAGCTTGAGAGATTTTCTACAATATGGGATAGGTCTTACACAATCAGGCCGCGTGTGGTTGGCCCAGGAAGCACGACCAGCAGATAGATGGGAGCAGAGAAATTACTGTTTTGCCCTTTTCTAGTTCTAATTGTATTTTGGGCAATTTTTAATACCTTAATTGAATTCTAATTGTAATAGAAGGTAATATCTTGCTGGGCAAGATTTGTAGAGCCTATTTAAACACATCCTACCATTGTAAATCATAACAATTCATAGCTTTTAATCGTATCAAGGTACTTTCGATCTTCAATTCTTTCTTCAATATTATGTTTTCATTCATTATCATTATTATTTTGTTTTCTTCTTTAATTATGTGTAACTAAATCTTTAATCTGAGGATTGGGTAGTATTCCTTGGTATTCATGTGTGTTTAATTATCTGTGATTTTCTTGCTTTGCTGATCTGTTATTGAGGGCTTAACACAATTAGGGGAGTTATGAACCTTTGATTGGATTTTAGGGATTGTAATAACTTGGAAGAGGAGTTGCAATTTTAGTACATGATTTAACAGACATAACTCGAATATTTGATTGGAAGATTAATAGGAGAGTTGTGAGACTTATAATTCTTGGAGCTTAATAGTTTATGATTGTCTTTGATTGTATCACGGAAGTGACAATTAGGGTATAGTTGTAGACATTATATTGTATCTTGGAAGAGAACATTATAACCTTAGAAGAATTGTTTTCAGCAGAGTAAGAACATAGACATCACATAGATATTGAATGTGCATTGAAACCAAGTGAAGAACCCCAGTTCTTGGATTGTTTTCCTCATATATTTTATTCTCAATTGATAATTAGTTTAATTTAGTTTACTTTAATTTAGTTTATAAACAAACACAACATTCTTCT
Source organism: Kitagawia praeruptora (assembly GCA_037693485.1). Lineage (NCBI taxonomy): Eukaryota > Viridiplantae > Streptophyta > Magnoliopsida > Apiales > Apiaceae > Kitagawia > Kitagawia praeruptora. Next base: position 45,626,012 of record CM075345.1, on the reverse strand, counting down.
ACACTTCTAAATTGTGAGAGATAAGAAACTTGAACTTGATATTACATTCAGTCCTTCCCTGCGAACGAACACACAAAAATACTACTAACAAATTGGCGCCGCTGCCGGGGAAGGCAGTAATGTTGAGTTTGAGTTAATTGTTTTTTGTAGTTTGGATTTTATCTTTGTATATATTTTTCTTTTCTTTCTTTTTGTATTTCTTTCTTTGGTGTGTCTACAGGTTCTTTGAGGTAGACAACTTAAACAGGTTTTGAGGAGAGAGACTAGATGGAGTACAACTTTGGTTGGAACAATGCTCAGAATTTCTACAACAGTCAGGAACAATATCAAGACTTCAATCCTTACCCACAATTCAATTCATATGAGGATTGTAATGCATATCAGGTGAATTCGTTCTATTCTGAGAACTCATTTTATGCTCCATATGCCCCTAGCAATGATTATTCATATTCGTTTGAAAATCAATATCATGATGATGTTTATCCATATATGTGTAATGATGTTGATACGAGTTTAACTCAGTCTAATCCTTCTTTACTTGCTGATTGGGAGATTGCGCTCAATAAAATGATTCAAGGAACTCAGTCTAATCCTCCTTTACTTTCTTTGGGAGTTTTTGATGAACCAACTTTAGAGATTGCTAGTGACAATGATATTCCATGTGATTCAATAGCTTGGTACGAGGAGAATGCTAAACTAAATAATTTTATTTGGGAAGTTCGAGCAGTGTGGTATGAAGGTTGTTATAGAACTCCCCCTTGTGTCAATTTTCCTCTATGCCATGATTCTTGTTTAGCAATTGATGATAATGTTGTGTCTGATGAGTCTACTTGTGTAGTTGATAATTGTCCCATGCGCATTAATGATAATTTGGATGCAATTGAAATTCTACCAAATCTAGAAAATTTTGAGCTTAATACATTGGTAGACGAGATTAAAATTGATGAGTGTCCAATTATAAAAGAGAAGGAAGTTAAGATTGAGGAAGTTGAAAATCTTGCTTTAGAGTATAAGGATCCGATTTGGGAGGAGTATATGAGTCGTACTTATAATGATTATTCTGATGACTTTTCTAGCTATTTTGATGTTTCCAAGTCTCTTGAGCATGATAGGTTCTTGAAAGTTTTCGTACCTTTCAATGGATCTAAGGCATATATGCACATCATAATTTTATTACTAATTCGTAAATATGTGAATCTATTTGCTTTTTCTCCTCACTAAAGATTTTATGTGCAAATACGTCAAGCTATTGATGTTAAAGAAGCGCTTCGTGGGAGGCAACCCACGCATTAGTAGAAAAAAAATACGAAATTGCAACAGTGACAGAATGTGTTTCAGGCCGCAGCGTGGAAAATGAAGCCGCAGCGCCAAAGGTTTACTGTACCGGGTTTGTGGCAAAGTGTGATTGTGTTGTAAAAAAAAAAAATACAAAAAAATAACAAAAACCTGCCGACAGTGATGTACAGGTTATGGGCAAGAGTGATGTTATTATTTGTAAAGTGGGGCGCGTGTCCTCAATTCCTCTCCAGGTGCGCGCGTGTCTCAACTGCATGGGTCAGGTGCGTTTTTTTTTTGGCCACAAATTAATACGGAGTAAGTATTTGTTTTTTTTGGCGAGTAAATTGTTGATCAGCAGAAGGTTTGTGAGGCTGCGGCGCGAAATATTAAGGCTGCAGCGTGAGTTGCTGTCTGTTTGGTACGATTTTACACGGATTAATTGTGTTTTTATAACACAAATTTTTCACACCTCTCTTCTATTATTTTAACCCCAATCCCTAATTCCTAATTCTAACCCAATATCAATTTTAAACCTCTCCAAAATCCATCTCCTATTTTAAATCTCTACCATAAATATTTATTTCTAAAAATTCAATTATAGAGATGAATTAATTGCAAGTTCACCTCTTTGATTCGTATTGGGTAAATCTTTTTCTCTAATTTTATTTTTATTACGAATTTGTGTTCTTGTAAATTGGGATTTTGTATTATTCTTGGAATTTGGGCTATTTGTGGTGTGATATTGCTTGGTAATTATTGGTGGAGCTTCTTGTGAGTTGGGGATTGATTCTTTTGGCTCCTAAGCGTGGGAGAGGTGGTGCTGGCCGGTGTTCTGAAATTTTCGTCTCCCGCATGATTCATCCGAGGAGGAGGACGAGTAGGTATGTTTTCTGCTATCCCTTGTATTTACTTCCATTCAATGCGGACATTGAATATTTTAAGTTTGGGGGTGGTTTGAGGGATATGTAGTTGTTGTTGTATTATGTGTTCATGTAGGATTTCATGCTTTGCATATTATTAGTAGTAAATCATGCATATATGTTGTGTTATCTACGTTTGTTTCATATAGGACATTCTGTTTTTCTTTTCGTATACCATGTGAGTTTTCATTTAGTTGCATTTTCATGGCATGCATTTTTCATGATCCCTTAGGATGAGCTGATTCTGATTGATAGGTGGATGTTGATTTGGGTGTGATGGTGATGAGTAGAGGGCTGATTTTTAGTTTTTATGAAATTGACTTGCATGTTACGGGAACAAAATTTATTACAGTCTCATTAGGGTGCTTTTGGGCTACGTTAGGGTCATGCTTGTGGGATGTTTTGAGATTTAATCACTTGATTATATTTAGAATTTTCGTTATTCCCTTTATAGCGTAGGAACATTAAAATCTAAGTTTGGGGGAAAACAGGAATTTCATGGTAGTTGTTCATAATTGTCAATAATGGCTAGGTGTCAAATGGCTAGTAGCCAGCTCATATTTATATGAGTAGTCTAGGGTTGGAAATGAGAAAGGCTCATTCCAGATTGCATGAAAAAAAAAAAAAGAGTCAATAGTTTAATTGTTTATATGCAAAATTAACCAGAGTGAGCTCTTTAATACTCGAGTAATTAAGTTTGAGGGGACTTAGTCCTAGTAACCTAAAGCCCGTGTGGTTTGGGATTGCTGACCTAACACTCGCTACATGGGTATTATTGTATAAGCCTTTTGGGGTCTCATTCATTGCACGGTTAAATAAGCATGTGTATTGTATATAGTAGTATGTGTCATAGTAATAAAGCATGAGTTTCTGTCTACCTTGGATAAGGGTGGAGGTGTTCCTAGGTTATGAAGTGTCTACAGTCTATTCTGATTATAAACCTGTGATTGTCTTGACGGAAAGCATGTATGATTTTTGACCTAGTTTTGGGAGTATTTCTGATGAGCATTGCACACACGCACGTTTCTGTTCATGTATTTGTTAGTATACGGGAACTTAGTCGAGCTCTGCTTGGATTTGTTGCATTCTTTGAGATATTTGCTTGTTAGTTGGTTTTGGTGAGTTTGAAGGGGATCTTGCATTTTTCATATTAGTTGCATTCATGCATTGCATTGCATTAGGTTAAATGGATTTTATGGGTACATTCGCTATAGACCCTCACGAGACCTTACTCGTCCACTAGGGCTGCCTAGGGGTTTAAAGGGCTTGTTGCATATGCCAAATGCAACCGTGATCACCTACGGAAGTGGTACTAATTAGGTAGTTGTAATTGTTTATGCTTGAGGACAAGCATCAGTTTAAGTTTGGGGGTTTGATAAGTGGATTTTATATCCACTGGGAATGCCTTCGTTCGGCTTAAATTGATTGTTTTGGACTCAAGTTGTTGTAGTTTTGATGTGTTTTGCTTAGTTGTGCAGATTTGCGAGAATGTTGATTAAAGTTGATGCTTCTATCGTTTTTGGAGATTTAATTGATTAAAATTCGGATTTTCCGGGAAGGCTGCGCAGCTTATACTGTTTTGGCCATATCTGGAGTTCTAGAAGTCCGTTTTCAGCGATCTTACTGCCCACGCGAAGCTTGAGAGATTTTCTACAATATGGGATAGGTCTTACACGACCAGGCCGCGTGTGGTGGGCCCAGGAAGTACGACCAGCAGATAGATGGGAGCAGAGAAATTACTGTTTTGCCCTTTTCTAGTTCTAATTGTATTTTGGGCAATTTTTAATACCTTAATTGAATTCTAATTGTAATAGAAGGTAATATCTTGCTGGGCAAGATTTGTAGAGCCTATTTAAACACATCCTACCATTATAAATCATAACAATTCATAGCTTTTAATCGTATCAAGGTACTTTCGATCTTCAATTCTTTCTTCAATATTATGTTTTCATTCATTATCATTATTATTTTGTTTTCTTCTTTAATTATGTGTAACTAAATCTTTAATCTGAGGATTGGGTAGTATTCCTTGGTATTCATGTGTGTTTAATTATCTGTGATTTTCTTGCTTTGCTGATCTGTTATTGAGGGCTTAACACAATTAGGGGAGTCATGAACCTTTGATTGGATTTTAGGGATTGTAATAACTTGGAAGAGGAGTTGCAATTTTAGTACATGATTTAACAGACATAACTCGAATATTTGATTGGAAGATTAATAGGAGAGTTGTGAGACTTATAATTCTTGGAGCTTAATAGTTTATGATTGTCTTTGATTGTATCACGGAAGTGACAATTAGGGTATAGTTGTAGACATTATATTGTATCTTGGAAGAGAACATTATAACCTTAGAAGAATTGTTTTCAGCAGAGTAAGAACATAGACATCACATAGATATTGAATGTGCATTGAAACCAAGTGAAGAACCCCAGTTCTTGGATTGTTTTCCTCATATATTTTATTCTCAATTGATAATTAGTTTAATTTAGTTTAGTTTAATTTAGTTTATAAACAAACAAAACATTCTTCTACACTTCTAAATTGTGAGAGATAAGAAACTTGAACTTGATATTACATTCAGTCCTTCCCTGCGAACGAACACACAAAAATACTACTAACAAATTCCAACCCCTTTTCTAATTATTTTCTCCACCTAAAATCCTAATTCTAGTCTTATATTAATTCCAAATTATTCCCAATCCATCTCCTATTTCAATTTTTTTTATTTTTTCCCAAATCTATATACACACAAATCCTACCCCATTCCAATTATATTTCACTACAATCAATTTCAAGGCTTCAAGATTCAAGTTTGGGGGATTTTTAATTGCAAGCTTCACCTCTTCGGTTCGTATTTGGGGTATATTTCTTCCTTTTATTTTGATATAACGAATTGTGTTCTTGCATTATTAGGGTTGTGTGTTCTTGATTATTTGTGAGTTCGAATTTTTTGTGGATTTTGGGTGAATTTTGTGAGTTGGGTATTGATTTATATGGCACCTAAGCGTCAACGAGGTAGTACTAGTACCCGTCCAATCTCGGATGAGGATGCTAGTGGAGATAATGGGGAGAAATTTGTGTCGGTGGAAGCTCATAGCGAGTATGATAAATTGATGGCGAGGTCAATTATTAAAGAAAGAGGGTTTTTGCCGGTCACTCATTCGGATTTGGTTCGTAGGACGAGTAGGTATGTTTTCTGCTTTCCCTCGTATTTACTTTCATTCAATGCGGGCATTGAATATTTTAAGTTTGGGGGTGGTTTGGGGATTAGTAGTTGTTATTGTATTATGTGTTCATGTAGGATTTCATGCTTTGCATATTAGTAGTAGTAAATTATGCATATATGTTCGTGTTATTTACGTTTGTTTCATATAGGACATTCTGTTTTTATGTTCGTATATCATGTGAGTTCATAATAGTTTGCATTTGCACCCATGCTTGATAGGAATTTTGTGTTGTTGACGCTTTTGATTGAGAAGTGATATGCTTTGTTCTTGTGCACACACATACACTAGTAAGTTGAAGCTAGTAGACTTATTGAAGGTTGTAAGTGATTAGAAGGACATGAATATGTGCAAGATGATTTAGTTTGCATGTTTTGAATAAAAGTCGGTGCATTAGAGAGATTTTTGCTTGGGATTGAGTATGTTTTTACACCAAGTGAGTTTTTGAGCCTTATTAATTGCATATTATTTGTAATTTATTCATTTGCTTGAGTGTCCACGGATTGTTTGCATTGCTAGCAGTTGTTTGAGGTCTTTCTTGAAACGCATGACATTATTTGACGATGAAAATGATAAAGGCATTTAGGAATAACCACATATTTTCCCATATTACCACACCATATTTACATGATCAATTAGTTAACCCGTTGAGCTTAATTCTATTTTTCGGTGACATACCACATTACTTGCCTAAACCTTTTCTTGTATTGGCCGGCATTACATTAATTTGAACCCACATTGTCAAAGGCTAGTAGAGTGCTTACGGGTGCACTAATATAATTTAGTGCAAGGAGGGATTTATTGTTGGTCATAATTTTGGGGGAAATATTGAAAATTGGGTTTGTTTATTTGATAGTCGGCATGTGTAATAAAATTGTGGGATCGTTGTTATTATTTATATTATTGTTTTATTTAGCTCTCGAAAAAAAAGGAAAAAAAGAAAAAAAAAGAAAAAAAAAGAAAAAAAATATTATGAGAGCATGTTTATGTTTGTTGTGATCCTATTTTAGTCGACTAGTCGAGTGTTTGTTTTAGTAAAAATTATGTGGGGGGAAAATAGGGTGTTGTGTATGATTTATTATGGTACTTACTAGCTTTTGACACTTCACCTGATTTGGCTTATTTGACATACCTTGTCCCTAGCCCCGTTACAACCCAAATAAAGACCTTTTGATTATCGTCATTGATGTATGTTGTGTTAAGAGTGAGATTGATACCAAATGTCAAGCGTGCTTATGATTTTGTTGAAATTGAGTGATACACTTACTCTTGTTCTTGAGTGAATATTCTTTTGTGAGTGGATTGTGAGTGTTTGCTTGTTTTAGCGTATGAGATCCCGAGTTTTGTCTCAAAGATGTACTCTTGTAGGCTTAGCATGTTTACTAACTTATTCTTACATTTGACATGGACTTGTGAGAACTTATGCTTGTTCATTGAGTAGACTATGTGAATACTTGCACTTTCGACACCAAGACATTGCGTTGTTACTTTGATTCTTAAGTTGATATGGCATGAGAGGATTTGAAGGTATGGTAGGATATTAGTACTAGATTATTTGCATTTTCATTTAGTTGCATTCATGCATTGCATTGCATTGGATTTTGTGGGTACATTCACTATAGGTCCTCACGAGACCTTACTCGTCCACTAGGGCTGCCTAGGGGTTTAAAGGGCTTGTTGCGTATGTCAAATGCAACCGTGATCACCTACGGAAGTGGTACTAGTTAGTTAGTGAGTTGTAATTGTTTATGCTTGAGGACAAGCATCGGTTTAAGTTTGGGGGTGTGATAAGTGGATTTTATATCCACTTGAAGCGTTCCATATCGGCTTAAATTGATTGTCTTGGACTCAAGTTTGTTGTAGTTTTGATGTGTTTTGTGTAGTTGTGCAGGTTTGTAAGGATGTCGATTATGGTGGATGCTTCTGTCGTTTTTGGAGGTTAAATTGATTAAAATTCGGATTTTCCGGGAAGGCTGCGCAGTCTACACGATTTTGGCCATATCTGGAGTTCTAGAAATCCGTTTTCACTGATCTTACTATCCACGCGAAGCTTGGGATATTTTCTACAACATGGAATAGGTGTTGCATGCGCAGGCTACGCGTGGTGGGCGCAGGAAGCGTGGCAAGCAGACTGATGGGAGCAGGGAAATTACTATTTTGCCCTTTTTAAGTTCTAATTGTATTTTAGGAAGTTTTTGGTACCTTAATTGAATTCTAATTGTAATAGAAGGTAATTTCTTGCTGGGCAAGAAATCTAGAGCCTATATAAACACATCCTACCATTGTAATTGGGATGACCATTACATATCAATTACTTAGGTTTATTTGTATCTTTTCATACTTTGTTTTTATCGTGGTTTCATCAGATCTCATGATGACGAGCGGTTCGATTATGAACTAATCGTTGTCATGGGATTCTAAAATATTTATTTATGGAGCTTTAGTATCTTGATGCTTTAAAGATCTGTGTGTGATGTATATTTGATATCCTCGTATGGTTGTGCTTTATGAATTTAGATGCGTCGCGAACATCTAATTTGTTAATCTCTTGTGAAACGAGAGTGGATCTTGAGATTTAGAACTTGTCATGCTAGCATAGGATAGGTTGATGTTTTAACATCATGATTTGTAGCGTAAATAGAGATATTATGCTGCCCTATGTGATCTTAATAGGCAAACTTGTTCTTCAACCATTATGTTTTCAAATCTTATAGGGATATAGGGTCTAAGCATAATTGGTGTCTATTCATCTTCTATCTCTTTTGTGGATGTATGTTTAGTTTGGTATTCGTATACTGAGAAGTAGCGTTTACTTGTTTCGTGTTGTCTGATCAGATATCATAACCATCACATGCATTGATTAAAGGCATCAACTCTAAGCGAAGTATTTAATGAAGTTAGGATCCCATGTTTACTCTTGTAGAAGTAATTCGATTTTAATTTTCATTAGATAATTAATTCTTAGATTGTTTATTTGTTTTATTTAGTTAATTTTAGTTAATTAAAACCCAAATTTTGTTAATTGTCTTAGCAGTGAATAAAACCATACATTGTTGCATAAGTATATGAACTGAATTGAAACCTAACAAGATCTCTGTGGGAATGAACTTGACTTATTCATATATTACTTGTGACCACGTACGCTTGCGTGATTTTGTGTTAACAGGGGGGGTGGGGTGGTTGGGGGGTTGAGGTGGTGGATGGTGGTGTTTGTATTTTATTGATTTCAGGTGGGGTGGGGTGGGGTGGTTGGGGGGTTGGGGTGGTGGTGTTTCTATTTTTGTGATTTTGGGGGTGTATTTTACTGATTTCAGGTGGGGTGGGGTGGGGTGGGGGGTGGGTGGTGGGGTGGGGTGCGGTGGGGTGGGTGGGGTTGTATATTATAGAATATATTTGTATTTGAATTTTGGTGATTCAATTTATAAATTTAGTGATTCTGAATTAGTTCTTAGTTCTCACCATAAGGAAGTTCTCACTAGAGTAGCTCCCTATATATATATATATATATATATATATATATATATATATAATTAAAGTGATGAATGTTATGTAAAATATTACTCAGGTTCATAATTATTTTTGACAGAAATTAAAATGTTAAGTGTTATATGAACATAGTCCAAATCCTCTACATCACTTTAGGTGTGTCACTCCATGTTTCATTTTTTTAATTGGCTAATTAAGTTGAGTTGGATTCCACTAATTAATAATTAATATTAATTGTTATAAATATGATAATACAAATTAATATTAGTAGAATACAACTTAACTTAATTAGAGCATCTCCAAGGGTGATAGTCATAATTGTTTGCTAAAATTATAAAAATAGATGATTATGTAAAATTTGCTGAACCTGTAAGCCTGTGTGCTCCAATGGTACTAGCTATAACGGTTAGTTATATTTAAAAATATGTGATTTTACTATTTTTCAAATTCCAACGATTATATTTTTAGATATTATTTATTTATTGTGGATAAAACTCATAACTAAATTTTTTCTGAATTCAATAAATTAATTTTTGGGATAGTTTCAAAACTACCCATGTGAACTATCAGATTTTTAAATATATACTACCCATCTTTCTGAAATTCTAAAAATACCGACCTTGTTTTCAAAATTCCAAAAATACTACCTTCCTCAATTGCAACTTTTGCAACCTCATTTGCAACTTCCAGTTTTCAAATTTCTGATTTCATGTTCTGGGGTTCAGATGTCATTTTCGACCTCTTTTTTGGACTCTGATATATATATATATTTATAAATATATATATATATCAGAGTCCAAAAAAGAGGTCGAAAATGACATCTGACAAATGGAACTTGAAATCAGAAATTTGAAAACTGGAAGTTGCAAATGAGGTTGCAAGGCCCCGCCAAGGGCACTCATAATTGGTGAATTTGGGTTGCAAGGCCCCGCCAGGGGCACTCATAATTGGTGGATTTCTGATTTGCAACTTTCAGTTTTCAGTTGCAACTTTTGCAACCTCAGTTGCAACTTTTGCAACCTCAGTTTTCAGTTGCAACTTTTTCAACCTCAGTTGCAACTTTTGCAACCTCAGTTGCAACTTTTGCAACTGAGGTTGCAACTTTTGCAACTGAGGTTGCAACTCCTCAGTTTTCAGTTGCAACTTTTGCAACCTCGGTTGCAACTTTTGCAGCCTCAGTTGCAACTCCTCAGTTGCAACTTTTGCAACCTCAGTTTTCAGTTGCAACTTTTGCAACTGAAAACTGAAAGTTGCAAATCAGAAATCCACCAATTTTGAGTGCCCCTGGCGGGGCCTTGCAACCCAAATTCACCAATTATGAGTGCCCCTGGCGGGGCCTTGCAACCCAAATTCACCAATTATGAGTGCCCTTGGCGGGGCCTTGCAACCTCATTTGCAACTTCCAGTTTTCAAATATCTGATTTCAAGTTCCATTTGTCAGATGTCATTTTCGACCTCTTTTTTGGACTCTGATATATATATATATATATATATATATATATATATATATATATATATATATATATAGGCTAGTGGTCAAATAGAAACCAATATTAGAATAGAAACTAGAAACCACTATCTGCACACCATATTTTACTATCTCCACACCCTATTTTATTATCTCCCCACCATATTTTACTATCTCCACCCCTATATGACACCCCCACCCCCACCCCCCACCCCCCCCCACCCCCACCCCCCACCCCCACAACCACAACCACGGCCGCCATCCCCACCCCCCTGCCACCCCCGCCACCAACCTCCGACGACCTCTCCCCCAACCTCCGACGACCTCTTCCTTCTCCGATCAACCCCTCCTTCTCCGATCAACCAACGCACCACCACCGCCATCTTCCTTTCCGACCACTGGCCCCGCAGGGGCTCCGATTTCACCACCAATTTCCGATCCCGATTCCAGATCTGTTCTTCCCGATCATTAATTCATGCTACTAAAAATATGATTTAGTGATTTCTAACTTCAGATCGTCATCGGTGGTCTGAATCCGGTGAAATCATTCCGGTGATGACTTTCCAGATCTATACAATGTAACGATGTATTTGTGTATGTATATGTGTATTTGTGTGTATGTAACGATGTATGTGTGTATGTAACGATGTATGTATGTATGTATCTAAACAATCATGGTTGTGGTGGTTGATGGTAGCGATGACAGATGGTGGTGGCGTTGACAGGTGGTGTGGTGATCGATGGCAGCCATAGCAGGTGGTGGTGGAGATGGCAGGTGAAGGTGGGGGTGGGGTAGGTATTAGTGATTTTGGCTATATATATTAGTGATTTTCAGGTCAGGTGGGGTGGGGTGGGGTGGGGTGGGGTGGGTTGGGGTGGGGTGGGGTGGGGTCGGGGGTGGATATTAGTGATTTTAGTTGTATATATTAGTGATTTCAGGTGGGGTGGGGTGGGGTAGGGTAGGGTAGGGTGGGGTGGGGACTGAATTATTATACATTTTATTAAAATTTTAAATTAGTGATTTTTATTGTACAGATTAGTGATTTCTGTTGGGCTGGGGTTTGGTTTCTAGTTTCTATTCTAAGATTGGTTTCTATTAGAACAGGACTCTATATATATATATATATATATATATATATATCAGAGTCCAAAAAAGAGGTCGAAAATGACATCTGAACCCCAGAACATGAAATCAGAAATTTGAAAACTGGAAGTTGCAAATGAGGTTGCAAAAGTTGCAATTGAGGAAGGTAGTATTTTTGGAATTTTGAAAACATAAAAGTATAATGAGGTAGTATTTTTTAAAAAATGATTTTATAGAAGTGAAAAGATAGTTGGGTGGTAGTAAAATTGGAAATAATTATTAAAATCTTATTTATTTATGTAAATATCCCTTAATTTTTTTGTATAAATATGTATATTAAATAATTAATTTAAATAACTTTATTATTTAAAAATATGTTATTTTACTAGTTTTAAATTCAATAAAATAAAATTTTTATACAAGGATATATGTTATTTAAATAAATAAAATAGTTTTAATAATTAAAATAGTTTAGGATGAAGTTAATTGTATAGATGTACTAGTAGGAAGGAAAGACAGTGATCGATGATGACGTGGAAAATTATAGATGATCATGAATGGATTGATAAATATAGAAGACATGTAGTCTATTATCTAAAATTATTCCTAATAGCTGGGTGCATTATAGAATTCCATTTTTTACATATTAGGTATAAATGGAGTTCAAATCTTCTACACCACTTTAGGTGTGCCACTCCATGTGCCACCTTAGGTGGTTGTTTTTGATTGGGTGGTTGGTGTGAATGCAGGGGGGTCCCATTTATATTAATGAGAGATGAGTCAATAAAAAATAACCACCTAAGGTGGCACATGGAGTCACACACCTAAAGTGGTATAGAAGATTTGGACTAATATAAATGCTAACAGGTGGTAAGGGTTGGAGGAGTCCAAATCTTCTACACCATTTTAGGTGTGCCACTCCATGTTCCACTTTAGATGGTTGTTTTTGATTGGGTAGTTGGTGTGAATGTAGGTGTCCCATTTATATTAATGAGGGATGAACCAATCAAAAATAACTAGTGGAACATGGAGTGACACACCTAAAATGGTGTAGAGGATTTGGACTCGGATTGAAGATGCTTAGACAATAAAAAAAGTGGAACATGGAATGACATGACTAAAGTGGTGTAAAAGATTTGGACTCATATGAACAATGGTGAAATGGTTTGAGCAAATGCAACAATTTAATTTACCCCGCCAAAAAAGCCAAAAGTTAAAACCCAATCGCCTGGTCTCACCGTCTCTCTCTCTCTCTCAAACATAGAGTATTTTAACCATTTTTATTTATCTTTCTCCTTACAGCCTTAACGTATCTCTCTATTCTATTCAGTATACACCCCCCTCCCTACTTATAATATACGTATTCAGACACGTGATCCGCAGAAATACACACACATCTCTGCATTTGCATCTGAAGGCTTCCAGTAGCTTCTCAGCTATGGCGATCTAAGTTATACTAGTAAGTGATAGTAAGAGATCTACTTCACTCTTTCTTTCATTACTCTACTCAACTTAATATATATATTTACATATTCAATCATCATTACTTGAATCTCAATCGTTAATGTCGATTACTTTTTTTTTTTTTACTAATTTTAATGTCGATTACTTGTAGTTCAGTATGTAAGCTACATATTGATTTCAAATTTGTGTTTAGAATGTCCTAATTCGAGCTTTATTTGTGTCGGTGACTTGTATTATGCAACAGTCTAGCTCAATTAATTAGCTGAAAGTAAAGGCGAAACGCCAGGAAATTTTACATAATCTGTGTGTGTATTTATTGTGCTATTTACCGTCTATGTAAAGTGTGCATTGACTTATGTATTGGTTTATCTGTTAAGAAATAGTACTGTATTTCTAATTGTAGATTTACTGATCTCGGGTTTAATGCCTGGTTTGTGTATTGTGTAGATTTGAAATTTATATTTATATAGCTGCACGAGAAGCATTGTGGTGCAGTCAAGGTTTTGTTGGATGATTTTTGGAGTCGTATTGATTTTTTGGAATTTAGGTTTGGCAAAAACAATGTGGTTTGCGTTTTTTTGCTGATTGTTGTATTTTTGGAAGTGAGTAATGGAGGAAGTGAACATGAATAGATTAGATTTGCAAAGAAGTTTAGGGAAGCAGATGAAGTCTTCTTTATCAGGAAGATCAAGTCCTAGAAATTCTCCTTCGTTTCGGAGAATTAACTCTGGCCGAACACCGCGAAAGGAAGGTCGAAGTAGTAGCGTCTTTAGTGCCAGTTGGTTCCGGAGCAATCGGATTGTGTTGTGGTTGCTTTTGATTACTCTTTGGGCTTATGCTGGGTTTTATGTCCAGTCAAGGTGGGCTCATGGGGATAATAAGGAAGGGATTTTTGGTAATGTAGGTACGCAAAGTGATGCAGATCCTGTATCTGAGGTAGATCATCGTCGGGCCTTGATGGTAGATGAAGATACTTTATCAACTGAGATACAACAGATTGGTAAAAATGGTTCTGATTCAGAGGAAAAGGATGTGATTTTGAATAGGAAGGGGAAAAATGCCTCATCTCATCCACCTGTACTTGTAAAGAAGAGGAGCAAGAGAACTAGACGTAGTTCACGCAGAGGGGCTCGTGGTAAGCAAGTAACACCTCTACATACAGATAACAATAATATTGAGGTGCAAGAAGTGCAGGAGGATGACATTCCTAGGAGCAACTCTTCTTATGGGCTTCTTGTTGGTCCTTTTGGTTCATTAGAGGATATTATTTTGGGGTGGAGTCCTGAAAAGAGGTCAGGAACCTGTGACAGGAGGAGCGAATTTCAGCGTCTTGTTTGGTCTAGAAAGTTTGTGTTGATATTTCATGAGCTTTCTATGACTGGAGCTCCTCTTTCAATGATGGAATTAGCAACTGAGCTGCTTAGCTGCGGGGCAACAGTTTCTGCCGTAGTTCTTAGCCAAAAGGGTGGTTTGATGCCTGAGCTTGCTAGAAGAAAGATTAAAATAGTAGAAGATAAAGAGAAAGTTAGCTTCAAAAAAGCAATGAAAGCAGATCTCGTCATTGCAGGATCGGCAGTCTGTGCATCATGGATAGGTAGCATTTGGTATAGTTTGTCCATGAACTTGTCTAAAATTGAACTTATAACTCTTGCATGGAAAAAAGTATACAGTGTATATAATACCCAATACTTGATAATTCATGCCATTTAGATTGTGATTTTCTATATCTATTAGATTATGTGGATTTCTTCTTCTAAATTGTAGTAAGCAGATATAATTAATTTTTATGTTCTATTGTAAGATAGAAGGCAGCAATGATCTGTATAAAAAGCTTCCTACATAATTTTTTGATCTAACCTCAGAACGCACTAGAGTAGGATTATAAGATCTTATTGCTCAATTGTGTTGTTTCATCAGTTTTCAAATGAGAGAACTGATAACTCTCTCATTAAAAGATCTGGTCCTACTTTCAGAGAAATTGGCTAAACTTGAAATTTCCAAAGTTAGTGCCAAGACAGGCATTCGGCCTAGTGATTTCAAATAACTGTAAGTAGGCAATTTGGCTGAGTATTTTTCAAAAAATTACAAGTAGGCAGTCAGGTTTTGTGGTCCCCTGATGTTAACAAATACACATGCTTGAGCATCCTGGTAAAAAGCTTTTATAATTTGGGTGGTGGAGAATACCAACAAGTATACACCAGATAGAGTTATGAACAAGTATACATTGTTAAAAGAAAGCATCTACTTAAGTTGATAGTTTACATATGACATGGTATCTTGGTGTTGTTTTGATAAAGTTATTTTTTTTACTTGGTTTAAATATTTTATCTTGATTGATTAAATTATCTCATAAAAGATTATCTCCTATATGCACTGGTAATCAGTTTATTGTTTTTTTTTACTGACGATTTTTTAATTGTGGAATCAGAACAATACCTTGACCATTCTACTGCTACTGCTTCACGGCAAATTGTTTGGTGGATAATGGAGAACAGGCGCGAGTACTTTGATCGTTCAAAGAGTGTTCTCAGTCGTGTGAGAATGCTATTTTTTCTTTCCGATTTGCAGTCTACGCAATGGCTTGCCTGGTGTGCTGAAGAAAATATCAAGTTGATGATGCAGCCTGCACTAGTTACACTTTCTGTTAATGACGAACTGGCTTTTGTAGCAGGAATTCCTTGTTCACTAAATACCCCAGCTTTTAGTGTAGAAAATATGCTAGAAAAAAGGCAGTTGCTTCGAAATTCGGTCAGAGAAGAGTTAGGGTTGACAGATGATGATATGCTTGTGATGTCATTAAGCAGTATAAATCCTGGAAAGGGCCATTTCTTGCTTCTTGAATCAGTACGATACATAATTGAACAAAAATCGTCCCTTGATGATGTTGCTATTGATGGTTTAGCTGAAAAGGATGAATATTATCAGACCATGAATAACTCTGACGCTCATCGTCTGGGCAACATGAGGAAACTATTTTCGGGCAGTGTACAGAAGAAGGCAGAAAATATCAAGGTCCTGATTGGTTCAGTTGGATCCAAGAGCAATAAAGTTCAGTATGTTAAATCAATACTCGGGCTTTTATCTCATCAACCAAATTTGTCAAAATCAGTGCTCTGGACTCCCGCAACTACACGTGTTGCCTCTCTCTATGCAGCGGCAGATGTATATGTTATAAACTCTCAGGTAAATTTTTCTATATCTATTAAAATTGCAGAAAGCTTATTTTGTAGCTCGTGCAAATGTTTATTGATAATGGGATGCTCTACTGTCAAGTTTTAATGTATTAGGAAATTAAATCTTCATATTTGGCCAATCATACTCTACAAGTGTTTTTTCTGTTGGTTGCATTGCTTCAGATTGGCATGTACATTATCTAATCTTATAGTTCGTTATTTAAAACATCACAGTGTTGTATAATGGATCATATTTCTTCCTTCGCTTGTCAGAAATGTTATTTATACATCTTTCAGAGGTGTTTAATTATTCTCAACACTTTTATTTCTTTTGATGTTTTCTCGTGCTAATTTTCAGTAGATTTCCTCTAGCAATTCTATTCGCTTCTGTTAACAGATGTGCAATGTTAAAACCTTCAGATAATTGCTAGTCTTGTGACCTGTGTTTACTCTAATTTTTTCAGCTTTTTTTTTTTTTACTTCATAAGCACGCCAAATCTGTCCTTGGCTGGATCTGAAAGTTATGGGCTTCCATCACATGCTAATTTGTCTCTGTATTTTGCTGGTGTATCATTTAAGAGTAGATTGCAGAGGCATGATGAAGGGGGTTTTGCCACTTAAATGTTTCAGTTGCCTTTATCCTGGAATTCTGGTTGAGATATTATTCATATTTGATATTATGGGCCTGTTTGGCAAACAAATTATAAGCCAACTTATGGCTTATAAGCTTATTTCAACTTATGAAGGGTGTTTGTCTACCCAACTTATTAACTCAACTTATAACTTATATGTTGATAAGTTGAAAGTGACACTGTGGGTGTTTGGCTTACCTTAAAATTAGTAGCTTATGGCTTATAAGCATAAGTGTTGTATAAGTGATAAGTAGATAAAAAATTATAAGTCATTAGAGTGTTTGGTAAATCAGAACTTATAAATCAGTAGAGTGTTTGGTAAATCAGAACTTTTAAGTTAACTTTTTTTTTATTTTCAAAATATTTGTTTTTTAATATATATCAATGGATGTCAATGGATAGATCTCGATGAGTAGAGAAATTTGATATGTACATATCAATTTTCTAATGAATGGATCAAAAAATATATGATTTTGAAGATTTGAAAGATATTATATATTGCGTGTATCGAGAAATAAGAATAAGTTGAAAGTTGAAACTTAAATAGACAAACACCCCTAAGCTCTTATGGACTTATAAGACATAAGTTATCTCAAAAATGAAAAGCCAAACAGCATCGTACTTTTTCCTAACTTATTTCTTATTACTTGATTTTTTTATTTGTTTAATATTTTATATATTTACATTTGTATTTATAAATGTCATATGCATGTATTAAAATTATTATATTAAATAATTAATATCTTTTTAATTTAATTTAATAAATATTTCACCAACTTATAAGTAAATTTATACAAACACTTATTTAACTTATAAGAAATTTTTAACTTATCACTTATATGATGCCTATTCATTTAAGTTATAGTGTATGTTTGGGGTATTCTAAAATGAGTAGCTTATGACTTATAAGCACTTATGTCATATAAGTGATAAGTAGAGTAGAGATTAGAGTGTTTGGTAAATCAGAACAAAACTTATAATCAATAGACTGTTTGGGTAAATCAGAATTTATAAGTTAATTTTTTTTTATAATTTTCAAAATATTTGTTTTTTATATATAACAATGGATATCAATGGATAGATCTCGATGAATAGGGAAATTTGATATATACATATCAATTTTCTAAATGAAATGAATAAATCGAGAGATATATGGTTTTAAAGATTTGAATGATATTATATATTACGTATATCGAAAATAAGTTATAAGTTATAAGTTGAAAATTAAGGATTCTTAACATTCAACTTATGAACTTATAAGTTATAAGTTTAGCTAAAACTTATTTTAGCAAATACCCCGATAAGGACTTATGGGCTTATACGTCATAAGTCAACGGTAAAATGAGAAAACAAACTGGCCCATAAGTTACATATAGGTTATAACTTATATGTCCGCATCTGCAACTGCAAATGTTGACATGACAGTTCTGCCAAACAAGTAAAATGATTTATGAACATATAGGACTATAGGTACTTCTTTCCCATTGAAGAACTTAGGTACTGAAGCTGAATGCGGAGACCTAGTTAAAGATAACATCAAGTTACTCCTTCCAAATTTTCCTCGAACCTTTTTGATAGTCAATCTTGACATGGATATTCGTATCCTTATTTAGCCTATCTAAGTTATTATATTTGCATGCAGGGACTAGGAGAGACATTTGGAAGAGTAACGATTGAGGCAATGGCATTCGGTCTTCCGGTATACACTAAACCTTTTAGTGCCTTCTGTTTAGAGTAGTCTATATGTTACATATAATATCAACTTCCACCAGTCAAATTCCATGTGTTAATGGAGTACTCTTTCGGTCTCAAATTGTAAGGCATTTCGTTTATTTATTTTCACGCAAAATGTTTTTATATGTATTTTCTTTTTTTCTTTTTTTTTGAAAACAAACTAGAATTTTCATTCAAGAAGCATCACCATTACAAGTCTCAACCAAATGGGTAGGCGGAGACGTAAAAATAACAAAGCAATTGACTAAACAAGGCATTTTAGCTAGACCATGAGCTACCTCATTAGCTTGCTTTCGAATATACTTAACACTAACACCTAGCATCGACTGAAGCATTATCCTGCAATGATCAATGATATGGCCAACTTCCAAGAGAAAACTATTCATACCATTGATTGCATTGACTGCTACTAATGAGTCCGACTCCACCGATACTATCCTTCCTGTCATGTTTTTCACCCACGAGAGTGCTTCTCTTATGCCTAGAGTTTCAGCTTCCAATACATCATTAGCTTGAGGGAGAGAAACAGTTCTGCCTTCAACAAACCGACCACTGTGGTCGCGTAGCACCATGCCTATAGAAAAAAACTCTGCCCCCTGGTGCCAAGATGCATCAACATTAACTTTATATTCCCCTACTGCTGGAACCTTCCATTTCCTCAAGTTACAAGCTGTATTACTGATGTGACTCAGCGCCACATTCTTATCTTTGCCCTTGGCTTCCTTCCACTCTTGCACCATTTTGAGGCTGCAATCCATCGCTATACTCCCTGGAACCACCTTCCCTTCCCACACCTGTTTATTACGCCAAAACCAGATGCCATACAGAACAGTACATATCATCAAAAGTTCACTTCGAGTAGCCACCTCAAACTTCTCCAACAGCCATAGATTAGCTTCATACATCTCACTTGTATCATGCAGTAGATTGACACTTTGCCAACAGCTCATCGCAAAAGAACACTCAAAGAACAAATGACGAAGATGTTCCACATCAACATTACACATAGGACAAATAATTGGAACTGAAACTCCCTTCCCTTTTAATCTCACCCTCACAGGCAAATTATTACGACAAAATCTCCATATAAAAATCTTGAATTTATGCGGAAGTGCTAGCTGCCATACCTTATGCCAACCATTCGACTGAGGAATTGCAGTGCCATCAATGTTTCTGTCATGCCAATATCTGTATCCAGCTTTCACAGTATATATTCCATCCTTGGAGCTAGACCATACTACTCTATCTTCAACATCGTGTTGTGGCACCCTAGTTGCCAGGATAGCATTTGCATCGACCATTGTGAACATCTGTCTAATCTTCCCCTCATCCCAGGTTTTGGTTCCTGGATGAAAAAACGAATCGACATACTCCGTCCTACCAGCATAGCCATGAAAATCTTCCACACAAAAATCAGTTTTCTCCCTTAGCCATCGATCTTTAGTAGCAACAACACTCTTCCCATCTCCTACAACCCATCTAAAACCATCTTTCAAACTTTCCTTGACTTGCCAAATTCCCACCCAAACTGAACTGGAATTACTCCCTTTAGCAGCATTCAGCATACTTGTCTCTGAAAAATATCTAGCCTTTAATTACTCCCTTTATATGTATTTTCTTGTATTCATTTTCTAAAATACAAATCTAGTAACCATATTTTTGTTTAAAAAACATAAGAAATACAAATGAATATTAAGTAGAAATCTATTTTTGACGCACTTAAAATGCTGTGTAATAAGTCAAATGTCTCATTATTGTAGGGAGCGCTTATCATTAGAAAGAACTGAGGTGATTTTTTTGAACTTTTGGTTAGTTGTTTGGTCGTTCAGCATAACATACAAATTTATGCATCCTATCAGAAGTAGTTTGATAATATCTGCAAAAACACCATTATGTTAATATCATAGATACGTTAGAGCAGTAGCTAAGAACATTGGGTTTTCAAAAATTTGGGTACCGCCCGTTTGTCATATATGATTTCATGCTTCCATTGATTGTATTGGGGTTTTAAGTCACTTCTGTCCTTGCTGCCTTTTGCCAGCTCAAAAAATGAATGAATTTTAGGAGCACCTGCCCCTGTTTCTGAATTAATATTGTATCTCAGTATTGAAACTGGAAAAGGCCAAAAAAGGAACTAAGTTTACATCTCGTTAATAGTTTATTTGTCAAAATGAAAGATATTGTAGTACTTAGAACCAGTATCTTCTTTTCCAGTGACAAGAAAGATTTTTTTTTCTGTCCGAGACTGAAGCAAGACGCATGAACTATTGAACAGTTATGAGTTTATTTATTTGTTTTTACATCAGATTCTAGCAACTTTTCATTAGGCCATAAAAATGTGACAAACTACATAACCAGGTGCTGTAAAAGTATCTGGAAACTATATGTAACATTTCAAGGGGACACAAAATTTTCTAACAGAACCTGAAATGTATTTCTATAGCCCTCCTTGGGGTGAAGAATAAGCAAGTAATTCCGTCTGATGTATGCACTAAGATCAACAAGCTGTGTTCACATCCATCCTTTCTTGCTTACTTATATGATGCAGGTACTTGGTACAGATGCTGGAGGAACAAAGGAGATTGTTGAACACAATTTAACTGGTCTTCTTCATCCTTTGGGGCGTCCTGGGTCTCACATTCTTTCCAAAAATCTTCAGTATCTGCTTCAAAATCCTTCTGCAAGGCAGGAGATGGGAACTAGAGGAAGAGAGAAAGTAGAGAAGATGTACTTGAAAAAGCATATGTACAAGCTGCTTGCACGGGTTCTATTCAAGTCCATGAGAATAAAGTAACATCAGCCACTCAGTTTCCTTGATTCTTTTATTGGTGAGGAATTTGTGAGCTAGCTATGAGCAGCATTATTGTCTCAGTCCATCCAAGCTGTCTTCACTGATTACCAACTAGTCTTTCCTTCAGGATCGGCAATCTTTGGACTGCTCCGTAGTTCTAGACTTCTGGTTAATCCTTGTTGCATATGTTGCCAGCAAAAGAGAAAAGCAGATTATTCGTTTCTGCTCCACAGCGTATAAACTTCTGCTTATGTGTTTTTTCCTCTTATACTATCACAAAAATATAGCTACTTTTATCGTGTATTAGATTAGATATATCAAGTGAATCAAATTGTTTGTTCCCGTTACTCTGTTGACCTATATGATATTTGAGTCCACGACTCACTTGTAAACTAGGAGCCACCCAAATGGGCTACCAGTTCTTTTTCATCTGCTGATGAAGTATAGCAGCTAAAAAAAAGTCCTGCATTTTATCTAGGGCAAAACCCATGGAATGTGGAGAACTAACTAATAACGAGTTTCAAAAAAAATATTAAATCCGTTTGTGTAAAATCTTTAGGTTCTCTTTTCCCATTTATTGTTAATAATATAACTATTATATTTTTCATATGTTCTCTCTATTGGGATTCATGGACTTGTGGTAATAAAAGTTATTTTTTTTGAGGAAGTGAATGCATTTTTTTTTTGAATAAAATGCGAAAATTCCATTAAAACGATAAATCATACAAGAGGGTCTCCAACAATATCTGAGGAGGAGACGAGAAAAAGTTTTGACAATTCAGCAAACATGGGATTCTAGCCATATTATGGGCTGCCTTGTTTGCTTGTCTTTTAACAAACGAAAGAGATAAACTCGCATTAGACGCCACACGCTCCCGGCACATATCAATAACATGCCCTTCTTCAAATTGATTATCACAGGTACGTCCAATAGCTTGAACTGAGAGAAAGGAATCGGATTCAACAAACACCTTTTGATAGTGCATCGTCTCTAGCCACTTCAAACCTTAAAAAATTGCCTGAACTTCTGCTGCAAAAACAGAACCCACCTCTGGTAAGCAATAAACACCACCTGCAACAAACTCCCCCAAATGATCTCGCAAAACAAGACCAACTGAGAACCTATCTGAGCCTAGCCTGACAGATGCGTCAACATTCAATTTTAACCACCCTTCAGCTGGAGGAAACCATCTCTGAACATAAGACATCCTTGAGGAGTTAGTTGTATTCTGCACATTAGTTCTGACAATCTTGGCCGCTTTCCAATCCAGAAAAAATTTTGAGCTCCAGTCCATAGCAATACTAGGAGTAACAGGTTTATTTTCCCACACCTTTTTGTTTCGAAAAAACCAAATTCCCCACAAGACTCTAGTGATCAAGTTGATCTCATCTCCACTAGCATTACTCATCTTCTGTATGAACCACTCTGGTGCATCATAGACCTGCTGCATATCATAAACATGCCCTGCATAACTCCAACACTGATTAGCAAACGAGCAGTCGAAAAAAACATGCAAGAGATGCTCAACATCCACTTCGCACATAGGGCACAAAATAGGAAGAGAGACTCCTTTATGTTTCAGCCTGTTCCTCACAGGGATGTTGTTCCTGCAAAATCGCCAAAAGAACACCTTAACCTTATGAGGTAGATTTAATCTCCAGATTTTCCCCCAGCCATTTGTTTGAATCACATCTCCTGTACCTACATTGCGATCATGCCAGAGATGATAGCCCGACTTTACACTGTACTGACCATTGGTTGTTTTAGTCCAAGCAATCCTGTCTTTAACTTCATCCTGAGGAATCCGAGTAGACAAAATAAGATTGGCATCTTCCTCAACAAAAGTAGACTTTACCTTGTCAATATCCCATATTCTCGATCCTGTCACCATCAAGCTCGACACAGACCTATCTCCCAAGTCATAGTTTACATCCTGATAAACCTTAAAATCAGGCTTACCCCTTAGCCACTGATCTTCAACAACATTTATGTCTTTCCCATCTCCTAGAACCCACCTGCAACTTCCAGACATCACCTTCTTAGCAGTAATAATCCCAGACCAAATGTAACTTGAACCAGTGCCCACCTTAGCTTGCAAAAAATGCGAATTATGATAATACCGAGCCTTAAAGACTTTAGCCACTAGAGAATTGGGATTTTTAATGAAATTCCAGCATAACTTACCAAGTAGAACTAAATTATAACCATACAAACTTCTGAAACCCATGCCCCCTTTGCTTTTAGACATGCTCATCGCGTTCCAAGATAACCAGTGAATGCCTTTCCTATCACCCGAGCCAGAATTCCACCAGAACCTATTAAGCATCTTTTCTATTTCTTGACATAGTGACTTAGGAAGTAAAAAACACGACATACAATAGGAAGGAATCGATTGAGCATCATTTTTAATAAGAATCGCCTTGCCAGCTCGAGAGATAGGTTTAGCTTGCCAACCTTGAATCTTCTTCCAAACCTTTTCTTTCACAAAATCAAACACTCGTTTCTTTGATCGCCCTACCAAAGAAGGAAGACCCAGATACTTTCCTTGACACAAATCATTGTTGACACCAAGAATACTCGACAACTCAGCACGTTTTGTTCGACTGGCATTAGCACTATAAAACACACCAGACTTCTGAAAATTAATGGATTGACCTGAGAGTCTCTCATACTCCTCCAACAAAGCTTTTATGGCCATTGTCTCCAAATTATTCGCTCGAAAGAACAAAAAACTGTCGTCAGCAAAAAGAAGATGGGTGATAATTGGAGCAGTCGGACTGATATGGGCACCATGAATAACATTTGCAGCAGCTGCATTATTTAACGATCTAGATAATCCTTCAACACAGAGTAGAAAAAGATACGGGGAGAGGGGGTCTCCCTGCCTAAGTCCTCTCATAGGCACAATAGGACCAATAGAAGACCCATTTAGACAAAACTCATACGACACTGTGGTAACACACATCATAATCCACTCAACCCATTTGTCACAAAACCCCATCCCTTTCATTCTAGCTTTCAAATAAGACCAGTAGACCCTATCATATGCCTTGCTAATGTCCAGTTTGAGAGCTACTTCACCATCAGTGCCTCGATTTTTCTTGTTCATATGATGAATGACCTCAAAAGCCACCAACACGTTGTCAGTTATATTCCTCCCAGGAACAAATGCCGACTGGTTCTCAGAAATCAACTCAGGCAGAACGAGTTTCAACCTGTTTGCCAAAACCTTTGCCATGATCTTGTAGAGTACATTACAAAGAGCTATAGGCCTAAGGTCCTTCATGCAACTGGCGTTCTCTTTCTTCGGTATAAGCACGACATTTGTGTCATTTAAATTAGCAGGGAACGTACCATTACACAACCACTCTTTGCAGCAAATGAAAACATCCTTTCCCAACATAGACCAGAATTGTTGAAAGAATGCTGGGTTCAGGCCATCTGGTCCTGACGCCTTATCAGGATGCATCTGTTTTATAGCCATGGTGAATTCTTCAAACGACAACTCTGCCACCAGACTCGTATTTTGATCTGCTGTAATACACCTATCCACATCTACCTGAAGAGCATTATTATTTATGGGATCACCTGAGAAGACATTTGAGAAGTAGTCCTTTACCACACCACACATAGCATCATGGTCTTCCACACGCACACCACTGTCAGTCATTAGATAAGCAATGCGATTCGTTTTCCTTCTAGCTGAAGCATTTGCATGGAAGAATTTGGTATTCTCATCCCCCTCTGCAAGCCAAAAAGTTTTTGCCCTTTGCTTCCAATACACTTCCTCATGGAAGAGAAGTTCATCCAGTTTATTCCTCTCATCAAAATATAGTTTCAAACCAGCCTCATCTGTACGATCAACCAAACTGCTGATAGTTTCTTTGTGTTTCTTAATCTTATCACGAAATTTATGAAAGAATTTTCTGCCCCACCGAGCCATAAAGGAAGAAACTGAGATAAGCTTTGGCAAGATATTAACAGTAGGAAGCTGCAACCAAAAATCTGTAACATCTCTTCGAAAATTTGGCTCCTCTAACCATGTGTTTTCAAACTTAAAACGAAATTGCTTTCTCGAAAAAGAAACACTGAGAAGATCCAGATTAATAGGATCATGATCAGAGACAGCCACATGAGAAACCAACAGCTTACACAACGGAAACTTGACCCACCAGTCACGAGTAGCAAAAGCCCTATCCAGCCTTTCTCGCACCCAGTTGTTCGAACCTCGACCCTTTTCCCATGTAAACCTACCACCAGATAACTCAATCTCATTAAGCAAACAATCATCTATCGCCTTCCTGAAACCCTCCATCAAGCTTGGAGGATGGGGAACATTCCCTAGTTTATCAGCAGGGTAGAGAAGATCATTGAAATCCCCAAAGATGCACCAGGGAAGATGTGATCTTGAAGCTAAAGATCGAATAAAATCCCAAGAATGCTTACGCCTTGCTCTCTCCGAATAACCGTAGTAACAAGTAAGACGCCACAAAGCAACATTATTATCAAGAAAACAAACATCAATATGATTCTAGGAGTAAGACATTACCTCACAGCTTACATTCTGCTTCCAGAAAATTGCAAGACCCCCACTACGACCAATACGATCAACTGCAAAACATTGAGCGAAACCAAAACGAACTCGAAGATTCTCTATTCTACTAGCTACTGAAATAGTCTCAGACAAAAACAAGAAGTTGGGTTTACGTGTCCTTAACAGGTCACCAAGAGCACGAACTGATCGAGGGTTCCCCAACCCCCGACAGTTCCAACTTAAGAGATTCATAATCCCTGGCTAGCTTGCATAGCAAGCATAGCCAATACTTTAGTAGAAGAAGCTGCACAATCCTCATTAGAAAGAACAACATCTATGTGTAACTCTTTGTTATTGCATTCTGTATCCATAAACACTGTATCACTAGGCCCACTCCGTCTACGTTTCCTCTCTTCAATATTAAGCCCATTTAGCTCCTCATCTATTGGCCCATTAATCAGATTGACCACTTGTTTTGACGAGGGAAAATTTGAATTTACAATCATATCTTTACTCCCCGATATTGTTACTCCCCCATTCAAATTTGCCCTATAATAGCGCCTTTGACTACTTTCCTTAACTGTTCCACCCATCTGTCCTCCCGAAAATTGCTGATAGTAGCTATCATCTCCGAGATTTTTGCCCCAGTCTTCGTCTCTCTCATCACGCAACCATTTGCTCTTTTCCTGCCCCGCCGCTCTCCTGGGTGGTGCTCGGAGCCAACCACCCCATTCTTTAATCACCTCATGCTCATTCGACTCTAGCTTTAGCCTGCAAAACCTCTCCGTATGAGTAACCAAGCCATACACAAAACAGAAGTCTCCCAATCTCTCATATTTGCAATGCACAACAATCTCAGAACCATCTCTTCTGCATATCTTTTTCTTTCGTTTCAGTGGTTTTCTGACATCAACCTTGATTTTCAAACGCATACTTTCCCTCCATATACTGGTATTGTTGTTAGGATCATACAACAGAAAGGAGCCAAAGAAATTCCCTAGTTGCTTCCCAACTGCCTCTGTCATGAAACTAGATGGAAGGCCATGAATTTGAATCCAAAACTGCAATTCGAACAGTGGCACCATACAAGGATCTTCCCCTTTATTGATGGTACTAACAATCAACATGGCTCCATCGAAAGACCAAGGTCCTCCATTCAGCACCCATTGCAAATCCTCTACATGATAAAACTGGAACAGGAAGATGCCAGGCTTTAGATCTTTAATACTTATCCCCCGAGCAGGTCTCCAAATGTCTGCTAGCTTCGTCTTCATTGCTCGAGTATTGAGACTCTTCTCTGTTACAAATCTCCCAACAAGACATAACTCAAACTTGTTCGAGTCCTCCACCACATCATCATAAAAAATAAGCTCCTCGTTTTCCTCATCCTCTATGTTAATCCCTGCTAATTGCTCGTTAATATTATCTAAACTCGTCATGAAAAGAGAACCACTCTCACAGGAAGGAGAGAAAAACAAAACTCTCACTTAAGGAGAGAAAAAAACTTTAAGTGAATGCATTTTTACTTGTGGTAATAAAAGTTATTGTGAGCAACCAAATGAACTAATAAGTCAGCTCATATAAATAATATGCCGATTTTACCTTTTAGTCAAACAAGTGCATTAGTAACTAATTCTGTTATGCTAGTATGCTAGTTGACAACTGCATGTAAGAGCATCTCCAAAGCGGTTTTGTAAAATGGTTGGCTAAATATTGATTATGTAAATTTTCTAACCTGTAAGGAATTATACTCCAATGGATTTGGCTATATTGGTTAGTTATAATTTAAAAATAGCATGTTAATATTTTTTTAAGTTATTTTAAGTATAATATTTTATTTTAGTATGGTAATTGATGACGTGTATTTTTGCTACAGGTCCCTAGAGGTTCGACATATATAGCCAATACGCGGAGGTTGGCTATTTTTTTAGTTAAGGGTAGCGTCCCATTGGAATGCCAAAATTTTTGAACATTATCTATAATTTCTATTTAAGGCATGCCATGTAGATTTTTAGCTAAGGGTTTATGAAGATTGGAGTATCTCCAATGGTATCGGCTAAAATGGGTGGCTAAAATGATATAAAATAGTGATTATGTAAAATTTATTGAATCCGTAAGGTGTTGTACTCCAATGGAGTTGGCTATAATGATTAGTCATATTTTAAAAATAGCAAGTTATTATTATTTTAAATTGTTAAAAATAGAATTTATTATTTTAATATGGTAATATTGATGATGTGGAGTTTTACTACAGGTCTCTAGAAGTTCGACAAATATAGCCAATATGATAGGATTTTAGAGGATTATCTAAAATTTTAGATAACACTAATGTCCCGTTGGAGATGATTTTTTTTTACACAATATCTATAATTTTTATTTAAGGCATGTTTGACACACTTTTAGCTAAGGGGGTCTATATGGTTGGAGATGCTCTAAGTAGTGTAAATACTCTATTAGAACTTTCCGCAACAGTTATATGTTCTTGTTATCTTCTTCTTCTTCATGATGAATTCACCATAGCTTCAAGGTTCATTGAAGTTTTCATGGTATTAGAACTTTCCGCAATAGTTTTTATGGATCGAATTGGTGATCATCTGAAATTAGGGTTTGTTTCTTGATTGATTGATCTCAATTTCATCAAATTCTTCGAATTCGAGTAAGATCTATGTTCAGGGACGGAGGTAAGGGGTGGCGTGTGGGGGCGGCCGCCACCCCAAAACCTCGTATAATCATGAAATTAGTAGTAAAATTGATGAAAAAAAATTCAAATATTCACATTTTTAATGTTAAAATATTGTAATATTTTGATTTCGCCCCCCCAAATTTATATAAATATAGTGATATAATTTTCGATATTTATCATAATTTTGAATTTTAATGCTTAAATTTAAGTATATTCTTAAATCAAAAATTTTTATTAACAAATTTTTATTTTTGTTAACAACAAATTATTTAAATAAATTAATTATTAAGAGGAAAAATAATATTCGCCCCCGCGAACCGGACTTTCTAGCTCCGTCCCTGTCTATGTTATTACACCTTTTTTTAGCAATGGATACATACATAATTGGTGTTTGTGTGTCTCTATAATGACGGATCCAGACTTTTTTTCAGGGTGGGCCAAAATTACTTATAGACAACTTTTTTAAAAAAAACAAGATTACGAAGAAAAAAAGATTAAAAATTTGTTTGTCAAATTCAGTAATTATTTGCAATTTTCTAATTTGATGAAGCATATGCTTTTAACGACTTAATACTATTTATATATGTTAGTTTATAGATTATAATTACTAGCCGATAACCCGTGCGAAGCACGGATTGTGATAAATTATCTTAATTCCTAATTTTTAACTTTTTTAAATGAATAAAATCTTGAACCACCAAGTTGTATATAATACTATATTCTCGACTTTTATTTCGATTGTTAGTTAATAGACTCCTAGTATATAACTTCAATAATAAATTAAATTAATTAAATAAAATCTTGAATCACCAAGTTATATATAATACTATATTCTCGACTTTTATTTCGATTGTTAATTAATAGACTCCTAGTACATAACTTCAATAATAAATTAAATTAATATTTAATTTTATTATTTTAATTAATTAAATTTATATAACTTATCTCTGGTAATATAAGAATAGTTATATTATTAATTGTATTTATTATTAATCTATTATAGATATATTTTAAATATTAATTAATGGAGCCCTAAGTCCTATATTCTCGACTTTTATTTCAATTTTTAGTTAATAGACTGCTAGTATATAACTTCATTATTAAATTAAATTAATATTTAATATTATGATTTTAATTAATTAAAGTAATTAATATTTAGTGCCATACCGCTGTATACATGGCATATCGCGATATACATTAATTAATTAATTAATTAATTGGCATACCATATTTTAGTTCAGAAAGGACTTGTTTCATTAGTAGTTCTTATTATTATTGACCTTCTATACACTTAAAAAACAGTTTTTAAAGAAAGATCAAATAGTAAAATAAATTATTATTAATTAATTAATTGGCATACCGTGCATATCACGATATACACAGCATACCATCAAAGGGTTTCTGCTTGGTTTCCGCTTTTAATAAAGACTATAGATACTAACATGTGGTGATAAATTGACAAAATATAGCATTAACTAACAAATATATGTCATGCATAACATCTGTAGCAGGACTTTTGCCTCAATTCCAGGGAGGGCCAGGGATGGTGCTAGCCTTTCTTTAGGTCCGCCACCGTCTATATCTTCATTTTTCGGTAAGATTTTTTATGCTTTCAGCATGATTGTGTGTTTTTCTGATTGATCTGTTTCTACGTTATCGTGTTGATTAATTAGAGATACATCTCTTGTATCCATATATCTTTCAGTTGTGTTTTCAGTTTTCGTATATCTTGATGAATTGATGTTCGTAATGGCTAGAAACACTTAGGCAAATGTAGCTGCTAGTAGTAGTAGTGTCACACCTGTTCAAGATGTGGAGCAAAATGATGATACAAATAACAATTAATATCTTTGTCAAAAAAAAAATAACAATTAATATCATCAACTCCAATTCACATCCTCTATATCTACAAAATTTAGATCATCCAGGCCTAATTCTTATTTCTAAGGAACTTACTGGAATAGAAAACTATGTGGGCACTACTAGAAATATGTCAATAGACATCGGTTTCTGGCCGTTGTTAAAAAAAAATCTGACCGATGTCTATGCGTGTGTAGAGAAAGGTCAAAACCTTTAGACATCGGTTTTTAGCCGTTGTCTATTATCAACTTAGACATTGGTTTCTTAAATATTTCTGATGTCTAAGATACATTATGTGCAGTAGTTCTTTTTAAATTATGATATATTATTTTCATTAGATCAACATAAACATAGCACGGACAAGGTAAATAATGACATATACATCGATTTCTTGGTAAAAACCGATGTTTTATGTTATCTGAGACATCAGTTGGTATGTGAAACCGATGTTATATAGTGTTATTAGACATCGTGTTCATTAACAAAATCGATGTTATATGTTCCAGTAGACATCAGTTTTTTTTAAAATATTTGATGTATTAGCTTTTCTTGGACATTGGTTTATTTGTTAAAAAGTGATGTCTCTTGTTCACGTATTAGCATACAATATTCTTTTCATATGCACCAAAAAACCTCAAATCAAACCAAAATACAAAAATACAAAAATAGATGTTATAAGCACTTGCCATTTACCAAACACAAAATATCCAATCTTTACATCAACTAACATAACCAAAATAATATGTCTAGCTATCATAATTAACTAGCTTACAAACCAAATTGCATGTACTTCGACAAGCAAGACAAGCAAACCAATTGTTCGACAAGTTCAAACATATCTAAGGTATAAGGGCCTTCATTTTCTTCTTTTTTAATCTTTCAGAGAGGTCCGCACAAGCAAGCCGTTGAAACTTAAGACTCGGAGGGCTCTCCATTGTTTGCCTTTACAAATCACAATGCAGCAGAAGACATAAATACCTGATGCTAGTATTATGCAGTAAAACTGCAAGCTTGGTTTTATCAGGCTTAATGGTCTTTGCATGACCATTATACAAAAATCGTCGATGGCCCATCAGAAAATGTGGAAAGTTTCCACCTTGAGTGGTAACAAATACTTAACTAAACAAGCACACCATGTAGTCCGGAGCTGCCAACCTCGAAGAATATCCCTTAGCAAATCAAAGAAAGAAATTATGGTGTCAGTTTAACAAAACACACTTAGTTACTCTACTACAAGCTGGTACCTTAATATTGTAATTAAGATGTCTCAACGATGCCCAGATCTAATCAACATTGAATTGGGTTGACTGAAATTTTACAGAGGACAATAGTTGGCTTGGACAAAATGGTATCGTCTCCATTTACACACACAACAGTAATGTAGTTGCTGACCAATTCTAAGTAACAATTTCACTTCTCAACAGTTAGACACATTGTTGATCACACACAATTCCTACTGACCTTTTAATACATCTAACACCAGCTTGATCACTCTGTTCACATGGACCAGCTTATGTATCAATGTCATCATCATCGGATTGCTCATATGAACCACTAGTAAGCCCCACTGTTTGGTTGTCACATCCTTTAGGCAGGTTATTGGTAGTTGAAGTTGGACTCCCAGCTGCAACGAAAATAGCATCCACCAGTTACACTAGCTAATTTTGAATTTCATGTACACAGTTATTAGTGACAGTCACCATGGTGTTATATAAATGAACCAATCTCCTTAGCTGCATTCATAGAAATGATACATACCACAAATTGATGACTGTGATTCCATTGTGATAGTGCTGGATCGTTTCGGAGTACCGTAATTCTGACACCAAATAGAAAATACTGTGATTCACAATCTTCTTTCAGCTTACAGCTTAAAGACATGGCCACAGTTGAAGTAAAGCATGAAAATATAAAGCCAAAACCCAGAATCAGGAAATATTGAGAAAGAAACAGGAACTGGAATTATTTAAAATCCAAGAGCCCCAACTGAATATTGTTTATAACATTCCTGAATATTAATAAACAAGACTCCAGATGTGCTTAATGTTGGAGGAATGAAGAAATAGGTAACTAAATTTTCTATCAAACAGACAACAAGTGCATTTATAGGTACTAAATTTCAAAACACACAGATACCAAATAAATCGTTATATAGATTACTCATGTTTTAGCTTTAACCACAATACGTAATCCATAAAGTTTAGGCATAGAATATCAGACAATCAGTGAAATTAAAAAATTTTGTAAGAATGTGAAAATTGAAAGATAATCAGATGATCATACTACAAACAACAATCACAAACAAACGACACATCACAAAAGCAAATAAGTAAAGTCCATTATCCATATAAACAAGAAAGCACAAAACAAAATGAAGTAAAAGAAGGAAAAGAGAGGAGAAGATACCCTTAAGACTCTCGACAACACCAGGAACAACCTCATGTTCAAGTCCAGCATACTCGCCTTTGGTATTCTCCCTAATTACAACAATATCAACATTATCATGTCTGGTAGGCAAGCCAGGTAAATTCAAACAATTCACAAGCGAAGCATACAAATCCAACTCCTTACACACACACACAGACGGAGAGGGAGAGAGAGAGAGAGAGAGAGAAAGAGAGAAAGAAAGAGAGACAGAGAGAGAGAGAGATCGAGAGAGAGAGGGGGAGACTAACACAACTAAGATAGACTTCGAGCTTTCGAGTTGAAGAGTTCAAGCTTTGTTCATCAAGATTGATTAGCTAGCTTTGAGATTATTTAGCTGATTGATTAGGGTTCTTAGGGGGCGGCTAGCTAGGGTTCTTCAGAGAAAAGAGAAAAGGGGCGTAGTGGGTGTGGGTGTTTTTAGCTGAATGAATATTGTTTGTGATTTTATGTGTTTTGTTTTTTGTTTTTATTTTCTTGGATTTGATTTGAATGGGGGGAAATTTTGGTTAAGGGGGAAATTTTTTTAGAAAGGGGGGAAATTTTGGGAAAGAGGGGGAGATGTTTTACGGGGGAATTTGGCTAAGGGAGGGAAAGTTAGAAATTTGGCTAAGGGAGGAAAAATGAGATTTTTTTACTGGATCTTTAATATCAGTTGAACCAAGGTATCGATGTCTAAATAGCATAAAGACATCGATTTTACAAAAACCGATGTTATAAACATTTTTAACATCGGTGGCAATTATAACCGATGTTAAAGGCCCGATGTCTATTCCAGTTTTTCTAGTAGTGGGGTCATTCACTATAGCTTTATCAGCTAAGAACAAATTAGGAATTGTCAATGGTACTGTGCCAAAACATGATGATTCTTCGCCTTTAAGGTCTCAGTGGGATAGGTAAATGACCTGGTCATTAATTGGACTCTGAGCACAAATTCAGATGAAATCAGTAATGGAATGGACTTTGTTAACACTGCACAAGAGGTATGGGTTGAATTTGAGGCTTAGTTTTCCAGTATTAATGGTCATAGGGTTTATCAAGTGTTAAAGGACATTCGCACCCTAGAGCAAGGTGATAAATCTGTTGAAATTTACTATCATAAGTTGAAGAATCTTTGGGATGAATATGCTCCTTGCAAATCTTGATGCAAGTGTGAATCTCACAAATTGTAGGGAGAAAGGGAATAAAGGAAGAAATTACTTCACTTTTTTATGGGATTAAATGAAAGTTTTTCAGCTGCAAGGGGTCAAGTTTTAATGATGAATCCATTGCCTTCTTTAACACAAGCATTTTCCTTGATCAAACAAGAGAAGAAGCAAAGACATGGGTACTTCTCATGTTTCTTATATAGCTACTGCAAGGAATGGTTCTTAATATTCTAATGGTAGTAATGGCAATAGTACTTATTATGTGAAGAAACAGACTTTGATATGCTCTTATTGTCATAAGGATGGACATCTCAAAGAAAACCGTTTCAAGCTGATTGGTTATCCACCAAAAAGAAGGGAAAAGGATAAATCCAGTCCTTACAGTGTTTCTCTTGGTAAAGTTCCTCAGGCTATGCAAGTTTCTGTTAGTATTGGTACTATAAGGAGACTAGTAGTTCTACTTCTCCTGATGAGTTGCAGCAACAAGTTAATCAAATGGCTCAACTTATGACTATGTTGATGGGTCAAAAAAATGTCAATGCTGCTTTTATTCCCGAGGAACACATTTCCAATCTTAATATGGTAGGTTTGGCCTATTCCATGCTTACTTATTCTACTTTCACTTTGAAGTCATTATGGATCATTGACACAGGTGCATCTAATCATATGTTTTGTGATCAATATTTAATGACAAAAATTCATAGTATTTCAAATCGATCCCTACCACATTTCTTTACCAAAAACAAACTATTAGTCATGTTGATCAGGAAGTAATTCTCAAACATGATCGTATTCTGCAACAAGTGTTGTTTGCAACAAGATATCCAAATCTGGAAAAGAATAAATGCTAATTTCTATGTTGTTACTATTCTTTATGTGTTGTCATGAAGGATATCAACCTACCCCTCCACCACCTCTAAAATAGTATGAAGACAAAGAGCTATCAGAGTCAAGAATAATAATGAATTTTTTTTTGCTATCAATTTACCTGCACTGTCAACAGGAATAAGAAGTTCCGTACAAAGAAATAAAGGAAAGGAAAAGATGCAGGACGGAAATGAGAAATATGATCCAGGACAGGATGATGGTAGTGACGATGATGCATCAGTGACTCCATCGAAGGTGAGTCATAGCTAGATTAATTTTTTTGATTTATAGGAATTGTAACTAGAATCAAATTATTTGGTACATAATCCAATGTATTTTGTAGGGAACAAATAAGGCAAATAAGAGAAAGTTTCTATGGGACGTGGACCAACAACACATTCCCGAGCCAATGCTACAACCACGCCTGGAACTGAGGACGCAAGTGACAAGGAAGGGACATGTCGATATGTACAACCTACAATATTTGCAAATCCTCTAATTGAGTTACCGAATTAAGATGAAGGCAATGGTTCAATGGATGCTTTATTTGCTATGCAATAAAATAATGTTTAGTTGTATCTAATTGTAAATTTGTCTGAGTTGGGTTGTAGAAATGAAATTAGTTGAGGATAATTCAGAAAATGTGAATTATGTATGAGTTGTCTGATATATTTATTCTCATTGATGTTTGCAAGGCCCGGTATATTATTCTTGATGAATAGAAAAAATGAGTGATCGAGTCAATTCATGCATCTTGGAAGGGGTATAAGAGTCGAACAAAGGCAGCGCATTATATAAGTTTTGAAAATGATGAAATTAGGCTAGAAAATAGGCCAAATGAAATTCCCGTTAAGAGTTCAAAATGCTCTTGGAATATTGGAATGATGAGACTGTTCAGGTATATTAACTGATTTTAACCACTGAAAATTGTCCTAAAAAATATAATGAAAGATACTCTTTTTCCACTTTTTTTTAAGGAAAAAGCCAAGAGAAATTCAATAAATACATGGTAAATCATATACTGACACTCACACTCACACTCGTGGTCCAAAAAGTTTCATAGAGCTTCGGAACAAGATGGTATGTGATTTATTTATTTAATTTTTTGCTCATTATTTTTCAAACTTGGCTTTTCTTCCTCTTGTGTATATGTGTTAAGTGTGTAACAAAAATATGTGTAAATAATAAAAAAACGGAACCCTCAACTGAGTATTTAACTATTTGTAGGAAAATACAGAAAGTCCACTAATATGAGTAGATGATGCTCAATGTGAAACAAGATGAACATGGACAAGTTGAATTTTTTCTTTCTTGCACATTTTTAATATTTGTAGACCAACCGTCCAACAATAGTGCTCCATAGTACTCCTCCGTTTCTCATTCATGTCGGTCATGACGTTTAACTTGTACAACTAGCAGCGAAATGAGTAAAAGGCGGCTCAATTTTCATTTCACACAAAATTGAAGTTTCTCCAAAAATCAACATTTATCATTTATCTTAGCTACCTATCTTGTTAGATATATAATTATTGATGTTATCAATTTAATGTAATATCCATGCTCATTGTGTTTGTTTAATCTTTTTTTCTAGAAAAAAAAAAGAAATCAGATGAGTTTGATGTTTTGCAAAGGTATTTGTTGAAACTCGGGAAAGAGTTGAAGGACGCGAGTATAAGACCAATCCTGAAATAATGAAAAGAAAATTGTAAGTATTTTTTTCATAATTACTTAAATGTAATTGATGACTAGTTGATTTTTTCCTATTTCATTTTAATCTCATTTGTTCATGTGACTTTATTTTGTAGAAAAATATAAACTAAAAGCTTTGTACCAGAGATGCTTCTAATGAACTGCTTTTGGAGAGAAAATTATCTAGTTCTAATCCTCGAACAGACAAATATGTGTAGGGGCTGACAACAAGGATAAGGCAAGGCCTTGTTGATGAAGTCTAGGAGAAAGTGAAGCAAATCCAAGTAGAAGTTGATGAGTAGGTGAACAAGAAGGTGCACTAGAATTTGGCATCGGCTCTTAAAAAACCTTGGAGTGAGAATGACGATGGTACACCAATAACAGGAAGCTGTAGCTTCTAGTATAACTGTGATGTTTGTGTTTTAAGTTTATAACCTTTTGCTACTATCAAGTATGGTCGTGGACTAGTTAGTTAATTAAGTGTATTACAGTCACTATAGACTATAGACATATGATGTTTGGGAGTTGGTTTAATTAAGTAGTTGGTAAACGATGATGTTTGGGAGTTGGTGTATTGATGTAATATTTGAAATGATTTAAATAGTTGGTAACTTATGGTGTTTAGGAGTAATTGGTTTATGGATGTAATTTTTGAAATGGTTTATTGGATTGAACAGGTTATTTCTGGATATATTATTATTTATATATATATATATATATATATATATATATATATATATATATGCTGTAGCTATATTTAAATTCTCTTGGTAAAATGTTGCGTAACTTGATTAAAATGCTGCACGAAATTGTACAATGGCAACAAAAGTGGATCCCACAATGGACCTGTAATGGGACCCAAAGTGGAACCCATAGTAGTACCCAATGTAGGACCCATAATGTTGGGCACCAATAATGATAATGAGCCCGTTATGGATCCACTATTTAAAAAAATTAAGACATATATGTTGGTATAGGTCAATTTTTTGTTGCTATAACATTTTATTGCAACATAAAATGGTATCGTCGAAAAATGTTACCTTTCCTACGGTAACATAGAAAAAATTAACACAAAAAGATATTGATGGAATTTTAGTAGCTTGTTTATGGTGTAGATCACCTGAAAATTAACTCCTACCTTATTGAGGATAATGGCCATGCTATTTTTGCAACATATTCATTTTTACAATTTGTGTTCACAAAAAAGCTAGAAATAGAAAGAAGCCCTAATATGATATGATAGCTGGTGGGATACAAATGAGAGTTATATGTTTATTTGTTTTAGATCTTTTCCAAATTCTATTAATACCTTGTCGGACATTGATTTACATTAGTAAAATTTTTGTTTTGAGCCTAAGAAAAGGATAAAGATTATAACTATAATTTATTAATAATATTTTGGAGTTATTTTTTAATATTAATATATATTTTGATACATTGCTAATAGAGTTCAAAAGATGACTAGATTATAATTAAAGTACTTACTAGTTATTAAGGATCATCTTATATTTTAGAATATATAATAATACAATATAAATATTGGAGAAGAGTTTCTACACACACCAGTGTTGTAAAAAGCGGGAATCGGACTTAATCGGTAAAGACACTGTCCAGGGATTAATCGGGGATTAATCAAGTATTTGAGGATTAATCGAAATGATTAATCGAATAATCGGATTATTAATCAGTTCGGTAACCCATGGAACTGGGATTAATCGGTGATTAATCGTGATTAATCACCGATTTTTAGAACAGAGACACACACAAACAACATTGATTTCCATTAATTCATATTATAGTTTAATAAAAATATTTATTATTTAAATAATCCAACCGCATAAAGGTTAATACAAAATTAAACAAATTCACAAATTTTAATGTACTATATTGACTTGGAATATAATATTTAGAAGAATAATATTTTGAAAAATCAAGTTTGACAAATATTGGAAAAAATATTATTATAATGAAAGCTAAATTCCAATACAATTTTGATAGCACAAATGCCTATAAGTACACCAACCACAACTAGCCAGCCTTAATTTACATAAATAAAATCATATAAATGTTGGTTTAAGAAACTTAATAAGATCTAACTGGAACAATAACCTATTAACACCATAAACAAGCTTCCAAAGCGAATCACCAACAACAGGAGTGGCCGTAAACATAAGAACTTCAAGGTCACACTGAAGCAAACTCCCAAAGCAGGACTACTACTTCTCTACCAAGAATTTATTATTATTGTTATTATTTTTCCTCACAAGGAGCCTGCTAAATATTATTTACTATAACAATTTATGATGCAAAACCAGAGGTAATGTATCCCAAAATAAAATCTATGAATACGGCTCAAATGACAATTTTGCTGTTGGTACTCAAGCTACAAACTATATATATCCTATAAACTTAGAAGTATACAAAGGCAAATGCTACAATTTATTGCTAAGGTTGTCAAAGCCCATGGTAAATAATACAAAGCCCATATGTCATAAGCCTAGTCCAAAGAACAAAACACAGCTCTCTAGAAACTAACAGGATAACGCTAAAAAACTACTTTACATAACATATAAAGAAAAGACCATCTATTCATTCTCGTGGAAAAGAAAGGAATCTTTTTGGTACTTTTAATTCTCGTAGTAGAGATATAAATCGAAAAATAAAAAGACAAGAAGATCTTTTGATGATGAGGCAGTAAATTATAGGAATCTATTAATAGAATATAATATAAGATCCCCTCCCTCTAACACCTTAAGATTTTAGATGGATTGGTTACTTAACATGGTATCAGAGCTCAGGCAGGTTCGACTCTCTGCGATCCCCAATATTCTCACAATTTATTATGGACATGATATATGCTGGAACTGGTAAAAAATATGGTAAGTAGTAAATGATGAAAATAGAACAAATTTACACACACTATTATGTACACAAATCAGAATACACTTAAAAGACTACATTGTATTAAGTTGTGGCAATCGAAAACCCTATATATGCCAGTGAATATATAGCTAAACCCACGTAATAGTTTCCTAAAAAACAAGCAACTAATGCCTACATTTATCTCCATTACCAGACTTATTCAAACATAATCTCCTATAATTGCTCCACATCTATTACCTGTCAAACTAATTAAATATCATACTAAAATAAATATAACCATGATTTGTAAATGCCAGCTAGGATCACGTCAACTTTGGATTAATCCCAACAATCACTCCCTTAATCCAAAGTTTACATCGTCCAAATCTTTGACAAAATTAACACCAGCATGAATGCCAACCAATTTTCGGAACAACATATATCAGGATGTAGCACTTATCTTCCTTTGCAAACCGCTCAACCAAAGACGCCGTTGTATGTTCATAATAATTCGAAGAACATCCAAGCCAGCAATTTGACAATCTCTCTTGTGTAATCGAATCACCTAAAATGTTCTTCAACACCTTCCTTAGCCCGTTTGGCTTGTTGCATTGTACAACATCTGAAGCCCGTTTGACTTTGTTCCGTTCTACAGCATCACCTGTTCTATACTTTCAATAAGCCCGTATGGCTAACAACTAACCCTTATGGCTATCAACTAAGCCCGTATGGCTATTAACTGAGCCCGTATGGCTTCTGTTTGCCCGTCTGACAAAACACACTTCAGTGCCCGTCTGGCAACTTTGCCCATCTGGCAAGTATTTTTCTGTGCCCATCTGGCATCTTTTCCATTAATTCAGCCACACCATGTTGCTAGACGAACAACACCATGTTGCAGTACATACACGTACAAGACATCTACACTCACACTCTTGGACCATAACCCCGACAACACCTCACTGCATCGACCTGTAACAACAATGACAACAGCAAGGAGGTGCAATAATTACTCTTTCTTTGTAACCTCTTCCGTCACAGCCTCATAGGAAGCGACCACCATCAGTGAAGCAACACAACGGCAGGAGCCACAAAGATTATGAAAAATCGATGCTGCATCATCTCTTCTTGCCATCTCTTTGCTGCCACATCTCTTTGCCATCAGCATGTCACCACAGCACCTCCCCCCCTTTGTTAATAACAAAATCATTTTCTTCCTGCTCCGTTTTTCTGAGAATTCTCTAGGGACTTCTTCCCACCCTTCTGCTTCTTCCCAGCACTGGAGCTTCTTGTCGAAATTAATTACCACGCCACAAAGATCGGTAGCTCTGATACCAAATGATGAAAATAGAACAGATTTACACACACTATTATGTACACAAATCAGAATACCCTTAAAAGACTACATTGTATTAAGTTGTGGCAATCGAAAACCCTATATATGCCAGTGAATATATAGCCAAACCCACGTAATAGTTTCCTAAAAAACAAGCAACTAATGCCTACATTATCTCCATTACCAGACTTATTCAAACATAATCTCCTATAATTGCTCCACATCTATTACCTGTCAAACTAATTAAATATCATACTAAAATAAATATAACCATGATTTGTAAATGCCAGCTAGGATCGCGTCAACTTTGGATTAATCCCAACAGTAAATGGAGATCGACATTTAGATTAATTGTAGTTTTAACTTGTTCAACTAGCTAGAATATCAAGTTTCTGAAAATCTATTGCAAGGACTGGAAAACATAAATCAATAAGCTCTCTCAAGCATGATCATCAACAGTCCTCAAAGGCCAGAGCTGGAACCGTTTGTATTGTCTTGGTAGTCTGCCGTGGGTGCAAACATGACATTCTGATAAAACATTGGAGTCTGCATCATGAGACATGACATGTTGTGAGAAAACGAAGATCAGTGGTAACTAGTTAATAATCTTGCATGCAATATTTGTTTTTCAGAAAACGTTTATACCTCAGAGCTCTGGAGCAATTTCCCATATTCTTCAATGTCAGCTTGAAAGGACTCCAAACCTTCGCTATAGGAATGAAGAAAATATTTTATGAGTAGATGGAAACAATTATATGCAAAAAATAATATCCACTGACTGATAGAGGTATTATGTCGTACTATTTTTAGGATGTATTAAGGAGATGCTTGAATAATTGGATATGAACTTTAGTTTACCTATTCAGAGGAGCACTTGACATGGATGTTTTTTTTTTTTTTTTTTTTTTTTAACCGGGAACTACCCCACACACTGATCGATAGAGGTATATATTATGTCCTACTATTTTTAGGATATTTTAAAAGCTGCATGAATAATTGGATATGAACTTTATAAGTTTACCTATTCAGAGGAGCACTTGACATGGATGTTGAGGATCCTTGCCCAGAGAGTTGAAGAGAACGGCTGTTCACACTATTTTGAAGATCTAAAAGGAATGTAACATAATAAATATTATAAATTATAGTTTAAACAGATAGTAAGCAAACTAATTTATATTTATTAAAGATGCATATAAAAAATATGTAGATATAAAATTTAATTGTTAAAAAATTTGAAAACGATAAAAAAATACTAAGAAATTTAAAATAATTGTAATGAAACTTATTAAGAATCATACCTTGATGCATAAATTTTTCTTTGTCAATAGCTCGAACTTTCTGCAGAACAGTTTAATAATCTTTAACACCATTCTAATAGATAAATATGTAGTACTAGTTCAATAATATATAGAACGAGAATGAACCTGTAGGTGACTCTTTATTTGCTCACGAGTCAGCCCCTTCACTTTCATTTTTTTAAGGATCTTTTTCGGTGTGGCATCTGTAAATTAATATAATTCAATTACGAAATTGTACACTAAATAGAATTTAGGAGCTTGTGAATAAGTGATATTGAAAGATTCTTGTGTGACGGGTGCAAATCAAATAAAAAGAATAATATTGCAAAAATATTTTTTTAGAAATGTTTCATCATATGGTCCCAATAGATAATAACTATAATTTTATTAAAAGAATGGATATTAAAGTAAGGGTTTTGGTCCCTGACAATCGTTTGTCAAAGACCGATTATATAACAATCGGTTTCTAAACCGTTGGATCGTTGATCCAACGGCCCCCTGGATTACAAAAAAAATTTACTGTCCGCTATAATTTTTCGCGGATAGACAGATTGCCTGTCCGCGGAAATTTTCCGCGGATAGGTAGATGCCTATCCGCGGAAAATTATAGCGGACAATAATTTTTATTTTTTTTTAATCTCAGCCGTTGGATTTCCGCGGACTGGCAATCTGCCTATCCGCGGAAAATTATAGCGGACAGTAATTTTTATTTTTTTTAATCTCAGCCGTTGGATCAACGATCCAACGGCTGTGGAACCGATTGTTAAATAACCGGTCCCTGACAAACGATTGTCAGGGACCAGGATCCTTAAAGTAAAATAGTACTACAACAATTGAAACATTCAAACCTTTTCAAAAAATTGACATTTATTTTAGATTCCAATCCCGTTTTACCGTTACATTAATGTTATTTGAGTATAATAGTTTTAGATAAATTCTTTTCATTTGTTTTTTCAATTTACGATCAAAGAAATTTGGGTATAAATGAACAAAAAGAATTGTAGGAAAAGTTGTATTCAAATAACAATAAATCAATACTTGAAACTTTCCAAAAAATCAATAATAATTTTAGATTCCAATTCCGTTTTACCGTTATTTGAGTTCAAATTTTTTATATTATCCCATCTCGTTCTCTAGCTTCTTCTCAATTTACCATCAAGAAAATTGGATAAAAACGAACGAATAACGATAAATCAAAATTAAATTCTTACTTTTTTGGACTTTTATGCCATAAAATACAAAGAGATATCGAATAAACACAAAAACAATCAGTATACACTATATACATGTAACTTTTGTTAAAAAATAGTAGTATTGCTAGTTCCTTTGATTGATACACCATACACAGATAGCATAAATTTATTATATTACTGTCTTACAAATTTCCTTTCTAATTAGATAGTTTTTGCAATATGACAGCTAGATACAGTGCTAAAAAAATAAATTATAATATTTAAAGAAAAGAAAAAGTGTAAAAGAAATCATTTAGCTAAGGCTGGATTCAAAAGCTTTAGGCTATGTTCACTTGGATTGAATGGAATGGGGGGAGAATGGAATGAAATTTATACTATTATTTGGGGGAGATTGGGGAAAGTGTTTATAAATTTCATTCCTTGCTTCATTCCTCCCCAAATAATTATTTGAATTAGAATTCTAACCCACATATTTTGGAAGGAATGCTCCATTCCCAATCTTCATCATTTTCCTTGCAATCTTCATCATAAAAAACTTCTTCTCCCTCATATTTAATTATTTCCCCTAACATCCCTCTTTCTTCATAAATTTTGTTTACAATTTTCATTCCATTCCTACCCCATTCCATTCTTTCCAAGTGAACACACCCTTAATAGATCTAACTATTACTGTGATTCCTATCAAGAGAAACAGTAGTTAAATGCATAAAAGTCTACGAACAAGATATATGCATGTGTGTTTAAGTAAAAAGATTAAAATAAAAAAAATCGTGTGCATGACAAATTTAGAAAACTTACTAAAACTCCCGCCGAGCTCGGAGACTGCACGAACAAATCGAGCGTGTAGCTCGTGTGTCCAGTGGAGGCGAGGCTTGCCTTGTCTAAACAACGGATGCTCTAATTTGACAACTTGAACATCCTCCTCGACTCCCTGCCGCTCAATCTGTAGCGGCTGTGCTGCTGGCCAAACCATGGGCTCTCCTAACCCTTGATTCAAATGTTTTGGGTGCTGCACTGCATAGTTGTTTTGAATGGAATAGCTAGGATTCATGGAAAGGTGGTCAGTGAATCCTTCAGACACATTTTGGGTAAACCCTAATTGGTTTAGATAAGCTTCAGAGTGATGGTAAGGATTTGGAGATGGGATTGATGCTGAATTCATCATAGGAGAAGACATTTTCTTTTATTTGTGCTATTTGGATGTTGTAGGCTTCAACCTCTCTTATATATA
Source organism: Kitagawia praeruptora (assembly GCA_037693485.1). Classification (NCBI taxonomy): domain Eukaryota; kingdom Viridiplantae; phylum Streptophyta; class Magnoliopsida; order Apiales; family Apiaceae; genus Kitagawia; species Kitagawia praeruptora. The sequence goes on along the minus strand of CM075345.1, from coordinate 45,581,635 downwards.
TATATATATATATATACTAGGGTCTTGTGAATAATTAAGATATAAATTTAGAAAAAGTTTTGTTGGATAATAATATGAAAGGATATTATTATTAAGGATCTTTTTAAGAAATCAATAATCACCTTTTCTGCATTTGTGTGGGTATAGCATAAAAAACATAAAAAAGATGCGGAAGGTTCCCGTAGAATCAAACACAATGAACTCTGGCGCCAATAACAACCTTTTAGCACTGTCGTAAGACCATTAGAAAAAAAATGATATATGCAAATAATCGTAGTCTATGGATGTTAATTGATGAGTAATTCTCATTTTATTCACTGTCAGTCTAAATATAGACATTACCAATTTCGATAATGTTTAGATTCAAATATTAAAGTACTTAAAATTTTAATATCTTATAATTCGTGAAATTATATATATATATATCGTAAATATCATGTTTTAACTCATAACATTGATCATATTTAGACAAATGTTCTTTACAATTTGTAAATGAAAAATCCTATAAGATAACATTTAGACATAAAGGTTTACCATAGGGTGTAAGTTGAAAATTCTTAATTAAACTATCTATGGCTCTGAAATGAATAATAATCTTGAGGCAGAGTGGAAGGTATCTTTTTTCTTTTTTTCATAAAACCAGCATCCTTTTTCCAGCAATTACAAACAATTCGTTTCCTTCTGAAACTGAAGGAAAGCACATGAACTATTGAGCAATTAAAATTTTATTTTTTATATCTAATTAGCAACTTTTTATAAGACCAAAAAAACACAATTTGCCTTTTTTTTTATCGAGATTGACTCGAAAAAGTGGGCTTAATTCGGCTCGAATTACAAAGTCTTCCAAATTTGAAATTTTTCAATAAAAGAGGGAATATCATATTGGTAAAAGAAGAAATAAAGATGGAACAACCATTCATTTGAGAGAATCTCAATGGACAACAACTCATCATTATATTCTGTTCAATTGTGGAAACAAAGAAATAGAGGAGCTAATTGAGTATGTAAATTGTAGGCAACATCAAGCTTTAGTTGACGGTCCAGCAAAATCGAAAAGATATAAGAGAGCAAGAGAACATAATTCGAATTTTCGGAAGTGGATGAACGAAGAGGTTGGAAGAAGAGGAAATATTTTGAAGGAATTAGAAGTCCTACAATGGGCCCGAATCGAGCAACTAAGAAGTATAGTGTTTAAGTAATCAATGGGTACAGATTTCATACAAAGAAAAGAGATGCTAAATGTAGAATACAAAATAATGACATTTTTTTGACGGCTTTGACGACTACTTTTGGAAGCTCGAAAGATCAGAATCCAAAGGTCGGCGATGTCAATTATTACGGAGTAATAGAAGAGATATTAGATGTTGATTATTCGGTAGAATTTACTATTATGTTGTTTAACTATTGTTGGTACTCAAAAGAAAAGGATTCATATGGGATGACTCGAGTTAATTTAATAAATCATCCCAGAAATCTGATCCCTACGTAATGGCCTCACAAGTATAACATGTTTTCTATGTAGAAGATCCAGTTGAAAAGATGATTATAATGTCATCAAAAGACTACCGAGGAACTGGTGTGGTGTCGAAAATGAGAATGCAAACGAAGAACAAGATCAATATGATCCAATTTTACTTGATATACGCTTTGCTGCATAAATGGAAAAGTAAGTCAATGAGTCTAGTTGATTTAGGGATGATGTTCCAACAAGATAAGTCCTCATCGAGCCCACCGAAGTCCAAGAACAATCAAATCACTTTATGCAATGTACGTGACTTCATTGATATTGAGACTACAGAGACTAGTGCAGAGTTTAGCAAGACTAGTGTAGAGTTTACTAGTGCAGAGTTTAGCAATATTAGTTCCAGAAATAGATTATAAGAATTATTTTCTTTATATTTTCCAGCTGTACATTCCAGCTGTACATACACTAGATTGGTTAGTTTTAGAGTTAGTTAGTTCCCGCCTTTACTCTCACCCTTGTATATAAAGAACAGATAACAGATTGTAATCTCTCTTTACACTTTCAATCAATGCAATTCTCTTTTGTTCATAAAACTTTCATGGTATCAGAGCTTGCCGAAGCTTTAATGGCGGTTTATAGTGAAATTGGCTAATTCTCAGGTGTTCTCATTCTTGTTTCGCTTCGTCTCTGTTGTATTTTACATTGTTCGTTGCTTTTATCATCGTTTTTCATAGATTTCACCATCATTTTTGTGGATAAAAGTTACGATTAGTTACGTTTTTCTGATCATTTCATCGTTCTGCATCATCGATTTTGTTGATCGTATTCTTTGAAATTCTCCGATCATTTTTCTGGTTCTTAAATAAGAATTTGTTGATTGTTCTTGTTTGAGATCTCTGATCTGATTTGTGACTACATTCTTGATCTGATTTCTTTCTCTGAATCATAATCTTGTTCTTGACAGATCTTGTTCTTTGATCATTATCTCTGAAACTGTTCTTTGAGTATTCGTATTGTGTATTTTTCACACAAAATTTAAACAAAACTGAGTATCAGTGGCTACGACTGCACAATTGCAAGGAAATCAAGATCCTTCTAGTGTATACTATATTCATCCGTCAGATGCTTCAACTACACAGCTAGTTTCTGTGAAGTTCTCTGGTTCTGGTTTTCACAATTGGAAACGATCGATGATTTTAACATTGTCTGCTAAGAATAAACTAGGATTTGTTGATGGAACGATTGTTACTCCGGCAATCACATCCGCTAATTACAAGTATTGGGAAAGGTGTAATAATCTTGTGATATCTTGGCTTATAGCTAATCTGGATGAGACAATAGCGAAAAGTGTACTTTTTATGCAAAATGCTGCAGAAATCTGGCAAGATCTTGATGATAGGTTTGGATATACTTTTATGGCACAAGTGTATTCACTTGAGCAACAGCTTTTAGAGATCAATCAAGGTCATGATACTATATCTGAATTCTTCACTAAGATTAAAACAATCTGGGATGGCTTAAATGATGCAAATACATTGCCTTATTTTACCTGCAATCTTTGTACCTGTAATTTGTCTCAAAGGTTGATTCAGAAAAAGCATGAACACAGAGTGTTGCAATTTATGATGAAGTTGACTGATCAGTTTTCTCAGGTTAGGGGAAATGTCCTCATGATGCAACCTTTACCAACACTTTCTCAAACCTGTAGACTGTTTGCTCAAGAAGAAAGGTACAAAGAAATTGCCTCGGTTACTACTCAGACTGAATCCATGTCATTTTATGCAGACAAAAGAAGGTTTAACACAAATAATCAAGGAGTGAAACCTGCATTTTCTGGAGTTAAATTTCCTTCTTCTAATTTAATTTTCAGCAGGGTTCCAGAAATGATACTCAAACTTACAGAAAAGGGACTAAGCCTTAAACTATTTTTGCAATCATTGCAAGATTCCTGGACATAGTATGGAAAGATGTTTTAAATTGCATGGTTATCCACCTGATTTTCAGGAGAGACAAGGCAGAAAATTTGCTGGTGCTGTGCAGAATGATGCTGATAACAACTTTCAAGCTGCTGAATTTCTTGAAAGTGTCAATACTCAGATTTCTACAAGTGAAATTGAAATGAAACTATTAATTAGTCTATCTCAGTACAATCATCTTTTGAACATGTACAATCAAAAGAATGATCAAACTAAGGCTGATGACAATGGCAAAGTAGGTTTACTAGCAGGTAATTACTGCTTGTTATCTACTCCTAATCATTCATGGATAATTGACAGTGGCTCTACAGATCACATTTGCCCAACTCTTGATAATTTCTTACATTATGAGTCTGTTCAAGATGCTGGTAACACAATTACTATTCCAAATGGAAACAAGGTGCAAGTTTTACATGTTGGTTCTGTAAAATTGAATGATGACATTATTTTAAATAATGTCCTTCATGTTCCTGATTTTCAGTTTAAACTAATTTCTGTTCACAAGTTGTGTGAAGACTTAGATTGCAGTATAGTCTTTACTAATGAAAAATCTTTCATTCAGGGCCATTCCTTGAGAAGGCCACCGATTCTTCTTGGTAGCATTTCACATGGTTTGTACAGTGTGCAGTCTCCTCAGAATTCTGTTCTATCTACCAGTCTCAAGTGCTACAACATTGCTAAATTCAACTCTGTCACTGAAGCTCAAATTTGGCATCAAAGAATGGGTCATTTATCTTTTAGTCAAATGAAAGTTATTTTTCCAGAAGCTCAAAGTACTCTACATAATTGTGTTTGTCAGATTTGTCCTGTAGCAAGACAAGTTAGACAGTCTTTTCCTACTAGTTCAATAAAGTCAACCAAAGCCTTTTAACTACTACACATAGATGTATGGGGACCATATAAAGTGAAGTCTATTTCTGGTTGTACATTGTTTCTGACAATAGTTGATGACTTCATAAGGTTCACTTGGACTCATCTTCTTAAATATAAATCTGAGGTACCTTATGTACTAGAAAATTTTCTAGTTTATGTGAAAAATCATTTCAATGCTAATGTTCTTTATATACGAAGTGACAATGCTTTGGAGTTGAGTGCTGGTTTTTCTGATCAATTGTATAAATCTAAAGGTATAATCCATCAAACTAGTTGTGCTTACACTCCACAACAAAATGGTGTTGTGGAGATGAAGCACAGACATTTACTGGAAACAGCCAGAGCTGTTTTTATTCAAGCCAAATTGCCACCAAAATTCTGGGGTGATTAATTCATCTCAAAGTCTTTGGTTGCCTTTGTTTCATATCCACTCATAAAGTTCATAGATCAAAATTTGACTCTAGAGCTGATGCTGCTGTTTTCATAGGATATTCTAATACTACCAAGGGTTATAAGGTGTATAACTTGAAAACAAATCAAGTTAAAATTTCCAGAAATATTTTTTTTCATGAGTCAATTTTTCCATTTCATATCATTTCTCAGTCTTCAACTACTGATTTTCTAAATACTACATTTCTTCCTAAATTCTCTGATTCACATGTTACTTTTGATGACACAAATCTTCCTAACATTACTACAACTACAAATGAAGATTTTGCTTAATCATAATACTCAGAACACTAATTCTTCTTCTACTACTGATACACAAACATCTACTTCTAATTCTTCTTCTGATACATCAATTTCATCTGCTCCCGTTCGAGTTTCTACTAGATCTAAACACATTCCTTCCTATCTTACTGACTACTATTGTAATTACAGTAAAACTTTCCACTGGTGTAATTTGGTATCAAGTTCTAGCCTTCCTTCTTCTCATTTTCAGTTTATGACAAAACAGTCCACTATTAGTGAACCATCTTGTTATAAAGAAGCTTCTAAAAATCCAATCTGGATTGCTGTTATGCAGAAAGAACTTGATGCATTACATAAGAATAAAACTTGGGAGTTAGTACCATTACCTCCAGGTAAAAAAGCAATAGGTTGTCGATGGGTGTTCAAGGTGAAATTGAATGCTGATGGATCATTAGAACGTTGTAAAGCAAGGCTTGTTGGTAAGGGTTATAATCAGAAGATTGGTATAGATTTTACTGAGACTTTTTCACCAGTAGTGAAAATGAGCACCGTGAGATGTATTATTTCTGTTGCAGCTAGTAAAAAATGGGATGTTTTTCAGTTGGATGTTAACAATGCATTCCTCCATGGTGATTTGTTTGAGGAAGTATATATGACTGTTCCAGAGGGACTTGATAATCCATTGAATTTGGTATGTCGACTTAGGAAGTCTCTGTATGGTCTTAGGCAAGCATCAAGACAGTGGGCAGAAAAACTTACTCATGAGCTCATAGATCAAGGTTTTGTCCAATCTAAAAATGATTATAGTATGTTCACCTACAAGACTGCCACTGATATTACTATCTTAGCAGTATATGTCGATGATATCATTGTCACAGGAAGTAATCTAGCACATATTCAGTCTATTAAGACTCATTTGAATGATGTTTTTAGTATCAAGGATCTGGGGATTTTGCATTATTTTCTTGGGATAGAGTTAACTTACCTAACTGATGGTATAGTTATGAGTCAAACTAAGTTTACCAAAGAACTTTTGTAGGAATGTCAACTGGATGTCTCCAAGAAAGCAGTGACACCTTTACCATTGAATACAAAGTTACATGCTTTGGTGAACTTTTACATGATCCTGAACAATACAGGTCACTTATTGGTAAACTTAACTTTCTTACAAACACAAGACCTGATCTTAGCTATATAGTTCAATTATTAAGCCAGTTCATGCAATCTCCTCATACATCTCATCATGAGGCTCTTCATCATTCATTACGTTATGTGGCTCATACAGCAGGACAAGGTATTAAGTTGCAGAATCCAGGATCTTTAACTTTACAAGCATACTCTGATTCTGACTGGGCTTCTTGTCCAGATTCTCGACGTTCAGTAACAGGATATGTGCTTCTACTGGGTGGTTCTCCTATTACTTGGAAATCAAAGAAGAAAGCAACAGTTTCACGTTCTAGTTCTGAAGCCGAATACCGAGCAATGCTGCAGCAGCTTCTGAAGTGACTTGAGCTGTTAGCTTGTTACAAGAATTGGGTATAACTAGTTTGAAACCTGTTACACTATCTTGTGACAATCAATCTACATTACATATTGCAAAAAATCCAATTTTCCACGAAAGAACTAAGCATATAGAAGTTGATTGTCACTTCACACGTGACAAAGTTCTTGAAGGTTTATTACAGTTGTCTTATTTACCAACCAGAAATCAACTTGCTGATGTCCTTATGAAGACATTGCCTTCTTCTCAAATGCAAGAGTTATGTTCCAAGTTAGGCATGGTCTACGATTCCAACTTGCAGGGGGATATTGATACTACAGAGACTAGTGCAGAGTTTAGCAAGACTAGTGCAGAGTTTAGCAATATAAGTTCCAGAAATAGATTATAAGAATTATTTTCTTTATATTTTCCAGCTGTATTTGAATCGAATATTTCTTTAACTTTATTATTGAAGTGCTTGCTGCCCCCAGTTTTATTACAAATTGAACTTGTAAATGTATTAATTACGTGAGTTCTTGCATTTTACTTTAATGCTTTTTATTTTTTATGATTTATTACTTGCCATTTAATTTCAATAAAATGAACTTTTTAATTGAAGTATTTAAGTGCTTGTTGCCCCCCTTTTTTGTAAATTGAACTTGTTTATGCAGTTTAATTAATTAAGTGCTTGCTTATTACTTTATTGTTGTAGTTAAATTAATGTAGTGTACCTTTATTGTTTTTTAAATTAGCTACTGTGTACTTAGTTTATTAACTTCTAATGTAATTTCCATTTCCAATTTTTTAGAAGATGAACAAATTCATTCATCTCAGATTCCATTATCAGGGTGAATTCCAGAGTACGGGATATAATGATGGGATATAGAGACTCATGTACTGGCATCGATACTGACATATTTTCATATATAGTACTGATGGACCATATGTCAAGGATGACCTTGAATATTCAAAAATAGGAGGAATTTATATAAGCAAAGAAATGTTGGGAATTGGAAGTTATCGACAAATGATTGGGATCTAGCTAGTTCCTTTAGTCAAACGAGCTACAATGGTGACTACATTGATTTTTATGTCGACAACGTCATTGACATAAATGTTAAGATAATCAAATAAATGCAACTGCATGTAGTCATAAGACCTTGGCATAATCTACTTGTAGGTACATGAATTCAGACTATTGTAAACTTTTTCCTGATGTATTCTATCAAATTGAATCTAAATAGCTTCTTCCCTAACCTGAAATTCGTACATGCATGTCTACAGCCTTATATTTAAACTCTCCTAACTACCCTTATACTTTTGTAGCTAAAAAATTAGTGAAACTCCAGTTTGTTATGGCTCATCAACCACAACGACAACAAAAGAACAAAGAAGCAAATCAACTGGATTCACTGAAGCCGCCACAAGGAGAGGTACTCATAAGTCGCCACAATTGAATAATCTGCAACAAGTTAATGATGCAGCTATGAGTTATAAATTTGATAGTTGAAATTGGATTTTCAGAATATACCACATGACATGGGAGAAAATGACCCAGAGGTTAGATATGTTCCTTAAAAATAAATTTAATTTGCACACTATTGAAAGTTAACCATCTATATGATCCACCACCTCCTAATAAGTTTTGATCTTCCCGAGTAAGCTTAACACACTATTATAAGAGCTACTGAAAGTTTGCCGAATTTAAAACACTCTCAGCTGATCTTTTATATTAAGATTAATTATTGCTAATGATTAGTCCAAATTGTACTTCAAAATTATGGTGCAAAAGTAGAAACATCATGGACTATTTAGAATATCATAGTCCGACATATTAAATAAATTAGTTCTAGAACACAGCCTATTGTTGCTTATCATCTACTAGTTTATGAAGTTCATCAAATTAATGTAATATTAATAATCCGCCACCCCTACGTTGCTAGTTATTACTCTAACTATTGTTAATCTACCTTTAATGAGGAAGGATAGATAATTTAGCAAACAAGATATCAAATTTTGGAAAAAAATAAATGCTAATTTCTATGTTGTTGCTAATCTTTATGTGTTGTCATGAAGGATATCAACCTATCCCTCCACCACCTCTAATATAGTATGAAGACAAAGAGTCAAGAAGAATAGTGAATTTTTTTTTTCCTCTCAATTTACCTGCACTATCAGCAGGAATAAGAAGTTCGGTACAAAGAAATAAAGGAAAGGAAAAGAGGCAGGACGTAAATGAGGAATATGATCCAGGACAGGATGATGGTAGTGACGGTGATGTATCGGTGATTCCAGCGAAGGAATATGATAGCTAGATTAATTTTTTTGATTAGTAGGAATTGTAACTAGAATAAAAATATTTGGTACATAATCCAATGTATTTTGTAGGGAACAAAGAAGGCAAATAAGAGAAAATTATGGGACGTGGACCAACAACACATTCCCGAGCCAATGCTACAACCAAGCCTGGAACTGAGGACGCAAGCGACACGGAATGGACATGTCCATCTGTACAACCTACAATATTTGCAAATCCTCTAATTTAGTTACCGAAGTCAGATGAAGGCAATGGTTCAATGGCTGCTTTATTTGCTATGCGGAAACGTCGATAAGAGAAAGTTGAAATGGAAAAAGCTGAAAAAGGAAAAGTTAAAAAAGAAAAAGCCGAAAAGGAAAAAGCTGATGCAGCTACAAGTAAGAAGGTTGTCATGAAAACTATCTTGCCTGATATTGAAAAGGCTAAAAAAGGAAAGCCGAATTGGAAAAGCTGATGCATTCACTTATAATGTTTTGTTGTATGTAATTGTAAATATTTTTTCTGAGTTGGGTTATAGAAATGAAATTAGTTGAGGACAATTTTAGAAAATGTGAATTATGTACGAGTTGTCTGATATATTTATTCTCATTAATGTTTGCAAGGCCCGGTATGTTATTCTTGATGAGTTGGAAAAATGAGTGATCGAGTCAGTTCATGCAACTTGGAAGGGGTATAAGAGTCGAACAAAGGCAGCGCATTATATAACCTTTGAACATGATGAAATTAGGCTAGAAAATAGGCCAGACAAAATTCTCGTTATGAGTTCAAAATGCTCTTGGAATATTGGAATGATGAGACTGTTCAGGTATATTAACTAATTAACCACTGAAAATTGTCCTCAGAAATATAATGAAAGACACTCTTTTTCCACTTTTTTTTAGGAAAAAGCCAAGAGAAATTTAGTAAGTGCATGGTAAATCATATATTGACACTCACACTCATGGTCCAAAAAGTTTCATACAGCTTCGGAACAAGATGGTATGTGATTTATTTATTTAATTTTTTGCTCATTATTTTTCAAACTTGCAACTATTCTTAATTTGCTTTTCTTCCTCTTTTGTATATGTGTTACGTGTGTAACAAAAATCTGTGTAAATAATAAAAAAACGGAACCCTCAACTGAGTACTTAACTATTTGTAGGGAAATACCGAAAGTTCACTAATATGACTAGATGATGCTCAATGTGAAACAAGATGCACTAGTACAAAATAGGCTTTTAGCGTTGGTCAAAATAGGCATTAGGCGTCGGTTATTGGGCGTAGTATATGAAGGTGACGCTATAGGTATAGGCCTATGACGTCGGTTAATTGAGCGACGCTATAAGTATAGTAATAGCGTCGGTTGCCTAATGAACCGACGCTTAAAGTCCAACTATTGGTGTCGGTTGCTTAAAGAACCGACGCTTAAAGTTCAACTATTGACGTCAATTGCTTAAAGAACCGACGCTTAAAGTCCTACCATTGGCGTCGGTTGCTTAAAAAACCGACGCTTAAAATCCTACTATTGGTGTCGGTTGCTTAAAGAACCGACGCTTAAAGTCAATTTTTTTTAAAAAAAAATTGAAATTGCAATAACTTTTAATTCACACCAACAAGTACCATATACTATAATACAATTACAATTATACCCTGCCAACAAACATGAGATTTATCATCCAAAGAACTAATCTCAAACTTCAAAAAGGAAGTGACCACATTCAATCTTATTAATAAAAAAAATATTACAAAATCATTCTCTGCATCAATTTAGTCACACCAAGAATATTACATAAACTTGCAAAAAGTATAATTCTACAGGCAGGAATGCCATAAGTAGTGGTACAGATAATTTAGTGGAGCTGAATGAGTTCATAGCTTAGAAATTCAGTAGCAAAGTGGAAAAAATAAAGGCGCACCAAAGTTTCAATTGCAATTCGAAATCTGCCATTAATTGAAGCACCTGCACCTCCCATAATAATTCCATTCAGAAATGATACCTACAATATCAATTGCCAGATAATATAAATGCATGATCATTCCTACCAAATATCAATAAACGACTTGTAAGGATCTGTTTAGTACTGAATGCTGATAGTTACCTGTGGTTTACTGTATGTTGCCATCAAATATTTCAAGGTAAATTCTTTCCTGAAATAGTTTTCTCCTAATTTCCAGTCGCCTGATGATGCACAGAACTGAATAAAATGTTCAGGTACTATCATCAGCATAACAAGTGATCTTTTACAAAGCACAAAGCACTAGAGACATTCAGTTTTCTTGAGATCCTATACAAATAAAACATGACATATAGAGGTAAAGAAAGTGATCAATTTAGCAGGGATATATCATCAGCATAACAAGTGATCTTTTACCATTCTATACCGTTGATTCAAATCCTAACATGTATGAGAGAGAGAGAGAGAGATAAAGAAAGCATATACCTGGCTCTATAGCAAGATCCCAGACCTCTGTCACAGAACTAATTTCACGCTCCTGTGGAGCATGCAGAACAATGGTGGTTGAGCCCACAACACACAAAGCACAACCAAGAATTCCAAATATGTGTAGCTTCTCTTGCAAAATTATATGTGCAAGCACAATACTGCAATATGAATAGGTGATTAGCAGTTAAAAACAATTAATCAAGTTCCAAGGGTTGGACAATTTAATCTGTACCTGATGATAATGCTGAGTAGAATAGTTGTCCTTGACAAGGGTTGGACAATGACCAGAATAGCTGGCACAAATGCATAAGCTGCAAAATTTACAACTTCTCCAACAATCACTGTTAAAATAGTGACATATAGTGAGATACAGAATTTGAACGAATTAAGAATCAGACTACTAGCGAAAGTAGATTAATAGAATTATAGTGCAGCAAGATGTGTATCTCAAAAATGAAGGATAATAGATTCAATAAAAAAAAGCAAACTGTAGTTTGATGAAGTACACAAGGTCTCAGTTAGAACAGATACTACTGCATATAGTTGCATATTATGAAATATAGTTCCAATTAGAGCGTAAAATACCTGTAACCAGAAAGTATCCATCACAAGTAATAAAAGAAAGCACGAAAGAATACTTTTTAACCAAAAAATATAGACACATGGATATAAAATTTAAAGCACAAAGTGAAAACCAAGTTAGGACTTATGAATAATTAAGTCAATATAGACACACTACGATAGCCAACTCAAAAGTTTAAAATATGTAATAATGTCACATTTTCAACAAATCTGAAGAAATATAGCCGAAAATCTATGACCTTGCCTATTTTAGTCAAACAACAGATGCTACAATCCATGGCTGAGGTAAGAAAAGATTCAACATCTCTGGCTCAGGTAACTTTGCGAGATATATGAAGTGAACATTTTGCCATCTACCTTAATGAAGAAGTATAATTTAGCAAAAAAAAAAGGCCAGATAATTAAGAAAAACCCAGAGAACTCGAAAAAATCATCCCCCTGACTCATAGTGGCAACTGGCAAGTCACGAGAACATTGAATAAATATGGACAAGATAGGGAAGACAAGAGTAGCCACATGGAGAGAGGATGTTGTATGCGACGATGATGAAGGAGGTGTGGGGATGAAGTTGGAGGGAGAGATGAGTACAAATCTGTGTTTATCTGCATACTTTAGATAGGCCACTGTGGGTAGCAAATTGAGTGGGTATTTAGGACCAAAAAACTGACAACAGGTATATGGGGCCAAGGTATACCAAAAAATGGGTATATTGGTTATTTTCTCAATTCATAATTGATAATTCAATAAGCGAAACATAATATAAAAATTTGAAAGTTTAAAACTGATATATCAATTCCAAACTTAAAAGCCAATTTAAAATTCGAATTTTGTGTTAACAAGTAACAAAAAATCATTTTGTTAACTAGTTGACTAGTCGTCTCTGGTCGACTTGATAACAGTGACAAAATCCACTGCTCATCATAGAAAGAAAATCTAAATTAGAAACACTATTTCGTAGTTACTCTGTCAATTGGCATGGTAATAGGTCACTCCTGGTGGAGTATAAAGTTCTGAAACAACCAGTATGTTTTGTCCTAACCAAATTACATACACTGCAGGGGCAAACTTTACCAAGCAGGACTTCCGATATAGATGCTCAATGAATTAGCACCAACCTAAAGCCATATCAAGTAAAATTTAAATATTTTATTTAATTTATACACTGTCTTGAAACTCTACACAGACAAAATTTCCTCAACAAAATTTCTCCACATACAAATATCAACATTCATCAAAATGTCTACCAAACATAATTTCCAAACCTTAATTCCGAAACATAACTATAAAGAATGACAATACAACAGAAAAATAAAAATAGTTACGGAAAAAAAGGATATACCTGTTGGATATTATCACATAAATTTGATCAAGTTATGAAATAATATCCCCATGCCCAAGTCAATTTGATTCACAATGAAAACTTGACAATTAGGCATCGATGTCGAATTAGTAGTTCAACAAAAAACCACCAGATAATTGCAGCCTGAAAGTTGGCCTATATACATATACTTATTTACTCTACATATATTCATAATCATCACTACTATCAGATTAGTTGTATCATAATCTAAATTACAGAAGTATTTTAATGGATACCCTCTCTACAATGTGTTTTGAGCTTCTCAAAGACAGTATTGACTGAAAAAAGTTGGAAAACTTTTATTTCAAGTCAAATAGTAAAGAAAATCAATCAAGCATAAATGTTCATCCCACACAACCCCGATTTAGGTTGAAGATTAATGGAAAGGAAAGCAAATAAATCCATGTTCAGGGCAGGATTGCAAATTGTTCTATCTCGTTTCTGCAGATAACATTCTTGTAGCTCATTAAACTGTTTTAATAAATGTACGAGGGAACGGATACAACGGGGTCTAAACACAAATTGTAGTGCAAGACTATTCTTAACCTAATAACCTCTGCAAGCTAATTATTTAAAAAAAATATTATTGAAGAAGTGATAGCAAACAAAGTTAGATGACACAAAAGATCTTTTAAAAAAGAACTCTATCTACTTATTACTCCAACAAACAGGAACACTGTGTGCACATCTATCTATCTATCTATATATATATATAGAGAGAGAGGGAGGGAGAGTTACCTTACAAATAGGAACCATGCTGATAATATTGGAACTGCTGACACCATAGTACCCTCGGATCCTGGATGAGCCATGATGCTATAATTCCGGAGCAGCTTCTTTTATCATCTCTGCAAATATGTTAACAAGACAATGTTAATCACACATCAATTCCCCATTTTAGGAATGTTCAAAAGCTTGAAATATTAGTTGTATATACGATATACCCAACATTGTAGTTATATTTATATACTTCAGGTAATTACTTATAACATTCCTGGCCGTTATGTAGTCCAAAAACCTTTAAACCAAGTAATAATACTAAGCTTAAACTTCGTGCAAAATGGTTGGTTATGGCAGTCAAATAAGATTTTGATTCCTAAATTAAAATATAAGTTGAAATTTATCAATGAAATACTTCTATATGAAATTATTATCCCAATGTTTACTATCCATGAACTGCAGAAGTAAAGAAAGAAAACCATTTGTCAAAATAAATTTTATTTTGTGTGTGCATAACCTTTTTTAGGTACTGCAAGTAGATTATTAGAAATTTTCTAGGTTATGGTCTTATAGTTATAAATTTTGTTGCCACCTATATTTATTTATTTTAGTAGATTCATCTAAAGATGCAGGTATTGGTTAGGCCTGCCCCTCCCCTCTAAACTCATAAACAGAGAGGGAAAAATGTTATATGTAGCCTAGTGGAATCCTATAGAGTACAGACCAACTAAAATTGTGGCGCATATGCATAGATAGAAACAATAGAATGGGTCTTCCTGTCCACAAATTCTAAACACATCTTTACTCCTGCATAATTTAGATAAGAATTTACGAGGAAGCATAAAAAGCAGAATGGAATAATCATTAAAAGAACACGCATTTCACAGGTGAAACTGAATAATCATGAACTATAAAGCATAGCAGCAAAATTAGAAAGGTCAATCCCAGCATCAGACTAACCTGCTCTTCTAGCTTGTTAGGTACTAATATAACATGAAATAGATTAATGATATTCATGCAGTCCAGGTGGAATCAGCGTATAATCCTAGTGCTAATTCCTCAATAGCTGAAACGGTAAGTTGGGACTAAATGTAAGAGCGTTAAATAATTAAACAAGGCTCTAAAAGATATACCGGTGTGCGGCTCCCATCAAAAGTGTGGGGGAATGCTTCCTTTGTTATGTGTACATTGGCAACTCTAGTGGTAGCTTGGTCTTTGACGAAATGATGATCTAATAGTTGTGAGGCAGTAGGCCGTGCAGATGGGTCGCGTTGCAGGCACAGCCTTATAAAACTCTTGGCATCATTAGATAAATGATGAGGAATTTCAGGAATCTCTTTGTTGTTTCCAATCTTAAATATAGCAGCCACCTGCAATATTCAGCGTAAGGGAGAAAATTTCAGTCCCAAGGCCACGATATCTATCTAAAGTAGGTTTCTAATAAGATATACCCATAAAAGGACAAATATCTCACCCCCTTGTATTGAACCCAAGGTGGTTTCGATGTGGCCATTTCTAGTATTGCACATCCTAAGCTCCATATGTCAACGGCAAGGTTATATCCATTTGAGTTCATTTCAGATATATTAACAAATTAACATGATTATTCAATTAAATTTTATTGAAAAGATACAAGGCCAAACGAAAACTTAATAACAGATGAAAGCAACTTCTTACGCATGGCTCTGGAGAAAAAGAGACTGAGGCCATCCAGTATGGACTTCCTTTGAAAGAGAGCATTGAAGAACAATTCGTAATCCAGTTGAAAAGGGCAAATGAGAATTAAAATGCATGTGTAACTTCAATTCATACGAAAATCAAGTAGCATCAGATGAGAATCATATCTTTGAAAAAATCTATTTACACAACGTCTCAACCTATAGAATTCCTTTTCATTTGCAGTTAAGCATGATAGAAAGAAATTCAAGTGACATAAATAGATACACAGTCGTTCGGGTTTCTGCCATAGCCTCCTGTAGATAATTTAATTACATAAACAATTTTGTCTTGCCTTTGTGCTATATAGATATTAAGGCTGGTGATGAAAACTATAAAAACGTCAAAAAGTTTGCACATAAAAAATCACCACACAAAAGTGCAGAACCTTTTTAACAAGTACTGACTAGTGTTTGTAAAATGAGATTAAAATCTTATTTTCATAAACCAATATTGGGGGAAATATACTAAAGGATACGTACAATGGAAAGGAAAATCATAAGTAGCAAGATGGTGAAAGGAATACCTGGTTCAATTGCTTGAGACATTCTTTCGATGTCTGGTCATCTGCAACAACTCTTACTTCTCTTATTGCACACATTTGCCCGCTCTCACTGTCAAAATCGCCACACAGCATCAGTAAATTATACAATTTGTATCTTATTTTTTTCAACTACACAATATCAGACCATCCATGTATCTCACAGTAGGAACTTCGAGTTCCTAACACACTGACTAAACATAAAATTGCTACGTACTCATCTTAAGATTGATCAAAAGATACCTGAATATACAAACCTGAATTGATCCCAAAGATGCCCAATCGATCCAAATAAGAACCCAAAATTGATAAAGAGAACCCTAAATTGATAAAGAGAACCCTGAAAGCAATTAATTAGCAGTGATAAATCGAACACGGAGATGCCCAATCGAATCCGAAGATGCCTAATCGAACACGGAGATACCCAATCGAACCTCGAAAAGTAATATATCACCAGAGATGTAAAAACCAGGAGATGCCCAATCGATAATCTGAGCGGAGTAAGGTCACAAAGTGAGGTTAGCAGGAGAGTAAAGCGAGAGTTATCAGCAGAATTAGATGCACGAAGATCGTCTCTGAAATTGGGGATCCGGTGATTTTACTGTAGGTAACTATAATTATTGAGGTGAAGTTATATGTTTTTATTACTTTTTTTTTTGAAGAATTTTATTATTTTTTTATGTGGCTGATGTAAAAAGACACATGCGTATATTTGTATATAAAATTTAGTTTTTTTTAAATTATATTACTTTCAGCGTCGGTTGAGTAAAGACGATGCTAAAGGGTCCGTTTTAAGCGTCGGTTGTTTATGACCGATGCTAAAGGCTCATTTTAGGCATCGGTTGAGTAAAGACCGATACTAAAGGGATAGTTTTAGGCGTCAGTTGAGTAAAGACCGACGCTAAAGGTTCAGTTTTAGGCGTCGGTTGTTTATGACCGACGCTTTAGGTCGGTTTTAGGCGCGGTTGAGTAAAAATCGACGCTAAAGAATCAATTTTAGGCGTCGGTTGTTTAAGGACCGACGCTAAAGGTCCAACAAAAATGACTTTAAGTGTCGGTTAATGTAGCAGCCGACGCTTAAAGTAAGTATAGGCCACGGTTCTCCATTTAACCGACGCTAAAAGTGCGACGCTTAAAGCCTATTCTGTACTAGTGATGGACTTGGGCAAGTTAAATTTTAAATTTTTTCTTTCTTGCACATTTTTAATATTTGTAGACCAACCGTCCAACAATAGTACTTCATAGTGCTCCTCCGTTTCTCATTCATGTCGGTCATGACGTTTAACTTGTACAACTAGCTGCGAAATGAGTAAAGGCGGCTCAATTTTCATTTCACACAAAATTGAAGTTTCTCCAAAAATCAATATTTATCATTTATCTTAGCTACCTATCTTGTTAGATATTTAATTATTGATTTTATCAATTTAATGTAATATCCATGCTCATTGTGTTTGTTTAATCTTTTTTTGCTAGAAAAAGAAGAAATAAGATGAGTTTGATGTTTTGCAGGGATATTTGTTGAAACTCGGGAAAGAGTTGAAGGATGTGAAAAGAAAATTGTAAGTATTTTTTTCATAATTACTTAAATGTAATTGATGACTAGTTGATTTTTTCCTATTTCATTTTAATCTCATTTGTTCATGTGACTTTATTTTGTAGAAAAATATAAACTAAAAGCTTTGTACCGGAGATGCTTCTAATGAACTGCTTTTGGAGAGAAAACTGTCTAGTTCTAATCCTCGAATAGACACTTATGTGAACGAGCTGACAACAAGGATAAGGCATGGCCTTGTTGTTGAAGTCTATGAGAAAGTGAAGCAAATCCAAGTAGAAGGTGATGAGCAGGTGAACAAGAAGGTGCACTAAAATTTGGCATCAGTTCTTATATAAAAAAATTGGGTGGAGTGACAATGAATGGTACACCAATAACAGGAAGCTGTAGCTTCTAGTATAACTATGATGTTTGTGTTTTAAGTTTATAACTTTTTGCTACTATTAAATATGGTCGTGGACTAGTTGGTTAATTAAGTGTATTATAGTCACTATAGACTATATACATATGATGTTTTGGAGTTTGGTTTAATTAAGTAGTTGGTAAATGATGATGTTTGGGAGTTGGTGTACTGATCTAATATTTGGAATGATTTAAATAGTTGGTAATTACTTGTGGTGTTTAGGAGTAACTGGTTTATGCATGGATGTAATTTTTGAAACTGTTTATTGGATCCACAATGGACCTGTAGTGGGATCCAAAGTGGAACTCTTAGGACCCAATGTAGGACCCACGGGCATCAATAATGATAATGAGCCCCCTATGGGTCCACTATTTTAAAAAATTAAGATATATATGTTGGTTTAGGTCAATTTTTTGTTCCTATAACATTGTATTTAAATGGTATCATCGAAAAATGTTACCTTTCCTATGACAACATAGAAAAAATTAACACAAAAGGATATTGATGGGATTTTAGTAGCTTGTTTATGGTGTAGATCATCTGAAAATTAACGGGAGGCTAATGGCCATGCTATTTTTGCAACATTTCATTTAGGGTGTTCATTTCTACAACTTGTGTTCACAAAAAAGCTAGAAATACAAAGAAGCCCTAATATGATATGATAGCCAGGTGGGATACAAATGAGAGTTATATGTTTATTTATTTTAGATCTTTTCCAAATTTTATTAATACCTTATTGGACACTGATTTACATTAGTAAAATTTTTGTTTTGAGCTTAAAAAAAGGGTAAAGATTAGAAATGTAATTTATTAATGATTTTTTAGTGTAAGTTTTTAATATTAATACATATTTTGATACATTGCTAATAGAGTACAAAAGATGACTAGATTGAAATTAAAGTACTTACTAGTTATTAATAAGGATCATCTTATATTTTAAAATATATAATAATATACTATAAATATTTGAGAAGAGTTTTCGGACACACAAACAACATTGATTTCCATTAATTCATATTATAGTTTAATAAAATTATTTATTATTTAAATAATCCTACGGTATAAAGGTTAATACAAAATTAAACAAATTCACAAATTTTAATGTACTATATTTACTTAGAATCTAATACTTAGAAGAATAATATTTTGAAAATCAAGTTTGTCAAATATTTGAAAAAACATTATTATTATGAAAGCTAAATTCCAATACAATTGAGATAGCACAAGTGCTTATAAGTACCCCAACCACAGCGACCTTAATTTACATAAAATCATGTAAATGTTGGTTTAAGAAACTTAATAAGATCTAACTGGAACAATAACCTATTAACACCATAAACCAGCTCCCAAAGCGAATCACCAACAACAGGAGTGGCCTCCTAGTAAGGTGTAAACATAAGAACTTCAAGGTCACACTGAAGCAAACTCCCAAAGCAGCAGGACTACTACTTCTCTACCAAGAATTTATTATTATTATTATTATTTTTCCTCACAAGGAGCCTGCTAAATATTATTTACTACAACAATTTATGATGCAAAACCAGAGGTAATGTATCCCAAAATAAAATCTATGAATACGGCTCAAATGACAATTTCCGTGTTGGTACTAGAATCTACAAACTATATATCCTAAAAACATAGAAGTAGACAAATGCAAACGCTACAATGTATTACTAAGGTTGTCAAAGACAAGAAGATCTTTTGATGCTGATGATAACAATTAACAAGTAAATCCTACAGTAAATTATAGGAATCCGTCAAAAGGTAAAGTATACGGGTAGCCAGTTAAAATATAAAATTTATATTAGAAAGGAATAAAATAATATGTATATAGTAAACATATGCTCGAAGTGGTAAAAAATATGGTAAGTAGTAAATGGAGACATTTAGATTAATTAATTGTAAAAAGCTAACAAGGTATATTGGTAAATTTCAATATTCCCAAAATTTACAACTAAATCAACCACAACAAATGCATTTTTTTAAAAAAACTAACCACACCAAAACATCATATGAAATTCGGAAATGAAGTACAGCATTACACGGTTTTACAGTACAAGAAATCAGCAATAAGACGACACCCCTCAGACAACACCCGGAGGAAAAAGTGTTGTCCGATTTCAAGAGACAACATTTAACCTCATTTAGAAAAAATGGTGTTGTCGGAACATTATTCTTACAACAGTTTTGAAAATGTTGTCTGATAAATCAAGTCGAGCATGAGTTTTAGGCTTATTCAGACAACAGTCTTCTAAAGTGTTATCAGTATACCTATATCACAACAGTTTATAAACTGTCGTCTAGTAAATCCAAACACACAAGGCTTTTTTCTATGGTGTTGCGCAAATTAGACAACAGTTTTGTTGCAATACAGAATATCAAACACAAATATAACTGTGAAGAGAAAAAACTGCACTCTTATTCCCTTAATAAACCAACTGCATACAGGCTATTTATATAAATGAAATAACTGAACGTGGCAAACTAAACCTTCCTAAACAAACGCCACATATCCTACATCTACTCAACGTGCTGTAACAACCCATAAGACTCGGTATTAAGCTTCCAAAGCTTATCTACAACGTGAGACTTGGACAAACAGCACAATGCTTTTATTCAAACATAATACTAAACAAAGCTAAACATATAATTCTAGAATTAAAATCCCAACAATCTCCCCCTTAATTCTAGAATCATATAACGTTGCAGCAGCCCGTATGACCTTCATTGCATTGATAGAACTCGTATGGCATCAAACTGAATACAACCCGTATGGTTTACTTTGTGCTCATCTAGCAGCTCCACCCATAAGACTCGGTATTAAGCTTCCAAAGCTTATCTACAACGTGAGACTTGGACAAACAGCACAATGCTTTTATTCAAACATAATACTAAACAAAGCTAAACATATAATTCTAGAATTAAAATCCCAACAATCTCCCCCTTAATTCTAGAATCATATAACGTTGCAGCAGCCCGTATGACCTTCATTGCATTGATAGAACTCGTATGGCATCAAACTGAATACAACCCGTATGGTTTACTTTGTTCTCATCTAGTAGCTCCATGATATTTGCCCATATGGCAGACTTCTCTTACCCATTTGACTAACTTAAACTTGCCCGTTTGGCTCCATTAACTTGCCCGTTTGGCTTATTCTTCCTTGCCCATTTGGCATTTCTCACAGCAAAGCTGGTTCCTCATCCTCCATGACTGCCATGTTTGCCTCCAGTTTCTTCTCCCGTTCCCGTCGTGGTTGGCTGCATTCTGAAGCATAATGGCCCATGGTATTACAGTTGTAGCATTTTATCTTTCTTTTATCTCGAAACGTGCCACTTCTGGTTCTTTGACTCTGAGACGTGTAGAGGAGTTGGCTATCTACGCTATCAGATCTGCCCTTCATTCTCTCCTCATGAGCTTTGAGACGTCCCACCAATTCCTCTACTGTCATTGCTTTGATATCTCCAAACTGCTCGATATTTGAGGCTATCTGGAGGAATTTATCAGGGACAGCTCGAAGAATATTTCTCACAACACTCGCCTCTTCCATTGTCTCACCAAGAACACGTATATTTGTCACGATGCTACTCAGTTTCATACATAATTCATCTATCTTCTCTGAGTCCTTCATGGTAAGTGACTCGAATTCTCCCTTCAGTGTCTGTATCTTTGCCTCCTGGACATGCTCTACACCCATACATATCGTCTTGATTGCCTCCCAAGCCTCCTTAGCCGTCTCTTTCTCAGCTATGGTCAGTAGAATGTCCTCGGGCACCCCCTGGTAGATTGCTGCAAGAGCCATCTGCATTGTTCTTTCTTCCACAGCCACTCTAGGATTCTTTTGCTCGATGGCTCCCCAGACACCTTGTGCCTTCATGAATACCTTCATCTTGAGAGACCATGCTGTGTAGTTGCTTTTCGTTAGCACAGGATAGACCAAGCCCATAACTCCTTCCTTCGTCTTTGGTGTTTCCATGGCTTCTTGTGTATGTAGAGATTGATACTTAGGCATGCACAGGACGTAACAAACCTGGTTGCTCTGATACCACTGTTGCAATACAGAATATCAAACACAAATATAATTGTGAAGAGAAAAAACTGCACTCTTATTCCCTTAATAAACCAACTACATACAGGCTATTTATATAGATGAAATAACTGAACGTGGCAAACTAAACCTTCCTAAACAAACGCCACATATCCTACATCTACTCAACGTGCTGTAACAACCCATAAGACTCGGTATTAAGCTTCCAAAGATTATCTACAACGTGAGACTTGGACAAACAGCACAATGCTTTTATTCAAACAAAATACTAAACAAAGCTAAACATATAATTCTAGAATTAAAATCCCAACAATCTCCCCCTTAATTCTAGAATCATATAACGTTGCAGCAGCCCGTATGACCTTCATTGCATTGATAGAACTCGTATGGCATCAAACTGAATACAACCCGTATGGTTTACTTTGTGCTCATCTAGCAGCTCCATGAAGTTTATGGATAGAGTTGTCCAAGAGGAATCATACAATAGTTTATAAACCATTGTCTAGTACGAATCTAAACATACAACAGTTTTTCTTGTAGTGTTGTGTAACTGAGACAACATTTTGCAAAAGCAATTGTCCTACTTAAAGGTAGACAACAGTTAGTTTTTTGTATTTGTGTTGTATGTAAAACTTGGAGACATCAATGTTTTTGTTAAAAACTGTTGTCTGAAGTATTGTATATAGGAAAAAATTGGACAGTAAGTAAGCAAACCTGCCATACAAATTGTGGCATACAAACCAATAGAACACTAAGGCCAACTGAGGGCAAACCAAACAACCATAAAATTAACAGAAAGGAAGAAATATAGGATCACCAAACCAAAGTAAAGTTATCACAAAAGTGTAGAGATTAAATTACATCACGAAAGTTGAATTAGTTCATCTACGTCTCGCATGTAACTACCCTCGTCGTCCTCAACTAAATCAACATCTGGTATATTAGGCACAAAACAATCATTCTCAAGTTCAACTTCTACGGATTCCTCATTTTCATCATCGTCATCATAGTACTTTTTCTCGGGTAATTTCAACACCACGGACCATAATTTTTCAAGAGGATCATCGATGTAACAAGCTTGTTTGACATGTTTTGCCAACACAAACGGATCATTCGAAAAACCTAACTTATTCAAATTTACTAATGTGTATCCCAAGTCATCAATCTTAATCCTTTTGTTAATATCTACCCAATTATAACGAAAAATAGGGACCCTAAATTGATTATAGTCCAACTCCCATATAATTGTTATAACTCCGTAATATGTATGTGAAGTGTGCTCAATATTTTTATCCTTACACCCTGCACAATCATTGTGTCAGCTTTCACACACACACACCACTACATTGAACTTGGCGCATATCATCACGATCCTTCGTACTAAATGTAACCCCATTGATTCTATAGCCGCTGAAAGTAGGAACATTCTTGTTGGGCTCGTCTTCAATCCACCTGATCTCTTGTGGAACCTCTTTTTCATCAGCCAAATCTGAAGCGATCTTCAAAATAATATATATACAAGTTGTAAATGATTCACAGGACATGGCAGTTTTTAAAAATGCACAAAGCTATTATGAAATTTAGAAAATACCTTTTCTTTGAACCATTTTGGAAATGTCTCATTTTGCTTATTCTTAGCCATATTCCATCCTTTTCATGTTCTGGAAATCTGGCCATTAAGAATGCCATGTGTTCACTGCATCTAATGAAAAGAGAAGAAATAAATAATAAGACAATGACATATAATATGCAAATTTTCAGGTAATTAAACTGAGAGCAAAAAATGGTAGACATGATGAAAATAATATAATGACTTACTCAAAATATGGGCTAACAGCGGTAGTATTTTATAGAACACATAAATGTGCTACATGTAAATCAGTGGTGATCGGAGTTATCATGGTTGCACCGGATAATGGCCTAGAAATTCCATCCTTGGTATGCCTACCATTTTTTGGTACCCCAATAGTCATTTCTTCAAGCTCCATCAAACATTCAACTGCCTCTTCTACAACATAGGCCTCAGCTATACAACCTTCTGCACGAGCTCAATTCCTTATATATCCCTTAAATGTCTTCATATATCTCTCAAATAGGATACATCCACCTAAGGAAAATAGGTCCGCAAAGCATAACTTCCCTTACAAGATGAACCGAGATATGAAACATTAAATCAAAAAAGGAAGAGGGGAAGTTTTTTTCAAGCTGGCACAAAGTTTCCACAAGCTGTGATTGCATTTTCTCCAACTTATCGACCTCAATAACTTTACTACAAATTGCCTTGAAGAAGAGACAAAATCTAATAACAGTGTTCCTCACATGTTTATGTAGTGATGTCCGAATTGCAATCGGGAGCAAGTGATGCAAAATCATGTGGCAATCATGAAAATTCATTCCAGTAAGTCGAAGAGTCTCCATTGAAACTAGACTCCTAATATTAGAAAAAAACCATCAGGCAACTTCATGCCAAGAAAGGATGAGCAAACAACTTTTTTTTCAGAGCGAGTTAAATTCCACGATGCCAATGGTAACTTTTCTTTTTTTCCCAGGTGTTTTTGGCCTTAGCTCTGTTCTTTTTCCCATATCAGCCATGTCAAGACGGACCGATTCCTTATCTTTTGTCTTCTTTGGTATATTAAGCATGGTCCCATGTGTCAAGTCATGTCAACACGGACACACGTGTATTTTTTCATACTCCATTCCTAAAGCACACAAGATTTTCTTAGCTTCACTGAATGATGTTGGAAAAGTGTTCCCTGATGGAAGCATAGATCCAACCAAGAGAAGCATTTCAGAGAAGCAAACATCAGATATTTGATGTTTGGCTTTTAGGTTATACAGCTTTACTAAAGCCTTGATCTTCGTAAATTCTTCACACCCCGGATAAAGGGGTTCATGTTCGGACTGGACATGATTAAATAAATCCGAGGAATCCAGGGAAACCTCATCGTAATCATCATCACTCTCTGTTTTCCTTGGCATTTGATCCACAGTTTATAAACTGTCTGTCTCATTATCGACAGACTGACTTTCTTCTATGTTTCCCTCTCCGTGCCAAACCATATTTTGTAGGTCTGATCGATACCATTTTGGAAAAGATGGTTCCTCACTATGCGAGCTTTCCACGATTTACTATGTGCACATTTTAAACAGGGATAGCTGATTTTTTTTGCATCGCATCCGTTTTATAATGCAAACCACAACAGTTCTTCAACTCCATCTTGGAACTCTTTAGTTCTTCTGTCAGCTATTAACCAAGACCTGTCCATCTTTTAGAATTACATTCAATCAGTACATACTAGCTAATACAAGCATAAGCACAAGCTAATACAAACACAAGTGTGGAGAGACTCTTTAGTACTCTAAGTATGGACAAAATATACTTTATAAAAATCAAAGAAATCTAAATTACATATTACAAGCTCTCTCTCTGTTGTTTTGTTTGGGTTTGATTATCTATTTGTATTTGTTTAGGTTGATCTATTTGGGTTGATTCATCTAGGGTTGATTTATTTGGGTAATTTGTTTTGCATGTTGTGTTTGGGTTTGTATGTTGAGCATGCAAATATAATATTGTCTTTGTGTTTGGGTTTGGGTAATTTGGGTTGATTTATTGTGTTTCTTTGGTTGTGTTTGTGGATGGGTATCTCTGCTTTAGTTATATCTTTTTGGATATACTGGTTTACTTTTTTTATTCATGACAAAAGGTTTGCTTTTACTTGTTTGTTTACTTGTTTCGTATGCGTTTACTTGTTTGTTTACCATATATTTCTATTATGTCCATACTTGTTTGTTTAGCTATGGCCCTAATTTAATGTCTATGTTGTGTAGATTAGTTATGGCCCCTTCGAAGAAATCAAAGAAGGCCAATTCTGCTCCAAATAAAACCGCTTCGAACTTGTTGAAGGCTTTAAAAAGGAACAATTCAATTGAGAAAGTGCCAATGGAGAAGAAGGCCAACTCTTGCCCTCTAGATTCTTCACCTGAATCTGTCAAGAAAAAGCCTATATCTAAGATCCTGGAAAAGAAAATAAGCAAGAAGAGGAAACGAGCCAATAAACCAGTGCCTTGCAAAGAAGAATGGCTTAAACTTTTACAGTGCGGAGCTGTTACAATGCATATGATTGTCAGGCGTAAGATGTTGGGTATCAAGCACCCTGTGTTTTTCAATGCAAAGGGCGAGCTAGTCGTATGGTACTACTGCTTCGGAGATGAAGTCTTATATTGGGGTTCTTGCTAGAACTAAAACCCCGATATGTTATCCTAGATGGAAACATGTTCCAATAGAAAGAAAAATAAGATATAGGATTGTGTGCAGGTAAAATAAATTCCACCTCAACAAAGTAGCAATAGAAAGAAAAATAAGATATAGGGTTAAGCCCTTCTTTTTTGCAAGGCACTGGTTTATCAGCTCGTTTCCTCTTCTTGCTTATTTTCTTTTCCAGGATCTTAGATATAGGATTTTTCTTGACAGATTCAAGTGAAGAATCTGGAGGGCAAGAGTCGGCCTTCTTCTCCATTGGCACTTTCTCAATTGAATTGTTCCTTTTTGAAGCATTCAACAAGTTCGAAGCGGTTTTATTTGGAGCAGAATTGGCCTTCTTTGATTTCTTCGAAGGGGCCATAACTAATCTACACAACATAGAGATTAAATTAGGGCCATAGCTAAACAAACAAGTATGGACATAATAGAAATATATGGTAAACAAACAAGTAAACGCATACAAAACAAGTAAACAAACAAGTAAAAGCAAACGTTTTGTCGTGAATAAAATAAGTAAACCAGTATATCCAAAAAGATATAACTAAAGCAGAGATACCCATCCACAAACACAACCAAATAAATACAATAAATCAACCCAAGTTACCCAAACCCAAACACAAAGACAATATTATGTTTGCATGCTCAACATATAAACCCAAACACAACATGCAAAACAAATTACCCAAATAAATCAACCCTAGATGAATCAACCCAAATAGATCAACCTAAACAAATACAAACAGAAAATCAAACCCAAACAAAACAACAGAGAGAGAGCTTGTAATATGTAATTTAGATTTCTTTGATTTTTATAAAGTATATTTTGTCCATACTTAGAGTACTAAAGAGTCTCTCCACACTTGTGTTTGTATTATCTTGTGCTTATTGTTGTTGGAGGAATTTCGTAACAACACGAAATCGGAGGTTTCCTGAAATAGTATGAGCGATTTGTATGAATATGTGACTGTTTTAGGGGATTAGGGTTTATGAAAAAAGAGGGGCTGGACTCGGCAACTGTCTTGATTTGTCTCGTGTATCAGATTGCATATGCCAAGATGCCTACGTACCTATGTTTATATAGGATCAAGCCCACGTAGTTCTGTGAAATTGAATGGTCTTATCCCGAGAGACTTAAGGGATAAGTTACATTAATGTGGATAATGATTGATTTTATCTGATTTAATCTTATCATTGTGATATCTTCCTGATTTGAAGAATATCGTTTGGAGATATAATTTCCGTTATTGATTGATTGAGATTGATTCTTTCCTCATTTCAGGGAGAGGATAAAACTTAGCGGTTAAGTAATAATTATTAATCTGAAATTAATAATTATTAGAAATATTAGGAATTTGAGAGATTATTAGACATGCCAAAATATGGCATAACAACTAGCCCCCAGTTCTTCAGTGTAGCTTGATGCAGTGGAGAACTAAGAATTCTTCAAGCTTCCAAATTTCTTGAGTCGCTGAAAAAAATGAAAATAGATGATTAGAAAAACACTTCGAGCATCACTATGCTCGTTAGGCGTATGCGGATGCAAGTGTGATAGCATGCGATGACCACTATAAGATAGATATACTTTTGCCAAGGTTTCAAAGTGCGAGTATAAATAATTCGTTTGAAATCCTTTGCGATCCTTGTTGTCTAGTTAGGACGTTGGTGCTTGTATATATCCCGAGTAGGCATACACGCTTTTCAAGTGTCTGATGCAACCACATAAGGATGTGTCTAGCGGAGTCTTCACTGAGAAATGTCTCAGTGAAGAGTTGTAGATGAGATCTTGGCGAAGAGATGTAGATAGTTTGCATAGGGATGCCGCCACCCATGCGATCTTGTGAGATCTGGCCATGGGCCTTCAATAAAGATAGTTTGCATAGGGATGCCTCCACCCATGCGATCTTTAGAGATCTGGCCATGGGCCTTCAATAATCCAGAGGGTGCTGCACTTTACTAAGCATGTTGCATTGCGAGATTTATAGCTTGTCCAAGCTACCCTACTTGACAATTTAGTTCGCAAGTTTGAAAATATTTTTGACATATATGTATTATCGCGACGATATATGAAAAATATTTTACAAATTCATACGCAATAATAAATATGCTCTTTTAAAAGTGTCGCGATATTTATTTTCTTTGAAAATAATGATCCTTTTTGTAGAAAATCTTTTACAAAATTATGCGTCTCGTATATGTATTTTTTTCTTTCTTGAGAATAATGCAGCTCGTACGGGGTTGTAAAATAAATCCGCAATTCATCAGGTCATAAATATCCGCAATCAATCAACATAAATATCTCGTACGATATTTTTTAAATCGAAATAATTTTACAAGCATAAAAATATATTGCTCGCACAAATATTTGAATAATAATATTTTTTCTGAAAAATATTTAAAAATATGATTATGCATGCATGGCATAGCCATAATATAAGCAAGAAATTGAAATTGCAGAAAATATAAAATAAGAATCAAAGAACTTATCTTTTTTATTTTAGTCAGCCAAGTGTTGAACCAAGCTAATTTCCGTTGCCACTTTTTCGGTTGATTGCTGCCATGCTTCGCCTCCATTGATGCGTGTGTCCTCTAGTTCCTTTACTCCATTTTTATTGTGTCTGCTCATCACAGTAACAACTAACAAGTCCATCTCCAATTCTCTATGTCTTCTTTTAATTTATTAATTCGTTAAAACTTTTGCGGGACCCATCCTTCTTTTACCACAAATCCTTTTCCTGCTTGTTGCTGCGCGTGGATTGTCCATCTTGTGCGTGGCCTGCTTGTTGCTTGAGCCTATTTTTTTTTTCTGGTCGCTGCTTCATCTTTCCATTTTCTAAGTGGGTGCCATAACAATACTTCGGGGTCCTTAACCATTTTTATTGCCGCCGTTGTCCATTTGTATACCCAAAAAATCGAAAATCCCCTTTCAATTTTGTTTGAAAATTATTTGTCCTCCACAAATAATTAATTGCCCCTCCTTCTAGCGCCAAATGTTGTTGGAGGAATTTCGTAACAACACGAAATTGGAGGTTTACTGAAATAGAATGAGCGATTTGTATGAATATGTGACTGTTTTAGGGGATTAGGGTTTATGAAAAAAGAGGGGCTGGACTCGGCAGCTGTCTTGATTTGTCTCGTGTATCAGATTACATATGCCAAGATGTCTACGTACCTATGTTTATATAGGATCAAGCCCACGTAGTTCTGTGAAATTAATTGGTCTTATCCCGAGAGACTTAAGGGATAAGTTACGTTAATATGGATAATGATTGATTTTATCTGATTTAATCTTGTCGTTGTGATATCTTCCTGATTTGAAGAATATCGTTTGGAGATATATTTTCCGTTAATGATTGATTGAGATTGATTCTTTCCTCATTTCAGGGAGAGGATAAAACTTAGCGGTTAAGTAATAATTATTAATCTGAAATTAATAATTATTAGAAATATTAGGAATTTGAGAGATTATTAGACATGCCAAAATATGGCATAACACTTATGCTTGTATTAGCTAGTATGTACTGATTGAATGTAATTCTAAAAGATGGACATGTCTTGGTTAATAGCTGACAGAAGAACTAAAGAGTTCCAAGATGGAGTTGAAGAACTGTTGTGGTTTGCATTGTAAAACGGATGCGATGCAAACAAAATCAGCTATCCCTGTTTAAAATGTGGTACATAGTAAATCGTGGAAAGCTCGCATAGTGAGGAACCATCTTTTCCAAAATGGTATCGATCAGACCTACAAAATATGGATTTGGCACGGAGAGGGAAACATAGAAGAAAGTCAATCTGCCGATAATGAGACAGACAGTTCACAAACTGTGGATCAAATGCCAAGGAAAATAGAGAGTGATGATGATTACGATGAGGTTTCCCTGGATTCCTCGGATTTATTTAATCATGTCCAGTCCGAACATGAACCCCTTTATCCGGGCTGTGAAGAATTTACGAAGATCAAGGCTTTAGTAAAGCTGTATAACCTAAAAGCCAAACATCAAATATCTGATGTTTGCTTCTCTGAAATGCTTCTCTTGGTTGTATCTATGCTTCCATAAGGGAACACTTTTCCTGCATCATTCGGTGAAGCTAAGAAAAGCTTGTGTGCTTTAGGAATGGAGTATGAAAAAATACACGTGTGTCCATCTTGACATGACTTGACACGTGGGACCATGCTTAATATACCAAAGAAGACAAAAGACAAGGAATCGGTCCATCTTGACATGGCTGATATGGGAATAAGAACAGAGCTAAGGCCAAAAACACCTGGGAAAAAAGAAAAGTTACCATTGGCATCGTGGAATTTAACTCACTCTGAAAAAAAAGTTGTTTGCTCATCCTTTCTTGGCATGAAGTTGCCTGATGGTTTTTGTTCTAATATTAGGAGTCTAGTTTCAATGGAGACTCTTCAACTTACTGGAATGAAATCTCATGATTGCCACATGATTTTGCATCACTTGCTCCCGATTGCAATTTGGTCATCACTGCACAAACAGGTGAGGAACACTGTTATTAGAATTTGTCACTTCTTCAAGGCAATTTGTAGTAAAGTTATTGAGGTTGATAAGTTGGAGAAAATGCAATCGCAGTTTGTGGAAACTTTGTGCCAGCTTTAAAAATACTTCCCCCCTTCCTTGTTTGATTTAATGTTTCATATCTCGGTTCATCTTGTAAGGGAAGTTGAGCTTTTTGGACCTATTTTCCTTAGGTGGATGTATCCTTTTGAGAGATATATGAAAACATTTAAAGGATATATAAGGAATCGAGCTCGTGCAGAAGGTTGTATAGCTGAGGCCTATATTGCAGAAGAGGCAGTTTAATGTTTGGTGGAGCATGAAGAAACGACTATTGGGGTACCAAAAAATGGTAGGCATACCAAGGATGGAATTTCTAGGCCATTATCCGGTGCAACCATGATAACCCCGAGCACCACTGATTTGCATGTAGCACATTTATGTGTTCTACAAAATACTACCGCTGTTAGCCCATATTTTGAGTAAGTCATTATATTATTTTCATCATGTCTACCATTTTCCCCTCTCTGTTTAACTACCTGAAAAATTGCATATTATATGTCATTGTCTTATTATTTATTTATTCTCTTTTCATTGAATGCAGTGAACACATGGCATTCTTTATGACCAGATTTCCAGAACACGAAAAGGATGAAATATGGCTAAAGAACAAGCAAAATGAGACATTTCCAAAATGGTTCAAAGAAAAGGTATTTTCTGAATTTCATAATAGCTTTGTGCATTTTTAAAAACTGCCCTGTCCTGTGAATCATTTACAACTTGTATATATATATATATATATAT
Source organism: Kitagawia praeruptora (assembly GCA_037693485.1). Lineage (NCBI taxonomy): Eukaryota > Viridiplantae > Streptophyta > Magnoliopsida > Apiales > Apiaceae > Kitagawia > Kitagawia praeruptora. Next base: position 45,549,907 of record CM075345.1, on the reverse strand, counting down.
ATATATATATATATAGGGTTGGACTCCATAGCAAACACCTTATATAACAAACAACAAAGAACACCTCATATCTAATAGATCCATTGCCCCTGGCGGGGCCACCCAATACAAAAAGTTCTTATTTTTTTAGGCTCTATCCATCCAGCAAAAAAAAATGAAAATTTTACTGTTCATCGATGACGTCATCAGTGACGTCATCATGAACAGTAAAAATTTTAATTTTAATTTTTTTTTGCTGGATGGATAGAGCCTAAAAAAGTAAGAACTTTTTGTATTGGGTGCCCCTGGCGGGGCCAATGGATCTATTGGAATAAATGATTTTATAGTGTTCTTTATTGTTTGTTATATAAGAGTGTTCTTTATGGAGCAAAGGCATATATATATATATATATATATATATATATATATATATATATATATATATATTTGAAGATCGCTTCAGATTTGGCTGATGAAAAAGAGGTTCCGCAAGAGATCAGGTGGATTGCAGACGAGCACAACAAGGATGTTCCTACTTTCAACGGCTATAGAATGGATGGGGTTACATTTAGTACGAAGGATCGTGATGATATGCGCCAAGTTCAATGTAGTGGTGTGTGTGGAAGCTGACACAATGATTGTGCAGGGTGTAAGGATAAAAATATTGAGCACACTTCACATACATATTATGGAGTTATAACAAGTATGTGGGAGTTGGACTATAATCAATTTAGGGTCTCTATTTTTCGTTGTAATTGGGTAGATATTAACAAAGGGATTAAGATTGATGACATGGGATACACATTAGTAAATTTGAATAAGTTAGGTTTTTCGAATGATCCGTTTATGTTGGCAAAACATGTCAAACAAGTTTGTTACATCGATGATCCTCTTGAAAAATTATGGTCCGTGGTGTTGAAATTACCCGAGAAAAAGTACTATGATGACGATGATGAAAATGAGGGATCCGTAGAAGTTGAACTTGAGAATGATTGTTTTGTGCCCAATATACCAGATGTTGATTTAGTTGAGGACGACGAGGGTAGTTACATGCGAGACGTAGATGAACTAATTCAACTTTCGTGATGTAATTTAATCTTTATACTTTTGTGATAACTTTACTTTGGTTTGGTGATCCTATATTTCTTCATTTCTGTTAATTTTCTGGTTGTTTGGTTTGCCCTCAGTTGGCCTTAGTGTTCTATTGGTTTGTATGCCACATTAATTTGTATGGCAGGTTTGCTTACTTAGTGTCAATTTTTTTCCCATATACCACACTTCAGACAACAGTTTTTAACAAAAACATTGATGTCTCCAAGTTTTACATACAACACAAATACAAAAAACTAACTGTTGTCTTCCTTTAAGTAGGACAACTGCTTTTGCAAAATGTTGTCTCAGTTACACAACACTACAAGAAAAATTGTTGTATGTTTAGATTCACTAGACAACGGTTTATAAACTGTTGTATGATTCCTCTTGGACAACTTTATCCATAAACTGTTGTCTAATTTGCACACCATACAAAAAAGCCTTATGTGTTTGGATTTACTAGAGGATAGTTTATAAACTGTTGTGATATAGGTAATTGCTGATTTCTTGTAGTGTGAAGATCTAAAATGAATGCAACATAATAAATATTATAAATCATAGTTTAAACAGATACTCCCTCCGTCCCACCCAATTCTTAACACTTTTTTTTATTACTTTCGCATTTTAAGGTGAATTTTAAGGATAGTTCCATAACTTATTTTTGATTTTTTTTTTTTGTATAAAAATAGGATTGTTCTATTTTTATACAAAAAAGAAAACTTCAAAAATAAGTTATGCAACTATCCTTAAAATTTACCTTAAAATGCGTGCCGAACACCCTATTTTGAAATGTTAAAAAATGGCCGGGACTGAGGGGTAATAAGCAAACTTATTTATATGTATTAAAGATGCATATAAAAATATGTAGATATAAAATTTATTTGTTAAAAAATTTGAAAACGCTAAAAAAAACTAAGAAATTTAAAATAATTGTAATGAAACTTATTAAGAATCATACCTTGATGCATAAATTTTTCTTTGTCAATAGCTCGAACTTTCTGCAGGACAGTTTAATAATAGTTAAAACCATTGTAATAGATTAATATGTAGTACTATAGTTCTATAATAGAACGAGAACGAACCTGTAGGTGACTCTTTATATGCTCACGAGTCAGCCTCTTCACTTTCATTTTTTAAGGATCTTTTTCGGTGTGGCATCTGTAAATTAATATAATTGAAATATGAAATTGTACACTGAATATAATTTAGGAGCTTGCGAATTAGTGATATTGAAAGATTCTTGTGTGATGGGTGCAAATCAAATAAAAAGAATAATATTGCAAAAAGATTTTTTTAGAAATGTTTCGATGATATCCCAATAGATAATAACTATAATTTTATTAAAAGAATGAATATTAAAGTAAAATAGTACTACGACAATTGAAACATTCAAACCTTTCTTAAAAATTGACATTTATTTAGGATTGGACATTTACTTTGGATTCCTATCCCGTTTTACCGTTACTTTAATGTTATTTGAGTATAATAGTTTTAAATAAATTCTTTTCATTTGTTTATTTTCAATTTACGATCAAGAAATTTGGGTATAAAAGAACGAAAATAATTGTAGGAAAAGTTGTATTCAAATAACAATAAATCAATACTTGAACCTTTTCAAAAAATCAATAATAATTTTAGATTTCAATTCCATTTACCGTTATTTTATCATTATTTGAGTTCAAATTTTTTACATTATCTCATCTGGTTCTCTTCTTCCGAATTTACCTTCAAGAAAATTGGATAAAAACGAACGAAAAGAGGTTGTACAAAATAGTTCATGTGCTCGAATAACGATAAATCGAAATTAAATTCTTACTTTTTTGGACTTTTATGCCATAAAATACAAAGAGATATCGAATAAACACAAAAACAATCCGTATACACTATATACATGTAACTTTTGTTAAAAAATAGTAGTATTGCTAGTTTCCATGATTGATACACCATACACAGATAGCATATATTTATTATATTACTGTCTAACAAATTTCCTTTCTAATTAGATAGTTTTTGCAATATGACAGCTAGATACAGTGCGAAACAAATAAATTATAATATTTAAAGAAAGGAAAAAGTGTAAAAGAAATCATTTAGCTAAGGCTGGATTCAAAAGCTTTAATAGATCTAACTATTACTGTGATTCCTATCAAGAGAAACAGCTAGTAGTTCACTACAAGGAAAACTGAAATATACAATGGTTATTGCCCGTTGTCTGATGCCCTGGAATAGGGTTGTCTATCGAGCAGGTGTCTCTTACCAACATCACACAACGGTACACAAATCGTTGTCTGATATCCAGAACAACAACACACCAGGCTCCAAAAGCGTTGTAGCACACCCAGAAACCACAACGGTTATGGTAAAAAATGTTGTTCTTATGGTGATATTACAACGGTTTGGTTAATTATGAATGTTGTTAGATTTTAATGTGCACAATTGTTTTGGTGAATTAGAGGCACGTAAAGCCAACATTCACACAACATTACATGTGATAGAATTTGTTGTCTTCATGCTTTTTGTACAATGTTTTGTAACTTCAAAAGTGTTGTTAGATTCGAATGTGCACAACTATTTTGTAGCTTAAAAATTGTTGTTAGAATCGAATGTGCACAACATTTACATGTGATACAATCGTTGTCTGAATAGTTTTTGTACAATGTTTTGTAGCTTCAAAAGTGTTGTTATAAACAAAATGCACAAGTGTTTTTTGAACACCGAATGCTTGTTTTCGTTATTTTCACACAATAGTTTAGTTTTACTAGGATTGTATATTTTACTTATAGACAATGGTTTTACAATTTTTATACAATGGTCAACTCTTTTTGGTACAATGGTTTCTTGAAACATGTCCTGACACATGTCCATTGTCTGATGATATTTTCCACAAGTGTTTCTAAAAGATGATAACATTGGCTAATGATAAATGAAACAACACTTTTATTTACAACAAAAATCAAAGTTTATACACTACTAGCAACTAACCAATATAATTAAAACCAATAATCATCTAAACAGAAACTGCCAATCAATCCTTACCGCTATAAAGCTACTACCGATACCAAGTCCTAACAAAGTACCACTACCATCATCTAATACCCACAATGGTATAATCGGGAAACATACCCCGGTGTGTCAAGATCAGCTTGTCCTTATAACAATTGCTATTTGGTGAATGACCTATCTCATAATTTACAGTTCTTGAATTGATTGTGGTCTCTCTTCTACGCACAGTTGCTACACTGGTGGAAGTCGACGCTTACAGGTTGGGCAATCCATCTTTATATCCATCAACTTACGTAAGCACTCTGAATGGAAGAAATGGTCACATGGCGTCACCTGCACATATAGGTTCGGACAAGGTTAGTTACACATGAGTGCCTGTCTACCTCTTAAAAATACTACACATGATCACGCGAACCACCAACACGTACTAGTACCTCTCAAACTATACTTCCAAATCTGATGTACACATCAGATTAAACAAATTTACCAAGAGGATGTAGCAGTGGCAATCTGCAGTATGGTTGGAAACTGCTTTTAAGTTTTTAGTCACTACTTGGACTATGCAACATTTTACACAAAGAAAATGAGTAACCAAAGGAGAACAGATATATGAACATGTGATCGTTGCAATACGACATGTTGTAAATGGCATAGTAGAACATGAAGTTCCCCATAAGCAGCTCAAGCTTGTCCCCGACTAACTGCACAGTCTGGTTCATCGATTGAGACGAGAAATAAGCCTGAGTATATGCAAGGAAAAAAAATATTTTTTTCTTTTCTATACGTGATTTTAACTTAATACATGCATTAAGAACTTAAAACTACTAGTTCACAAGTCAGTAAATACCTCATCCGAAGTAAAGTAACTAACACATGAGACGTAGAATCTTGACTGCAAAACTATTTGGTGACACTTTGGGGTCCCTACATTGATGGAAACAATTAAGGATTAAAAATATGTAAAAGTATGTAAAAGCCATAATTGAGTGAGCAACTTAACAACTTGTGCTACCTCTGACTAGAACTCATTGCAGGAGTTGCGTAGTAGGTCTATGATGGAGATGCACACAATAAATTCTCACCCAATTGAGTGTGGTTCTGAGTTTTGGATCCTTTAAACTTTCCAGCTGAAATGACAAGCATCGCATTTATCAAAAGCACAAAGCAAGCTTTCAAATAATCAGTTCAGAAATACTGTAAATAAACCAGATCTAAATGTAACTTACGGTTCATTCGAGCAAGAACTTCCCTTCTTATACCTTCTAACTTATCTTTGGTGTCTGAAACGCTTTCGTACTGGGGAGCATAAGATACTTGAAGCCGATTACCAAAAAAGACATGTTCATCTAGTTTCTTCTTGGCAAATCTGTACCTGTGCAATTAGCTTAAGTGTTGAATAACTCAAAGCATTCAACAGGGTAGGATCATATAGCAGGAATTCAAGTACAGTAGAATAAATTCAAGTACAGTAGAATAATTCTGTAGTAAAGAATTATTTTTACAGTTAAAATCTGTACTTGATAAACTGACTGAATATTTGCTTTTACACTCACATTCCCTATTTTCTAGAACCTACATCAACCAAAGAGCATATATCATCAGCCAAAGAAACGTTAAAGCCCACCAGGATGTGGAAAAAAAGCCTACTCTTGAACATACTTACATGTATTGAAACAGATGTAGCAGACTCAACCTTGCCAATAGAATCAAACATTTTAGCAGCCTCCCTTAGATAAGTGCAAGCTAATTTGGGATTTAATTCACGAATAATTTGGGATTTAATACATGGATAGAAAGTTATCAGTAGCTGTTAACATATATAATAATAATAATAATAATAAGGCAATGTTAAAGCCCTACCATATCTAGATTGTCCGGTAGGATCTGTCTTAGGAGCTTCATATAAAGCAGATACAGGGATTTGATAATTCAATTGCTGTTGATGTGATTTCTGAAGTATAGTGGTACTAGAAGTTGTAGGGCTAGCATAACCTGCAGCACAAGGTTCTTACATGTTAACATCATATAATTTTAAGATATAAAAGTTGGGATATGACAAAAACACCCAATCAGAACCGTCAATCTAACAAACACGGAGTAAAGAGCACAGTAGAGAACTGAAGTCAAATCAAAATGGACATTTGATCACTACAGGAATGCATTCTCGGAAGTAAAAAAGTAATGCTTCCACTAAATTTAAATGTACAGCTCCTGTATGATGTGAAATAAAAAAGAAGTGTATATAGAAAATGATGCACAGACCACTTCGTGATGTTCGTTGTTCTGCAGATTGTGACAAGGCTTTCTCCTCAACACCAAGCCGAAACTCATAGTACTTGTAGTCAGCACAGCTTTCATCAAATAAAAACCTGCATATAACAGAGAACAAGAAATCTAGATTAAGTAAAGCACCAGCAGAACATAAAGTGTGTGATGCATAAATTCTAGGTATATTAAATAGCTGTAGCTGTTTTTTGCTTCTAACATAGCCACATTTTATACAGACAAGATCAAAGTCCGGATTGTTTTCAAACTCGTACGTATGAGCTTTTTAATATGTATCTACATGGGCTCACACGTTGATGAGAAAAAGACAGTTGAATGCCTCTCAATTAACTAGTCTCGCTCGTCTAATTTGCTGGAAACATAAGCTACAAGCAATCAGGAACTTATATGAATATACCTATACGAACATCACAAATTAAACATTTTACTTGTTACCAAACAATGCATTTTAGCTGCTTTCAGGCCAATATGAAATCAATAACTATGAAAAAACAAAAAAGATTCTAAAAAGAAAGATATCCAATGTGAGGGTATTTGACTGGCCTTTCTTCCATTAGTTTCTCCATTAGTTTCTCCGTCAAGTGCAAGATATCCAACCTTTCTTCAACACGCCATCTGATTCAAAATACTACCAGTAACAGTAAAAAATATAAATCGATAGATAAAAGAACAAATATGAACTAACAACATTTGATTATTCTTGAACAATCAAGAATTACACATCAAATACACAGAACCCAAATCAAATAAAAATAACAATAGATGAATTACCAGCCATTTTCTCAGACCCTTCCATCAATGACTCGGATAAAGTCCTGCACATCATCCTCCCTTAGCAATGACTCGGATAAAGTCCTGCACGAGCAAAAAATGAATTAAAGTGTATTCAATGAAGAGTACAGACTCATAACATAATTAGTGATAAGAATTTCTGGAAGAAACAATTAAGAAAGATATAAAAAAAGACTTGGGCCAGATCCAGGTAGGTGACTGGAAACCTTCAAACCTGAAACCCAAGAGGAAGTCTTCCTCTGTCATTCACAAGTTCCTTTTCTTGTTTCCATTTTTGAGGAAATACCAGTTTCGAAGGGAAGAAATCGATTGAAAAACCCTAATTACCAGTTAGAGATGAAGATTGTAATAGATGATGTATAGAAAAGCTTATAATTACAGAGGAAAATCTGTGTATCAGAGAATAAGAGTAAAGTTTAGAATATGTGGTCAAGAGAAAAGTTTGGGGGAGATAAGGGGATAAAGGGGGGAAGGGGGAAATGAAAAACTGAAAATTTTGGTTAAGGGGGAAATCTGTGCGCCTTCAACATTTTACATTTTTCTATGTGTTGTTCTATTTTTTTTTATTCTTTTAAAATATTTTGGTAAAATTTTTAATTTCATTTTATTTTTATCAAGAATTTATTTGATTTCAATTTTAAAATTTTAAATGTTACATATACGCATGTACTTATATATAATATTATGATTCAAATAATAAATTTGTCTTGTAAATTTTTTTAAAAAAATATTATGTACAATCGGGGCGAGACTTATATATAATATTAAATTTTCTAATTTTTGGCCAAAACAAAATTTAACAAGATTTTAACAAAAACGTAGTAAACGTTTTAACAAAAACGTAGTAAATATTTATCCGACGATCCAACTGCACAGATGTCAATATATATCTAATTTAGTGATATTCCCAAATTTTCGAAAAATAAAAAAATAATTCGGTTGGAGATCTTAACAGATCACTACTATATTGACTAGTTCTCGTAACTAGTGCTCTGTCCCATATTATTATTTTTATTTTTATTTTTAAATATTTTTCGACGATCCAACCGTACGGATGTTAAGAAATATCTAATTTAATGATATTCCCAAATTTTCAAAAAATAAAAAAATTATTTAGTTGGATTTCTTAGTAGATCACTACTATATTGACTAATACTCGTAACTAGTGCTATGTCCCATATTATTGTTTCTATTTTTTAAAATATATTTCTCGACGATCCAACCGTACGGATGTCGAGATATATCTAATTTAATGATATTCCTACTTTTTCAAAAAATAAAAAATTAATTTGGTTGGATATCTTAGAAGGTCAATACTATATTGACTATACTTCTATCTAGTGCTTTGTCCAAATTAACGTTTTTATTTTTTAAAATATATTTTCCGACGATCCAACCGTACAAATGTGAAGATATATCTAATTTAATGATATGCCCAAATTGGTAAAAAAATTAAAAAATTAACTTGGTTGAAGATCTTAGTAAATCACTAATATTTTGACTAGTACTCATAACTGGTGCTCTGTCCCATATTATTGTTTCTATTTTTTAAAATATATTTCTCGACGATCCAACCGCACGAATGTCAAGATATATCTAATTTAATGATATTCCTACTTTTTTAAAAAATAAAAAATAAATTTGGTTGGAGATCCTAGAAGGTCAATACTATATTGATTAGTACTCGTATCTAGTGCTTTGTCTAAATTAATGTTTTTATTTTTTAAAATATAATTTTCGACGATCCAACCGTACAGATGTGAAGATATATCTAATTTAATGATATTCCCAAATTGGTAAAAAATAAAAAATTAACTTGGTTGAAGATCTTAGTAAATCACTACTATTTTGACTAGTACTCGTAACCAGTGCTCCATCCCTTATTATTGTTTCTATTTTTTAAAATATATTTCTCAACAATCCAACCGTACGAATGTCAAGATATATCTAATTTAATTATATTCCCAAATTTTCAAAAAATAAAAAATTAATTTGGTAGGAGATCTTAACCGTACGAAAGTTAATAAACACTCATTCTAGTGTTGGGAAAAAATAATCAAAAAATAAAAAGGTCGGGTTGTACGAGAGTTTAACAAAAACGTAGCAAAAGTGCTACTTCCTATAACGAGTCACGATCCAGATTCACTGAATAATTGTTTTGAACGATTTCTTCGATGATCGAACCGTACGAAAGTTAATAAACACTTATTCTAGTGTTGGGAAAAAATAATCAAAAAATAAAAAGGTCGGGTTGTACGAGAGTTTAACAAAAACGTAGAAAAAGTGCTACTTCCTATAACGAGTCACGATCCAGATTCACTGAATAATTTTTTTGAACGTTTTCTTCGATGATCGAACCGTACGAAAGTTAATAAACACTTATTCTAGTGTTGGGAAAAAATAATCAAAAAATAAAAAGGTCGGGTTGTACGAGATTTTAACAAAAACGTATCAAAAGTGCTACTTCCTATAACGAGGCACGATCCAGATTCACTGAATAATTTTTTTGATTGATTTCTTCGACGATCCAACCGTACAAAAGTTAATAAACACTCATTATAGTGTTGGGAAAAAATAATCAAAAAATGAAAAGGTCGGGTTGTACGAGAGTTTAACAAAAACGTAGCAAAAGTGCTACTTCCTATAACGAGTCACGATCTAGATTCACTGAATAATTTTTTTGAACGATTTATTCGATGATCGAACCGTACGAAAGTTAATAAACACTTATTCTAGTGTTGGGAAAAAATAATCAAAAAATAAAAAGGTCGGGTTGTACGAGATTTTAACAAAAACGTAGCAAAAGTGCTACTTCCAATAACGAGGCACGATCCAGATTCACTGAATAATTTTTTTGAACGATTTCTTCGACGATCCAACCGTAGGAAAGTTAATAAACACTCATTCTAGTGTTGGGAAAAAATAATCAAAAAATAAAAAGGTCGGGTTGTACGAGATTTTAACAAAAACGTAGCAAAAGTGCTACTTCCTATAACGAGGCAAGATCCAGATTCACTGAATAATTTTTTGAATGATTTATTCGACGATCGAACTGTACGAAAGTTAATAAAAATCATCACTAAAATTTGTATATAACATCATCCGCACTGTTGGATCGTCCAAATTTTTTTTTTAAAAAAATTATTATTCAAAAATTATACTAGTTTGACCAAGGAGTACTTTGGTAGTTGACCATTAAATATCATACAAGAACATTAAACAACGGTTTTTTTATTAAAAACTGTTGCTGTGCTTAATATAACACAACATTTTTTTATATGAAAACCGTTGTCTGATTATTTTCATTATTTCCCACCAAATTCAATTCAAATTATTTCATTATTCCCACCAAATATTTCATTATTTCCCACCAAATTCTATTCAAAATTTTTGTAGTTCAGACAACGGTTTCATAAAAACTGTTGTCTCATCAAAACACGATTTAACAACGGTTAATTATTCCGTTGTGTGAATCGTAATAACACAATGGTATATGAAAACAATTGTGTGAATTATACAACGGTTTATAAACGTTGTCTCAAAACAGATCAGACAATGTTCGTAAAAACAGTTGTGCAACCTTACTCGTCTTTACAACACCACATTGCAAAAGCCATTGTCTGAATCAATTTACTAGACAACGTTTTTAACCCGTTGTAGGGTACCTGGATGACACAATACTTTTCTGAAATTACAAAAAAACCGTTGTCTCTTAATTCCAAACAATGCTTTTTCGTCTGAGCGTTGTCTGATGAGTGTTGTCTGATTGCGATTTTCTTGTAGTGGTTAAAAGCATAAAAGTACTCTACGAACAAGATATATGCATGTGTGTTTTAGCAAAAAGATTAAAAAAAAAAATCATGTGCATGAGACACATTTAAAAGACTTACTAAAACTCCCGCCGAGCTCAGAGACTGCTCGAACAAATCGAGCATGTAGCCAAACAACAGATGCTCTAATTTGACAACTTGAACATCCTCCTCTACTGCCTGCCGCTCAATCTGTAGCGGCTGTGCTGCTGGCCAAACCATGGGCTCTCCTAACCCTTGATTCAAATGTTGTGGGTGCTGCACTGCATAGTTGTTTTGAATGGAATAGCTAGGATTCATCGAAAGGTGGTCAGTGAATCCTTCAGACACATTTTGGGTAAACCCCAAATGGTTTAGATAAGCTTCAGGGTGATGGTAAGAATTTTGAGATGGGATTGATGCCGAAATCATCATAGGAGAAGACATTTTCTTTAATTTATTTGTGCTATTTGGATGTTGTAGGCTTCAACCTCTCTCTTATATATATATATATATATATATATATATATTGAAAAAGTAGGGTCTTGTGAATAATTACGATATAAATTTAGAAAAAGTTTTGTTGGATAATAATGTGAAAGGATATTATTATTAATTAAGGATCTTTTTAAGGAATCAATAATCACCTTTTCTGCATTTGTGTGGGTATAGCATAAAAAACATAAAAAAGATGGGGAAGGTTCCGGTACAATCAAACACAATGAACTCTGGCGCCAATAACAACAACCTTTTAGCACTGTCGTAAGACCATTAGAAAAAAAATGATATATGCAAATAATCGTAGTTTATGGATGTTAATTGATGAGTAATTCTAATTTTATTCACTGTGAGTAAATATAGACATCACCAATTTCGATAATGTTTAAATTCAAATATTAAAGTACTTAAAATTTTAATCTAAGATAATTCGTGAAATTATATATATCGTAAATATCATTTTTTAACTCATAACATTGATCATATTTATACAAACGTTCTTTACAATTTGTAAATGAAAAATCATATACGATAACATTTCGACATAAAGGTTTACCATAGGGTGTAAGTTAAAAATTCTTAATTAAACTATCTATGGCTCTGAAATGAATAATAATCTTGAGGCAGAGTGGAAGGTATCTTTTTTCTTTTTTTTTTTGTCATAAAACCAGTATCTTTTTTCCAGCAATTACAAACAATTCGTTTCCTTCTGAAACTGAAGGAAAGCACATGAACTATTGAGCAATTAAAAGTTTATTTTTTATATCTGATTCTAGCAACTTTTTATAAGACCAAAAAAAAAACACAATTTGCTTTTTTTTTTATTGAGATCGACTCGAAAAAGTTGGCTTAATTCGGCTCGAATTACAAAGTCTTCCAAATTTGAAAATTGTCCAAAAAAGAGGGAATATCATATTGGTAAAAGAATAAATAAAGATGGAAGAACCATTCATTTGAGAGAATCTCAATGGACAACAACTCATCGTTATATTCTATTCAATTGTGGAAATAAAGAAATAGAGGAGCTAATTGAGTATGTAAATTGTAGGTAGCATCAAGCTTTAGTTGATGGTCGAGCAAAATCGAAAAGATAAGAGAGCAAGAAAACATACTTTGGATTTTTGGAAGTGGATGAACGAAGAGGTTGGAAGAAGAGGAAATATTTTGAAGGAATTAGAAGTGCTTGCAATGGGCCCGAATCGAGCAACTAAGAAGTATAGTGTTTATGTAATCAATGGGTACAGATTTCATACAAAGAAAAGAGATGCTAAATGTAAAATACAAAATAGTGACATTTTTTTGATGGCTTTGACGACTAGTTTTGCAAGCTCGAAAGATCAGAATCCAAAGATCGGCGATGTCAATTATTATGGAGCAATAGAAGAGATATTAAATGTTGATTATTGGGTAGAATTTATTGTTGTGTTGTTTAACTATTGTTGGTACTCAAAAGAAAAGGATTCATATGGGATGACTCGAGTTAATTTAATAAATCATCCCAGAAATCTGATCCCTACGTAATGGCCTCACAAGTACAACATGTTTTCTATGTAGAAGATCCACTTGAAAAGATGATTATAATGTCATCAAAAGACTACAGAGGAACTGGTGTGGTGTCGAAAATGAGAATGCAAACGAAGAACAAGATCAATATGATCCAATTTTACTTGATATACGCTTTGCTGCATAAATGAAAAATCAAGTCAATGAGGCTAGTTGATTTAGGGATGATGTTCCAACAAGATAAGTCCTCATCGAGCCCACCGAAGTCCAAGAACAATCAAATCACTTTATGCAATTTACGTGACTTTATTGATGTAATGGTTTTGAATCGAATGTTTTTTTAACTTTATTATTGAAGTGCTTGCTGCCCCAGTTTTATTACAAATTGAACTTGTAAATGTATTAATTACGTGAGTGCTTGCATTTTACTTTACTGCTTTTTATTTTTTATGATTTATATAACCTTTGAACATGATGAAATTAGGCTAGAAAATAGGCCAGGCGAAATTCCCGTTAAGAGTTCAAAATGCTTTTGGAATATTGGAATGATGAGACTGTTCAGGTATATTAACTAATTAACCACTGAAAATTGTCCTCAGAAATATAATGAAAGACACTTTTTTTCCACTTTTTTTTAGGAAAAAGCCAAGAGAAATTCAGTAATGCATGGTAAATCATATACTAACACTCACACTCATGGTCCAAAAATACAGCTTCGGAACAAGATGGTATGTGATTTATTTATTTAATTTTTTGCTCATTATTTTTCAAACTTGCAACTATTCTTAATTTGCTTTTCTTCCTCTTGTGTATATGTGTTACGTGTGTAACAAAAATCAATGTAAATAATAAAAAAAACGGAACCCTCAACTGAGTACTTAACTATTTGTAGGGAAATACAGAAAGTCCACTAATATGACTAGATGATGCTCAATGTGAAAAAAGATGAACCTGGACAAGTTAAATTTTTTCTATCTTGCACATTTTTAATATTTTTAGACCAACCGTCCAACAATAGTACTCCATAGTACTCCTCCGTTTCTCATTCATGTCGGTCATGACGTTTAACTTGTACAACTAGCTGCGAAATGAGTAAAAGGCGGCTCAATTTTCATTTCACACAAAATTGAAGTTTCTCCAAAAATCAACATTTATCATTTATCTTAGCTACCTATCTTGTTAGATATATAATTATTGATGTTATCAATTTAATGTAATATCCATGCTCATTGTGTTTGTTTAATCTTTTTTTCTAGAAAAAAAAAAAAGAAATCAGATGAGTTTGATGTTTTGCAAAGGTATTTGTTGAAACTCGGGAAAGAGTTGAAGGACGCGAGTATAAGACCAATCCTGAAATAATGAAAAGAAAATTGTAAGTATTTTTTTCATAATTACTTAAATGTAATTGATGGCTAATTGATTTTTCCCTATTTCATTTTAATCTCATTTGTTCATGTGATTTTATTTTGTAGAAAAATATAAACTAAAAGCTTTGTACGGGAGATGCTTCTAATGAACTGCTCTTGGATAGAAAACTGTCTAGTTCTAATCCTCGAATAGACACTTATGTGAAAGAGCTGACAACAAAGATAAGGCAAGGCCTTGCTGTTGAAGTCTAGGAGAAAGTAAAGCAAATCCAGGTAGAAGTTGATGAGCAGGTGAACAAGAAGGTGCACTAGAATTTGGCATCGGTTCTTATATAAAAAACTTGGAGTGACAATGACGATGGTACACCAATAAAATTATGTTGTAGCTTCTAGTATAACTGTGATGTTTTTGTTTTAAGTTTATAACTATTTGATGGCCGTGGACTAGTTGGTTAATTAAGTGTATTACAGTCACTATAGACTATATACATATGATGTTTGGGAGTTGGTTTAATTAAGTAGTTGGTAAATGATGATGTTTGGGAGTTGGTGTATTGATGTAATTTTTGAAATGGTTTATTGGATTGAACATTTTATTTCTGTATATTATATATATATATATATGCAGTAGCTATTTAAATTCTTTTGGTAATTAAAATGTTGCATAGCTAGATTAATATGTTGTACGAAACTGTACCTTGGCAACAAAAATGGATCCCACAATGAACCTGTAGTGGGACCCAAAGTGGAACCCATAGTAGGACCCAATGTAGTACCCACGGGCACCAATAATGATAATGAGCCCCTATAGGTCCACTATTTTAAAAAATTAAGACATATATGTTGATTTAGGTCAATTTTTTGTTCCTATAACATTCTACTGCAATATAAAATGGTATCATCGAAAAATGTTACCTTTCCTATGACAACATAGAAAAAATAAACACAAAGGATATTGATGGGATTTTAGTAGCTTTTTTATGGTGTAGATCACCTGAAAATTAACTC
Organism: Kitagawia praeruptora; assembly: GCA_037693485.1. Classification (NCBI taxonomy): domain Eukaryota; kingdom Viridiplantae; phylum Streptophyta; class Magnoliopsida; order Apiales; family Apiaceae; genus Kitagawia; species Kitagawia praeruptora. The sequence goes on along the minus strand of CM075345.1, from coordinate 45,534,591 downwards.
CTATCTTATGGAGGCTAATGGCCATGCTATTTTTGCAACATTTAATTTAGGGTGTTCATTTTTACAATTTGGGTTCACAAAAAAGCTAAAAATACAAAGAAGCCCTAATATGATATGATAGCCAGGTGGGATACAAATGAGAGTTATATATATGTTTATTTATTTTACATCTTTTCCAAATTCTATTAATACCTTATCGGACATTGATTTACATTAGTAAATTTTTTGTTTTGAGCTTAAAAAAAAGGATAAAGATTAGAACTGTAATTTATTAATGATTTTTTGGTGTTAGTTTTTAATATTAATACATATTTTGATACATTACTAATAGAGTTCAAAAGATGACTAGATTGTAATTAAAGTACTTACTAGTTATTAAGGATCATCTTATATTTTAGAATATATAATAATATAATATAAGTATTGGAGAAGAGTTTTCGCACACACAAACAACATTGATTTCCATTAATTCATATTATAGTTTAATAAAATTATTTATTATTTAAATAATCTAACCGTATAAAGGTTAATACTAAATTAAACAAATTCACAAATTTTAATGTAATATATTGACTTGGAATCTAATACTTAGAAGAATAATATTTTGAAAATCAAGTTTATCAAATATTTGAAAAAATATTATTATTATCAAAGCTAAATTCCAATACAATTGAGATAGCACAAGTGCCTATAAGTACCCCAACCACAGCTGGCCAGCCTTACTTTACATAAAATCATATAAATGTTGGTTTAAGAAACTTAATAAGATCTACACCATAAACCAGCTCCCAAAGTGAATCACCAACAACAGGAGTGGCCTCCTAGTAAGGTGTAAACATAAGAACTTCAATGTCACACTGAAGCAAACTCCCAAAGCAGGAGGACTACTACTTCTCTACCAAGAATTTATTATTATTATTATTATTTTTCCTCACAAGGAGCCTGCTAAATATTATTTAATTACTACAACAATTTTTGATGCAAAATTAACCAGAGGTAATGTATCCCAAAATAAAATCTATGAATACGGCTCAAATGACAATTTCCGTGTTGGTACTAGAATCTACAAACTATATATCCTAAAAACTTAGAAGTAGACAAATGCAAACGCTACAATTTATTACTAAGGTTGTCAAAGACAAGAAGATCGATCTTTTGATGATGATGATAACAATATTAACAAGTAAATCCTACAGTAAATTAATTATAGGAATCCGTCAAAAGGTAAAGTATACGGGTAGCCGGTTAAAATATAAAATTTATATTAGAAAGGAATAAAATATTATGTATATAGTAAACATATGCTTGAACTGGTAAAAAATATGGTAAGTAGTAAATGGAGACATTTAGATTAATTAATTGTAAAAGCTAACAAGGTATGTTGGTAAATTTCAATATTCCCAAAATTTACAGCTAAATCAACCACAACAAATGCATTTTTTTTAAAAAACTAACCACACCAAAACATCATATGAAATTCGGAAATGAAGTACTGCATTACACGGTTTTAACTTGTTCAACCAGCTAGAATATCAAGTTTCTGAAAATTTATTGCAAGGATTGGAAAACATAAATCAATAAGCTCTCAAGCATGATCATCAACAGTCCTCAAAGGCCAGAGCTTTAACCGTTTGTATTGTCTTGGTAGTCTGCCGTGGGTGCAAACATGAGATTCTGATAAAACATTGGAGTCTGCATCATAGACATGACATATGTTGTGAGAAAACGAAGATCAGTGGTAACTAGTTAATAATCTTGCATGCAATATTTGTTGTTCAGAAAACGTTTATACCTCAGAGCTCTGGAGCAATTTCCCATATTCTTCAATGTCAGCTTTAAGGGACTCCAAACCATCGCTATAGGAATGAAGAATGTATTTTATGAGCAGATCGAAACAATATGCAAAAAATAATTTCCACTGACTGATAGAGGTATTATGTCCTATTATTTTTAGGATATTTTAAAAGATGCATGAATAATTGGATATGAACTTTATAAGTTTACCTGTTGTGGAATAAAAAGTACGGTATATTTATTGCATATTAACTACTAGGGTTTGAGAGCTTCGAGCTTTAATGTGGCTGCTCTTGTTGTCGGGGACTAACTCGATCCTAACAAGATGTCTACGTACCTTGATGAATATCAAGAATCAAGCCAAAACGTAGTTCTAGAATTGCCTACGTGGCTTGATGCGCCCTCGCGGCGTAGTAATGTAGTGGCTTGTATGTCCTCATTCGAGGATTAAGCCTAAAACGTGGTGGATGTGTATGGAGCTGTGCCCAAAAACACTCTCTTGAAAATGAGGGGTCAGACCCTTTATATAGGCTTGAGAAGCCTTGAAATTAGGGTTTAGTAACTTGGTGGGCAAATTATATAATTTGGGCCCAGTTCTAGATCCTTCCAAGAGGGAGGTGGATACTATAGAAGTTATATGCCTTGGAGGCTACTCCATAGATGATTTGGTTTCCTTTTGGACTCAATAACGGAGTCTTTTATTTGGCTGATTTATTAGCCACGAATTTATTATTTAATTAGGGTTTTGGGCCTCATTAATGGGCTTTAACTTTGGACCAATATAGGTTTAATTAATATCACATTAAATGTGTCTCTAGGGCTTATTTCCAGCCCATATCATTTGCCCCCCAACTTCTAGGAAAACTGATCAGGTTTTCGTAGAAGTTATATTCGCCTTAATCGAGACTTGGGGTCATTTTTATCCCTTACCTGGGACTTCTTAATTTTCCTACCCTTATATGGGGATTTTGGTTTACACTAGTGTTTCACATATATCGCCTCATTGTAAAGTGTGGAGCGACCTACACATTTACGACGATTTGCCTTATTCGAGGCTAACTAACAATGTTTGTGTCTTACTGAAAATTATTTGTAATTTTATTGCACTTTCAAATTTTTCTCGTACTCACGGGTATTTTTCCTAATTATTCCTAATAACTTAGGAATTTTCTTGTACCCACAGGTATTTTTCGTAATTATTCCTAATAATTTAGGAATTTTCTAGTACCCACATGTATTTTTCTGAATTATTCCTAATAATTTAGGAATTTTCTTGTACCCACGGGTATTTTTCGTAATTATTCCTAATAATTTAGGAATTTTCTTGTACCCACGAGTATTTTTCGTAATTATTCCTAATAATTTAGGAATTTTTAATGTACCCACAGGTATTTTTTGTAATTATTCCTAATAATTTAGGAATTTTCTTGTACCCACAAGTATTTTTCGTAATTATTCCTAATAACTTAGGAATTTTCTAGTACCCACAGGTATTTTTCTTAATTATTCCTAATAATTTATGAATTTTCTTGTACCCACGGGTATTTTTCTTAATTATTCCAAATAATTTAGGAATTTTCTAGTACCCACAAGTATTTTTCTTAATTATTCCTAATAATTTAGGAATTTTCTTGTACCCACGGGTATTTTTCGTAATTATTCATAATAATTTAGGAATTTTTAATGTACCCACATGTACTTTTTGTAATTATTCATAATAATTTAGGAATTTTCTTGTACCCACAAGTATTTTTAGTAATTATTCCTAATAGTTTAGGAATTTTCTAGTACCCACAGGTATTTTTCTTAATTATTCCTAATAATTTAGGAATTTTCTTGTACCCACGGGTATTTTTCGTAATTATTACTAATAATTTAGGAATTTTTAATGTACCCACAGGTATTTTTTGTAATTATTCCTAATAATTTAGGAATTTTCTTGTACCCACAAGTATTTTTCGTAATTATTCCTAATAATTTAGGAATTTTCTAGTACCCACAGGTATTTTTCTTAATTATTCCTAATAATTTAGGAATTTTCTTATACCCACGGGTATTTTTCGTAATTATTCCTAATAATTTAGGAATTTTAAATGTACCCACAGGTATTTTTTGTAATTATCCTTGACAATTTAAATATATCATTTTATAAATTTGAAGGATCAATACATCAACTCTTACAAAATTTGGGGTACTAAATAGTACTTTTTCAGGAGACCTCCCTCCAGGTCGTGTCAACCATGCACAGCAACACAGGTCGTGACTTTAAATGAAACGAATCACGACCTCAGTTGAGTTCGTGTAAGGCTCCATTTGGGAGCTGGTCGTGTGTTTTCCGAGGTCGATCTTCGACCTCATTTGAGGTCGTGAAGAATTTTTTTTTTTTTTTTAAATAATATTACTGAATAATATTATTTATTTTATTCAAATTTTGAATAACTTTTATACCCAAATCAGGGGTGTCCTACCCGGATAAAATTTTGCTTGAATAAAATTCAAAAATTTTAATCGAAAATATTGAATTTGTGCACACATGCATTTTAGGGGGATTATTTCATAATATTTCAGGAACTTTTTTTGTGAACATAGCAAAAGTAGGGGGTAATAAATTGTACTTTTTGTAAGACCTCATTTGAGGTCGTGTAACCCCTCATTTGGGGGCTGGTCGTGAGTTATGTGAGGTCAATTTACGACCTCATTTTGGATCATCCACGGTCATGATTTGTCCCAGGTCGTAGACTTCATGAGCTCCCTCTGCAACCTCACTTGAGGTCGGGTAAGGCCTTCAATTTAGGCTGGTCGTGAGGCTTACGAGCTCAATCCACGACCTAGATTGAGCTCGTGTAAGGCCTTCAATTTTGGCTGGTTGTGAGGCTTACGAGCTCAATCCACGACCTGGATTGTGGTCGTGTAAGGCCTTCTTTGGACACTGGTCGTAAGACTTTAGACCTCAATTCAAGAGCTGGATTGAGTTCTTCGAATGATTAGACCTCAACTACAACCTACATTTAGGTCTTGAAGTGCTTAGTCCTTAATTCAAGAGCTGGACTGTGGTCTTCAAATGCCTTCGTTTTGACATGGTCGTGGAGCTTTATACCTTAATCCAAGAGCTGGATTGAGGTCGTGTAGTGGCCCAAATTTTTAGAGATCGTGAAGTTTCAGACCTCAATCCAAGACATGGATTGAGGTCGTGTAAGGCCTCTACTTTGGGCTGGTCGCGAGGCTTACGACCTCAATTCACGACCTAGATTGAGGTCATGTATAGACCCAAAATATCAGTGGTCGTGAGGTCAACGATCTCAAACCCCAACCTGGATTGAGCTTGTGTAAGGACCAATAATATCAATGGTCGTGAGGTCTACGATCTCAAAACACAACCTGGATTGAGGTCTTGGAAAGACCCAATTTTTACCCAGGTCTTGAGGTTCTACGACCTCAATTATGAATTGAATTGAGTTCGCCACAAGGCTACATTTGTGGCTGGTCGTGAGGTGTGTGACCTCTATTCACGACCTAGATTGAAGTCTTTTTAAAGACTCGTTTGTCCTAGGTCTTGGGTCACCACAACCTTATCTCTGAGACCTAGACAAGGTCAATCGTGACTTGAAATTTCAGCCCCTTGAAGACATGGATTGAGGTCACATTTTTCTCCTTTAACTCGATTATTAGGCCAGCTCATTCCACCGGTATTGAAAAATCCATATCTTTTTGCTCGTTGCTCAAATTTGAGCTTACAATATATCGAATCAAAGCTTGTTTCGAGCTCTAACTCCTTACATTATTTTTTAACTTATTTCTCCCATTTTTGGAGCCTTCAAATGGATGGTACGTGGCCTTTTCGAGCCTTTGGTTCGACGAAACGCGGTCTCTACGAGCTTTCATTTGGACAGAGTGGGGCCTTCACGAGCCTTCAGTTGGGTGGAACGTGGTCTCTTCGAGCTTTTAGTTCTTTACAGCCAGCTTCCGTGCCTCCGTGGCATCGTTTGGAAACCAGCCATTCTCAAGGTGTGCTTTGATAGGATCTATCCAGCATCCTCATATCCCGATAGGAGCAATAAACTTAGAATCAATTGTAGGGGGTTCTCAAATGGGTGTCGACCTCTAAATAAGTATACTGAGATAAGGCATCGACCTTTCCATTCTCCTCCCTTGGGATATACTCAACGTAGCACTCGTCGAACTGGGCTATCGTAGCTTTCACAATCCTCAAGTATTTGGCCATATTCTTTTCTCTAGCCTCAAACTTTCCATCGACTTGTGAGATTACCAGCTTTGAGTCTCCACAGACTTTCAGGTTCTTCACCCTCAGGGCTATTGTCAATCCAAGGTCGGTTGTCAGAGCTTCATACTTTTCCTCGTTGTAGGTTGTTTGGAAGTCCAACTTCAAGGCATACTCAACTGTGAACCCATCAGGGTTTTGCAAAATTAAACCGGTACCATTGGTTTTTTTGATGCCCCATCAAAATGGAGCATTCAATACTCCTTATCTTCCAGGGGCTTCTCACCTTGCTGACCTTCCTGGTCTATTACCTCCTGCCCCCCGACTTCTTGGTTGTCAATGGTATATTCAACCACGAAGTTAGTTATGGCCTGGGCTTTGATGGCCATCCTAGGCTTGTACTTAACATCAAATTCTCCTAGTTCGATTGCTTACTTAATGAGCCTTCAATTACATTGAATGCGGCCTATTCGAGCCTTCAATTTCATAGAATATGGCCTATTAGAGCCTTCAATTCCTTAGAGCTAGAAGCTTGTGGTTTCATCGAACCTTATTCCACTTAGTCTGATCAGGTGGAGTGTCTTAACCGGATGCTCAGATACGATAAACCTTGAGATTTGGGGTGTGCCAAGTCTAGGCACCACATTTCTTTCAAAAAATTCCAGCTTGTAAGAGCCTCGTTTTTGAATTGTCATCCATTTCTGGCTACAAGGATTGGTGGAAGTCCATATCTACGTATCACACTTTCCCATAGGAATTGTGTCATTTACTTGGTGGTTATCCAGGCTTGAGGTTTGGCCTCAGTCTATTTCATGAAGGTATCAATTGCAACTATTAGGAACTTCCTCTGGGCATTTGCCACTTGGAATGGTGGAACAGATGATTTTCAACATTTCAGGGGATTGATCAACAGTTGAGTATTTATGGATATCGATCGCACAAACTCTCGGCATCAGCCATTATTTCTTACCAGTAGAATCCCAGTTAGGCCATCTAAAGGTCAAGGGTCATGCCCCCCGAGTGTTGCCTACAGTTTTTCATATGAGTATCTTTCAAGGTTGAATTCGCATTTTGAGGCCTTAGTGTTCTAACTGACAACTTCCGTACCTCCAAGGCATTTTCGGGTATCTAACCAGTTTCCTGGTGAATCTTTGTAGGATCTATCCAATAGCTTTCCACACCTACAGGTGCTGTTAGTTTCAGTCATTGCTTCGGGCCTTCAAGACTTGGAAGTGAAAACTTCTATAAAATTCTCTAACTCCGAGGAGGCAAACTTGGGTAGGACATCAGCCTTTACATATTCCTTCCTCTGGATGTATTTCATGTAACACTCATTGAATTGAGTCAGGATTCAAGTATTTGTCGTGGTTCCAGCCCTTCCCTCAAACTCACCTTTCACTTGCGGTATTATCGATCTTGAGTCTCCAAGGACTTTGAGGTTTTTAACCCTCAGGCCTCAAGCCAAGTCCGGCTATCAAGGCTTTGCATTCAGCCTCGTTGTCTGTCATTGGGAAATCCAACTCTATGGCATTCTCAAGCATGAGCCCATCGTGGTATGTTCTGACTTAATTTTGTTTTTGATTCTCCATCAAAATTGAGCATCCATTACCCTTGAGTACCACTCTTCAACCTTCATTCTCTAATTCCTTGCCCTCCTAGGGTACTACCTCTTGCCCCCCGACTTCGTGGTTGTCAATGGTGTGTTCAACCATGAAGTCAGTGAGTGCTTGGGGATTTAGTGGTTACTTTGTCCAATGCAAGACCTTTTTCACATAACAGATGGGTTTCTGAACTTTGTTTTCCTCTTTCACGAGGACAACACTCAAATCTGTATTAAGTACATCCAAGTATAGATACAATGACTTTACATAATTCGGTTATGTCAAGTATTATCAACACACGAGGTTCCGTGTCAAGGATTGCTCTACCCTAATCGGGGTTGACCTCAATTTCCATGTTTGGAGACCATCAAACACAAAAAAAATTTTGATCATATGCTGAAGGTGCATTAAGTCAGATTCAGTATCATCATGTGGCGTCTTAACACCTCAAACACCTCATAAGAATGCTCGATGTGATGTGCCTTATCGAGGCTATTGATTAACACATCATTTCCATGGACTTATATAGTCTTCCCACTAAGATGCTCAAAGATTTTATTCTTCAATATATCGCCTTTTTGGGTCATCACCTTTGTTGCATTGGTCAATGAATCGTTCCTTAATTGGTAGGGGAAAGTAGTCACTAAGACATCTTTCATATCAATGAAGTCAATACACATCCTTCATTCTCCATTGGCCTTCCTGCCTCTTGGAATTAATTTTTTTTTTCATTTCATCGTCTCCCTATTCGGGTGGACGTCTAGCTTACGTAATTAATTGGGGATCAACCCCTTGCATATCAGCTACTCTCCAAGCAAATACAACAATGTTCTCTTGTAGGAATGCATCCAATTTGCCCTTCAAGGGCTTATTCATCAATGCCCTATGTGAGTAAATTTTCAGGTTCTTCGGGAACTAGGGGAGTGGGGACTAAGTCCTAGGTAGGCTTTCCTCTTGTTTCTCATCTTTTCGGACATCCATGTCTTCAATCGGGAAGACCTGCCCCCCGACTTATCAGGCCTCAAGGCGGCTGGATATCAATTCTTTGTTATTGTCTGATCTCTCTTTTCTTCATCAACTCCATTCCTTGTAGAATTCTTGATCATCAGGTCTTATCTTGAGGCAACTTCCTTAAGGGTATGCAAGCCTGTCCTTCCAAGGATAACATTGTAAGCGGAAGTTGCTTTAACCACCAAAAGGTTCAACATTTGAGTGGCCTCCCTAGGCTTCCGTCCTGTTATCATGGACAACCGAATAGTTCCTTCAACTCTCGACTCGACTCCGTTAAATCCATAGACGGGCATGTTGGAGGGGGTCAATTGAGAATCGTTGTATCCTATCTTCGAGAATGCGAGATATCCACTGATATTCCATTGTCTATCGAGACTCCTTTCACTTGCGAGTTGCCTACCACAGGTGTTATGATCAACGGGTTATCATGGAGGCACTTCACCCCTTCCAAGTCAGAATCATCAAAGACAATTGTTATTTCGGTATTTGCTCGCTATGGAGCTTCTCCTATGATATGCATAACTTCTCTAGCACAAGCTTTACAAGAGCTCCTTGTATTCCTGACCACCGTTGGGCCTTCAAAAATCACGTTTATCATCGGCCCCCTAGGGCTATGGATTGGGATCTCGATCAACATCCTTCCTTCCATAATCTCTTCTTTAGGTTCCCCTGTTGGCCATCCTTGATGAACTTATTCAACTTTTCTCTTTGGATCAGAAACTTGATCTTATGTTTTAGCTGTCTATAACCGTGAATGTTATTCCCCCATGTATTATAGAACTGACTATATTGATTCTTGTTTCTCTTCCCGGGATCAGCCCTTAATGGCTTCGGCCATCAGAGATTCTTGTTTCTTAATGTCCATAAGGACTTGGGTGTTAGGAGTATTCAAACGTGCATAGCTGGTGAACCTCGGTCCTTTGTTTCTCTTCTTCCAGGTAGAGTCAGAGCCTTTACTTATTCGAGGATACATATCCTTAACATCCCACTCGTGACCACCTTCGCTTCTCGTTATTACCTCCATTGCCTCAAGCAGGGGTTGAGGCTTCCCTTACACTTTCCTCTACCTTGATAGTTGCTTTATCATCCAAGTTCGGGACCTTCAAGGCTTCCTTGGTGATTCGGTCCATGTAATCCCTCAACGATTCATTCTTTCCTTCTTCCACCTTCAGGGGGATGTAAAACTTTTCTCTTGAACTTTTCATCAATAAATGGGGCGAACAATGCCCTTCCTATTCCTTTAAAGGAGCCGATTGAGTTTGGGGGCAACCGACTATACGATCGTTGTGTCATGCCCCCCAAGGTTTTAGGGAACGCCCTATACTTGATTGCGTCAATCACGGGTTAAAATTAGTAGTGCATTGGAGTATGTCCTCACATGATTAATGGGATCTCCTGCCCCATCACATGCCTCGATGGTGGGCATCTTGAATTTCCTTGATATATGAGCATTCATTATCTCATTGGTGAAGGACGGGATTGGATCATCATGACCTCATATGGGCATCGAGTCATCAGGATCAGCCCTTTGTGTATCGACCCTTCTCCTCCTAGGGGTATCACTTGAATTAAAAACCTTGGGGATCCTACCCCTTGGGGGTTGCCTAGCCTATTGTATTTCCAAGTTTTTCTTTAATTTTCAGATATATGCTTCATGAGCGAGTATCCACCCTCCTAAAGTATTAGGAGCCAATTCTTTGGATCCTTGGGGCTTAGAAGGCCCTAACATTCCTTAGAGCTCCTTGCCTGGTCTTCTCCTATGATATCACATTGGTGGGAACTTAAGTTCGTCGTGTAACGATGGAGTTGGACATCTATAGTCCCCACGGTGTGCTAGAGTGAAGACACCACTATCTGGAGGGGATTCGTCCCTGAATTTATTAAACCCATAATCGGCTGCTGTGGATGAGTAATTTGAGCCCCCAAATCCTTTCGTTTATGGCCTAAAGAGCCGTTCCTTGAGTCCTTCAGGGTTAAAAACGTCCTGATCCTATGATGGGCTCCTTGCCTTGACGTCTCTTGCTAGAACGGACATCCTCTTCTTTATCTTCTTCAGACGAAAAGTCGTATTTGCTGTATGATCCGGATAAACTTTGATTTCCTCTAACAAGGGGACCAAGCCTTCAATATATTGAGGCACATACTTCTCATGAGTAGATCGATGGTTTCATCAGTAGTTGGGTACGGTGACAACCCACAAACAGGGTTCCGATTTGTTGGAATTAACATGATGGTGGTGGCGATCCATGCTTCATGTGCTCCATTAGACAGAGGTAAAACCACCATCTGCAATTGGGAATTCTCTCCTTGAATTAGTGGATTTTGGATCACCCCTTGGAAACACGCCTCTGGGGGAGTCGTTCCTTGATTGGTAGTCGAAGGTAGTGGATCATCGTCATTAATGCACAATTGAGACTTCTTTTTCCTGCTATATATGGAGGTCTCAAGCCTTAGATACGTGGCGAATCATCCCCTCATTGGGGCGGAAGCCCATAACTTGGGTTCTGATCTGTTAGTGGTGGAAGCACTATGGTAGAGATTTATAATCATGCTTGTCTATTATGGGCATAGTCATGCCTAGGATTGGGGGATTCGCCCTTTGAGAGTTTAGACTCGTTCTTTGGACTACATCTTCTTGGAGACTCATTTAAATTCTTGTTCCTAGAGGGTTCAACCCTTGAATGGTGGTACATGTTGACTGCATACCAACAACGATGATCAGAACGTGAATTGAGGCTGGTGGATCATCGCATCATCCGTGTATTTTCCATGGTTGACGTCTTGTTCCCACAGACGACGCCAAATGTTGTGGAATAACAAGTAGGGTATATTTATTGCATATTAACTACTAGGGTTTGAGAGCTTCGAGCTTTAATGGTGGCTGCTCTTGTTGTCGGGGACTAACTCGATCCTAACAAGATGCCTACGTACCTTGATGAATATCAAGAATCAAGCCAAAACATAGTTCTAGAATTGCCTACGTGGCTTGATGCGCCCTCGCGGCGTAGTAACGTAGTGGCTTGTATGTCCTCATTCGAGGATTAAGCCTAAAACGTGGTGGATGTGTATGGAGCTGTGCCCAAAAATGCTCTCTTGAAAATGAGGGGTCAGACCCTTTATATAGGCTTGAGAAGCCTTGAAATTAGGGTTTAGTAACTTGGTGGGCAAGTTATATAATTTGGGCCCAGTTCTAGATCCTTCCATGAGGGAGTTGGATAACTATAGAAGTTATATGCCTTGGAGGCTACTCCATAGATGATTTGGTTTCCTTTTGGACTCAATAACGGAGTCTTTTATTTGGCTAATTTATTAGCCACGAATTTATTATTTAATTAGGGTTTTGGGCCTCATTAATGGGCTTTAACTTTGGACCAATATAGGTTTAATTAATATCACATTAAATGTGTCTCTAGGGCTTATTTCCAGCCCATATCATTTGCCCCCCAACTTCTTGGAAAACTGATCAGGTTTTCGTAGAAGTTATATTCGCCTTAATCGAGACTTGGGGTCATTTTTATCCCCTACCTGGGACTTCTTAATTTTCCTACCCTTATATGGGGATTTTGGTTTACACTAGTGTTTCACATATATCGCCTCATTGTAAAGTGTGGAGCGACCTACACATTTACGACGATTTGCCTTATTCGAGGCTAACTAACAATGTTTGTGTCTTACTGAAAATTATTTGTAATTTTATTGCACTTTCAAATTTTTCTCGTACTCAAGGGTATTTTTCCTAATTATTCCTAATAACTTAGGAATTTTCTTGTACCCACAGGTATTTTTCGTAATTATTCCTAATAATTTAGGAATTTTCTAGTACCCACATGTATTTTTCTTAATTATTCCTAATAATTTAGGAATTTTCTTGTACCCACGAGTATTTTTCGTAATTATTCCTAATAATTTAGGAATTTTTAATGTACCCACAGGTATTTTTCGTAATTATTCATAATAATTTAGGAATTTTCTAGTACCCACATGTATTTTTCTTAATTATTCCTAATAATTTATGAATTTTCTTGTACCCACGGGTTTTTTTCGTAATTATTCCTAATAATTTAGGAATTTTCTAGTACCCACAAGTATTTTTCTTAATTATTATTATTATTATTATTATTTTTCCTCACAAGGAGCCTGCTAAATATTATTAAATTACTACAACAATTTTTGATGCAAAACCAGAGGTAATGTATCCCAAAATAAAATCTATGAATACGGCTCAAATGACAATTTCCGTGTTGGTACTAGAATCTACAAACTATATATCCTAAAAACTTAGAAGTAGACAAATGCAAACGCTACAATTTATTACTAAGGTTGTCAAAGACAAGAAGATCGATCTTTTGATGATGATGATAACAATATTAACAAGTAAATCCTACAGTAAATTAATTATAGGAATCCGTCAAAAGGTAAAGTATACCGGTAGCCGGTTAAAATATAAAATTTATATTAGAAAGGAATAAAATATTATGTATATAGTAAACATATGCTTGAACTGGTAAAAAATATGGTAAGTAGTAAATGGAGATATTTAGATTGATTAATTGTAAAAGCTAACAAGGTATGTTGGTAAATTTCAATATTCCCAAAATTTACAGCTAAATCAACCACAACAAATGCATTTTTTTTTAAAAACTAACCACACCAAAACATCATATGAAATTCGGAAATGAAGTACTGCATTACACGGTTTTAACTTGTTCAACCAGCTAGAATATCAAGTTTCTGAAAATTTATTGCAAGGATTGGAAAACATAAATCAATAAGCTCTCAAGCATGATCATCAACAGTCCTCAAAGGCCAGAGCTTTAACCGTTTGTATTGTCTTGGTAGTCTGCCGTGGGTGAAACATGAGATTCTGATAAAACATTGGAGTCTGCATCATAGACATGACATATGTTGTGAGAAAACGAAGATCAGTGGTAACTAGTTAATAATCTTGCATGCAATATTTGTTGTTCAGAAAACGTTTATACCTCAGAGCTCTGGAGCAATTTCCCATATTCTTCAATGTCAGCTTGAAAGGACTCCAAACCATCGCTATAGGAATGAAGAATGTATTTTATGAGCAGATCGAAACAATATGCAAAAAATAATTTCCACCGACTGATAGAGGTATTATGTCCTACTATTTTTAGGATATTTTAAAAGATGCATGAATAATTGGATATGAACTTTATAAGTTTACCTATTCAGAGGAGCACTTGACATGGATGTTGAGGATCCTTGCCCAGAGAGTTGAAGAGAATGGCTGTTCACACTGTTCTGAAGATCTAAAATGAATGCAACATAATAAATATTATAAATCATAGTTTAAACATATAGTAAGCAAACTAATTTATATGTATTAAAGATGCATATAAAAATATGTAGATATAAAATTTATTTGTTAAAAAATTTGAAAACGCTAAAAAAACTAACAAATTTAAAATAATTGTAATGGAACTTATTAAGAATCATACCCTGATGCATAAATTTTTCTTTGTCAATAACTCGAACTTTCTGCAAGACAGTTTAATAATAGTTAAAACAATTCTAATAGATGAATATGTAGTACTATAGTTCTATAATAGAACGAGAACGAACCTGTAGGTGACTCTTTATATGCTCACGAGTCAGTCCCTTCACTTTCATTTTTTTAAGGATCTTTTTCGGTGTAGCATTGTAAATTAATATAATTAAAATATGAAATTGTACACTGAATAGAATTTAGGAGCTTGCAAATTAGTGATATTGAAAGATTCTTTTAACTATAATTTATTGCAAAAAGATTCTTTCAAAAATGTTTCATCATATGGATCCCAATAGATATTAATAACTATAATTTTATTAAAAGAATGAATATTAAAGTAAAATAGTACTACGACAATTGAAACATTCAAACCTTTTCAAAAAATTGACATTTATTTTAGATTCCAATCCCGTTTTACCGTTAGTTTAATGTTATTTGAGTATAATAGTTTTAGATAAATTCTTTCATTTGTTTATTTTCAATTTACGATCAAAGAAATTTGGGTATAAATGAATGAAAAGAATTGTAGGAAAAGTTGTATTCAAATAACAATAAATCAATACTTGAAAATTTCCAAAAAATCAATAATAATTTTAGATTCCAATTCCATTTTACCGTTATTTTACCATTATTTGAGTTCAAATTTTTTAGATTATCCTATCTCGTTCTCTAGCTTCTTCCCAATTTACCATCAAGAAAATTGGATATAAACGAACGAAAAGAAGTTGTACAAAAAAGTTGTGCTCGAATAACGATAAATTGAAATTAAATTCTTACTTTTTTGGACTTTTATGCCATAAAATACAAAGATATATCGAATTAATAAACAAAAAAACAATCAGTATACACTCTATACATGTAACTTTAAAAAATAGTATTGTCTTTTTTTTTTTGATAAAAAAATAGTATTGCTATAGTTCCCATGATTATAGCATAAATTTATTAAATTACTGTCTTACAAATTTCCTTTCTAATTAGATAGTTTTTGCAACAATAAGTATACACTATATACATGTAACTTTAAAAAATAGTATTGCTTTTTTTTTTTGATAAAAAAAAAACTATTGCTATAGTTCCCATGATTGATACACCATACACCGATAGCATAAATTTATTAAATTACTGTCTTACAAATTTCCTTTCTAATTAGATAGTTTTTGCAATATGACAGCTAGTGCGAAAAAAGTAAATTATACAGTAATATTTAAAGAAAGGAAAAAGTGTAAAAGAAATCATTTAGCGAAGGCTGGATTCAAAAGCTTTAATTATAATATTACTGTGATTCCTATCAAGATATATGCATGTGTGTTTTAGCAAAAAGATTAAAATAAAAAAAAATCGTGTGCATGAGACACATTTAAAAGACTTACTAAAACTCCCGCCGAGCTCAGAGACTGCACGAACAAATCGAGCGTGTAGCTCGTGTGTCCAGTGGAGGCGAGGCTTGCCTTGTCCAAACAACGGATGCTCTAATTTGACAACTTGAACATCCTCCTCGACTCCCTGCCGCTCAATCTGTAGCGGCTGTGCTGCTGGCCAAACCATGGGCTCTCCTAACCCTTGATTCAAATGTTGTGGGTGCTGCACTGCATAGTTGTTTTGAATGGAATAGCTTGGATTCATGGAAAGGTTGTCAGTGAATCCTTCAGACACATTTTGGGTAAACCCCAAATGGTTTAGATAAGCTTCAGGGTGATGGTAATAATTCTGAGATGGGATTGTTGCTGATGAATTCATCATAGGAGAAGACATTTTCTTTTATTTGTGCTATTTGGATGGTGTAGGCTTCAACCTCTCTTTTATACATATATATATATACTGAAAAAATAGGGTCTTGTGAATAATTACGATATAAATTTAGAAAAAGTTTTGTTGGATAATAATATAAAAGAATATTAATATCAAGGATCTTTTTAAGAAATCAATAATCACCTTTTTCTGCATTTGTGTGGGTATAACATAAAAAACATAAAAAAGGCGTAGAAGGTTCCGGTAGAATATAACACAATGAATTCGGGCGCCAATAACAACAAACTCTTAACACTGTCCCAAGACCATTAGAAAAAAAATGCTAATAGTAGTTTATGGATGTAAAATTGATGAGTAATTCTCATTTTGTTCACTGTCAGTCTAAATATAGACATCACCAATATCGATAATGTTTAGAATCAAATATTAAAGTACTAAAATTTTTAATCTCGGATAATTTGTGAAATTATATATATCATAAATATGATGTTTTAACTCATAACATTGATCATATTTAGGGGGTGTTTGGCAAATTTACTAATCAACTTATAAGTCATATTTTTTTTTAAAGAAAAATGTGTATTGGGAGTTTAATATTCGTTATCTTGCAAAAATAAGTTACTTATTTCAGAAAAAAGTACGTATTTCCTAACTTTTTTCCGGGATAAGTAACTTATTTCTGAAAAATAAGATTTCCCAAACGGGCCCTTAGACAAATGTTCTTTACAATTTGTAAATGCAAAAATCATATAAGATAACATTTAGACATAAAGGTTTACCATAGGGTGTAAGTTGAAAATTCTTAATTAAACTATGTATGGCTGTGAAATGAATAACTAATCTTGAGGCAGAATGGAAGGTATCTTTTTTCTTTTTTTCATAAAACCAGTATCTTTTTTCCAGCAATTACAAACAATTCGTTTCCTTATGACACTGAAGGAAGGCGCATGAACGCATGAACTATTGAACAATTAAAAGTTTATTTTTATATCAGATTCTAGCAACTTTTTATAAGACCAAAAAAAACACAATTTGCCTTTTTTATCTAGATCGACTCGAAAAAGTGGGCTTGATTCGGCTCGAATTTGTCATCTGACTCGAACACATATTCGGGATCGATAAAAACTCGAATCGAGCTGAGTTTTTGGAGCTCTACAAGAACTCGACTCGGCTCAAACTCGAACTCGGCGTTACTTATTTTTAAATAAGAAATTCATGTGTTTGTTAGTTTATGTGTCATCACTCAACTTACAAAATTTATTCTAAAAAATTAACTTGATATTTTTTTCACGTTTTATGTGCATTATAATATTAGAGAAAAATGGGCTTGAGTATGACCTCAGGTAACTCCCCTGAAGTTATATCATTCTTCCATATATATATTTAGTGGCATTTTTGTAAATACTAATGATTCATATTGAATTTACAATTTTACCCTCCTGCATTTATAATAGAAATACTTATAACCTTAGGTAGCACCTAAGGTCAATCTTAGCTACCTGTTACTCATAATATTATTATTATTATATTTAGTAAAATTTCTAAATTAACTTAGTTCTAATATGCAATTAGGAGATAATTAATTATGCATTCCTATAAATAGTCTGTATAATTAATTTTTATTATAAAATTTAAATTTGATAAGTTTTTAGATAAATCTTTTGACCAATTCTTAGTTGTTAGTCTACACATCAATCAATCCATCAAGTTCGATTTCTAATTTTACTTTCATATACTTTCTCTATGTACTATTATAAACTACAACAATTATATGGTAACATTGTTGACTTTTTGTATGCAATATTTTTATTAAATTAAAAATATGATTTTAAAAAAAAATCTCATATTACCTTACAATAAATAAAAGTTTTAAATGTAATAACAGTGTTCCTCACCTGTTTTTGTAGTGATGACCGAATTGCAATCGGGAGCAAGTGATGCAAAATCATGTGACATTCATGAAAATTCATTCCAGTAAGTCGAAGAGTCTCCATTGAAACTAGACTCCTAATATTAGAACAAAAACCATCAGGCAACTTCATGTCAAGAAAGGATGAGCAAACAACTTTTTTTCAGAGTGAGTTAAATTCCACGATGCCAATGGTAACTTTTCTTTTTTCCCAGGTGTTTTTGGCCTTAGCTTTATTCTTATTCCCATATCAGCCATGTCAAGACGGATCGATTCCTTGTCTTTTGTCTTCTTTGGTATATTAAGCATGGTCCCACGTGTCAAGTCATGTCAAGACGGACATACGTGTATTTTTTCATACTCCATTCCTAAAGCACACAAGCTTTTCTTAGCTTCACTGAATGATGCAGGAAAAGTGTTCCCTGATGGAAGCATAGATCCAACCAAGAGAAGCATTTAAGAGAAGCAAACATCAGATATTTCACTACGCCATAAGTGAGCATACGCAACCCTTTTTACAAAGCGTTGCACAGAAAGCGTTTCGTTAGATAGAAGGTTTGAGTCTTTTGCAACTGAGCTGAATTGGTGTTGCGTTAGATATAGATTAGCGTTGCGTATTACCCACAGTGTTTCACATTATGCAACACTAACTGATGGCGTTGCGTTAGATAATTTTTTATTTTTATAAATGGTGACGTGGCAGGAGTGGGACCCACATGTGTTGACATGGCATTTGCTGACGTGGCACATGTGGGACCCACATTTGTTGACGTGGCAGAAGTGGGGCCCACCTTTGCTGACGTGGCATTTGCTGACGTGGCAAAAAACGTTGCATTAGATACCAGTAGCGTTGCGTTTGCTCTTTGAAGTGTTGCATTAGATATATTTATATTTTTTTTTAAAAAAAATGACGTGGCAGATGTGGGACCCACCACTGCTGATGTGGCAGTGTGGGACCCGCAAGGATGATGTGTCAGGAGGCTCATCATACTGACGTGGCATTTGTGGGACCCACAGTTGATGACGTGGCAGAAGTGGGCCCCACCTATGATGACGTGTCATTTGCTGACGTGGCAGAAGCGTTGCATTAGGTAACAGTAGTGTTGCATTTGTTGTTTGAAGTGTTGCATTAGATGTTTATTTATTTTTTAAAAAATCTGACGTGGCAGGTGTGGGTCCCACGACGTGGCAGTGTGGGCCCCACAAGGGTGACGTGGTAGTGTGGGCCCCACAAGGGTGACGTGGCATGAGTCCCACCAATGATGACGTGGCAATTGTGGGACCCACAATTGCTGACGTGGCAGAAGTGGGACCCACAATTACTGACGTGGCAGAAGTGGGACCCACCTCTGCTGACGTGGCAGAAGCGTTGCATTAGACAGCAGTGGTGTTGCATTTGTTGTTTGAAGTGTCGCACTAGATATTTATTTTATTTTATTAACTAGTCTTGTCCCGAATGATGAATCTATTTTTTAAAATTATTTTTTCGAGGCTCCAATCACACGGTGTCAAGATATAACGATTTTAGTAACGTGGTAATTTTTTAAAAAATTTCCTTCATTAATTTGGTTTGGTTTTATAACGGTCAAACCGGTCAAAGTCGACCTTCCTTTTAACTAGTCTTGTCCCGAATGATGAATCTATTTTTTTAAATTATTTTTTCGAGGTTCCAATCACACGGGTGTCAAGATATAACGATTTTAGTGACGTGGTAATTTTTTTAAAAATTTCCTTCATTAATTTGGTTTGGTTTTATAACGGTCAAACCGGTCAAAGTCGACCTTCCTTTTAACTAGTCTTGTCCCGAATGATGAATCTATTTTTTTAAATTATTTTTTCGAGGTTCCAATCACACGGGTGTCAAGATATAACGATTTTAGTGACGTGGTAATTTTTTTAAAAATTTCCTTCATTAATTTGGTTTGGTTTTATAACGGTCAAACCGGTCAAAGTCGACCTTCCTTTTAACTAGTCTTGTCCCGAATGATGAATCTATTTTTTTAAATTATTTTTTAGAATAGACGAATAGTGCCCGCAAGGAAATAGCAAGTAATCTTTACTTGCATAAAATGAAATAGTAAAAGCAGGACAATTTGGCATAACCTTTTCTAAAAAAAATATATTTACAAATGTATAACATATATATACTATTCATTATACATTTTAGAAGAAAAAATCAATTCATTCCAATGTAAAGAAATAAAGAAGAGATCAAAGAGAGGTGCATAATAAAGGACAGTTGTACACTATGAGATTAAAACATTATAAGAACAATAGCAAAATTATAATTTGATTCTACAAGAATATTTAATCAATTTAAGTGGGACTGGCTAGCAGTTTATAGATAAACCCAAAATTTTCTCTTATTAAATGCATAATAAGGAATTGAGGGAGTCAAATGACCTATACTCTTGAACCGTGCCTCGTCTCTGGACTAGAGACTTCGAGAGGGAATTTATAAAGCTGCTATTTACAGTTAAGAACTAACAATATGAAATTTTCGTTATAAGTGTTCTCTTTCATTGTTATAGCAGATATGGACAGATTACATATGTGTGTGTCTATGAACCTTGAATTTTAGGAAGTAAGAGTGAAAGACAATCAGTTTGCTGGCTTTTGCTATATAGAAATTTATGCTACTATACCGATGTCTTGTGTAAAAAAATAAGTTAGATTATGTCAATTTGTGTTATGCAATTATTGATAAATTCTTGATGCTTTATTTCTGAGGCTTTAAGGTTTTATTGACACGTTATGGGGACAGATTTTTTTTTCTTTACCTGTATACTTTCCGATGTTGTAAACACAAGTCAGTGCTAACTGGATATGGTAGGACTAGACACTGTTTGGTCAATGATTCTTCTTAATTGATACTATATGCTTATTTTCTGTCTTTAATTTTTTAAACCAGAATTAGAGCAAGAGCGAAAGCGAGCGGAAAACAAGGGAGATGAGAAAATTGAAGATCCAGCTAGTCGAGTTACTTTATATTAGATGTGAACAAGGAAGCGATTCTTCTTCAAGAAAATGTCCATGAGCAGAAAGCTGAAATAATGCAGTTGAAAGAGCTTCTTCAGAAAGAAAAAGATCAAGCAAATTCTGAGAAGAATAAAGCTAAATAAATTTTATATTTTAGTTGAGTTGCTATTTTTTTTTTGGTAAATAAATTGTGTTGTTATTATATGTGTTGTTATTAAATAATTGTTGGCAATTTGGCATGGGATAATTGTAATAGTTTTATACTATACTGTGTGGTATTTGTCAAACTGTGTGATAATTTGTAAGTTATCCAGAAAGTCTTTTTTTACAATAATTTCAATAAACTGTGTTGCTTAAAAAAAATTAGTGTTGCATTAGACTCAAATAGCGTTGCGTTAGATACTGGACCCCACTGTTGACGTGGCATGTGGACCCTACTGCTGACGTGGCAGTGGGCCCTACTGCTGACGTGGCATATGGGCCCTACTGCTGATGTGGCATGTGGGCCCCATTGCTGACGTGGCACCTTGGTGGGCCCCACTGATGACGTGGCATGCCCCCCCATTTTGTGACGTGGCACTTGTGGGCCCCACTAGTGACATGTCAGCATGCTGACGTGGCACCTTGCTTACATGTCAGCATGCTGACGTGGCACCTTGCTTCCATGTCAGCATGCTGACATGGCTGAAACATCTTATGCAACCCCATGAAGTGTTGCGTTTGAATGCTTTTGGTGTTGCATAAGGCCTCTTATGCAATGCTTTTTGAAGTGTTGCAATAGCTTGGAAAAGCGTTGCGTTAGGGATCTTACGCAACGCCAGTATTGGTAACGCCCTAAAAGCGTTGCGTAAGACCTTACGCAACGCTTTTCAGGCCTTACGCAACTGAAAATGGGGGTTGCGTATGTGCGTTTATGGCGTAGTGTTTGATGTTTGGCTTTTAGGTTATACAGCTTGACTAAAGCCTTGATCTTCGTAAATTCTTCACAGCCCGGATAAAGGGGTTCATGTTCGGACTGGACATGATTAAATAAATCCGAGGAATCCAGGGAAACCTCATCGTAATCATCATCACTCTCTATTTTCCTTGGCATTTGATCCACAGTTTGTGAACTGTCTGTCTCATTATCGGCAGATTGACTTTCTTCTATGTTTCCCTCTCCGTGCCAAATCCATATTTTGTAGGTCTGATCGATACCATTTTGGAAAAGATGGTTCCTCACTATGCGAGCTTTCCACGATTTACTATGTGCACATTTTAAACAGGGATAGCTGATTTTGTTTGCATCGCATCCATTTTATAATGCAAACCACAACAGTTCTTCAACTCTATCTTGGAACTCTTTAGTTCTTCTGTCAGCTATTAACCAAGACCTGTCCATCTTTTAGAATTACATTCAATCAGTACATACTAGCTAATACAAGCATAAGCACAAGCTAATACAAACACAAGTGTGGAGAGACTTTTTAGTACTCTAAGTATGGACAAAATATACTTTATAAAAATCAAAGAAATCTAAATTACATATTACAAGCTCTCTCTCTGTTGTTTTGTTTGGGTTTGATTTTCTATTTGTATTTGTTTAGGTTGATCTATTTGGGTTGATTCATCTAGGGTTGATTTATTTGGGTAATTTGTTTTGCATGTTGTGTTTGGGTTTGTATGTTGAGCATGCAAATATAATATTGTCTTTGTGTTTGGGTTTGGATAATTTGGGTTGATTTATTGTGTTTCTTTGGTTGTGTTTGTGGATGGGTATCTCTGCTTTAGTTATAACTTTTTGGATATACTGGTTTACTTGTTTTATTCATGACAAAATGTTTGCTTTTACTTGTTTGTTTACTTATTTCGTATACGTTTACTTGTTTGTTTACCATAAATTTCTATTATGTCCATACTTGTTTGTTTAGCTATGGCCCTTATTTAATCTCTATGTTGTGTAGATTAGTTATGGCCCCTTCGAAGAAATCAAAGAAGGCCAATTCTGCTCCAAATAAAACCGCTTCAAACTTGTTGAAGGCTTTAAAAAGGAACAATTCAATTGAGAAAGTGCCAATGGAGAAGAAGGCCAACTCTTGCCCTCTAGATTCTTCACCTGAATCTGTCAAGAAAAAGCCTATATCTAAGATCCTGGAAAAGAAAATAAGCAAGAAGAGGAAACGAGCCGATAAACCAGTGCCTTGCAAACAAGAAGGGCTTAAACTTTTACAGCGCGGAGCTGTTACAATGCATAGGATTGTCAGGCGTAAGATGTTGGGTATCAAGCACCCTGTGTTTTTCAATGCAAAGGGCGAGCTAGTCGTATGGTACTGCTGCTTCGGAGATGAAGTCTTATATTGGGGTTCTTGCTAGAACTAAAACCCCGATATGTTATCCTAGATGGAAACATGTTCCAATAGAAAGAAAAATAAGATATAGGATTATGTGCAGGTAAAATAAATTCCACCTCAACAAAGTAACTAACATTTTTTTATTCAAGTACTTAATATAATAGACATGCTATGTAGATGGCGTTAGAGGTACCGCCAACAGCAAAAAAGATGGTATGGAAGTCTGCGTGTCAGAAGTGGAGGGAGTTCAAACGTCAATTAACAATCGACTATATACTTTCATATAGGGAGCAGCGTGAGTTGCTCGAATTTCCTCCAGCTGATTACTCATTTATCGAGAAGGCACACTGGGATATGTTTGTTGCTAGCCGTCTAACTGATGACTTTTCGGTGGGTTCTCACTTATTATCACATAGCATAATTATATTAGTTCTTCCATGTATGTTGCTTACGTTTTGATGTTTTTCACGAAGGCGATCCACGATAAACAGAAAAAAGGACCTTGAATGAATATCCTCATCGCATTTCTCGCAAAGGATATGCAAACCTCGAACAGGAAATGGTTAGTGAAATAATGAAACGTATTATTTTTTATTTTTCTATGACATTTGCATGCATGATTATGGTCTAGTTTTATTTTTCTCAAATGTTTATATACATGCAGACTGAAGGTGATACTGAGGTGGAGGTCGATCGCTCTAGTACTTGGCTTCGTGCACGTCAAGATGCAGATGGGAATTATATTTCAAAGTCAGGTACTAGAGTGATCGACCAGGTACTAGAGTGACCGACCAGCAATCTGTGCAACTTCCTCCGAAATATAATTCCCATCTGCATCTTGACGTGCACGAAGCCAGGTACTAGAGCGATCGACCTCCACCTCAGTATCACCTTCAGTATGCATGTATATAAACATGTGAGAAAAATAAAACTAGACCATAATCATGCATGTAACTGTCATAGAAAAATAAAAAATAATACATTTCATTATTTCACTAACCATTTCCTATTCGAGGTTTGCATATCCTTTGCGAGAAATGCGATGAGGATATTCATTCAAGGCCCTTTTTTTTTCTGTTTATCGTGGATCGCCTTCGTGAAAAACATCAAAACGTAAGCAACATACATAGAAGAACTAATATTTATGCTATGTGATAATAAGTGAAAACCCACCGAAAAGTCATCAGTTAGACGGCTAGCAACAAACATATCCCAGTGTGCCTTTTCTATAAATGAGTAATCAGCTGGTTGAAATTCGAGTAACTCACGCTGCTCCCTATATGGAAGTATACAGTCGATTGTTAATTGACAATTGAACTCCCTCCACTTCTGGCACGCAAACTTCCATACCATCTTTTTTGCTGTTGGCGGTACCTCAAACGCCATATACATAGCACGTTTATTATATTAAGTACTTGAATAAAAAAATGTTAGCTACTTTGTTGAGGTGGAATTTATTTTACCTGCACACAAACCCATATCTTATTTTTTCTTTCTATTGGAACATGTTTCCATCTAGGATAACATATCGGGGTTTTAGTTCTAGCAAGAACCCCAATATAAGACTGCATCTCCGAAGCAGCAGTACCATACGGCTAGCTCGCCCATTGCATTGAAAAAAACAGGGTCCTTGATACCCAACATCTTACGCCTGACAATCCTATGCATTGTAACAGCTCTGCGCTTTAAATGTTTAAGCCCTTCTTGTTTGCAAGGCACTGGTTTATCAGCTCATTTCCTCTTCTTGCTTATTTTCTTTTCCAGGATCTTAGATATAGGATTTTTCTTGACAGATTCAGGTGAAGAATCTGGAGGGCAAGAGTCGGCCTTCTTCTCCATTGGCACTTTCTCAATTGAATTGTTCCTTTTAAGGCCTTCAACAAGTTCGAAGCGGTTTTATTTGGAGCAGAATTGGCCTTCTTTGATTTCTTCGAAGGGGCCATAACTAATCTACACAACATAGAGATTAAATTAGGGCCATAGCTAAACAAACAAGTATGGACATAATAGAAATATATGGTAAACAAACAAGTAAACACATACGAAACAAGTAAACAAACAAGTAAAAGCAAACTTTTTGTCGTGAATAAAACAAGTAAACCAGTATATCCAAAAAGATATAACTAAAGCAGAGATACCCATCCACAAACACAACCAAAGAAACACAATAAATC
Organism: Kitagawia praeruptora; assembly: GCA_037693485.1. Taxonomy (NCBI): domain Eukaryota; kingdom Viridiplantae; phylum Streptophyta; class Magnoliopsida; order Apiales; family Apiaceae; genus Kitagawia; species Kitagawia praeruptora. The sequence goes on along the minus strand of CM075345.1, from coordinate 45,509,307 downwards.
AACCCAAGTTACCCAAACCCAAACAGAAAGACAATATTATGTTTGCATGCTCAACATATAAACCCAAACACAACATGCAAAACAAATTACCCAAATAAATCAACCCTAGATGAATCAACCCAAATAGATCAACCTAAACAAATACAAATACAAACAGAAAATCAAACCCAAACAAAACAACAGAGAGAGAGCTTGTAATATGTAATTTAGATTTCTTTGATTTTTATAAAGTATATTTTGTCCATACTTAGAGTACTAAAGAGTCTCTCCACACTTGTGTTTGTATTAGCTTGTGCTTATGCTTGTATTAGCTAGTATGTACTGATTGAATGTAATTCTAAAAGATGGACAGGTCTTGGTTAATAGCTGACAGAAGAACTAAAGAGTTCCAAGATGGAGTTGAAGAACTGTTGTGGTTTGCATTGTAAAACGGATGCGATGCAAACAAAATCAGCTATCCTTGTTTAAAATGTGGTACATAGTAAATCTTTGAAAGCTCGCATAGTGAGGAACCATATTTTCCAAAATGGTATCGATCAGACCTACAAAATATGGATTTGGCACGGAGAGGGAAACATAGAAGAAAGTCAATCTGCCGATAATGAGACAGACAGTTCACAAACTGTGGATCAAATGACAAGGAAAATAGAGAGTGATGATGATTACGATGAGGTTTCCCTGGATTCCTCGGATTTATTTAATCATGTCCAGTCCGAACATGAACCCCTTTATCCGGGCTGTGAAGAATTTACGAAGATCAAGGCTTTAGTAAAGCTGTATAACCTAAAATCCAAACATCAAATATCTGATGTTTGCTTCTCTGAAATGCTTCTCTTGTTTGGATCTATGCTTCCATCAAGGAACACTTTTCCTGCATCATTCAGTGAAGCTAAGAAAAGCTTGTGTGCTTTAGGAATGGAGTATGAAAAAATACATGTGTGTCCGTCTTGACATGACTTGACATGTGGGACCATGATTAATATACCAAAGAAGACAAAAGACAAGGAATCAGTCCATCTTGACATGGCTGATATGGGAATAAGAACAGAGATAAGGCCAAAAACACCTGGGAAAAAAGAAAAGTTACCATTGGCATCGTGGAATTTAACTCACTCTGAAAAAAAAGTTGTTTGCTCATCCTTTCTTGGCATGAAGTTGCCTGATGGTTTTTGTTCTAATATTAGGAGTCTAGTTTCAATGGAGACTCTTCAACTTACTGGAATGAAATCTCATGATTGCCACATGATTTTGCATCACTTGCTCCCGATTGCAATTCGGTCATCACTGCACAAACAGGTGAGGAACACTGTTATTAGAATTTTTCACTTCTTCAAGGCAATTTGTAGTAAAGTTATTGAGGTTGATAAGTTGGAGAAAATGCAATCACAGTTTGTGGAAACTTTGTGCCAGCTTGAAAAATACTTCCCCCCTTCCTTGTTTGATTTAATGTTTCATATCTCGGTTCATCTTGTAAGGGAAGTTGAGCTTTTTGGACCTATTTTCCTTAGGTGGATGTATCCTTTTGAGAGATATATGAAGACATTTAAGGGATATATAAAGAATCGAGCTCGTGCAGAAGGTTGTATAGCTGAGGCCTATATTGCAGAAGAGGCAGTTTAATGTTTGGTGGAGCATGAAGAAACGGCTATTGGGATACCAAAAAATGGTAGGCATACCAAGGATGGAATTTCTAGGCCATTATCCGGTGCAACCATGATAACTCCGAGCACCACTGATTTGCATGTAGCACATTTATGTGTTCTACAAAATACTACCGCTGTTAGCCCATATTTTGAGTAAGTCATTATATTATTTTCATCATGTCTACCATTTTCCCCTCTCTGTTTAACTACCTAAAAAATTGCATATTATATGTCATTGTCTTATTATTTATTTATTCTCTTTTTATTGAATGCAGTGAACACATGGCATTCTTTATGACCAGATTTCCAGAACACGAAAAGGATGAAATATGGCTAAAGAACAAGCAAAATGAGACTTTCCAAAATGGTTCAAAGAAAAGGTATTTTCTGAATTTCATAATAGCATTGTGCATTTTTAAAAACTACCCTGTCCTGTGAATCATTTACAACTTGTATATATATATATATATTTGAAGATCGCTTCAGATTTGGCTGATGAAAAAGAGGTTCCGCAAGAGATCAGGTGGATTGCAGACGAGCACAACAAGGATGTTCCTACTTTCAACGGCTATAGAATGGATGGGGTTACATTTAGTACGAAGGATCGTGATGATATGCGCCAAGTTCAATGTAGTGGTGTGTGTGGAAGCTGACACAATGATTGTGCAGGGTGTAAGGATAAAAATATTGAGCACACTTCACATACATATTACGGAGTTATAATAAGTATGTGGGAGTTGGACTATAATCAATTTAGGGTCTCTACTTTTCGTTGTAATTGGGTAGATATTAACAAAGGGATTAAGATTGATGACTTGGGATACACATTAGTAAATTTGAATAAGTTAGGTTTTTCGAATGATCCGTTTGTGTTGGCAAAACATGTCAAACAAGTTTGTTACATCGATGATCCTCTTGAAAAATTATGGTCTGTGGTGTTGAAATTACCCGAGAAAAAGTACTATGATGACGATGATGAAAATGAGGGATCCGTAGAAGTTGAACTTGAGAATGATTGTTTTGTGCCCAATATACCAGATGTTGATTTAGTTGAGGACGACGAGGGTAGTTACATGCGAGACGTAGATGAACTAATTCAACTTTAGTGATGTAATTTAATCTCTATACTTTTGTGATAACTTTACTTTGGTTTGGTGATCCTATATTTCTTCATTTCTGTTAATTTTCTGGTTGTTTGGTTTGCCCTCAGTTGGCCTTAGTGTTCTATTGGTTTGTATGCCACATTAATTTGTATGGCAGGTTTGCTTACTTACTGTCAATTTTTTTTCCCATATACCACACTTCAGACAACAGTTTTTAACAAAAACATTGATGTCTCCAAGTTTTACATACAACACAAATACAAAAAACTAACTGTTGTCTGCCTTTAAGTAGGACAACTGCTTTTGCAAAATGTTGTCTCAATTACACAACACTACAAGAAAAATTGTTGTATGTTTAGATTCACTAGACAACTGTTTATAAACTGTTGTATGATTCCTCTTGGACAACTTTATCCATAAACTGTTGTCTAATTTGCACACCATAGAAAAAAGCCTTATGTGTTTGGATTTACTAGAGGATAGTTTATAAACTGTTGTGATATAGGTAATTGCTGATTTCTTGTAGTGTGAAGATCTAAAATGAATGCAACATAATAAATATTATAAATCATAGTTTAAAGAGATACTCCCTCCGTCCCACCCAATTCTTAACACTTTTTTTATTACTTTCTGACACGCATTTTAAGGTGAATTTTAAGGATATTTCCATAACTTATTTTTGAATTTTTTTTTGTATAAAAATAGGATTGTTCTATTTTTATACAAAAAAAGAAAATTTTAAAAATAAGTTATGCAACTATCCTTAAAATTTACCTTAAAATGCGTGCCGAACACCCTATTTTGAAATGTTAAGAAATGGCCGGGACTGAGGGGGTAGTAAGCAAACTAATTTATATGTATTAAAGATGCATATAAAAATATGTAGATATAAAATTTATTTGTTAAAAAATTTGAAAACGCAAAAAAAAAACTAAGAAATTTAAAATAATTGTAATGAAACTTATTAAGAATCATACCTTGATGCATAAATTTTTCTTTGTCAACAGCTCGAACTTTCTGCAGACAGTTTATTAATAGTTAAAACCATTGTAATAGATTAATATGTAGTACTATAGTTCTATAATAGAACGAGAACGAACCTGTAGGTGACTCTTTATATGCTCACGAGTCAGCCTCTTCACTTTCATTTTTTAAGGATCTTTTTCGGTGTGGCATCTGTAAATTAATATAATTGAAATATGAAATTGTACAATGAATATAATTTAGGAGCTTGCGAATTAGTGATATTGAAAGATTCTTGTGTGATGGGTGCAAATCAAATAAAAAGAATAATATTGCAAAAAGATTTTTTTAGAAATGTTTCGATGATATCCCAATAGATAATAACTATAATTTTATTAAAAGAATGAATATTAAAGTAAAATAGTACTACGACAATTGAAACATTCAAACCTTTCTTAAAAATTGACATTTATTTAGGATTGGACATTTACTTTAGATTCCAATCCCGTTTTACCGTTACTTTAATGTTATTTGAGTATAATAGTTTTAAATAAATTCTTTTCATTTGTTTATTTTCAATTTACGATCAAGAAATTTGGGTATAAAAGAACGAAAATAATTGTAGGAAAAGTTGTATTCAAATAACAATAAATCAATACTTGAACCTTTTCAAAAAATCAATAATAATTTTAGATTTCAATTCCATTTTCCGTTATTTTATCATTATTTGAGTTCAAATTTTTTACATTATCTCATCTGGTTCTCTTCTTCCCAATTTACCTTCAAGAAAATTGGATAAAAACGAACGAAAAGAGGTTGTACAAAATAGTTCATGTGCTCGAATAACGATAAATCGAAATTAAATTCTTACTTTTTTGGACTTTTATGCCATAAAATACAAAGAGATATGGAATAAACACAAAAACAATCAGTATACACTATATACATGTAACTTTTGTTAAAAAATAGTAGTATTGCTAGTTTCCATGATTGATACACCATACACAGATAGCATATATTTATTATATTACTGTCTAACAAATTTCCTTTCTAATTAGATAGTTTTTGCAATATGACAGCTAGATACAGTGCGAAACAAATAAATTATAATATTTAAAGAAAGGAAAAAGTGTAAAAGAAATCATTTAGCTAAGGCTGGATTCAAAAGCTTTAATTGATCTAACTATTACTGTGATTCCTATCAAGAGAAACAGCTAGTAGTTAAATGCATAAAAGTACTCTACGAACAAGATATATGCATGTGTGTTTTAGCAAAAAGATTAAAATAAAAAAAAAATCGTGTGCATGAGACAAATTTAAAAGACTTACTAAAACTCCCGCCGAGCTCAGAGACTGCTCGAACAAATCGAGCGTGTAGCCAAACAACGGATGCTCTAATTTGACAACTTGAGGGTGATGGTAAGAATTTTGAGATGGGATTGATGCTGAAATCATCATAGGAGAAGACATTTTCTTTTATTTGTGCTATTTGGATGTTGTAGGCTTCAACCTCTCTTTTATATATATATATATATATATATATATATATATATATATATATATTGAAAAAGTAGGGTCTTGTGAATAATTATGATATAAATTTAGAAAAAGTTTTGTTGGATAATAATATGAAAGGATATTATTATTAATTAAGGATCTTTTTAAGGAATCAATAATCACCTTTTCTGTGGGTATAGCATAAAAAACATAAAAAAGACGGGGAAGGTTCCGGTAGAATCAAACACAATGAACTCTGGCGCCAATAACAACAACCTTTTAGCACTGTTGTAAGACCATTAGAAAAAAAATGATATATGCAAATAATAGTAGTTTATGGATGTTAATTGATGAGTAATTCTAATTTTATTCACTGTGAGTAAATATAGACATCACCAATTTCGATAATGTTTAAATTCAAATATTAAAGTACTTAAAATTTTAATCTAAGATAATTCATGAAATTATATATATCGTAAATATCATTTTTTAACTCATAACATTGATCATATTTATACAAATGTTCTTTACAATTTGTAAATGAAAAATCATATACGATAACATTTCGACATAAAGGTTTACCATAGGGTGTAAGTTGAAAATTCTTAATTAAACTATCTATGGCTCTGAAATGAATAATAATCTTGAGGCAGAGTGGAAGGTATCTTTTTTCTTCTTTTTTTTTCATAAAACCAGTATCTTTTTTCCAGCAATTACAAACAATTCGTTTCCTTCTGAAATGAAGGAAAGCACATGAACTATTGAGCAATTAAAAGTTTATTTTTTATATCTGATTCTAGCAACTTTTTATAAGAGCAAAAAAAAACACAATTTGCCTTTTTTTTTTTATTGAGATCGACTCGAAAAAGTGGGCTTAATTCGGCTCGAATTACAAAGTCTTCCAAATTTGAAAATTGTCCAAAAAAGAGGGAATATCATATTGGTAAAAGAAGAAATAAAGATGGAACAACCATTCATTTGAGAGAATCTCAATGGACAACAACTCATCGTTATATTCTATTCAATTGTGTAAACAAAGAAATAGAGGAGCTAATTGAGTATGTAAATTGTAGGTAGCATCAAGCTTTAGTTGATGGTCCAGAAAAATCGAAAAGATAAGAGAGCAAGAAAACATACTTTGGATTTTTGGAAGTGGATGAACGAAGAGGTTGGAAGAAGAGGAAATATTTCGAAGGAATTAGAAGTGCTTGCAATGGGCCCGAATATTCGAGCAACTAAGAAGTATAGTTTTTATGTAATCAATGGGTACAGATTTTATACAAAGAAAAGAGATGCTAAATGTAAAATACAAAATAGTGACATTTTTTTGATGGCTTTGACGACTAGTTTTGCAAGCTCAAAAGATCAGAATCCAAAGGTCGGCGATGTCAATTATTATGGAGCAATAGAAGAGATATTAGATGTTGATTATTCGGTAGAATTTACTATTATGTTGTTTAACTATTGTTGGTACTCAAAAGAAAAGGATTCATATGGGATGACTCGAGTTAATTTAATAAATCATCCCAGAAATCTGATCCCTACGTAATGGCCTCACAAGTACAACATGTTTTCTATGTAAAAGATCCACTTGAAAAGATGATTATAATGTCATCAAAAGACTACCGAGGAACTGGTGTGGTGTCGAAAATGAGAATGCAAACGAAGAACAAGATCAATATGATCCAATTTTACTTGATATACGCTTTGCTGCATAAATGAAAAATCAAGTCAATGAGGCTAGTTGATTTAGGGATGATGTTCCAACAAGATAAGTCCTCATCGAGCCCACCGAAGTCCAAGAACAATCAAATCACTTTATGAAATGTACGTGACTTTATTGATGTAATGGTTTTGAATCGAATGTTTCTTTAACTTTATTATTGAAGTGCTTGCTGCCCCAGTTTTATTACAAATTGAACTTGTAAATGTATTAATTACGTGAGTGCTTGCATTTTACTTTAGTGCTTTTTATTTTTTATGATTTATTACTTGCCATTTAATTTCAATAAAATGAACTTTTTAATTGAAGTATTTAATTAAGTGCTTGCTCCCCCCCCCCTTTTTTTGTAAATTGAAATTGTTTATGCAGTTTAATTAATTAAGTGTTTGTTTATTACTTTATTGTTGTAGTTAAATTAATGTAGTGTACCTTTATTGTTTTTTAAATTAGCTACTGTGTACTTAGTTTACTAACTTCTAACGTAATTTCCATTTCCAATTTTTTAAAACATGAACAAATTCATTCATCTCAGATTCCACTATCAGGGTGAACTCCAGAGTACGGGATATAATGATGGGATATAGAGACTCATGTACTGGCATCGATATTGACATGTTTTCATATATAGTACTGATGGACCATGTCAAGGATGACCTTGAATATTCAGAAATTGGAGGAATTTATGTAAGCAAAGAAATGTTGGGAATTGGAAGTTATCGACAAATGATTGGGATCTAGCTAGTTCCTTTAGTCAAACGAGCTACAATGGTGACTACATTGATTTTTATGTCGACAACGTCATTGACATAAATATTAAGCCAATCAAATAAATGCAACAGAATGTAATCATAAGACCTAGGCATAATCTACTGGCAGGTACATGAATTCAGACTATTGCGGATAAACTTTTGCCAGATGTATTCTAATAAATTGAATCTAAATAGCTTCTTCCCTAACCTGAAATTTGTATGTCTACAGTCTTATATTTAAACTCTCCTCACTAACCTTATACTTTTGTAGCTAAAAAATTAGTGAAACGCCAGTTTGTTATTGCTCATCAACCACAACGACAATAAAAGAACAAAGAAGCAAATCAACTGGATTCACTGAAGCCGCCACAAGGAGAGGTACTCATAAGTCGCCACAATTGAATAACCTGCAACAAGTTAATTATGCAGCTATGGGTTATAAATTTTATAGTTGAAATTGGATTTTCAGAATGTACCACATGACATGGGAGAAAATGACCCAGAGGTTAGATATGTTCCTTAAAAATATATTTAATGTCCACACTATTGAAAGTTAACCATCTATATGATCCACCACCTCCTGATAAGTTTTGATCTTCCCGAGTAAGCATAACACAAATTATAAGAGCTACTGAAAGTTTGAAGAATTTAAAACACTCTCAGCTGATCTTTTATATTAAGATTAATTATTGCTAATGATTAGTCCAAATTGTACTTCAAAATTATGGTTCAAAATTAGAAACATCATAGACTATTTAGAATATCATCATGATCGTGCACTCGACGAAAGAGCTTCTCGATGGACTTCTCTCTTTACCCCTTTGCATATGTTCGTGAAGGGAAGCTCGAAGAGCTTACGGGAGAGAAATTAGTTCTAGAACACAGCCTATTGTTGCTTATCATCTACTAGTTTTTGAAGTTCATCAAATTACTGTAATATTAATAATCCGCCACCCCTACGTTGCTAGTTATTACTCTAACTATTGTTAATCTACCTTTAATGAGGAAGTAAAGATAATTTAGCAAACAAGATCGATATCAAAATATGGAAAAGAATAAATGCTAATTTCTATGTTGTTGCTAATTTTTATGTGTTGTCATGAAGGATGTCAACCTACCCCTCCACCACCTCTAATATAGTATGAAGACAAAGAGCTATCAGAGTCAAGAAGAATAATGATTTTTTTTTTGCTCTCAATTTACCTGCACTATCAACAAGAATAAGAAGTTTCGTACAAAGAAATAAAGGAAAGGAAAAGAGGCAGGACGTAAATGAGGAATATGATCCAGGACAGGAATATGATAGCTAGATTATTTTTTTTGATTAGTAGGAATTGTAACTAGAATCAAATTATTTGGTACATAATCCAATGTATTTTGTAGGGAACGAAGAAGGCAAATAAGAGAAAGTTGTGGGACGTGGACCAACAACACATTCCCGAGCCAATGCTACAACCAAGCCTAGAACTGAGGACGCAAGCAACAAGGAATGGACATGTCGATCTGTACAACCTACAATATTTGAAAATCCTCTAATTTTGTTACCGAAGTCAGATGAAGGCAATGGTTCAAATGGCTGCTTTATTTGCTATGCGGAAAAGTCGATAAGAGAAAGTTGAAAAGGAAAAAGCTGAAAAAGGAAAAGTTGAAAAAGAAAAGGCCGAAAAGGAAAAAGCTGCTGCAGCTACAAGTAAGAAGGTTGTCACGGAAACTATCTTGCCTGATATTGAAAAAGCAAAAAAAGAAAAACCGAAAACGAAAAGCTGATGCATTCACTTATAATGTTTTGTTGTATGTAATTGTAATTTTTTCTGAGTTGGGTTGTATAAATGAAATTAGTTGAGGATAATTTCAGAAAAGGTGAACTATGTATGAGTTGTCTCATATATTTATTCTCATTGATGTTTGCAAGGTCCTGTATGTTATTCTTGATGAATTGGAAAAATGAGTGATCGAGTCAATTCATGCAACTTGGAAGGGGTATAAGAGTCGAACAAAGGCAGCTCATTATATAACCTTTGAACATGATGAAATTAGGCTAGAAAATAGGCCAGGCAAAATTCCCGTTAAGAGTTCAAAATGCTCTTAGAATATTGGAATGATGAGACTGTTCAGGTATATTAACTAATTAACCACTGAAAATTGTCCTCAGAAATATAATGAAAGACACTTTTTTTCCACTTTTTTTTTAGGAAAAAGCCAAGAGAAATTCAGTAATGCATGGTAAATCATATACTAACACTCACACTCATGGTCCAAAAATACAACTTTGGAACAAGATGGTATGTGATTTATTTATTTAATTTTTTGATCATTATTTTTCAAACTTGCAACTATTCTTAATTTGCTTTTCTTCCTCTTGTGTATATGTGTTACGTGTGTAACAAAAATCAATGTAAATAATAAAAAAACGGAACCCTCAACTGAGTACTAAACTATTTGTAGGGAAATACAGAAAGTCCACTAATATGACTAGATGATGCTCAATGTGAAAAAAGATGAACCTGGACAAGTTAAATTTTTTCTTTCTTGCACATTTTTAATATTTTTAGACCAACCGTCCAACAATAGTACTCCATAGTACTCCTCCGTTTCTCATTCATGTCGGTCATGACGTTTAACTTGTACAACTTGCTGCGAAATGAGTAAAGGCGGCTCAATTTTCATTTCATACAAAATTGAAGTTTCTCCAAAAATCAATATTTGTCATTTATCTTAGCTACCTATCTTGTTAGATATTTAATTATTGATGTTATCAATTTAATGTAATATCCATGCTCATTGTGTTTGTTTAATCTTTTTTGCTCTAAAAAGAAGAAATAAGATGAGTTTGATGTTTTGCAGAGGTATTTGTTGAAACCTGGGAAAGAGTTGAAGGACGCGAGTACAAGACCAATCCTGAAATAATGAAAAGAAAATTGTAAGTATTTTTTTCATAACTAGCTTCAATTCCCGTGCAAGGCACGAGATTGCTCTATTTTATACTGTAATTGTTATTTTTTTCTCGTTATGTTTTGATATTAATATTAGCAATTGATATTGTGATGTCTAAATTTTTTTTTCAGTTTATCGCAATTTTTTTAATCAACATTAATTTTGTCCCCTTTTCAAGATCTCCGATTTTGATTAAAACATTCAGATGTGCTTTTTATTTTTTCAAAGTGCTTAAATCATGTATATGTTGTATTTGATATTACAGATTGTCAAGTAATGCACCGGAGCCAAGAAAGCATAAAAAAAATATTGTATTAGACACATTTCTATAAAGTAAAAATACTAAATTACAGTACACAAAATTAATTTATTCTTAATTTATTCTATAAATTGTATAGCAAAAATATATATGCTGTTAGCAATCTGAAGTTAATGTTCCAATATTATTTCTTCAATAATGTTAGATCACTCATAATGAGTTGTAAGGCTCTTTGCTCGTGCGACACACAAATTTCTTCGAATGGTTAGTTAATTGCAACATAACAAAAGTGTTATAATTAAGTAGATAGTATTAAATGATGTATAATAATGAATATACATATTAAATACGAATTTTAATTGATGTGGATTAATGAATGCAGAGGGTCAAAATAGTAATTTAAGTTGGATTAAAATGGTACTTGTTGTGGCATTATATATATAATAGAGGGTCATTAATATTATTTTATTAAATCGAATAATTTTAAAATATCTAGTTTCACTAAATACCATATATCACTCATTTATACTAAACAATAACATAATAAAATATAAATATGTAAATGTAAAACGAAGAAGAATGATTAAAATATCTTAGAAATCAAAATACCAAAGATTCTTCATTCATCACCCAACATACATAGCATATTTTATGACTTATAACACTGGTGATGTGTTAGCCTAGTGGTAAGGTGATGTGCAAATGAACCTAAAGACCTAGGTTCGATTCTCATGAGCAACAATTTTTTGAAAAAAATTTAATCCATAGAGGGTCAAAATAGTAATTTAAAAATTTAATCCATAGAGGGTCAAAATAGTAATTTAAGTTGGATTAAAATGGTACATGTTGTGGCATTATATATATAATAGATTACTTAAATGTAATTGATGGCTAATTTATTTTTTCCTATTTCATTTTAATCTCATTTGTTCATGTGACTTTATTTTGTAGAAAAATATAAACTAAAAGCTTTGTACCGGAGATGCTTCTAATGAACTGCTCTTGGATAGAAAACTGTCTAGTTCTAATCCTCGAATAGACACTTATGTGAAGGAGCTGACAACAAAGATAAGGCAAGGCCTTGCTGTTGAAGTCTAGGAGAAAGCAAAGCAAATCCAAGTAGAAGTTGATGAGCAGGTGAACAAGAAGGTGCACTAGAATTTGGCATCGGTTCTTATATAAAAAACTTGGAGTGACAATGACAATGGTACACCAATAACAGTATGTTGTAGCTTCTAGTATAACTCTGATGTTTGTGTTTTAAGTTTATAACTATTTGATGGTCGTGGACTAGTTGGTTAATTAAGTGTATTACAGTCACTATAGACTATATACATATGATTTTTGGGAGTTGGTTTAATTAAGTAGTTGGTAAATGATGATGTTTGGGAGTCCGTGTATTGATGTAATTTTTGAAATGGTTTATTGGATTGAACATGTTATTTCTGTATATTATATATATATATATATATATATATATATATATATATATGCTGTAGCTATTTAAATTCTTTTGGTAATTAAAATGTTGCATAGCTAGATTAATATGTTGTATGAAACTGTACCTTGGCAACAAAAATGGATCCCACAATGAACCTGTAGTGGGACCCAAAGTGGAACCCATAGTAGGACCCAATGTAGGACCCACGGGCACCAATAATGATAATGAGCCCCCTATAGTTCCACTATTTTAAAAAATTAAGACATATATGTTGATTTAGGTCAATTTTTTGTTCCTATAACATTCTATTGCAACATAAAATGGTATCATCGAAAAATGTTACCTTCCCTATGACAACATAGAAAAAATAAACACAAAGGATATTGATGGGATTTTAGTAGCTTGTTTATGGTGTAGATCACCTGAAAATTAACTCCTATCTTATGGAGGCTAATGGCCATGCTATTTTTGCAACATTTAATTTAGGGTGTTCATTTTTACAATTTGGGTTCACAAAAAAGCTAGAAATACAAAGAAGCCCTAATATGATATTATGATATGATAGCCAGGTGGGATACAGATGAGAGTTATATACTCCCTCCGTCCCGGCCAATTATTAACATTTCAAAATAGAGTTTCTGACACGTATTCTAAGGTAGATTTTAAATATAGTTCCATAACTTATTTTTGAAATTTTCTTTTTTTGTATAAAAATATAACAATCCTATTTTTATACAAAAAAAGAAAATTTCAAAAACAAGTTATGGAACTATTCTTAAACTTCATCTTAAAATGCATGCCAGAAAGTGACAAAAAAAGTGTTAAGAATTGGATGGGACAGAGGGAGTATATGTTTATTTATTTTACATCTTTTCCAAATTCTATTAATATCTTATCGGACATTGATTTACATTATTAAATTTTTTGTTTTGAGCTTAAAAAAAGGATAAAGATTTGAACGGTAATTTATTAATGATTTTTTGGTTTTAGTTTTTTATATTAATACATATTTTGATACATTGCTAATAGAGTTCAAAAGATGACTAGATTGTAATTAAAGTACTTACTAGTTATTAAGGATCATCTTATATTTTAGAATATATAATAATATAATATAAGTATTGGAGAAGAGTTTTCGGACACACAAACAACACTGATTTCCATTAATTCATATTATAGTTTAATAAAATTATTTATTATTTAAATAATCTAACGGTATAAAGGTTAATACTAAATTAAACAAATTCACAAATTTTAATGTAATATATTGACTTCGAATCTAATACTTAGAAGAATAATATTTTGAAAATCAAGTTTATCAAATATTTGAAAAAATATTATTATTATGAAAGCTAAATTCCAATACAATTGAGATAGCAAAGTGCCTATAAGTACCCCAACCACAGCTGGCCAGCCTTACTTTACATAAAATCATATAAATGTTGGTTTAAGAAACTTAATAAGATCTACACCATAAACCAGCTCCCAAAGTGAATCACCAACAACAGGAGTGGCCTCCTAGTAAGGTGTAAACATAAGAACTTCAATGTCACACTGAAGCAAACTCCCAAAGCAGGAGGACTACTACTTCTCTACCAAGAATTTATTATTATTATTATTATTTTTCCTCACAAGGAGCCTGCTAAATATTATTAAATTACTACAATAATTTTTGATGCAAAACCAGAGGTAATGTATCCCAAAATAAAATCTATGAATACGGCTCAAATGACAATTTCCGTGTTGGTACTAGAATCTACAAACTATATATCCTAAAAACTTAGAAGTAGACAAATGCAAACGCTACAATTTATTACTAAGGTTGTCAAAGACAAGAAGATCGATCTTTTGATGATGATGATAACAATATTAACAAGTAAATCCTACAGTAAATTAATTATAGGAATCCGTCAAAAGGTAAAGTATACGGGTAGCCGGTTAAAATATAAAATTTATATTAGAAAGGAATAAAATATTATGTATATAGTAAACATATGCTTGAATTGGTAAAAAATATGGTAAGTAGTAAATGGAGACATTTAGATTAATTAATTGTAAAAGCTAACAAGGTAGCTAAATCAACCACAACAAATGCATTTTTTTTTAAAAACTAACCACACCAAAACATCATATGGAATTCGGAAATGAAGTACTGCATTACACGGTTTTAACTTGTTCAACCAGCTAGAATATCAAGTTTCTGAAAATTTATTGCAAGGATTGGAAAACATAAATCAATAAGCTCTCAAGCATGATCATCAACAGTCCTCAAAGGCCAGAGCTTTAACCGTTTGTATTGTCTTGGTAGTCTGCCGTGGGTGCAAACATGAGATTCTGATAAAACATTGGAGTCTGCATCATAGACATGACATATGTTGTGAGTGTTGTAAACTGAACGTGTATACAGACACTCACTTGTGTATATATGTAAAGGCCCAGGCCCAGTACAAAGTAAAGTACAAACAAAATATAACTGGAGTGTTTAACTTGAAGAGAAAAACTTAACTCTTATTCCCTTAATAAACCAACTGCATACAGGCTATTTATATAGATGAAATAACTGAACGTGGCAAACTAAACCTCCCTAAACAAACGCCACAAAACCTACATCTACTCAACGTGCTGTAACAACCCATAAGACTCGGTATTAAGCTTCCAAAGCTTATCTACAACGTGAGACTTGGACAAACAACACAATGCTTTTATTTCAAACATAATACTAAACAAAACTAAACATATAATTCTAGAATTAAAATCCCAACAATCTCCCCCTTAATTCTAGAATCATATAACGTTGCAGCAGCCCGTATGACCTTCATTGCATTGATAGAACTCGTATGGCATCAAACTGAATACAACCCGTATGGTTTACTTTGTGCTCATCTAGCAGCTCCATGATATTTGCCCATATGGCAGACTTCTCTTGCCCATTTGACTAACTTAAACTTACCCGTTTGGCTCCATTAACTTGCCCGTTTGGCTTATTCTTCCTTGCCCATTTGGCATTTCTCACAGCAAAGCTGGTTCCTCATCCTCCATGACTGTCATGTTTGCCTCCAGTTTCTTCTCCCGTTCCCGTCGTGGTTGGCTGCATTCTGAAGCATAATGGCCCATGGTATTACAGTTGTAGCATTTTATCTTTCTTTTATCTCGAAACGTGCCACTTCTGGTTCTTTGACTCTGAGACGTGTAGAGGAGTTGGCTATCTACGCTATCAGACCTGCCCTTCATTCTCTCCTCATGAGCTTTGAGACGTCCCACCAATTCCTCTACTGTCATTGCTTTGATATCTCCAAACTGCTCGATGTTTGAGGCTATCTGGAGGAATTTATCAGGGATAGCTCAAAGAATCTTTCTCACAACACTCGCCTCTTCCATTGTCTCACCAAGAACACGTATATTTGTCACAATGCTACTCAGTTTCATACAAAATTTGTCTATCTTCTCGGAGTCCTTCATGGTAAGTGACTCGAATTCTCCCTTCAGTGTCTGTATCTTTGCCTCCTGGACACGCTCTACACCCATACACATCATCTTGATTGCATCCCAAGCCTCCTTAGCCGATTCTTTCTCAGCTATTGCCAGTAGAACGTCCTCTGGCACCCCTTGGTAGATTGCAGCAAGAGCCATCTGCATGGTTCTTTCTTCCACAGCCACTCTAGGATTCTTTTGCTCGATGGCTCCCCAGACTCCCTGCGCCTTCATAAATACCTTCATCTTGATAGACCATGTTGTGTAGTTGTTTTTCGTTAGCATAGGATAGATCAAGCCCATAACTCCTTCCTTCGTTTTTGGTGTTTCCATGGCTTCTTGTGTATGTCGAGATTGATACTTAGGCATGCACAGTACGTAACAAACCTGGGGCTCTGATACCACTGTTGTAAACTGAACGTGTATACAGACACTCACTTGTGTATATATGTAAAGGCCCAGGCCCAGTACAAAGTAAAGTACAAACAAAATATAACTGGAGTGTTTAACTTGAAGAGAAAAACTTAACTCTTATTCCCTTAATAAACCAACTGCATACAGGCTATTTATATAGATGAAATAACTGAACGTGGCAAACTAAACCTCCCTAAACAAACGCCACAAAACCTACATCTACTCAACGTGCTGTAACAACCCATAAGACTCGGTATTAAGCTTCCAAAGCTTATCTACAACGTGAGACTTGGACAAACAACACAATATTGCTTTTATTTCAAACATAATACTAAACAAAACTAAACATATAATTCTAGAATTAAAATCCCAACAATGTGTAGAAATTGAAACTGTTATATCTTAATACTAACGATATAGAAACAATAGTTTTATATGTATAAACGGAGAAGATTCATAAAGACTACATTGTATTTTCAACTGATAAACTAAACAAGATACTTCCAGTTTAAATAGAACCACAGACACAAGGTGGTAACACAAAAATAGCAACTAACGTAGCAACTAGCATACTGGATTCCTAAAATACTTCAACTACCCATGACTCTCCTATAATAACTCTCCTGCTAACAGACCACGTAACAGATGATACAATTTATTTTAAACAACTAAATAAAATAAAAGACATGTTAACAATAATTTATTTTAACACAAGTTTAGATTAAATAAATAATCCCAACAATCTCCCCCTTAATCTAAACTTAGCTTCTATGCCCATCTGACAAGTTCTTCGGTGCCCATTGGCATGATCTTCGGTGCCCGTCTGGCAAGACCTTCGTAAGCCCGATTGGCTTTCAACACAGCCCGTATGGTTTTTCTTCACAAGCCCGTATGGCTTTCCCATTCATAAGCCCGTATGGCTCTCAATCACACCTCTTGTTACCCTTTTTTCATTGCCTCTTCCTTTGAAAAAAGAAGAATATCTTCCTGTGTACTCTTCTGCATACAATTCCTGCACATTCACACTCCCTGCACTTCTTTTAATGAGCCCAAAAACAACCAAAGTAAACATCACCATTTCTGTCTCCAAGATTCTACCACATTCCAGTGTTACAGCGTAAGTATTAAATATGGTGAATGGGCCTGGAGTGAATGGGCTTCTGTACCTTCAAACCCCTGTTAATAACAAACCATTCTTCCTGTTTGCTCCTCTGTTGAGACGATCTTAGGACTTCTTCCCAGCCTCCGGCAATTCATCCCAACATGGAGCTTCTTCTCAGAAATGAATTGTTATACCTCCAAGGAACAGTAGGGAAGGCTGTTAAGCCATGATACTCCCCCCAAGCTCTGATACCAAATGTAGAAATTGAAACTGTTATATCTTAATACTAACGATATAGAAACAATAGTTTTATATGTATAAACGGAGAAGATTCATAAAGACTACATTGTATTTTCAACTGATAAACTAAACAAGATACATGCAGTTTAAATAGAACCATAGACACAAGGTGGTAACACAAAAATAGCAACTAACGTAGCAACTAGCATACTGGATTCCTAAAATACTTCAACTACCCATGACTCTCCTATAATAACTCTCCTGCTAACAGACCACGTAACAGATGATACAATTTATTTAAAACAACTAAATAAAATAAAAGACATGTTAACAATAATTTATTTTAACACAAGTTTAGATTAAATAAATAATCCCAACAGTGAGAAAACGAAGATCAGTGGTAACTAGTTAATAATCTTGCATGCAATATTTGTTGTTCAGAAAACGTTTATACCTCAGAGCTCTGGAGCAATTTCCCATATTCTTCAATGTCAGCTTGAAAGGACTCCAAACCATCGCTATAGGAATGAAGAATGTATTTTATGAGCAGCACTACAAGAAAATGGTCAATAGACATCAGTTTATGGCCGATGTCTATGTTATTTTGCATGCGATGTCTAGGTCGGAGATGTCTATTCTAGACATCGGTCAGAAACTGATGTCTGTGCTAACATAGACATCGGTATTTCCTTCAATACACATCAGTTGTTCTATAAAAGAGGTTACATATAATTAATTTTATAAACAACTTGCATGCCTTATATTCTAGAAAACATATAATAAACTAAGTGATTTTTCACATACACATCACTTTCTTTTTTTGGAAGAGATGTCTATTTGGATATTAGACATCATAGTTTTAGCAGATAAAGTGATGTCTATAGTTATCTTAGACATCATCCCAGACTGATGTCTAATGTACTTATAAACATCAGTTTTTACATAAAAGAACTGATTTATATTCATCTTTTCTGATTTATATTCATCTCTTAGACATCACTTTTTTCCGATGTCTGTTTTGGTTTTAGACATCAAATTTTATAAATAAAAAGTGATTTCTATTTGTGGATGTCAATAAGTAATCAAAGTTATTATCTTCACTAATATATCAAATACAACTCTATAATTTCAGCAGTTTTCCTTGATGATACAGTGTTACAATTACAATTTGACTATAGGCGTATTGAGAGAACAATATGAGAAGAATACAAATTGTTACTTGGCAGAAAAAGAATACAAACTGTTGATCAAAACATTCAGTTTCCGCCAATGTGCACGCTTCTGTTCACCCATCAGAAAATAAATCGTCCAGGTTATACTCCTTATCAGATCAATTTCGAATCTGGGATTGAGTAGTGTAAAGAAAGGATCAAACAATAAATTGCATACTCCTTATCAGTCATCGATTTTATGCGGAAATCCCCCCCAAGGAAAAACCAGACGATTAGCTCAGGCGGGACCTTTTAAAGGATGCATGACAAGAGGAAGCTAGCTTCCTCTCCTCACTTGATCAGCCTTGATGCAAGAGACGACCTGTACAATATGTTACCTAGCAGTGTCAGAACATCTTTAAGTGCAAAGCTTAAATTGTTTGCTAAAACATTGGCTTCATCAGTCTATGATGCTTACCTTGCTGCAGAATGGAATTTGTTAATTGCACAAATTTTAGACTGGTTGGCTCCACTTGCTCATAGCATGATTAAGTGGCATTCAGTGCGGAATTTTGAGAAGCAGCCAAGGTATTCTGATACAACTGTTATGCTAAATTCACGCAAGCGCACGTTGTCACAAGTAATATATGATTAAATCAAGTTCGTTCCCACAGAGATCTAGAATGGTGTTCAATTCAGTAAAAATGCCTATGCAACAATGTATGGTTTTAACTCACTGCTAAGAAAAGTAACAAATTGGGGTTGATTATCTAAATTATACTAAGATGCGAATTATAAAACTAAGAATTAAACAATTAACAAGAATAAAAATCGAATTACTTATACGAGAATAAACATGGAATCCTAGTTTCATCATCTACTTCACTTAGAGTTGCAGCCTTTAATTAAAACATGCGATGGGTTTGATATCTGATCGAATAACACGAAAAGAGTAAAAGTTACCTCTCGGTATACTAGTACCAATCTACGCATACATCCACAAAAGAGATAGAAGATGAGTAGGCACCTATTATGTTTAGACCCTATATCTCTATAGAATTTGAAAACATAAAGGTTGAAGCACAAGTTATCCACTTAGATCACACAGGGCAGTATAAGTATTTTCATCTCACACCACGAATCATATTGATAAACAATTATGAACCTATGCTAGCATGGCAAGTTCTAAATCTCAAGATCCACTCTCGCTTCACAAGAGATTAACAATTCAATTTAGATGTTAGCTACGCATCCAAAAGCATTAAGATTAACCATACGAGGATATCAAGAATTCACCACACATAAATCTTTAAGGCATGCAAACTACTAAGCTACATAGATAAATCCACTAGGATCCCATGACAACGATTAGTTCATAATTAAACCTTTCGTCACCATGTGATTTGATGAAAACATGGTAAATAACAAGATATGAATAAAAGACGTAGTTATATTAATAAACAAGAGTTTGAGAAAACAAATCTATAACAAAAGATGAAGTAGATCTAGATCCGTTGCTTGTCACGAGCGTTGAATCCTTCTCTCCTTTTCTCCCTTGCAAATCTAAGCTGGTTACAATAATAAAGCTATAATAATGTGTATATCTATTACAATGGTAGGATGTGTTTAAATAGGCTCTAAAAGTCTTGCCCAGCAAGAAAATACCCAAAATAGAGTTAAAACAGAATTTCTGCAAAAGACGTTTCCTAAACTGATTCTGTTTTTAAGGAAAATTCGTGGCTGACTTTTCTTCAGTTTTTCTGGAACGTTCCAAACGTAATTGGACCTCTGGACCACCTTAGAATGATAGAAAATCTCGTTATCTTCGCGTGGACTGCTTACGGGCTGAAAACAGACTTATAGAACTCAAGATATGGCCCAAACACTGTAGACTGCGCAACCCTTCTTAAAAATCCGAATTTTAATCAATTAATTCCCAAAAAATAATAGAAGCATCCACCTTAGTCAACCTTCTCGTAAATCTGCACAACTAAGCAAAACACATCAAAACTACCAGAAACTTGAGTCCAAGACAATCAATTTAAGCCGATTTAGAATGCTCCAAGTGGATATAAAATCCACTTATCACACCCCCAAACTTAAACCGATGCTTGTCCTCAAGCATAAACAATTACAACTAACTAACTAACTAGTACCACTTCCGTAGGTGATCACGGTTGCATTTGGCATATGCAACAAGCCCTTTAAAACCCTAGGCAGCCCTAGTGGACGAGTAAGGTCTCGTGAGGGCCTATAGCGAATGTACCCACAAAATCCATTTAACCTAATGCAATGCAATGCATGAATGCAACTAATATGCAAATGCAATTAATCAAATCTACCATATCTTCAAATCCTCTCATGCCATATCAACTTAAGAATCAAAGTAAATACGCAATGTCTTGGTGTCGAAAGTGCAAGTATTCACATAGTCTACTCTATGAACATGCATAAGTTCTCACAAGCCCATGTCAAGTGTAAGAATAAGTTAGTAAACATGCTAAGCCTACAAGACCACATCTTTGAGACAACACTCGGGATCTCATACGCAAGAACAAGCAAACACTCACAATCCACTCACAAAAGAATATTCACTCAAGAACAAGGGTAAGTGTATCACTCAATTCCAACAAAATCATAAACATGCTTGACATTTGGTATCAATCTAACTCTTAACACAACATACATCAATGACGATAA
Organism: Kitagawia praeruptora; assembly: GCA_037693485.1. Lineage (NCBI taxonomy): Eukaryota > Viridiplantae > Streptophyta > Magnoliopsida > Apiales > Apiaceae > Kitagawia > Kitagawia praeruptora. The sequence continues at coordinate 45,487,917 of CM075345.1, read as the reverse complement.
TCAAAAGGTCTTTAATTGGGTTGTAACGGGGCTAGGGACAAGGTATGTCAAATAAGCCAAAACAGGTGTAGTGTCAAAAGCTAGTAAGTACCATAATAAATCACACACAACACCCTATTTTCCCCCCACATAATTTTACTAAGGCATACACTCGACTAGTCGACTGAAATAGGATCGCAACAAACACAAACATGCTCTCATAATATATATTTTTTTTTTCTTTTTTTTTTCTTCTTTTTTTTTTCCCTTTTTTTTTCTCGAGAGCTAAATAGAACACAAACAATAATATAAACAATAACAATGATCCAATGAATTTATTACATATGTCGACTATCAAGTAAACAACCAAACCCAATTTTCAATATTCCCCCCAAAAGTAAGACCAACAATAAACCCCTCATTGCACACCTTATTACTCCCTTAAGCACTCTACTACCATAATAAATCACACACAACACCCTATTTCCCCCCCACATAATTTTACTAAGACATACACTCGACTAGTCGACTGAAATAGGATCGCAACAAACACAAACATGCTCTCATAATATATATTTTTTTTTCTTTTTTTTTTTCTTCTTTTTTTTCCCTTTTTTTTCTCAAACCTATAGACTGTTTACTCAAGAAGAAAGGCACAAAGAAATTGCCTCGGTTACTACTCAGACTGAATCCATGGAATTTTATGTAGACAAAAGAAGGTTTAACACAAATAATCAAGGAGTGAAACCTGCATTTTCTGGAGTTAAATTTCCTTCTTCTAATTTTCAGCAGGGTTCCAGAAATGATACTCAGTCTTACAGAAAAGGGACTAAGCCTGCTTCGAACTATTTTTGCAATCATTGCAAGATTCCTGGACATAGTATGGAAAGATGTTTTAAATTGCATGGTTATCCACCTGATTTTCAGGAGAGACAAGGCAAAAAATTTGTTGGTGCTGTGCAGAATGATGCTGATAACAACTTTCAAGCTGCTGAATTTCTTGAAAGTGTCGATACTCAGATTTCTACAAGTAAAATTGAAATGAAACTATTAGTCTATCTCAGTACAATCATCTTTTGAACATGTACAATCAAAAGAATGATCAAACTAAGGCTGATGACAATGGCAAAGTAGGTTTACTAGCAGGTAATTACTGCTTGTTATCTACTCCTATTCATTCCTGGATAATTGACAGTGGCTCTACAGATCACATTTGCCCAACTCTTGATAATTTCTTACATTATGAGTCTGTTCAAGATGCTGGTAACACAATTACTATTCCAAATGGAAACAAGGTGCAAGTTTTACATGTTGGTTCTGTAAAATTGAATGATGACATTATTTTAAATAATGTCCTTCATGTTCCTGATTTTCAGTTTAAACTGATTTCTGTTCACAAGTTGTGTGAAGACTTAGATTGCAGTATAGTCTTTACTAATGAAAAATCTTTCATTCAGGGCCATTCCTTGAGAAGGCCAAAAATTCTTCTTGGTAGCATTTCACATGGTTTGTACAGTGTGCAGTCTCCTCAGAATTATGTTCTATCTACCAGTCTCAAGTGCTGCAACACTGCTAAATTCAACTCTGTCACTGAAGCTCAAACTTGGCATCAAAGAATGGGTCATTTACCTTTTAGTCAAATGAAAGTTATTTTTCCAGAAGCTCAAAGTACTCTACATAATTGTGTTTGTCAGATTTGTCCTGCAGCAAGACAAGTTAGACAGTCTTTTCCTACTAGTTCAATAAAGTCAACCAAAGCCTTTCAACTACTACAAATAGATGTATGGGGACCATATAAAGTGAAGTCTATTTCTGGTTGTACATTGTTTCTGACAATAGTTGATGACTTCATAAGGTTCACTTGGACTCATCTTCTTAAATGTAAATCTGAGGTACCTTCTGTACTAGAAAATTTTCTAGTTTATGTGAAAAATCATTTCAATGCTAATGTTCTTTATATACGAAGTGACAATACTTTGGAGTTGAGTGCTGGTTTTTCTGATCAACTGTATAAATCTAAAGGTATAATCCATCAAACTAGTTGTGCTTACACTCCACAACAAAATGGTGTTGTGGAGATGAAGCACAGACATTTACTGGAAACAGCCAGAGCTGTTTTTATTCAAGCCAAATTGCCACCAAAATTCTGGGGTGATTCAATCTTATGTGCAACCTACCTCATAAACAGGATGCCTTTGAAATCAATTGACAATATTACTCCTTATTTCAAGCTGTATAATTCTGATCCTGATTTCTTTCATCTCAAAGTCTTTGGTTACCTTTGTTTCATATCCACTCATAAAGTTCATAGATCAAAATTTGACTCTAGAGCTGATGCTGCTGTTTTCATAGGATATTCTAATACTACCAAGGGTTATAAGGTGTATAACTTGAAAATAAATCAAGTTACAATTTCCAGAAATATTATTTTTCATGAGTCAATTTTTCCATTTCATATCATTTCTCAGTCTTCAACTACTGATTTTCTAAATACTACATTTCTTCCTAAATTCTCTTATTCACATGTTACTTTTGATGACACAAATCTTCCAAACATTACTACAACTACAAATGAAGATTTTGCTTAATCATAATACTCAGAACACTAATTCTTCTTCTACTACTGATACACAAACATCTACTTCTAATTCTTCTTCTGATACATGAATTTCATCTGCTCCCGTTCGAGTTTCTACTAGATCTAAACACATTCCTTCCTATCTTACTGACTACTATTGTAATTACAGTAAAACTTTCCACTGGTGTAATTTGGTATCAAGTTCTAGCCTTCCTTCTTCTCATTTTCAGTTTATGACAAAACAGTCCACTATTAGTGAACCATCTTGTTATAAAGAAGCTTCTAAAAATCCAATCTGGATTGCTGCTATGCAGAAAGAACTTGATGCATTACATAAGAATAAAACTTGGGAGTTAGTACCTCCAGGTAAAAAAGCAATAGGTTGTCGATGGGTGTTCAAGGTGAAATTGAATGCTGATGGATCATTAGAACGTTTTAAAGCAAGGCTTGTTGGTAAGGGTTATAATCAGAAGATTGGTATAGATTTTACTGAGACTTTTTCACCAGTAGTGAAAATGAGCACTGTGAGATGTATTATTTCTATTGTAGCTAGTAAAAAATGGGATGTTTTTCAGTTGGATGTTAACAATGCATTCCTCCATGGTGATTTGTTTGAGGAAGTATATATGACTGTTCTAGAGGGACTTGATAATCCATTGAATTTGGTATATCGACTTAGGAAGTCACTGTATGGTCTTAGGCAAGAATCAAGACAGTGGGTAGAAAAACTTACTCATGAGCTCATAGATCAAGGTTTTGTCCAATTTAAAAATGATTATAGTATGTTCACCTACAGGACTGCCACTGATATTACTATCTTAGCAGTATATGTCGATGATATCATTGTCACAGGAAGTAATCTAGCACATATTCAGTCTATTAAGACTCATTTGAATGATGTTTTTAGTATCAAGGATCTGGGGATTTTGCATTATTTTCTTGGGATAGAGATAACTTACCTAACTGATGGTATAGTTATGAGTCAAACTAAGTTTACCAAAGAACTTTTGCAGGAATGTCAACTGGATGTCTCCAAGAAAGCAGTGACACCTTTACCATTGAATACAAAGTTACATGCTTCTGATGGTGAACTTTTACATGATCCTGAACAATACAGGTCACTTATTGGTAAACTTAACTTTCTTACAAACACAAGACCTGATCTTAGCTATACAGTTCAATTATTAAGCTAGTTCATGCAATCTCCTTGTACATCTCATTATGAGGCTCTTCATCATACATTACGTTATGTGGCTCATACAGCAGGACAAGGTATTAAGTTGCAGAATCCAAGATCTTTAACTTTACAACCATACTGTGATTCTTACTGGGCTTCTTGTCCAGATTCTCGACGTTCAGTAACATGATATATGCTTCTACTGGGTGGTTCTCCTGTTACTTGGAAATCAAAGAAGCAAGCAACAGTTTCACGTTCTAGTTCTGAAGCCGAATACCGAGCAATGGCTGCATCAGCTTCTGAAGTGACTTGGGCTGTTAGCTTGTTACAAGAATTGGGTATAACTAGTTTGAAACCTGTTACACTATCTTGTGACAATCAATCTGCATTACATATTGCAAAAAATCCAATTTTCTATGAAAGAACTAAGCATATAGAAGTTGATTGTCACTTCACACGTGACAAAGTTCTTGAAGGTTTATTACAGTTGTCTTATTTACCAACCAGAAATCAACTTGTTGATGTCCTTATGAAGACATTGCCTTCTTCTCAAATGCAAGAGTTATGTTCCAAGTTAGGCATTGTCTACGATTCTAACTTGCAGGGGGATATTGAGACTACAGAGACTAGTGCAGAGTTTAGCAAGACTAGTGCAGAGTTTAGCAATATAAGTTCCAGAAATAGATTATAAGAATTATTTTCTTTATATTTTCCAGCTGTATTTGAATCGAATATTTCTTTAACTTTATTATTGAAGTGCTTGCTGCCCCCAGTTTTATTACAAATTGAACTTGTAAATGTATTAATTACGTGAGTTCTTGCATTTTACTTTAATGCTTTTTATTTTTTATGATTTATTACTTGCCATTTAATTTCAATAAAATGAACTTTTTAATTGAAGTATTTAAGTGCTTGCTGCCCCCCTTTTTTGTAAATTGAACTTGTTTATGCAGTTTAATTAATTAAGTGCTTGCTTATTACTTTATTGTTGTAGTTAAATTAATGTAGTGTACCTTTATTGTTTTTTAAATTAGCTACTGTGTACTTAGTTTATTAACTTCTAATGTAATTTCCATTTCCAATTTTTTAGAAGATGAACAAATTCTATTCATCTCAGATTCCATTATCAGGGTGAATTCCAGAGTACGGGATATAATGATGGGATATATAATGATGGGATATAGAGACTCATGTACTGGCATCGATACTGACATATTTTCATATATAGTACTGATGGACCATATATATGTCAAGGATGACCTTGAATATTCAAAAATAGGAGGAATATATATAAGCAAAGAAATGTTGGGAATTGGAAGTTATCAACAAATGATTGGGATCTAGCTAGTTCCTTTAGTCAAACGAGCTACAATGGTGACTACATTGATTTTTATGTCGACAACGTCATTGACATAAATGTTAAGCCAATCAAATAAATGCAACTGCATGTAGTCATAAGACCTTGGCATAATCTACTTGTAGGTACATGAATTCAGACTATTGTAAACTTTTGCCTGATGTATTCTATCAAATTGAATCTAAATAGCTTCTTCCCTAACCTGAAATTTGTACATGCATGTCTACAGTCTTATATTTAAACTCTCCAAACTACCCTTATACTTTTGTAGCTAAAAAATTAGTGAAACTCCAGTTTGTTATGGCTCATCAACCACAACGACTACAAAAGAACAAAGAAGCAAATCAACTGGATTCACTGAAGCCGCCACAAGGAGAGGTACTCATAAGTCGCCACAATTGAATAACCTGCAACAAGTTAATGATGCAGCTATGAGTTATAAATTTGATAGTTGATGTTACGCCATATTTTCGGTTGCCTCTAATATCTCCCAAATTTCCAAATACGAATCTAGTAATAATTAATTTAACCCCCAAGTTAATTATTTCCTCTCTCTGAAACGAGGAAAGAATCAATCCCAATCAATTTATGATAGAAAATATCTTTAAACGATATCCTTCAAATCAGGAAGGTATCCCAACACGAATAATTTAAAAAGATAAAATCTACTATAATTCCCAAAATACATCCCTTAACAATCTTAGGGATTAAAAACCAATCCTTTTTTAACAGAACTGCGTTGGCTTGATCCTTATAAATATAAGGTACGCAGGCATCTTGAAAAAGGATCCGACACATCTAACAAGTCGAGACACCTCTCAAGTCCAGCCCCAAACATCCAAAATCCCAAATCCCCCTATTTTCATAATTCGTTATTCCAGCAACCTCCGAAATTTGTTATCACCAAATTCCTCCGTTAACAATTGGCGCTAGAAGGAGGGGATTATTTATTGATTGTGGAGGACAATCAATTCATACGCATGGGGGGTTATCATGGATCTGGAGCTGCTTTAATGGAGGAGCTAAGCGGTGGAGGCGGTGGATCTATCTATTCCGAATTAAGATAAGTTTTCTTATGATTTTGTCAATACAAATCCGTTATCTTATAAAATTCGTAGTAAATTCATTACATGTTGGATTTTGATGATTTTTAATGATTCGGAAAGCTTGTTAAATTGCCTATAACTTTCGTTTTTTGAGTTTTCTCAGATTATATATCGATCTATTCTCGAAATCACAAAAAACAATCAGATCTCGTTTTTTCAGCATTGAGAAGCAGATCAGCATACGTTTTATTTAATTCCCAATTCGTTATAAGTCCGTTTTTGATGAGCCTTATATCGTCGGAAAGGTCTTTTCGTTCTCTACAACTTTCGTGTTTTGTGTTTTTCCAGAAAAAATCGTTTAGAAGGTCAAAAACGCCAAAAACAGATCTGAGCAGAATTAGAATTGTGAAGATTTTCAAGATTTTAGGTGTTATTTTCGTGTTACATGATTTTGGAAGGCTTTTAATTGAAGATTTTAATATTTTGGAAGGTCCTCCTTTGTGAGGTTAATATTTTTGGAAGGTCCTCCTTTGTGGGGTTAATATTTTGGAAGGCTCTTATTCGAAGAGTTTATATTTTGGAAAATTTTTAATTGAAGATTTTAATATTTTGGAAGGTCCTCCTTTGTGGGGTTAATATTTTTGGAAGGTCCTCCTTTGTGGGGTTAATATTTTGGAAGATCCTCATTTGTAGGGGTAATATTTTGGAAGACTTTTAATTGAAGATTTTATAATTTTGGAAGGTCCTCCTTTGTGGGGTTAATATTTTGGAAGGTCCTCCTTTGTGAGGTTAATATTTTGGAAGGTCCTCCTTTGTGGGGTTAATATTTTGGAAGGTCCTCCTTTGTAGGGATAATTTTGGAAGGCTCTTATTCGAAGAGTTTATAATTTTGGAAGGCTCTTATTCGGAGAGTTTATAATTTTGAAAGGCTCTTATTCGAAGAGTTTATAATTTTGGAAGGCTCTTATTCGAAGAGTTTATATTTTGGAAGGCTCTTATTCGAAGAGTTTATATTTTAGAAGGCTCTTATTCGAAGAGTTGATTATTTTTGAAGACCCTTTGTGATGGGATATTTTTTTTATAGAAGACCTTTTGTGTGTTGCTGATATTTTTTAGAAGATCCTTCAAGTGTAGCTGATATTTTTTGGAAGAATCTTGGGATAGTGATATTGCTTTGGGAAGATAACCTCCTCTAAGAAGGGTCTCCCTTATTTTTTGTGTTAGACGACCTCCTCTAAGGAGGGTCTTCGTAATTTATTTAAAAAAATGGTCTCCTTTGAGGAGAGTTAATGGAATAAACTTCGGGAAATCCACCTCCTGTGAGGAGGGATATTTCTGGAATGGGGAACGACCTCCTTTGAGGAGGGTATCCCAAATTACCAAAGTCCTTGCAAAAACCGTACTTCCGGGGGGGATGTCCGTACTTCCGGCGCCTCATCAAGGCACGAACTTCGGGAAGTCCACCTCCTGTGAGGAGGGATATTTCTGGAATGGGGAACGACCTCCTTTGAGGAGGGTATCCCAAATTACCAAAGTCCTTGCAAAAACCGTACTTCCGGGGGGGATGTCCGTACTTCCGGCGCCTCATCAAGGCACGAACTTCGGGAAGTCCACCTCCTGTGAGGAGGGATATTTCTGGAATGGGGAACGACCTCCTTAGAGGAGGGTATCCCAAATTACCAAATCCTTGCAAAAACCGTACTTCCGGGGGGGATGTCCGTACTTCCGGCGCCTCATCAGGGTTCGAGCTTCGGAAAATCCACCTCCTGTGAGGAGGGTATTTCTGGACAAAAATGGTCTCCTTTGAGGAGAGTACTAATGATCTCCTTTGAGGAGAGTATTATAAAATTCTGAGGAAAATGACCCCCTTTGAGGGGGATACCCTCTAGAAGACATGGTAGATATGACCTTTTTCGACCGTATGTTGCTCAAAATGCTTTGCACAACTCTGCGAAATAATGCTTTGATGGCTCTCCAAGATACATTTTCTTACACATACAAAACTTATTTTTCACATATTGCATATTGTCTTGTTTACATCTACATGTATATTACGGGCACCTTGGTGCTCCATATTATTTATTAATCTTCCTCTCCTAGCTGTTTCAGTGACTCAGGAAATTTGGAAGATCGAAGCATTCTTAGTTCTCCACTGCAGCAAGCTACACTGAAGAACTGGGGGGTAGTTGTTACGCCATATTTTCGGTTGCCTCTAATATCTCCCAAATTTCCAAATACGAATCTAGTAATAATTAATTTAACCCCCAAGTTAATTATTTCCTCTCTCTGAAACGAGGAAAGAATCAATCCCAATCAATTTATGATAGAAAATATCTTTAAACGATATCCTTCAAATCAGGAAGGTATCCCAACACGAATAATTTAAAAAGATAAAATCTACTAATTCCCAAAATACATCCCTTAACAATCATAGGGATTAAAAACCAATCCTTTTTTAACAGAACTGCGTTGGCTTGATCCTTATAAATATAAGGTACGCAGGCATCTTGAAAAAGGATCCGACACATCTAACAAGTCGAGACACCTCTCAAGTCCAGCCCCAAACATCCAAAATCCCAAATCCCCCTATTTTCATAATTCGTTATTCCAGCAACCTCCGAAATTTGTTATCACCAAATTCCTCCGTTAACAGTTGAAATTGGATTTTCAGAATCTACCACATGACATGGGAGAAAATGACCCAGAGGTTAGATATGTTCCTTAAAAATAAATTTAATTTCCACACTATTGAAAGTTAACCATCTATATGATCCACCACCTCCTGATAAGTTTTGATCTTCCCGAGTAAGCTTAACACACTATTATAAGAGCTACTGAAAGTTTGCCGAATTTAAAACACTCTCAGCTGATCTTTTATATTAAGATTAATTATTGCTAATGATTAGTCCAAATTGTACTTCAAAATTATGGTGCAAAATTAGAAACATCATGGACTATTTAGAATATCATAGTCCGACATATTAAATAAATTAGTTCTAGAACACAGCCTATTGTTGCTTATCATCTACTAGTTTATAATGAAGTTCATCAAATTAGTGTAATATTAATAATCCGCCACCCCTTCGTTGCTAGTTATTACTCTAACTATTGTTAATCTACCTTTAATGAGGAAGTATAGATAATTTAGCAAACAAGATATCAAAATCTGGAAAAAAATAAATGCTAATTTATATGTTGTTGCTAATCTTTATGTGTTGTCATGTAGGATATCAACCTATCCCTCCACCACCTCTAATATAGTATGAAGACAAAGAGCTATAAGAGTCAAGAAGAATAATGAATTTTTTTTTTGCTATCAATTTACCTGCACTATCAGCAGGAATAAGAAGTTCCGTACAAAGAAATAAAGGAAAGGAAAAGAGGCAGGACGTAAATGAGGAATATGATCCAGGACAGGATAATGGTAGTGATGGTGATGTATCGGTGATTCCAGCGAAGGAATATGATAGCTAGATTAATTTTTTTGATTAGTAGGAATTGTAACTAGAATCAAAATATTTGGTACATAATCCAATGTATTTTGTAGGGAACAAAGAAGGCAAATAAGAGAAAATTATGGGACGTGGACCAACAACACATTCCCGAGCCAATGCTACAACCAAGCCTGGAACTGAGGACGCAAGCGACACGGAATGGACATGTCCATCTGTACAACCTACAATATTTGCAAATCCTCTAATTTAGTTACCGAAGTTAGATGAAGGCAATGGTTCAATGGCTGCTTTATTTGCTATGTGGAAACGTCGATAAGAGAAAGTTGAAATGGAAAAAGCTGAAAAAGGAAAAGTTAAAAAAGAAAAAGCCGAAAAGGAAAAAGCTGATGCAGCTACAAGTAAGAAGGTTGTCATGAAAACTATCTTGCCTGATATTGAAAAAGCTAAAAAAGGAAAGCCGAAAAGGAAAAGCTGATGCATTCACTTATAATGTTTTGTTGTATGTAATTGTAAATATTTTTTCTAAGTTGGGTTATAGAAATGAAGTTAGTTGAGGACAATTTTAGAAAATGTGAATTATGTACGAGTTGTCTGATATATTTATTCTCATTAATGTTTGCAAGGCCCGGTATGTTATTCTTGATTAGTTGGAAAAATGAGTGATCGAGTCAGTTCATGCAACTTGGAAGGGGTATAAGAGTCGAACAAAGGCAGCGCATTATATAACCTTTGAACATGATGAAATTAGGCTAGAAAATAAGCCAGGCGAAATTCTCGTTATGAGTTCAAAATGCTCTTGGAATATTGGAATGATGAGACTGTTCAGGTATATTAACTAATTAACTACTGAAAATTGTCCTCAGAAATATAATGAAAGACACTCTTTTTCCACTTTTTTTTAGGAAAAAGCCAAGAGAAATTTAGTAAGTGCATGGTAAATCATATATTGACACTCATACTCATGGTCCAAAAAGTTTCATACAGCTTCGGAACAAGATGGTATGTGATTTATTTATTTAATTTTTTGCTCATTATTTTTCAAACTTGCAACTATTCTTAATTTGCTTTTCTTCCTCTTTTGTATATGTGTTACGTGTGTAACAAAAATCTGTGCACTACAAGAAAAACGGCTAAATATGACCGAAAAAATTCGGTCATATTTAGCTAAATTCGACCGAATTTCTGTTGGTCATATATAAGCTGGTCAAATTTAGTAATTTGGTCAAATTTAGGATAAATTCGACCGATTAATTCATACTTTTTTGGACAAAATAGTTCATGTGCTTGAATAACGATAAATCGAAATTAAATTCTTACTTTTTTGGACTTTTATATATGCCATAAAATACAAAGAGATATCGAATAAACACAAAAACAATCAGTATACACTATATACATGTAACTTTTGTTAAAAAATAGTAGTATTGCTAGTTTCCATGATTGATACACCATACACAGATAGCATATATTTATTATATTACTGTCTAACAAATTTCCTTTCTAATTAGATAGTTTTTGCAATATGACAGCTAGATACAGTGCCAAACAAATAAATTATAATATTTAAAGAAAGGAAAAAGTGTAAAAGAAATCATTTAGCTAAGGCTGGATTCAAAAGCTTTAATAGATCTAACTATTACTGTGATTCCTATCAAGAGAAACAGCTAGTAGTTAAATGCATAAAAGTACTCTACGAACAAGATATATGCATGTGTGTTTTAGCAAAAAGATTAAAATAAAAAAAAATCGTGTGCATGAGACAAATTTAAAAGACTTACTAAAACTCCCGCCGAGCTCAGAGACTGCTCGAACAAATCGAGCGTGTAGCCAAACAACGGATGCTCTAATTTGACAACTTGAACATCCTCCTCTACTCCCTGCCGCTCAATCTGTAGCGGCTGTGCTGCTGGCCAAACCATGGGCTCTCCTAACCCTTGATTCAAATGTTGTGGGTGCTGCACTGCATAGTTGTTTTGAATGGAATAGCTAGGATTCATCGAAAGGTGGTCAGTGAATCCTTCAGACACATTTTGGGTAAACCCCAAATGGTTTAGATAAGCTTCAGGGTGATGGTAAGAATTTTGAGATGGGATTGATGCCGAAATCATCATAGGAGAAGACATTTTCTTTTATTTGTGCTATTTGGATGTTGTAGGCTTCAACCTCTCTCTTTTATATATATATATATTGAAAAAGTAGGGTCTTGTGAATAATTACGATATAAATTTAGAAAAAGTTTTGTTGGATAAAAATATGAAAGGATATTATTATTAATTAAGGATCTTTTTATGGAATCAATAATCACCTTTTCTGCATTTGTGTGGGTATAGCATAAAAAACATAAAAAAAGATGGGTAAGGTTCCAGTAGAATCAAACACAATGAACTCTGGCGCCAATAACAACAACCTTTTAGCACTGTCGTAAGACCATTAGAAAAAAAATGATATATGCAAATAATCGTAGTTTATGGATGTTAATTGATGAGTAATTCTAATTTTATTCACCGTGAGTAAATATAGACATCACCAATTTCGATAATGTTTAAATTCAAATATTAAAGTACTTAAATTTTTAGTCTAAGATAATTCGTGAAATTATATATATCGTAAATATCATTTTTTAACTCATAACATTGATCATATTTATACAAATGTTCTTTACAATTTGTAAATGAAAAATCATATACGATAACATTTCGACATAAAGGTTTACCATAGGGTGTAAGTTGAAAATTCTTAATTAAACTATCTATGGCTCTGAAATGAATAATAATCTTGAGGCATAGTGGAAGATATCTTTTTTCTTTTTTTTTCATAAAACCAGTATCTTTTTTCCAGCAATTACAAACAATTCGTTTCCTTCTGAAACTGAAGGAAAGCACATGAACTATTGAGCAATTAAAAGTTTATTTTTTATATCTAATTCTAGCAACTTTTTATAAGACCAAAAAAAACACAATTTGCCTTTTTTTTATTGAGATCGACTCGAAAAAGTGGGCTTAATTCTGCTCGAATTACAAAGTCTTCCAAATTTGAAAATTGTCCAAAAAAGAGGGAATATCATATTGGTAAAAGAAGAAATAAAGATGGAACAACCATTCATTTGAGAGAATCTCAATGGACAACAACTCATCGTTATATTCTATTCAATTGTGGAAACAAAGAAATAGAGGAGATAATTGAGTATGTAAATTGTAGGTAGCATCAAGCTTTAGTTGATGGTCCAGCAAAATCGAAAAGATAAGAGAGCAAGAAAACATACTTTGGATTTTTGGAAGTGGATGAACGAAGAGGTTGGAAGAGGAGGAAATATTTCGAAGGAATTAGAAGTGCTTGCAATGGGCCCGAATCGAGCAACTAAGAAGTATATTGTTTATGTAATCAATGGGTACAGATTTCATACAAAGAAAAGAGATGCTAAATGTAAAATACAAAATAGTGACATTTTTTTGATGGCTTTGACGACTAGTTTTGCAAGCTCGAAAGATCAGAATCCAAAGGTCGGCGATGTCAATTATTATGGAGTAATAGAAGAGATATTAGATGTTGATTATTGGGTAGAATTTATTGTTGTGTTGTTTAACTATTGTTGGTACTCAAAAGAAAAGGATTCATATGAGATGACTCGAGTTAATTTAATAAATCATCCCAGAAGAAATCTGATCCCTACGTAATGGCCTCACAAGTACAACATGTTTTCTATGTAGAAGATCCACTTGAAAAGATGATGATTATAATGTCATCAAAAGAATACGAGGAACTGGTGTGGTGTCGAAAATGAGAATGCAAACAAAGAACAAGATCAAAATGATCCAATTTTACTTGATATACGCTTTGCTACATAAATGAAAAATCAAGTCAATGAGGCTAGTTGATTTAGGGATGATGTTCCAACAAGATAAGTCCTCATCGAGCCCACCGAAGTCCAAGAACAATCAAATCACTTTATGCAATGTACGTGACTTTATTGATGTAATGGTTTTGAATCGAATGTTTCTTTAACTTTATTATTGAAGTGCTTGCTGCCCCAGTTTTATTACAAATTGAACTTGTAAATGTATTAATTACGTGAGTGCTTGCATTTTACTTTACTGCTTTTTATTTTTTATGATTTATCACTTGCCATTTAATTTCAATAAAATGAACTTTTTAATTGAAGTATTTAAGTGCTTGCTGCCCCCCCCCCTTTTTTTTGTAAATTGAACTTGTTTATGCAGTTTAATTAATTAAGTGTTTGTTTATTACTTTATTGTTGTAGTTAAATTAATGTAGTGTACCTTTATTGTTTTTTAAATTAGCTACTGTGTACTTAGTTTACTAACTTCTAATGTAATTTCCATTTCCAATTTTTTAAAAGATGAACAAATTCATTCATCTCAGATTCCACTATCAGGGTGAACTCTAGAGCACGGGATATAATGATGGGATATAGAGAATCATGTACTGGCATCGATATTGACATGTTTTCATATATAGTACTGATGGACCATGTCAAGGATGACCTTGAATATTCAAAAATTGGAGGAATTTATGTAAGCAAAGAAATGTTGGGAATTGGAAGTTATCGACAAATGATTGGGATCTAGCTAGTTCCTTTAGTCAAACGAGCTACAATGGTGACTACATTGATTTTTATGTCGACAACCACTACTACAGAAAGGTCTTTTAGTGTCGCCACTTTTAGCGTCGGTTATATAGAGAACCGTGGCATATACATACCTAAGGCGTCGGTTGATAGCTTAACCGACGCTTAAAGTCATTTGATTTGGACCTTTTGCGTCGGTCATTAAACAACCGACGCCTAAAACTGATCCTTTAGCGTCGGTCTTTACTGAACCGTCGCCAGAAACCAACCTTTAGCGTCGATCGTAAACAACCGACGCTTAAAAATGAATCTTTAGCGTCGGTTTGTACTTAGCCGACACCTAAAATAAATCGTTTGGCGTCGGTCATAAACAACCGACGCCTAAAGTATTGATCCTTTAGCGTCGGCCTTCATTAAACGATGCATATAATCGTTCCTTTAGCGTCGGTCCTTACGCAACCGACGCTTTTGATCATTTATAATGGACTTATAGCGTCGGGCCGAACAATGCCGATGCTTAAACCTGTTTTTATGTGCCGACGCCTTAAGATTTAATTAAAAAATAAAAAAAGAAGTAAAAATATTTCAGTATTTCAATTTATTCCAGTACTTTTTTCTTTCAAATTTATTTTATAAAAACTCTCAAAAATATCTTCAATCGTAATAGTCATCTGAGTTATGTGTTCCACTCCAGCCCACTCTGTCGATTGCATTCTGATAATGATACACGGGGCCGACTAGGTTTCAATTTGTTAGTATTGGGTTCGATTTATCCCAATCTCTCAATCTAATTTGCTTCTTGGTTTCTAGGGATTTGTAGGATGATTGTGAGATTTGAAGAGTTACAACTCCGTCAGTCATCTCGAATAATTCAGTCTCTCGTGTTGGTACTCTCTCTCTCTCTCTCTCTCTCTCTCCAAGTGCTGCCACAAGAAAGGGGCTTGTTTATGTTTGATTGTTGTCCGGTCCTTAAACTTGGGTTTTGTGTCTTATCAATGCACAAAATTTTATCAAGTCTAAGGCTATAAATAATCCAGTTCTGTGTGGTATTCAAAGATTAGATGTTTATTACGCTTTAGTTTGTTGTCTCGTTGTTTTTTTCCTACAGAGGATAAGTAAAATATGCAAATGTATTGTGTAGACACTCACTAAATTTTATTCTGCACTCCTTTTTATACTTCTAATTTTTTTAGGTCCCCTGACAATTGATTGACTATGAGGTTCTTATTCACCAGCCAGGTTCTTTTTTAAGCATAGTCCCCTTATTTTAGTTTCAGATGTTTGATCCTAATGGCGTTACGGGTTGGTCAGTAACATTTGTCGATTAATGGAGTTGTTCCAAAAGAAATAGCTAATTTGACTAAGCTTTCTGATTTGTATCTCAGTGTTAATAATCTTTCTGGGGAGCTTCCTACTGAGCTTGGAAACATGTCCAATCTTCAAGGTTAGTGCAAATTGGTAAATTTTATGTGTGTTTTGTTGTTTCTTCAAATTGTTTTATGTGGTTGGTAAAAGAAAAATGCAATCTTGGCATTTTTATTTGTACTTTGTTTTTTTTAAGTGTAATTTATGGGTGGAAAAGAAAGATGCAATATTGACACTGGATCTGCAGTTTTGTGTATGTGTGTGTGTTACTAGCTGGTGATTTTGAATTTTCTTAAACAGCAGCTGATTTTTGGTAAAAGAGCTAAAGATGTGATTTTTAAGGTGAATGAGGATTGTTCAATGGCTTATTTATTGTATAATGAAATGTTGGTTATGAGGGAATAGTATGAAAGTTATTGGTCTTAAGATAGAACTGTATTGAAGTCTGATTCACATGTTCAACAGAAGAAAAAACATAAAAACATCCCTTTTGCTGCATAGATTCTGGATTCTATCAAAATTTCAAATTATTCGTTACTTTTTATGAAATAGTTGTAGTACTGAAGTTCGATTTACACTGAAGTTCTATTCTTTATGCAAATTATACTAATCTGCTTCTTTAATTGAGTGGTCCCTTTACGCATTATTTTCAAAGTATTGACTCAAAGTTGCATATTAAGGATATTAGCTTTAATCTGGCTGTTTTATGACCTTGCAGTTCTGCAACTATATATAAGCATATAACAGTACTATCATTTTAACTGCACTGATCGCATATATAGGCAGACTGCACCACAATAAAGGGTTTCTGGTACTGATAACCTCTCCTGTATTTTGAAGCAATATGTTCAGAGGCTGACTGTATATTACTGTGATTCGTTATTGAATGTTGAGAATTTACAATTAGCTAGTTGAAGATCTGTAGTGGGGAATGGTCCATTCCACAAACAAAGATGCAGTATTGCTATATCTGTATCCACTCTCTACGGAGAATAAGTTGATTGATCAAATCAATTTATCGAGAGGGTCAAGGTACAGTTTTATTTGGCTTTACTTTGGTTCTTTAAGTTTGTAAGATCTCTTCTTGATTTTTTCTAATGTGGAATTGAATATAAGCACAGTTAAATAATTTGTACAGTTTATTAGGTGAACTGAGCTGTATGAAGGTTGGGGCAGTATTTACTTTCTATAAGTTATAATATACTTGGCTTCATTCCTCATTATAAAAATTAACTAATGCTATCTGCAGGAGCATCCTGAATGGGATATACAGAATGGGTATGTGATTTTCCAGAAGGCAAAGGAATCTGCACCTTGCAAGGAGATACCATCTCTCCAGCTTATAACTCAGACACTTGGTTATGCCAGGGAGTTGGAACGGATTGTTTGAAGGTTACCCGTGCCTCGTGCCTCTTGTTTCCAGCCCTGGTGATCTGATTGATTGACAGTTTTATGCTTAAGTTGTTATATCTTTTCATTAGTAGTACCTACGCTTAGTCTTGACACATTGATTTTCAGTAATATCAATGCGAAAAAGTTCTAGGCGCCTTTTGCCTTGTATAAAACGTTGCTATTGTATCTTGTTAAAAAATAGGGGATCTGTAACAGTATTGTATCTTGTTAAAAAATAAGGGATCTGTAACATTTCTTTTAATTTGACAAGTCATGTTTGAACTAGATCTTGTTTTATCCATTACAACAGCTACTGTTAAGAGAGTGTTTTCAATAATGAAAATACTTGGACATTACTAACGAAGTACAATAGATAATCTGGTCACTTTGTCATCATTTGTCAGTGAAGTGAATAGATGTTTAGACAACTCTGTTCTTCGTAGTCGCATGTAGTCTAACAACTCTGTTTTACTAATTTAGTAAGAGATGTGATTACATGTACTTATTTTACAGGGCATTTAAATTGTATGCATGTCAAGGTGGAGCGAGGAATAATAAAAAAGAATTTCTTTGGCATTATGTTGACGTTCAGGTATAACTTGGTTTTTACATTCAATTATTTTGCTTATTTGTTTACTTGTGTTAAATAAATTTTTATGGTTTATGTGTAGTGTCCTCAGCAAGAAGGAGGTACCGAGTGTGTTTATTTTGTTATGAAGTACATGCATGATATTGTCATGCTTTATCAAAAAGATCCTAACAGTAATTGGAATGTGGTAAGAGAAAAAATATAAAATTTTCTTTTTACCCTTATCGAACTCATGATTATTTTTTGAATATGTTTTCTTTTATATTTGGAAGTGTCTCGCTTCGAAAAGCTATACGAAGAAGGAAATCAATGAGATTCGAGAGCTTTGGGCAAAATTTTTTATTGTAGAATGTCTATACTCAGGTACGACAATCACTTTTAAATGTTTTGACATTTTTTGTTAAATTCGGATGTGCCACAAGTGTTGTCAAATGTTATGACATTTTTTGTTAAATTCGGATGTGACGTAGAGGCTTAGGAAAAAAAAATGAATACGTAATTAATCAAGAGGTTGTATAGAAAATAGACCGATTTGATAATAATGACACCACCTTATTATGCTTTGTATCAGCATTAAGAGCAGGCTTCCTCATAGTTCGAGGATCGTATTGTGTCCACCCTCTTTGTGGGTTCTTGGCTGCTAGAATAGTCCACGGCTCACTTTGGTTCCTACCTTTTAAGTCATCATCGTCTTTGTGAACAGCAAACTCTGCAGCTTGTGTAGACGCCATGCTTAATTAATATAGAATATATATTAGCTTCCGAACGCTTATGAATATTCTAATCTGATCCCTGCTTGTTTTTACTTGACTCTCAAAATACGTGGATATTTTTTCATGCAACTGCTTTCCAGTTTAGGAAGTCATATATTTCAGTTTACTTTATATAATTATAGAAAACATCAAATTTGGGGAAACCTTAAAACATTGTCACCTGATCATCACTTAGCTATACATTGTTTAATTAACATTAGTCTTGTCACTCTAGGCTGGATGTTTTAATTTGATATATTGTTTAACCTCGTACGAACCATGTCGATTAAATCTTGTTTTTTTTTACTGTTATTGTATTTCAGATGACACATGCATTTATTGGACCAAGACTGCAAAGACTTTTGGATGTCTTTTTATTTATGTTCCATTTCAAGTATAGGCAGGCTCCTCTTGCAACTCAGGTTAACTACTGCCTGCCCAGACATGTATGAATTCTTCTTAGCTTCCTGAAGTTGGTGATCAAGGGAAATGGGTATAATAGCTGCCTGTTGATGACTTGTTTGTAATTAGTAAATAGCTAGCTACCTAATGATTTTGATATAATTATTTGTTTTGTAAGAGAAATCAGTAGAAAGAACTGTACTTTCTATTCCAATTGTAATGAGATTATGAGCATTAAATATTTGAAATTAATTTTTATCAAATTATACTGTGTTCTGATTTTAGCGATTTTCAGATTATTTGTTGCAATGGCTACTGATATGTGAAGCAGGTACCATTTGTAAAATAAAAAAAAATAAAAAATAAGAGAGAGGCGTCGGTTATTGACAGAGTCGACGCTAAAAACAGAGTACTTTAGGCGTCGGTCATTTGACTAAACCGTCGTTAAAAGTAAAGGCTTTAGGCATCGGTCAAATGGTATAACCGACGCTAAAGGTAAAGGTTTTAGGCGTCGGTCGTTTTAAAAAACCGACGCTAAAAATTTGGTACTGGGCATCGGCATTTTAAAGAACCGACGCTTTAAACATGCACATAGGCGTCGGTTGTCAGCCTTTTTGCGTCGGTTTTATTGCCGACACAAACTGCTTCTAGCGTCGCCATTTTAACCGACGCTATAGGTCTATACCTATAGTGTTGCCTTCATATACTACGCCCAATAACCGACGCCTAAAGCCTATTTTGACCGATGCCTAAAGCCTATTCTGTACTAGTGAACGTCATTGACATAAATATTAAGCCAATAAAATAAATGCAACAGCATGTAATCATAAGACCTAGGCATAATCTACTGGCAGGTACATGAATTCAGACTATTGCGGATAAACTTTTGCCAGATGTATTCTAATAAATTGAATCTAAATAGCTTCTTCCCTAACCTGAAATTTGTACATGCATGTCTACAGTCTTATATTTAAACTCTCCTCACTAACCTTATACTTTTGTAGCTAAAAAATTAGTGAAACGCCAGTTTGTTATTGCTCATCAACCACAACGACAATAAAAGAACAAAGAAGCAAATCAACTGGATTCACTGAAGCCGCCACAAGGAGAGGTACTCATAAGTCGCCACAATTGAATAACCTGCAACAAGTTAATTATGCAGCTATGGGTTATAAATTTTATAGTTGAAATTGGATTTTCAGAATCTACCACATGACATGGGAGAAAATGACCCAGAGGTTAGATATGTTCCTTAAAAATATATTTAATGTCCACACTATTGAAAGTTAACCATCTATATGATCCACCACCTCCTGATAAGTTTTGATCTTCCCGAGTAAGCATAACACACTATTATAAGAGCTACTGAAAGTTTGCCGAATTTAAAACACTCTCCGCTGATCTTTTATATTAAGATTAATTATTGCTAATGATTAGTCCAAATTGTACTTCAAAATTATGGTTCAAAATTAGAAACATCATAGACTATTTAGAATATCATAGGTGGTTGTTCAATAAAAGACTACATCTACACAACCTTGGCAAGAACGGCGCTCTGCAGAGTCATGATCGCGCACTCAACGAAAGAGCTTCTCCATGGACTTCTCTCTTTACCCCTTTGCATATGTTCGTGAAGGGAAGCTCGAAGAGCTTACGGGAGAGAAATTAGTTCTAGAACACAGCCTATTGTTGCTTATCATCTACTAGTTTTTGAAGTTCATCAAATTACTGTAATATTAATAATCCGCCACCCCTAAGTTGCTAGTTATTACTCTAACTATTGTTAATCTACCTTTAATGAGGAAGTAAAGATAATTTAGCAAACAAAATCGATATCAAAATCTGGAAAAGAATAAATGATAATTTCTATGTTGTTGATAATTTTTATGTGTTGTCATGAAGGATGTCAACCTACCCCTCCACCACCTCTAATATAGTATGAAGACAAAGAGCTATCAGAGTCAAGAAGAATAATGATTTTTTTTTTGCTCTCAATTTACCTGCACTATCAGCAAGAATAAGAAGTTCCGTACAAAGAAATAAAGGAAAGGAAAAGAGGCAGGACGTAAATGAGGAATATGATCCAGGACAGGAATATGATAGCTAGATTATTTTTTTTGATTAGTAGGAATTGTAACTAGAATCAAATTATTTGGTATATAATCCAATGTATTTTGTAGGGAACCAAGAAGGCAAATAAGAGAAAGTTGTGGGACGTGGACCAACAACACATTCCCGAGCCAATGGTACAACCAAGCCTAGAACTGAGGACGCAAGCAACAAGGAATGGACATGTCGATCTGTACAACCTACAATATTTGCAAATCTTCTAATTTTGTTACCGAAGTCAGATGAAGGCAATGGTTCAAATGGCTGCTTTATTTGCTATGCGGAAAAGTCGATAAGAGAAAGTTGAAAAGGAAAAAGCTGAAAAAGGAAAAGTTGAAAAAGAAAAGGCCGAAAAGGAAAAAGCTACTGCAGTTACAAGTAAGAAGGTTGTCACGGAAACTATCTTGCCTGATATTGAAAAAGCTAAAAAAGAAAAATCGAAAAGGAAAAGCTGATGCATTCACTTATAATGTTTTGTTGTATGTAATTGTAATTTTTTCTGAGTTGGGTTGTAGAAATGAAATTAGTTGAGGATAATTTCAGAAAATGTGAACTACGTATGAGTTGTCTCATATATTTGTTCTCATTGATTTTTGCAAGGTCCTGTATGTTATTCTTGATGAATTGGAAAAATGAGTGATCGAGTCAATTCATGCAACTTGGAAGGGATATAAGAGTCGAACAAAGGCAGCGCATTATATAACCTTTGAACATGATGAAATTAGGCTAGAAAATAGGCCAGGCGAAATTCCCGTTAAGAGTTCAAAATGCTCTTGGAATATTGGAATGATGAGACTGTTCAGGTATATTAACTAATTAACCACTGAAAATTGTCCTCAGAAATATAATGAAAGACACTTTTTTTCCACTTTTTTTTTAGGAAAAAGCCCAGAGAAATTCAGTAATGCATGGTAAATCATATACTAACACTCACACTCATGGTCCAAAAATACAGCTTCGGAACAAGATGGTATGTGATTTATTAATTTAATTTTTTGCTCATTATTTTTCAAACTTGCAACTATTCTTAATTTGCTTTTCTTCCTCTTGTGTATATGTGTTACGTGTGTAACAAAAATCAATGTAAATAATAAAAAAAACGGAACCCTCAACTGAGTACTTAACTATTTGTAGGGAAATACAGAAAGTCCACTAATATGACTAGATGATGCTCAATGTGAAAAAAGATGAACCTGGACAAGTTAAATTTTTTCTTTCTTGCACATTTTTAATATTTTTAGACCAACCGTCCAACAATAGTACTCCATAGTACTCCTCCGTTTCTCATTCATGTCGGTCATGACGTTTAACTTGTACAACTAGCTGCGAAATGAGTAAAGGCGGCTCAATTTTCATTTCATACAAAATTGAAGTTTCTCCAAAAATCAATATTTATCATTTATCTTAGCTACCTATCTTGTTAGATATTTAATTATTGATGTTATCAATTTAATGTAATATCCATGCTCATTGTGTTTGTTTAATCTTTTTTGCTCTAAAAAGAAGAAATAAGATGAGTTTGATGTTTTGCAGAGGTATTTGTTGAAACCTGGGAAAGAGTTGACGGACGGGAGTACAAGACCAATCCTGAAATAATGAAAAGAAAATTGTAAGTATTTTTTTCATAATTACTTAAATGTAATTGATGGCTAATTGATTTTTTCCTATTTCATTTTAATCTCATTTGTTCATGTGACTTTATTTTGTAGAAAAATATAAACTAAAAGCTTTGTACCGGAGATGCTTCTAATGAACTGCTCTTGGATAGAAAACTGTCTAGTTCTAATCCTCGAATAGACACTTATGTGAAGGAGCTGACAACAAAGATAAGGCAAGGCCTTGCTGTTGAAGTCTAGCAGAAAGTAAAGCAAATCCAGGTAGAAGTTGATGAGCAGGTGAAAAAGAAGGTGCACTAGAATTTGGCATCGGTTCTTATATAAAAAACTTGGAGTGACAATGACGATGGTACACCAATAACAGTATGTTGTAGCTTCTAGTATAACTGTGATGTTTGTGTTTTAAGTTTATAACTATTTGATGGTCGTGGACTAGTTGGTTAATTAAGTGTATTACAGTCACTATAGACTATATACATATGATGTTTGGGAGTTGGTTTAATTAAGTAGTTGGTAAATGATGATGTTTGGGAGTTGGTGTATTGATGTAATTTTTGAAATGGTTTATTGGATTGAACATGTTATTTCTGTATATTATATATATATATATATATTTATGCAATAGCTATTTAAATTCTTTCGGTAATTAAAATGTTGCATAGCTAGATTAATATGTTGTACGAAACTGTACCTTGGCAACAAAAATGGATCCCACAATGAACCTGTAGTGGGACCCAAAGTGGAACCCATAGTAGGACCCAATGTAGGACCCACGGGCACCAATAATGATAATGAGCCCCCTATAGGTCCACTATTTTAAAAAATTAAGACATATATGTTGATTTAGGTCAATTTTTTGTTCCTATAACATTCTATTGCAACATAAAATGGTATCATCGAAAAATGTTACCTTTCCTATGACAACATAGAAAAAATAAACACAAAGGATATTGATGGGATTTTAGTAGCTTGTTTATGGTGTAGATCACTGAAAATTAACTCCTATCTTACACTATTACAAATTTGAGCTTGGAAGATGGTACTTCAATAACGTTTTTATTATACATTATGTAAGTAGAACACTTCAATAGCGTTTTTTATAATAAACGTTATGCAGGTAACTATAGAAAAATAAGAAAAATTAAAATAATAAAAGAAAATGCTACGATAACGTTTTTTAGTCCAAACGTTATGGAAGTATATGTTGGGGTTTAGTCTAAACTTGTTTTATTATTGTTATTTGTTTTATTAAGTCGTTTATTTCTTTGTATTTCTGAGGTGTCAGTGAGAGACTTGGTCTTCAGAGGTGCAAGAGAGTTTTTAGGAGTTCAGAGAATAAGTCGTATGACTTGGAGTAGTGATAGGTGTTGCAGTTGTTAGTTTCCTACTTTCTAGCCACTTTCTTGTTTTGGCTTAGTATTTAGTTTGTAATTCTCAGCATTAATGAAATAACGAACTTAGAGTGCATTCTTTGTTTTCTCAGTTTTACACACAAACACTAGTATATTGTATTGTAGGTGATCAGATTTCCAACATTGTGGTATCAGAGCCACGGAATCTGGTGGATGCCCAAGTACATGCCAAGGATGTCGACGTCAGAAACCGGGAAAATCAAGGATGGTGCGATAAGTTTGAGCTACCCCATGCTGACAAGGGAGAATTATACAGCATGGGCTTTGAAGATGAGGGCTTATATGGAGGCCCATGGCGTTTGGGAAGCCATTGAACCCGAGGATCCAAAAACGGTGTTGGAGAAAAGAACGGACAAGATTGCTTTGGCAGCCATCTATCAGTGTGTGCCTGAAGACATTCTGTTGTCTATTGCGGACAAGAAAATGGCAAAGCAAGCTTGGGATTCTGTGAAGGTGACGTGTCAGGGTGCGGAACGTATGAGGATAGCAAAGGTGCAGACGCTAAAGAACGAGTTTGAGTCGCTCACTATGAAGGACTCAGATTCGTTGGATGACTTTCACTTGAAGCTGAAGGGAATTGTGACAAATATACGAGTTTTGGGTGAAGAAATCAGTGACTCATATGTCGTGAAGAAGATTTTACGTGCTGTGCCTCCCAAATTTCTGCAGATCGCGTCTACTATTGAGCAGTTTGGAGACCTGAAGGTAATGACTATCGAGGAAACCGTTGGATCATTGAAGGCCCATGAAGAGAGAATTCGAGGGCACAGTGATAGTAGTGGAGGTCAGTTGCTCCTTACGGAGGAGGAGTGGGCCAAATGAGAAAAGGCTGAGGGAAAGCTTTTACTCACGCGAGAAGAGTGGCTTAAACGGACCAACAAGGGTGGGACAGAGGTGTCTCAAGGTCAGAGAAATCGTGGAAAAGACAAAACTCGATTTGTTCGTGACAAAAGCAAAGTCAGATGCTTTAATTGTCTTGGTTACGGACATTTCGCTGCGGAGTGTCAAAAGGAAAAGCGTAAAGAGGAGCGCAAGGAGGAAGTGAATATATCACAGATCCCTGATGATGAGCCTGCATTGTTGGTGGCTGAAGTCAAGGGAAAAATAGAGGATAACATGCTAATCAACGAGGAGAAGATGGTGCCCAAACTTGATGGAACTAAAGAAATAGAATCGAATCTTTGGTACCTTGATAACGGGGCTAGTAACCATATGACTGGCCAGCATTCAAAATTTGATGTGTTGGATGAGAACGTGACGGGGAAGGTGAAATTTGGTGATGGCTCCATGGTACAAATTAAGGGCAGGGGTTCGATAATTTTGAAATGCAAGAATGGAGAAGAGAGAGTTCTAAAAGAGGTGTATTATATACCTTCGTTGTGCAGCAATATTATTAGCTTGGGGCAACTATCGGAGGATGGTAATAAAGTTATTATGAATGGGGATCATCTGTGGGTACGTGACAACAAGGGAGAGTTGATCATGAAGGTGAAGAAGTCGTTCAATCGGCAGTACAAAATTATTCTGGAGAACAGCGAGTCAAAGTGCTTGGTGTCGAGTTGTGATAAGGAGAGTTGGCTTTGGCATACCAGATTTGGTCACGTAAATTTCAAGGCCATCAAGTTGATGTCTTCGACTCAGATGGTGCACGGTATGCCAAGTGTGAATGTGCCAGGTGAAATTTGCAGGGGCTGTTTGCAATCGAAAAAAACCAGGAGACCATTCCCCTCACAGTCGAGTTTTAGTGCGAAGAAACCATTGGAGTTGGTTCACGGAGATCTCTGCGGTCCAATCACGCCAAGTACAACTGCTGGTAACAAGTACATATTTCTTTTAGTTGATGATTTTAGTCGAGTAATGTGGGCATACTTGTTAAAAAACAAATTTGAGGTGTTTGAGGCTTTTAAGAGTTTTCGAGCTTTGGTAGAGACACAAGATAAGAGAATCAAGACCTTCAGGACTGACCGGGGAGGGGAGTTTACTTCCAAGGAATTCATGGCTTATTGTGAGGAGGCTGGCATAGTAAGACATCTAACGGCACCGTACACGCCGCAACAAAATGGTGTCGTGGAACGACGGAATAGGACAATGGTGGAGATGGCAAGAAGTTTTTTGAAGGAGATGAAAATGCCATGTACTTTTTGGGGAGAGGCAATACGCCATTCAATTTATATTTTGAATAGGCTGCCCACACGAGCTGTAACCGGGGTTACGCCATATGAGGCATGGTCAGAACTAAAACCATACGTTGGGCATATAAGAGTGTTCGGATGCACTGCACATATGAAAGTACCAGGTGTGAAGGTTTCGAAGTTGGATGATAGGAGCATTCCTGTAGTTAATTTGGGAAAGAAACCTGGTAGCAAAGCTTATAGACTATATGATCCGGAAACTGGTAGAATCTTTGTAAGTCGTGATGTGATTTTCGAGGAGGACAAACCATGGAATTGAGAACAAGGAAAGGAGAACACAGAATCTCAGCCGGGTGGATTTACAGTTGCAGGCATAAGGGAGGAGTCACCAGGTGGTTTTCAAAATGAAGATGATGTCGTTACTTCACAGGGATCGTCCTCAGGTGATTTTCAAAATGAAGATGATGTCGTTACGCCACAAGGATCGAGTGCTAGCAGCGATTCTGAGAGTACTGAGGTTAACCCACAGTCTACTGAGCCTAGTTCAGAATCTGATGTCGATGGGGATGCTAAAAAGTATAGACCACTTCGGGATATCTATGCTGAGACAGAACAAATCGAACTGGAGGTTGTTTTTAATGGGGGTTGACGAACCAGCAAACTACAGTCAGGCAGCGAAAGACATGAATTGGAGGAAAGCAATGAAACAAGAAATTGAATCAGTTGAGAAAAATAACACTTGGAGGTTAACGGAACTACCACCTGGAAGAAAACCAATCAATCTGAAGTGGGTCTACAAGTTAAAGAAAAATGCAGAAGGTGAGATTGTAAAATACAAGGCAAGGATTGTTGCTAAGGGGTATGTTCAAAAACCAGGCATAGATTTTGATGAGATTTTCGCGCCGGTCACGAGAATCGAAACAGTACGTTTGTTGTTAGCGTTGGCTGCCAAGAACAGTTGGGAAGTACATCACATGGACGTGAAAACGGCGTTTTTGAATGGGGAGGTTCAAGAAGAAATTTATGTGACTCGGCCTGATGGGTTCGCGAAAAAAGGGCAAGAACACATGGTTTACAGGTTAATTAAAGCACTTTATGGGCTTAGACAAGCGCCACGTGCTTGGTATTCGAAATTAAACAAGTGTCTTGAAGATATTGGTTTCGAGAGATGCCCATATGAGCACGCTGTTTACACGAAGAAGATGGGTAGTGATGTTTTAATTATCGCTATCTACGTAGATGACATCTTGGTGACTGGATCGAGTATTGCAGCCATAAGTGACTTCAAGGATCAGATGAACAATCGATTTGATATGAGCGATTTGGGAAGACTGCCTTACTATCTTGGGATAAAAGTGAAACAGAATGAAGGATGCATAGAATTGAGGCAAACGTGGTATGCCAAAAAGATTCTCGAAAAAGCAGGCATGTTGGATTGCAATTCCACCAAGTATCCAATGGACCCAAAGGAGTGTATTAGCAGTGACTTGGGGGGTGTAGCAGTCGACACAACTCAGTTTAAAAGCTTGATGGGAGGTCTTCGATATCTTGTGCATACAAGGCCGGATATAGCTTTTTCTGTTGGCATAATTAGTAGGTTCATGGAGAGACCTACTGTGATGCATCAAAACGCAGCCAAGAGGGTTTTAAGGTATGTGAAAGGCACTCTAACATATGGGCTGATTTATTCGAAGGACAGCAGAAATAATGTGCTCACTGGATGTTCCGATAGCGATTTGGTGGGTCATATTGAAGATAGGAAAAGTACTGGAGCTATGGCATTCTATCTGAATGAGAGTTTAGTAACATGGGTTTCGCAAAAACAAAGGTGCGTGGCTCTTTCTTCGTGTGAAGCTGAATTCATGGCAGCAACCGCTGCAGCGTGTCAAGCGATTTGGCTTCGAAAGCTATTGACAAAGATCACAGGAGAACAAACTGGTCCAGTTGTCTTGTATATCGATAACAAGTCTGCAATTGACTTGGCAAAAAATCCAGTGTTTCACGGTCGTAGCAAGCACATAGACATTCGATATCACTTCATTCGTGAATGTGTTGAGAAGGGCGAGATAATTGTGAAACATATAAGCACGGATATGCAGCGAGCAGATATTCTCACGAAGGCTCTCACGACTGTTAAGTTTGAGAAGATGCGTCAACTGTTGGGAGTGAAGGACGTAGGCAAACAAGTCTAGACTAAGGGAGAGATTGTTGGGGTTTAGTCTAAACTTGTTTTATTATTGTTATTTGTTTTATTAAGTCGTTTATTTCTTTGTATTTCTGAGGTGTCAGTGAGAGACTTGGTCTTCAGAGGTGCAAGAGAGTTTTTAGTCAGTGAGAGACTTGTTTTATTATCGTATGACTTGGAGTAGTGATAGGTGTTGCAGTTGTTAGTTTCCTACTTTCTAGCCACTTTCTTGTTTTGGCTTAGTATTTAGTTTGTAATTCTCAGCATTAATGAAATAACGAACTTAGAGTGCATTCTTTGTTTTCTCAGTTTTACACACAAACACTAGTATATTGTATTGTAGGTGATCAGATTTCCAACAGTATATACTACTATAGCTTTTATTTAAACGCTATGTAAGATAATGTATTTTAAGTAATTTTGTTGAACTATTGATAATGCCAGAATATACAAAGCAGGATTGCTAAATTAACTTAGTTCTAATATGCAATTAGGAGATAATTAATTATGCATTCCAATAAATAGTCTGTATAATTAATTTTTATTATAAAATTTAAATTTGATAAGTTTTTAGATAAATCTTTGACCAATTCTTAGTTGTTAGTCTACACATCAATCAATCCATCAAGTTCGATTTCTAATTTTACTTTCATATACTTTCTCTATGTACTATTATAAACTACAACAATTATATGGTAACATTGTTGACTTTTTGTATGCAATATTTTTATTAAATTAAAAATATGATCTATAAAACTATTAATTACTCTTGGTCTAGGGCGCCTAATTGCCTATTTAAAAAAAAAATCTCATATTACCTTACAATAAGTAAAAGTTTTAAATGTAATAACAGTGTTCCTCACCTGTTTTTGTAGTGATGACCGAATTGCAATCGGGAGCAAGTGATGCAAAATCATGTGGCAATCATGAAAATTCATTCCAGTAAGTCGAAGAGTCTCCAATGAAACTAGACTCCTAATATTAGAACAAAAACCATCAGGCAACTTCATGTCAAGAAAGGATGAGCAAACAACTTTTTTTCAGAGTGAGTTAAATTCCACGATGCCAATGGTAACTTTTCTTTTTTCCCAGGTGTTTTTGGCCTTAGCTCTGTTCTTATTCCCATATCAACCATGTCAAGACGAACCGATTCCTTGTCTTTACTAAAGCCTTGATCTTCGTAAATTCTTCACAGCAAGGATAAAGGGGTTCATGTTCGGACTGGACATGATTAAATAAATCCGAGGAATCCAGGGAAACCTCATCGTAATCATCATCACTCTCTATTTTCCTTGGCATTTGATCCACAGTTTGTGAAATGTCTGTCTCATTATCGACATATTGACTTTCTTCTATGTTTCCCTCTCCGTGCCAAATCCATATTTTGTAGGTCTGATCGATACCATTTTGGAAAAGATGGTTCCTCACTATGCGAGCTTTCCACGATTTACTATGTGCACATTTTAAACAGGGATAGCTGATTTTGTTTGCATCACATCCGTTTTATAATGCAAACCACAACAGTTCTTCAACTCCATCTTGGAACTCTTTAGTTCTTCTGTCAGCTATTAACCAAGACCTGTCCATCTTTTAGAATTACATTCAATCAGTACATACTGGCTAATACAAGCATAAGCACAAGCTAATACAAACACAAGTGTGGAGAGACTTTTTAGTACTCTAAGTATGGACAAAATATACTTTATAAAAATCAAAGAAATCTAAATTACATATTACAAGCTCTCTCTCTGTTGTTTTGTTTGGGTTTGATTTTCTATTTGTATTTGTTTAGGTTGATCTATTTGGGTTGATTTATTTGGGTAATTTGTTTTGCATGTTGTGTTTGGGTTTGTATGTTGAGCATGCAAATATAATATTGTCTTTGTGTTTGGGTTTGGATAATTTGGGTTGATTTATTGTGTTTCTTTGGTTGTGTTTGTGGATGGGTATCTCTGCTTTAGTTATATCTTTTTGGATATACTGGTTTACTTGTTTTATTCATGACAAAACGTTTGCTTTTACTTGTTTGTTTACTTATTTCGTATACGTTTACTTATTTGGTTACCATAAATTTCTATTATGTCCATACTTGTTTGTTTAGCTATGGCCCTAATTTAATCTCTATGTTGTGTAGATTAGTTATGGCCCCTTCGAAGAAATCAAAGAAGGCCAATTCTGCTCCAAATAAAACCGCTTCGAACTTGTTGAAGGCTTTAAAAAGGAACAATTCAATTGAGAAAGTGCCAATGGAGAAGAAGGCCAACTCTTGACCTCTAGATTCTTCACCTGAATCTGTCAAGAAAAAGCCTATATCTAAGATCCTGGAAAAGAAAATAAGCAAGAAGAGGAAACGAGCCGATAAACCAGTGCCTTGCAAACATAAAGGGCTTAAACTTTTATAGCGCGGAGCTGTTACAATGCATAGGATTGTCAGGCGTAAGATGTTTGGTATCAAGCACCCTGTGTTTTTCAATGCAAAGGGCGAGTTAGTCGTATGGTACTGCTGCTTCGGAGATGAAGTCTTATATTGGGGTTCTTGCTAGAACTAAAACCCCGATATGTTATCCTAGATGGAAACATGTTCCAATAGAAAGAAAAATAAAATATAGGATTGTGTGCAGGTAAAATAAATTCCACCTCAACAAAGTAGCTAACATTTTTTTATTCAAGTACTTAATATAATAGACATGCTATGTAGATGGCGTTAGAGGTACCGCCAACAGCAAAAAAGATGGTATGGAAGTCTGCGTGCCAGAAGTGGAAGGAGTTCAAATGTCAATTAACAATCGACTATATACTTTCATATAGGGAGCAGCGTGAGTTACTCGAATTTCCACCAGCTGATTACTCATTTATCGAGAAGGCACACTAGGATATGTTTGTTGCTAGCCGTCTAACTGATGACTTTTCGGTGGGTTCTCACTTATTATCACATAGCATAATTATATTAGTTCTTCCATGTATGTTGCTTACGTTTTGATGTTTTTCACGAAGGCGATCCACGATAAACAGAAAAAAGGACCTTGAATGAATATCCTCATCGCATTTCTCGCAAAGGATATGCAAACCTCGAACAGGAAATGGTTAGTGAAATAATGAAACGTATTATTTTTTATTTTTCTATGACATTTGCATGCATGATTATGGTCTAGTTTTATTTTTCTCAAATGTTTATATACATGCAGACTGAAGGTGATACTGAGGTGGAGGTCGATCGCTCTAGTACTTGGCTTCGTGCACGTCAAGATGCAGATGGGAATTATATTTCAAAGTCAGGTACTAGAGTGATCGACCAGGTACTAGAGTGATCGACCAGCAATCTGTGCAACTTCCTCCGAAATATAATTCCCATCTGCATCTTGACGTGCACGAAGCCAGGTACTAGAGCGATCGACCTCCACCTCAGTATCACCTTCAGTCTGCATGTATATAAACATGTGAGAAAAATAAAACTAGACCATAATCATGCATGCAACTGTCGTAGAAAAATAAAAAATAATACATTTCATTATTTCACTAACCATTTCCTATTCGAGGTTTGCATATCCTTTGCGAGAAATGCGATGAGGATATTCATTCAAGGCCCTTTTTTTCTGTTTATCGTGGATTGCCTTCGTGAAAAACATCAAAACGTAAGCAATATACATAGAAGAACTAATATTTATGCTATGTGATAATAAGTGAAAACCCACCGAAAAGTCATCAGTTAGACGGCTAGCAACAAACATATCCCAGTGTGCCTTTTCTATAAATGAGTAATCAGCTGGTGGAAATTTGAGCAACTCACGCTGCTCCCTATATGGAAGTATGTAGTCGATTGTTAATTGACAATTGAACTCCCTCCACTTCTGGCACGCAGACTTCCATACCATCTTTTTTGTTGTTGGCGGTACCTCAAACGCCATCTACATAGCATGTTTATTATATTAAGTACTTGAATAAAAAAATGTTAGCTACTTTGTTGAGGTGGAATTTATTTTACCTGCACACAATCCCATATCTTATTTTTTCTTTCTATTGGAACATGTTTCCATCTAGGATAACATATCGGGGTTTTAGTTCTAGCAAGAACCCCAATATAAGACTGCATCTCCGAAGCAGCAGTACCATACGGCTAGCTCGCCCTTTGCATTGACAAAAACAGGGTGCTTGATACCCAACATCTTACGCCTGACAATCCTATGCATTGTAACAGCTCCGCGCTGTAAAAGTTTAAGCCCTTCTTGTTTGCAAGGCACTGGTTTATCGGCTCGTTTCCTCTTCTTGCTTATTTTCTTTTCCAGGATCTTAGATATAGGCTTTTTCTTGACAGATTCAGGTGAAGAATCTAGAGGGCAAGAGTTGGCCTTCTTCTCCATTGGCACTTTCTCAATTGAATTGTTCCTTTTTAAAGCCTTCAACAAGTTCGAAGCGGTTTTATTTGGAGCAGAATTGGCCTTCTTTGATTTCTTCAAAGGGGCCATAACTAATCTACACAACATAGAGATTAAATTAGGGCCATAGCTAAACAAACAAGTATGGACATAATAGAAATTTATGGTAAACAAACAAGTACACGTATACGAAATAAGTAAACAAACAAGTAAAAGCAAACGTTTTGTCATGAATAAAACAAGTAAACCAGTATATCCAAAAAGATATAACTAAAGCAGAGATACCCATCCACAAACACAACCAAAGAAACACAATAAATCAACCCAAGTTACCCAAACCCAAACACAAAGACAATATTATGTTTGCATGCTCAACATATAAACCCAAACACAACATGCAAAACAAATTACCCAAATAAATCAACCCTAGATGAATCAACCCAAATAGATCAACCTAAACAAATACAAATAGAAAATCAAACCCAAACAAAACAACAGAGAGAGAGCTTGTAATATGTAATTTAGATTTCTTTGATTTTTATAAAGTATATTTTGTCCATACTTAGAGTACTAAAGAGTCTCTCCACACTTGTGTTTGTATTAGCTTGTGCTTATTCTTGTATTAGCTAGTATGTACTGATTGAATGTAATTCTAAAAGATGGACAGGTCTTGATTAATAGCTGACAGAAGAACTAAAGAGTTCCAAGATGGAGTTGAAGAACTGTTGTGGTTTGCATTGTAAAACGGATGCGATGCAAACAAAATCAGCTATCCCTGTTTAAAATGTGGTACATAGTAAATCGTGGAAAGCTCGCATAGTGAGGAACCATCTTTTCCAAAATGGTATCGATCAGACCTACAAAATATGGATTTGGCACGGAGAGGGAAACATAGAAGAAAGTCAATCTGCCGATAATGAGACAGACAGTTCACAAACTGTGGATCAAATGCCAAGTGGATCAAATGCCAAGGAAAATAGAGAGTGATGATGATTACGATGAGGTTTCCCTGGATTCCTCGGATTTAATTATTTAATCAAGTCCAGTCCGAACATGAACCCCTTTATCCAGGCTGTAAAGAATTTACGAAGATCAAGGCTTTAGTAAAGCTGTATAACCTAAAAGCCAAACATCAAATATCTGATGTTTGCTTCTCTGAAATGCTTCTCTTGGTTGGATCTATGCTTCCATCAGGGAACACTTTTCCTGCATCATTCAGTGAAGCTAAGAAAAGCTTGTGTGCTTTAGGAATGGAGTATGAAAAAATACACGTGTGTCCGTCTTGACATGACTTGACACGTGGGACCATGCTTAATATACCAACGAAGACAAAAGACAAGGAATCGGTCCATCTTGACATGGCTGATATGGGAATAAGAACAGAGCTAAGTCCAAAAACACCTGGGAAAAAAGAAAAGTTACCATTGGCATCGTGGAATTTAACTCACTCTGAAAAAAAAGTTGTTTGCTCATCCTTTCTTGGCATGAAGTTGCCTGATGGTTTTTGTTCTAATATTAGGAGTCTAGTTTCAATGGAGACTCTTCAACTTACTGGAATGAAATCTCATGATTGCCACATGATTTTGCATCACTTGCTCCCGATTGCAATTCGGTCATCACTGCACAAACAGGTGAGGAACACTGTTATTAGAATTTGTCACTTCTTCAAAGCAATTTGTAGTAAAGTTATTGAGGTTGATAAGTTGGAGAAAATGCAATCGCAATTTGTGGAAACTTTGTGCCAGCTTGAAAAATACTTCCCCTCTTCCTTGGTTGATTTAATGTTTCATATCTCGGTTCATCTTGTAATGGAAGTTGAGCTTTTTGGACCTATTTTCCTTAGGTGGATGTATCCTTTTGAGAGATATATGAAGACATTTAAGGGATATATAAGGAATCGAGCTCGTGCAGAAGGTTGTATAGATGAGGCCTATATTGCAGAAGAGGCAGTTTAATGTTTGGTGGAGCATGAAGAAACGACTATTGGGGTACCAAAAAATGGTAGGCATACCAAGGATGGAATTTCTAGGCCATTATCCGGTGCAACCATGATAACCCCGAGCACCATTGATTTGCATGTAGCACATTTATGTGTTCTACAAAATACTACCGCTGTTAGCCCATATTTTGAGTAAGTCATTATATTATTTTCATCATGTCTACCATTTTCCCCTCTCTGTTTACCTACCTGAAAAATTGCATATTATATGTCATTGTCTTATTATTTATTTATTCTCTTTTCAATGAATGCAGTGAACACATGGCATTCTTTATGACCAGATTTCCAGAATACGAAAAGGATGAAATATGGCTAAAGAACAAGCAAAATGAGACTTTCCAAAATGGTTCAAAGAAAAGGTATTTTCTGAATTTCATAATAGCTTTGTGCATTTTTAAAAACTGCCATGTCCTGTGAATCATTTACAACTTGTATATATATATATATATTTGAAGATCGCTTCAGATTTGGCTGATGAAAAAGAGGTTCCGCAAGAGATCAGGTGGATTGCAGACGAGCACAACAAGGATGTTCCTACTTTCAACGACTATAGAATGGATGGGGTTACATTTAGTACGAAGGATCGTGATGATATGCGCCAAGTTCAATGTAGTGGTGTGTGTGGAAGCTGACACAATGATTGTTCAGGGTGTAAGGATAAAAATATTGAGCACACTTTACATACATATTACGGAGTTATAACAAGTATGTGGGAGTTGGACTATAATCAATTTAGGGTCTCTATTTTTCGTTGTAATTGGGTAGATATTAACAAAGGGATTAAGATTGATGACTTGGGATACACATTAGTAAATTTGAATAAGTTAGGTTTTTCGAATGATCCGTTTGTGTTGGCAAAACATGTCAAACAAGTTTGTTACATCGATGATCCTCTTGAAAAATTATGGTCCGTGGTGTTGAAATTACCCGAGAAAAAGTACTATGATGACGATGATGAAAATGAGGGATCCGTAGAAGTTGAACTTGAGAATGATTGTTTTGTGCCCAATATACCAGATGTTGATTTAGTTGAGGACGACGAGGGTAGTTATATGCGAGACGTAGATGAACTAATTCAACTTTCGTGATGTAATTTAATCTCTATACTTTTGTGATAACTTTACTTTGGTTTGGTGATCCTATATTTCTTCATTTCTGTTAATTTTCTGGTTGTTTGGTTTGCCCTCAATTGGCCTTAGTGTTCTATTGGTTTGTATGCCACATTAATTTGTATGGCAGGTTTGCTTACTTACTGTCAATTTTTTTCCCATATACCACACTTCAGACAACAGTTTTTAACAAAAACATTGATGTCTCCAAGTTTTACATACAACACAAATACAAAAATGTTGTCTCAGTTACACAACTCTACAAGAAAAATTGTTGTATGTTTAGATTCACTAGACAACGGTTTATAAACTGTTGTATGATTCCTCTTGGACAACTTTATCCATAAACTGTTGTCTAATTTGCACACCATAGAAAAAAGCCTTATGTGTTTGGATTTACTAGAGGATAGTTTTTAAACTGTTGTGATATAGGTAATTGCTGATTTCTTGTAGTGTGAAGATCTAAAATGAATGCAACATAATAAATATTATAAATCATAGTTTAAACAGATACTCCCTCCGTCCCACCCAATTCAACACTTTTTTTATTACTTTCTGGCACGCATTTTAAGGTGAATTTTAAGGATAGTTCCATAACTTATTTTTGAAATTTTTTTTGTATAAAAATAGGATTGTTCTATTTTTATACAAAAAAAGAAAATTTCAAAAATAAGTTATGCAACTATCCTTAAAATTTACCTTAAAATGCGTGCCGAACATCCTATTTTGAAATGTTAAAAAATGGTCGGGACTGAGGGGGTACTAAGCAAACTAATTTATATGTATTAAAGATGCATATAAAAATATGTAGATATAAAATTTATTTGTTAAAAAATTTGAAAACGCTAAAAAAAACTAAGAAATTTAAAATAATTGTAATGAAACTTATTAAGAATCATACCATGATGCATAAATTTTTCTTTGTCAATAGCTCAACTTTCTGCAGGACAGTTTAATAATAGTTAAAACCATTGTAATAGATTAATATGTAGTACTATAGTTCTATAATAGAATTCGAACGAACCTGTAGGTGACTCTTTATATGCTCACGAGTCAGCCTCTTCACTTTCATTTTTTTAAGGATCTTTTTCGGTGTGGCATCTGTAATTTAATATAATTGATCGAAATATGATACACTGAATATAATTTAGGAGCTTGCGAATTAGTGATATTGAAAGATTCTTGTGTGATGGGTGCAAATCAAATAAAAAGAATAATATTGCAAAAAGATTTTTTTAGAAATGTTTCGATGATATCCCAATAGATAATAACTATAATTTTATTAAAATAATGAATATTAAAGTAAAATAGTACTACGACAATTGAAACATTCAAACCTTTCTTAAAAATTGACATTTATTTAGGATTGGACATTTACTTTAGATTCCAATCTCGTTTTACCGTTACTTTAATGTTACTTGAGTATAATAGTTTTAAATAAATTCTTTTCATTTGTTTATTTTCAATTTACGATCAAGAAATTTGAGTATAAAAGAACGAAAATAATTGTAGGAAAAGTTGTATTCAAATAACAATAAATCAATACTTGAACCATTTCAAAAAATCAATAATAATTTTAGATTTCAATTCCATTTACCGTTCTTTTATCATTATTTGAGTTCGAATTTTTTACATTATCTCATCTGGTTCTCTTCTTCCCAATTTACCTTTAAGAAAATTGGATATAAACGAACGAAAAGAGGTTGTACAAAATAGTTCATGTGCTCGAATAACGATAAATCGAAATTAAATTCTTACTTTTTTGGACTTTTATATATGCCATAAAATACAAAGAGATATCGAATAAACACAAAAACAATCAGTATACACTATATACATGTAACTTTTGTTAAAAAATAGTAGTATTGCTAGTTTCCATGATTGATACACCATACACAGATAGCATATATTTATTATATTACTGTCTAACAAATTTCCTTTCTAATTAGATAGTTTTTGCAATATGACAGCTAGATACAGTGCCAAACAAATAAATTATAATATTTAAAGAAAGGAAAAAGTGTAAAAGAAATCATTTAGCTAAGGCTGGATTCAAAAGCTTTAATAGATCTAACTATTACTGTGATTCCTATCAAGAGAAACAGCTAGTAGTTAAATGCATAAAAGTACTCTACGAACAAGATATATGCATGTGTGTTTTAGCAAAAAGATTAAAATAAAAAAAAATCGTGTGCATGAGACAAATTTAAAAGACTTACTAAAACTCCCGCCGAGCTCAGAGACTGCTCGAACAAATCGAGCGTGTAGCCAAACAACGGATGCTCTAATTTGACAACTTGAACATCCTCCTCTACTCCCTGCCGCTCAATCTGTAGCGGCTGTGCTGCTGGCCAAACCATGGGCTCTCCTAACCCTTGATTCAAATGTTGTGGGTGCTGCACTGCATAGTTGTTTTGAATGGAATAGCTAGGATTCATCGAAAGGTGGTCAGTGAATCCTTCAGACACATTTTGGGTAAACCCCAAATGGTTTAGATAAGCTTCAGGGTGATGGTAAGAATTTTGAGATGGGATTGATGCCGAAATCATCATAGGAGAAGACATTTTCTTTTATTTGTGCTATTTGGATGTTGTAGGCTTCAACCTCTCTCTTTTATATATATATTGAAAAAGTAGGGTCTTGTGAATAATTACGATATAAATTTAGAAAAAGTTTTGTTGGATAATAATATGAAAGGATATTATTATTAATTAAGGATCTTTTTATGGAATCAATAATCACCTTTTCTGCATTTGTGTGGGTATAGCATAAAAAACATAAAAAAAGATGGTAAGGTTCCGGTAGAATCAAACACAATGAACTCTGGCGCCAATAACAACAACCTTTTAGCACTGTCGTAAGACCATTAGAAAAAAAATGATATATGCAAATAATCGTAGTTTATGGATGTAGACATCACCAATTTCGATAATGTTTAAATTCAAATATTAAAGTACTTAAATTTTTAGTCTAAGATAATTCGTGAAATTATATATATCGTAAATATCATTTTTTAACTCATAACATTGATCATATTTATACAAATGTTCTTTACAATTTGTAAATGAAAAATCATATACGATAACATTTCGACATAAAGGTTTACCATAGGGTGTAAGTTGAAAATTCTTAATTAAACTATCTATGGCTCTGAAATGAATAATAATCTTGAGGCAGAGTGGAAGGTATCTTTTTTCTTTTTTTTTTCATAAAACCAGTATCTTTTTTCCAGCAATTACAAACAATTCGTTTCCTTCTGAAACTGAAGGAAAGCACATGAACTATTGAGCAATTAAAAGTTTATTTTTTATATCTGATTCTAGCAACTTTTTATAAGACCAAAAAAAACACAATTTGCCTTTTTTTTATTGAGATCGACTCGAAAAAGTGGGCTTAATTCGGCTCGAATTACAAAGTCTTCCAAATTTGAAAATTGTCCAAAAAAGAGGGAATATCATATTGGTAAAAGAAGAAATAAAGATGGAACAACCATTCATTTGAGAGAATCTCAATGGACAACAACTCATCGTTATATTCTATTCAATTGTGGAAACAAAGAAATAGAGGAGCTAATTGAGTATGTAATTTGTAGGTAGCATCAAGCTTTAGTTGATGGTCCAGCAAAATCGAAAAGATAAGAGAGCAAGAAAACATACTTTGGATTTTTGAAAGTGGATGAACGAAGAGGTTGGAAGAGGAGGAAATATTTCGAAGGAATTAGAAGTGCTTGCAATGGGCCCGAATCGAGCAACTAAGAAGTATAGTGTTTATGTAATCAATGGGTACAGATTTCATACAAAGAAAAGAGATGCTAAATGTAAAATACAAAATAGTGACATTTTTTTGATGGCTTTGACGACTAGTTTTGCAAGCTCGAAAGATCAGAATCCAAAGGTCGGCGATGTCAATTATTATGGAGCAATAGAAGAGATATTAGATGTTGATTATTGGGTAGAATTTATTGTTGTGTTGTTTAACTATTGTTGGTACTCAAAAGAAAAGGATTCATATGGGATGACTCGAGTTAATTTAATAAATCATCCTAGAAATCTGATCCCTACGTAATGGCCTCACAAGTACAACATGTTTTCTATGTAGAAGATCCACTTGAAAAGATGATGATTATAATGTCATCAAAAGACTACCGAGGAACTGGTGTGGTGTCGAAAATGAGAATGCAAACGAAGAACAAGATCAAAATGATCCAATTTTACTTGATATACGCTTTGCTACATAAATGAAAAATCAAGTCAATGAGGCTAGTTGATTTAGGGATGATGTTCCAACAAGATAAGTCCTCATCGAGCCCACCGAAGTCCAAGAACAATCAAATCACTTTATGCAATGTACGTGACTTTATTGATGTAATGGTTTTGAATCGAATGTTTCTTTAACTTTATTATTGAAGTGCTTGCTGCCCCAGTTTTATTACAAATTGAACTTGTAAATGTATTAATTACGTGAGTGCTTGCATTTTACTTTACTGCTTTTTATTTTTTATGATTTATTACTTGCCATTTAATTTCAATAAAATGAACTTTTTATTTGAAGTATTTAAGTGCTTGCTTCCCCCCCCCCCTTTTTTGTAAATTGAACTTGTTTATGCAGTTTAATTAATTAAGTGTTTGTTTATTACTTTATTGTTGTAGTTAAATTAATGTAGTGTACCTTTATTGTTTTTTAAATTAGCTACTGTGTACTTAGTTTACTAACTTCTAATGTAATTTCCATTTCCAATTTTTTAAAAGATGAACAAATTCATTCATCTCAGATTCCACTATCAGGATGAACTCCAGAGTACGGGATATAATGATGGGATATAGAGAATCATGTACTGGCATCGATATTGACATGTTTTCATATATAGTACTGATGGACCATGTCAAGGATGACCTTGAATATTCAAAAATTGGAGGAATTTATGTAAGCAAAGAAATGTTGGGAATTGGAAGTTATCGACAAATGATTGGGATCTAGCTAGTTCCTTTAGTCAAACGAGCTACAATGGTGACTACATTGATTTTTATGTCGACAACGTCATTGACATAAATATTAAGCCAATCAAATAAATGCAACAGCATGTAATCATAAGACCTAGGCATAATCTACTGGCAGGTACATGAATTCAGACTATTGCGGATAAACTTTTGCCAGATGTATTCTAATAAATTAAATCTAAATAGCTTCTTCCCTAACCTGAAATTTGTACATGCATGTCTACAGTCT
This sequence comes from Kitagawia praeruptora, assembly GCA_037693485.1. Taxonomy (NCBI): domain Eukaryota; kingdom Viridiplantae; phylum Streptophyta; class Magnoliopsida; order Apiales; family Apiaceae; genus Kitagawia; species Kitagawia praeruptora. The sequence continues at coordinate 45,447,079 of CM075345.1, read as the reverse complement.
TATATTTAAACTCTCCTCACTAACCTTATACTTTTGTAGCTAAAAAATTAGTGAAACGCCAGTTTGTTATTGCTCATCAACCACAACGACAATAAAAGAACAAAGAAGCAAATCAACTGGATTCACTGAAGCCGCCACAAGGAGAGGTACTCATAAGTCGCCACAATTGAATAACCTGCAACAAGTTAATTATGCAGCTATGGGTTATAAATTTTATAGTTGAAATTGGATTTTCAGAATCAACCACATGACATGGGAGAAAATGACCCAGAGGTTAGATATGTTCCTTAAAAATATATTTAATGTCCACACTATTGAAAGTTAACCATCTATATGATCCACCACCTCCTGATAAGTTTTGATCTTCCCGAGTAAGCATAACACACTATTATAAGAGCTACCGAAAGTTTGCCGAATTTAAAACACTCTCAGCTGATCTTTTATATTAAGATTAATTATTGCTAATGATTAGTCCAAATTGTACTTCAAAATTATGGTTCAAAATTAGAAACATCATAGACTATTTAGAATATCATAGGTGGTTGTTCAATAAAAGACTACATCTACACAACCTTGGCAAGAACGGCGCTCTGCAGAGTCATGATCGCGCACTCGACGAAAGAGCTTCTCCATGGACTTCTCTCTTTACCCCTTTGCATATGTTCGTGAAGGGAAGCTCGAAGAGCTTACGGGAGAGAAATTAGTTCTAGAACACAGCCTATTGTTGCTTATCATCTACTAGTTTTTGAAGTTCATCAAATTACTGTAATATTAATAATCCGCCACCCCTACGTTGCTAGTTATTACTCTAACTATTGTTAATCTACCTTTAATGAGGAAGTAAAGATAATTTAGCAAACAAAATCGATATCAAAATCTGGAAAAGAATAAATGCTAATTTCTATGTTGTTGATAATTTTTATGTGTTGTCATGAAGGATGTCAACCTACCCCTCCACCACCTCTAATATAGTATGAAGACAAAGAGCTATCAGAGTCAAGAAGAATAATGAATTTTTTTTTTTGCTCTCAATTTACCTGCACTATCAGCAAGAATAAGAAGTTCCGTACAAAGAAATAAAGGAAAGGAAAAGAGGCAGGACGTAAATGAGGAATATGATCTAGGACAGGAATATGATAGCTAGATTATTTTTTTTGATTAGTAGGAATTGTAACTAGAATCAAATTATTTGGTACATAATCCAATGTATTTTGTAGGGAACCAAGAAGGCAAATAAGAGAAAGTTGTGGGACGTGGACCAACAACACATTCCCGAGCCAATGCTACAACCAAGCCTAGAACTGAGGACGCAAGCAACAAGGAATGGACATGTCGATCTGTACAACCTACAATATTTGCAAATCCTCTAATTTTGTTACCGAAGTCAGATGAAGGCAATGGTTCAAATGGCTGCTTTATTTGCTATGCGGAAAAGTCGATAAGAGAAAGTTGAAAAGGAAAAAGCTGAAAAAGGAAAAGTTGAAAAAGAAAAGGCCGAAAAGGAAAAAGCTACTGTAGTTACAAGTAAGAAGGTTGTCACGGAAACTATCTTGCCTGATATTGAAAAAGCTAAAAAAGAAAAATCGAAAAGGAAAAGCTGATGCATTCACTTATAATGTTTTGTTGTATGTAATTGTAATTTTTTCTGAGTTGGGTTGTAGAAATGAAATTAGTTGAGGATAATTTCAGAAAATGTGAACTACGTATGAGTTGTCTCATATATTTGTTCTCATTGATTTTTGCAAGGTCCTGTATGTTATTCTTGATGAATTGGAAAAATGAGTGATCGAGTCAATTCATGCAACTTGGAAGGGGTATAAGAGTCGAACAAAGGCAGCGCATTATATAACCTTTGAACATGATGAAATTAGGCTAGAAAATGGGCCAGGCGAAATTCCCGTTAAGAGTTCAAAATGCTCTTGGAATATTGGAATGATGAGACTGTTCAGGTATATTAACTAATTAACCACTGAAAATTGTCCTCAGAAATATAATGAAAGACACTTTTTTTCCACTTTTTTTTTAGGAAAAAGCCCAGAGAAATTCAGTAATGCATGGTAAATCATATACTAACACTCACACTCATGGTCCAAAAATACAGCTTCGGAACAAGATGGTATGTGATTTATTTATTTAATTTTTTGCTCATTATTTTTCAAACTTGCAACTATTCTTAATTTGCTTTTCTTCCTCTTGTGTATATGTGTTACGTGTGTAACAAAAATCAATGTAAATAATAAAAAAACGGAACCCTCAACTGAGTACTTAACTATTTGTAGGGAAATACAGAAAGTCCACTAATATGACTAGATGATGCTCAATGTGAAAAAAGATGAACCTGGACAAGTTAAATTTTTTCTTTCTTGCACATTTTTAATATTTTTAGACCAACCGTCCAACAATAGTACTCCATAGTACTCCTTCGTTTCTCATTCATGTCGGTCATGACGTTTAACTTGTACAACTAGCTGCGAAATGAGTAAAGGCGGCTCAATTTTCATTTCATACAAAATTGAAGTTTCTCCAAAAATCAATATTTATCATTTATCTTAGCTACCTATCTTGTTAGATATTTAATTATTGATGTTATCAATTTAATGTAATATCCATGCTCATTGTGTTTGTTTAATCTTTTTTGCTCTAAAAAGAAGAAATAAGATGAGTTTGATGTTTTGCAGAGGTATTTGTTGAAACCTGGGAAAGAGTTGACGGACGCGAGTACAAGACCAATCCTGAAATAATGAAAAGAAAATTGTAAGTATTTTTTTCATAATTACTTAAATGTAAATGATGGCTAATTGATTTTTTCCTATTTCATTTTAATCTCATTTGTTCATGTGACTTTATTTTGTAGAAAAATATAAACTAAAAGCTTTGTACCGGAGATGCTTCTAATGAACTGCTCTTGGATAGAAAACTGTCTAGTTCTAATCCTCGAATAGACACTTATGTGAAGGAGCTGACAACAAAGATAAGGCAAGGCCTTGCTGTTGAAGTCTAGGAGAAAGTAAAGCAAATCCAGGTAGAAGTTGATGAGCAGGTGAAAAAGAAGGTGCACTAGAATTTGGCATCGGTTCTTATATAAAAAACATGGAGTGACAATGACGATGGTACACCAATAACAGTATGTTGTAGCTTCTAGTATAACTGTGATGTTTGTGTTTTAAGTTTATAACTATTTGATGGTCGTGGACTAGTTGGTTAATTAAGTGTATTACAGTCACTATAGACTATATACATATGGTGTTTGGGAGTTGGTTTAATTAAGTAGTTGGTAAATGATGATGTTTGGGAGTTGGTGTATTGATGTAATTTTTGAAATGGTTTATTGGATTGAACATGTTATTTCTGTATATTATATATATATATATATATATATATATATATATATATTTATGCAGTAGCTATTTAAATTCTTTTGGTAATTAAAATGTTGCATAGCTAGATTAATATGTTGTACGAAACTGTACCTTGGCAACAAAAATGGATCCCACAATGAACCTGTAGTGGGACCCAAAGTGGAACCCATAGTAGGACCCAATGTAGGACCCACGGGCACCAATAATGATAATGAGCCCCCTATAGGTCCACTATTTTAAAAAATTAAGACATATATGTTGATTTAGGTCAATTTTTTGTTCCTATAACATTCTATTGCAACATAAAATGGTATCATTGAAAAATGTTACCTTTCCTATGACAACATAGAAAAAATAAACACAAAGGATATTGATGGGATTTTAGTAGCTTGTTTATGGTGTAGATCACTGAAAATTAACTCCTATCTTACACTATTACAAATTTGAGCTTGGAAGATGGTACTTCAATAACGTTTTTATTATACATTATGTAAGTAGAACACTTCAATAGCGTTTTTTATAATAAACGTTATGCAGGTAACTATAGAAAAATAAGAAAAATTAAAATAATAAAAGAAAATGCTACGATAACGTTTTTTAGTCCAAACGTTATGGGAGTATATACTACTATAGCTTTTATTTAAACGCTATGTAAGATAATGTATTTTAAGTAATTTTGTTTTATTTATTTTTTAATTATTGATACTTCCATAGTACTTCAAGAAACGTTATTGTAGTAGATGTATCCAAGTAATTTTAATACCATTTTATTATTATCCAGATAAGTAAAAATGATATTTCCCCAATTCCATTACAGAGTTTATCAGCTAGGGTAAACATTTCCCTCGGCCTTGCTTTCATAACAAATTCATCTTCTATTATCAGCGATTATGAACGATTTCTCTTCATCATTACTACTTCATCAACGATTACTACTTCATCTACTGGGTATATGTGGACCGAGAGAGACAGAAAGGGGGAACAAATTACTACTTCATCAACGATTTCTCTCTAATTAGGCATTTTCTCTAATTAGTGCAGTTCAAATTTGGGTATTTCTCTCCACAAGGTATTGTTATTTTTGTGTTATTTTCGTTCAAATTAGCTAAGTATTATGTGTGTATTTGCTGCATAACAAATTAGGTATTATGTGTGTAGTTGGGGATTAATTAGGTATTTTTTTAATTAATTTTTGTTTCATCTGATTAGTGCAGTTCAAATTTGGGAGGGGTTTTTCATGGTTTTGCTATGTACGTATATGCACTTATTTCGTAAGGGGGAAAAAGTTTCTTTTTTTTTTGTTTTTTTTCATTTTTAATTTTTTTTTCATTATTATTATAAATCCAGATAAGTCAGTTACTATATATATCAAGAATCTTGCTGTGTCTTTACATATTTTGAGTTAAAGAAATGGAGGGGTTGATTAGGGAAGGGAGGTCTTTAGCAGAAACACCAACTACAACAAAAATCAACTGCGTTAATTTCTTAATGCTTGCTCTTAATGTTTATTTTATTTTACCCTGCACAGTAAAATTCAACACAATCTTAGTTTACACAGTGAATGAACTGTCAGTATAGTTTACATGACATGCTAGGTAAAATTCAACACAGTGATAGGTCTGTCTGCTATCTTATCTACACAGTGCATTGACCAAGCTGTATCTGAATAGTAGGTTCTGTGCAATTTGATCTTATATCATGACTTGATGATATCCCTCGTAAAAGAAGGCCGACGTGATATTAATCAGAGATGAGGATAGATTTTTTCTGTTCTTGTGCTGGTATAATGAAGTTGCGGAAATTAAAATTCATTTACTCTAGGATGAAGTTAATTAAATGATTGAGAACAATATAAAATCTATCTCTGTAGGAAACACCGATAAATGTTAAATATGTCAATTATTTTTATTTATAGTCTGATTTAATGTTGATTTTTATGCAAGGACATTAGACCCAAAAAATGTGTGTGTAGCATAATATTTATAGTATATGATGCTATTGCCCTGTATTCCTAGCAGATTGTCATATCCAAACTAGTATAGCCACTTCAGATGCCTATTGGACTAAAAAACATCTTTTCTGCCAGTTTATCAAATCTTTTAGTAGTTGACTTTCAAACTAGACCTTTTCTGTCTGTTTGAGACCTGTTCTCTGTATTAGTTAAACATAATTAAACATAATCACTCTCAGGCACTCGCGAGAAAAAGAGCTAGGAAGATACGGTCGGACCAAGATGTTGAACTATATAGTGCACCTATATATTTTAGAAAGGATCATAATTTATACATAAATAATATATACAGAACTATACACATGGGGTGCTGTATTGATAATGCCAGAATATACAAAGCAGGATTGCTAAATTAACTTAGTTCTAATATGCAATTAGGAGATAATTAATTATGCATTCCAATAAATAGTCTGTATAATTAATTTTTATTATAAAATTTAAATTTGATAAGTTTTTAGATAAATCTTTGACCAATTCTTAGTTGTTAGTCTACACATCAATCAATCCATCAAGTTCGATTTCTAATTTTACTTTCATATACTTTCTCTATGTACTATTATAAACTACAACAATTATATGGTAACATTGTTGACTTTTTGTATGCAATATTTTTATTAAATTAAAAATATGATCTATAAAACTATTAATTACTCTTGGTCTAGGGCGCCTAATTGCCTATTTTAAAAAAAAATCTCATATTACCTTACAATAAGTAAAAGTTTTAAATGTAATAACAGTGTTCCTCACCTATTTTTGTAGTGATGACCGAATTGCAATCGGGAGCAAGTGATGCAAAATCATGTGGCAATCATGAAAATTCATTCCAGTAAGTCGAAGAGTCTCCAATGAAACTAGACTCCTAATATTAGAACAAAAACCATCAGGCAACTTCATGTCAAGAAAGGATGAGCAAACAACTTTTTTTCAGAGTGAGTTAAATTCCACGATGCCAATGGTAACTTTTCTTTTTTCCCAGGTGTTTTTGGCCTTAGCTCTGTTCTTATTCCCATATCAGCCATGTCAAGACGAACCGATTCCTTGTCTTTTGTCTTCTTTGGTATATTAAGCATGGTCTCACGTGTCAAGTCATGTCAAGACGGACACACGTGTATTTTTTCATACTCCATTCCTAAAGCACACAAGCTTTTCTTAGCTTCACTGAATGATGCAGGAAAAGTGTTCCCTGATGGAAGCATAGATCCAACCAAGAGAAGCATTTCAGAGAAGCAAACATTAGATATTTGATGTTTGGCTTTTAGGTTATACAGCTTTACTAAAGCCTTGATCTTCGTAAATTCTTCACAGCAAGGATAAAGGGGTTCATGTTCGGACTGGACATGATTAAATAAATCCGAGGAATCCAGGGAAACCTCATCGTAATCATCATCACTCTCTATTTTCCTTGGCATTTGATCCACTGTTTGTGAACTGTCTGTCTCATTATCGACAGATTGACTTTCTTCTATGTTTCCCTCTCCGTGCCAAATCCATATTTTGTAGGTCTGATCGATACCATTTTGGAAAAGATGGTTCCTCACTATGCGAGCTTTCCACGATTTACTATGTGCACATTTTAAACAGGGATAGCTGATTTTGTTTGCATCGCATCCGTTTTATAATGCAAACCACAACAGTTCTTCAACTCCATCTTGGAACTCGTTAGTTCTTCTGTCAGCTATTAACCAAGACCTGTCCATCTTTTAGAATTACATTCAATCAGTACATACTAGCTAATACAAGCATAAGCACAAGCTAACACAAACACAAGTGTGGAGAGACTTTTTAGTACTCTAAGTATGGACAAAATATACTTTATAAAAATCAAAGAAATCTAAATTACATATTACAAGCTCTCTCTCTGTTGTTTTGTTTGGGTTTGATTTTCTATTTGTATTTGTTTAGGTTGATCTATTTGGGTTGATTCATCTAGGGTTGATTTATTTGGGTAATTTGTTTTGCATGTTGTGTTTGGGTTTGTATGTTGAGCATGCAAATATAATATTGTCTTTGTGTTTGGGTTTGGATAATTTGGGTTGATTTATTGTGTTTCTTTGGTTGTGTTTGTGGATGGGTATCTCTGCTTTAGTTATATCATTTTGGATATACTGGTTTACTTGTTTTATTCATGACAAAACGTTTGCTTTTACTTGTTTGTTTACTTATTTCGTATACGTTTACTTGTTTGTTTACCATAAATTTCTATTATGTCCATACTTGTTTGTTTAGCTATGGCCCTAATTTAATCTCTATGTTGTGTAGATTAGTTATTGCCCCTTCGAAGAAAACAAAGAAGGCCAATTCTGCTCCAAATAAAACCGCTTCGAACTTGTTGAAGGCTTTAAAAAGGAACAATTCAATTGAGAAAGTGCCAATGGAGAAGAAGGCCAACTCTTGACCTCTAGATTCTTCACCTGAATCTGTCAAGAAAAAGCCTATATCTAAGATCCTGGAAAAGAAAATAAGCAAGAAGAGGAAACGAGCCGATAAACCAGTGCCTTGCAAACATAAAGGGCTTAAACTTTTATAGCGCGGAGCTGTTACAATGCATAGGATTGTCAGGCGTAAGATGTTGGGTATCAAGCACCATGTGTTTTTCAATGCAAAGGGCGAGTTAGTCGTATGGTACTGCTGCTTCGGAGATGAAGTCTTATATTGGGGTTCTTGCTAGAACTAAAACCCCGATATGTTATCCTAGATGGAAACATGTTCCAATAGAAAGAAAAATAAGATATAGGATTGTGTGCAGGTAAAATAAATTCCACCTCAACAAAGTAGCTAACATTTTTTTATTCAAGTACTTAATATAATAGACATGCTATGTAGATGGCGTTAGAGGTACCGCCAACAGCAAAAAAGATGGTATGGAAGTCTGCGTGCCAGAAGTGGAGGGAGTTCAAATGTCAATTAACAATCGACTATATACTTTCATATAGGGAGCAGCGTGAGTTACTCGAATTTCCACCAGCTGATTACTCATTTATCGAGAAGGCACACTAGGATATGTTTGTTGCTAGCCGTCTAACTGATGACTTTTCGGTGGGTTCTCACTTATTATCACATAGCATAATTATATTAGTTCTTCCATGTATGTTGCTTACGTTTTGATGTTTTTCACGAAGGCGATCCACGATAAACAGAAAAAAGGACCTTGAATGAATATCCTCATCGCATTTCTCGCAAAGGATATGCAAACCTCGAACAGGAAATGGTTAGTGAAATAATGAAACGTATTATTTTTTATTTTTCTATGACATTTGCATGCATGATTATGGTCTAGTTTTATTTTTCTCAAATGTTTATATACATGCAGACTGAAGGTGATACTGAGGTGGAGGTCGATCGCTCTAGTACTTGGCTTCGTGCACGGTAAGATGCAGATGGGAATTATATTTCAAAGTCAGGTACTAGAGTGATCGACCAGGTACTAGAGTGATCGACCAGCAATCTGTGCAACTTCCTCCGAAATATAATTCCCATCTGCATCTTGACGTGCACGAAGCCAGGTACTAGAGCGATCGACCTCCACCTCAGTATCACCTTCAGTCTGCATGTATATAAACATGTGAGAAAAATAAAACTAGACCATAATCATGCATGCAACTGTCGTAGAAAAATAAAAAATAATACATTTCATTATTTCACTAACCATTTCCTGTTCGAGGTTTGCATATCCTTTGCGAGAAATGCGATGAGGATATTCATTCAAGGCCCTTTTTTTTCTGTTTATCGTGGATCGCCTTCGTGAAAAACATCAAAACGTAAGCAACATACATAGAAGAACTAATATTTATGCTATGTGATAATAAGTGAAAACCCACCGAAAAGTCATCAGTTAGACGGCTAGCAACAAACATATCCCAGTGGGCCTTTTCTATAAATGAGTAATCAGCTGGTGGAAATTTGAGCAACTCACGCTGCTCCCTATATGGAAGTATATAGTCGATTGTTAATTGACAATTGAACTCCCTCCACTTCTGGCACGCAGACTTCCATACCATCTTTTTTGTTGTTGGCGGTACCTCAAACGCCATCTACATAGCATGTTTATTATATTAAGTACTTGAATAAAAAAATGTTAGCTACTTTGTTGAGGTGGAATTTATTTTACCTGCACACAATCCCATATCTTATTTTTTCTTTCTATTGGAACATGTTTCCATCTAGAATAACATATCGGGGTTTTAGTTCTAGCAAGAACCCCAATATAAGACTACATCTCTGAAGCAGCAGTACCATACGGCTAGCTCGCCCTTTGCATTGAAAAAAATAGGGTGCTTGATACCCAACATCATACGCCTGACAATCCTATGCATTGTAACAGCTCCGCGCTGTAAAAGTTTAAGCCCTTCTTGTTTGCAAGGCACTGGTTTATCGGCTCGTTTCCTCTTCTTGCTTATTTTCTTTTCCAGGATCTTAGATATAGGCTTTTTCTTGACAGATTCAGGTGAAGAATCTAGAGGGCAAGAGTTGGCCTTCTTCTCCATTGGCACTTTCTCAATTGAATTGTTCCTTTTTAAAGCCTTCAACAAGTTCGAAGCGGTTTTATTTGGAGCAGAATTGGCCCTCTTTGATTTCTTCGAAGGGGCCATAACTAATCTACACAACATAGAGATTAAATTAGGGCCATAGCTAAACAAACAAATATGGACATAATAGAAATTTATGGTAAACAAACAAGTACACGTATACGAAATAAGTAAACAAACAAGTAAAAGCAAACGTTTTGTCATGAATAAAACAAGTAAACCAGTATATCCAAAAAGATATAACTAAAGCAGAGATACCCATCCACAAACACAACCAAAGAAACACAATAAATCAACCCAAGTTACCCAAACCCAAACACAAAGACAATATTATGTTTGCATGCTCAACATATAAACCCAAACACAACATGCAAAACAAATTACCCAAATAAATCAACCCTAGATGAATCAACCCAAATAGATCAACCTAAACAAATACAAATAGAAAATCAAACCCAAACAAAACAACAGAGAGAGAGCTTGTAATATGTAATTTAGATTTCTTTGATTTTTATAAAGTATATTTTGTCCATACTTAGAGTACTAAAGAGTCTCTCCACACTTGTGTTTGTATTAGCTTGTGCTTATTCTTGTATTAGCTAGTATGTACTGATTGAATGTAATTCTAAAAGATGGACAGGTCTTGATTAATAGCTGACAGAAGAACTAAAGAGTTCCAAGATGGAGTTGAAGAACTGTTGTGGTTTGCATTGTAAAATGGATGCGATGCAAACAAAATCAGCTATCCCTGTTTAAAATGTGGTACATAGTAAATCGTGGAAAGCTCGCATAGTGAGGAACCATCTTTTCCAAAATGGTATCGATCAGACCTACAAAATATGGATTTGGCACGGAGAGGGAAACATAGAAGAAAGTCAATCTGCCGATAATGAGACAGACAGTTCACAAACTGTGGATCAAATGCCAAGTGGATCAAATGCCAAGGAAAATAGAGAGTGATGATGATTACGATGAGGTTTCCCTGGATTCCTCGGATTTAATTATTTAATCAAGTCCAGTCCGAACATGAACCCCTTTATCCAGGCTGTAAAGAATTTACGAAGATCAAGGCTTTAGTAAAGCTGTATAACCTAAAAGCCAAACATCAAATATCTGATGTTTGCTTCTCTGAAATGCTTCTCTTGGTTGGATCTATGCTTCCATCAGGGAACACTTTTCCTGCATCATTCAGTGAAGCTAAGAAAAGCTTGTGTGCTTTAGGAATGGAGTATGAAAAAATACACGTGTGTCCGTCTTGACATGACTTGACACGTGGGACCATGCTTAATATACCAACGAAGACAAAAGACAAGGAATCGGTCCATCTTGACATGGCTGATATGGGAATAAGAACAGAGCTAAGTCCAAAAACACCTGGGAAAAAAGAAAAGTTACCATTGGCATCGTGGAATTTAACTCACTCTGAAAAAAAAGTTGTTTGCTCATCCTTTCTTGGCATGAAGTTGCCTGATGGTTTTTGTTCTAATATTAGGAGTCTAGTTTCAATGGAGACTCTTCAACTTACTGGAATGAAATCTCATGATTGCCACATGATTTTGCATCACTTGCTCCCGATTGCAATTCGGTCATCACTGCACAAACAGGTGAGGAACACTGTTATTAGAATTTGTCACTTCTTCAAAGCAATTTGTAGTAAAGTTATTGAGGTTGATAAGTTGGAGAAAATGCAATCGCAATTTGTGGAAACTTTGTGCCAGCTTGAAAAATACTTCCCCTCTTCCTTGGTTGATTTAATGTTTCATATCTCGGTTCATCTTGTAATGGAAGTTGAGCTTTTTGGACCTATTTTCCTTAGGTGGATGTATCCTTTTGAGAGATATATGAAGACATTTAAGGGATATATAAGGAATCGAGCTCGTGCAGAAGGTTGTATAGATGAGGCCTATATTGCAGAAGAGGCAGTTTAATGTTTGGTGGAGCATGAAGAAACGACTATTGGGGTACCAAAAAATGGTAGGCATACCAAGGATGGAATTTCTAGGCCATTATCCGGTGCAACCATGATAACCCCGAGCACCATTGATTTGCATGTAGCACATTTATGTGTTCTACAAAATACTACCGCTGTTAGCCCATATTTTGAGTAAGTCATTATATTATTTTCATCATGTCTACCATTTTCCCCTCTCTGTTTACCTACCTGAAAAATTGCATATTATATGTCATTGTCTTATTATTTATTTATTCTCTTTTCAATGAATGCAGTGAACACATGGCATTCTTTATGACCAGATTTCCAGAATACGAAAAGGATGAAATATGGCTAAAGAACAAGCAAAATGAGACTTTCCAAAATGGTTCAAAGAAAAGGTATTTTCTGAATTTCATAATAGCTTTGTGCATTTTTAAAAACTGCCATGTCCTGTGAATCATTTACAACTTGTATATATATATATATATTTGAAGATCGCTTCAGATTTGGCTGATGAAAAAGAGGTTCCGCAAGAGATCAGGTGGATTGCAGACGAGCACAACAAGGATGTTCCTACTTTCAACGACTATAGAATGGATGGGGTTACATTTAGTACGAAGGATCGTGATGATATGCGCCAAGTTCAATGTAGTGGTGTGTGTGGAAGCTGACACAATGATTGTTCAGGGTGTAAGGATAAAAATATTGAGCACACTTTACATACATATTACGGAGTTATAACAAGTATGTGGGAGTTGGACTATAATCAATTTAGGGTCTCTATTTTTCGTTGTAATTGGGTAGATATTAACAAAGGGATTAAGATTGATGACTTGGGATACACATTAGTAAATTTGAATAAGTTAGGTTTTTCGAATGATCCGTTTGTGTTGGCAAAACATGTCAAACAAGTTTGTTACATCGATGATCCTCTTGAAAAATTATGGTCCGTGGTGTTGAAATTACCCGAGAAAAAGTACTATGATGACGATGATGAAAATGAGGGATCCGTAGAAGTTGAACTTGAGAATGATTGTTTTGTGCCCAATATACCAGATGTTGATTTAGTTGAGGACGACGAGGGTAGTTATATGCGAGACGTAGATGAACTAATTCAACTTTCGTGATGTAATTTAATCTCTATACTTTTGTGATAACTTTACTTTGGTTTGGTGATCCTATATTTCTTCATTTCTGTTAATTTTCTGGTTGTTTGGTTTGCCCTCAATTGGCCTTAGTGTTCTATTGGTTTGTATGCCACATTAATTTGTATGGCAGGTTTGCTTACTTACTGTCAATTTTTTTCCCATATACCACACTTCAGACAACAGTTTTTAACAAAAACATTGATGTCTCCAAGTTTTACATACAACACAAATACAAAAATGTTGTCTCAGTTACACAACTCTACAAGAAAAATTGTTGTATGTTTAGATTCACTAGACAACGGTTTATAAACTGTTGTATGATTCCTCTTGGACAACTTTATCCATAAACTGTTGTCTAATTTGCACACCATAGAAAAAAGCCTTATGTGTTTGGATTTACTAGAGGATAGTTTTTAAACTGTTGTGATATAGGTAATTGCTGATTTCTTGTAGTGTGAAGATCTAAAATGAATGCAACATAATAAATATTATAAATCATAGTTTAAACAGATACTCCCTCCGTCCCACCCAATTCAACACTTTTTTTATTACTTTCTGGCACGCATTTTAAGGTGAATTTTAAGGATAGTTCCATAACTTATTTTTGAAATTTTTTTTGTATAAAAATAGGATTGTTCTATTTTTATACAAAAAAAGAAAATTTCAAAAATAAGTTATGCAACTATCCTTAAAATTTACCTTAAAATGCGTGCCGAACATCCTATTTTGAAATGTTAAAAAATGGTCGGGACTGAGGGGGTACTAAGCAAACTAATTTATATGTATTAAAGATGCATATAAAAATATGTAGATATAAAATTTATTTGTTAAAAAATTTGAAAACGCTAAAAAAAACTAAGAAATTTAAAATAATTGTAATGAAACTTATTAAGAATCATACCATGATGCATAAATTTTTCTTTGTCAATAGCTCAACTTTCTGCAGGACAGTTTAATAATAGTTAAAACCATTGTAATAGATTAATATGTAGTACTATAGTTCTATAATAGAATTCGAACGAACCTGTAGGTGACTCTTTATATGCTCACGAGTCAGCCTCTTCACTTTCATTTTTTTAAGGATCTTTTTCGGTGTGGCATCTGTAATTTAATATAATTGATCGAAATATGATACACTGAATATAATTTAGGAGCTTGCGAATTAGTGATATTGAAAGATTCTTGTGTGATGGGTGCAAATCAAATAAAAAGAATAATATTGCAAAAAGATTTTTTTAGAAATGTTTCGATGATATCCCAATAGATAATAACTATAATTTTATTAAAAGAATGAATATTAAAGTAAAATAGTACTACGACAATTGAAACATTCAAACCTTTCTTAAAAATTGACATTTATTTAGGATTGGACATTTACTTTAGATTCCAATCTCGTTTTACCGTTACTTTAATGTTACTTGAGTATAATAGTTTTAAATAAATTCTTTTCATTTGTTTATTTTCAATTTACGATCAAGAAATTTGAGTATAAAAGAACGAAAATAATTGTAGGAAAAGTTGTATTCAAATAACAATAAATCAATACTTGAACCATTTCAAAAAATCAATAATAATTTTAGATTTCAATTCCATTTACCGTTCTTTTATCATTATTTGAGTTCGAATTTTTTACATTATCTCATCTGGTTCTCTTCTTCCCAATTTACCTTTAAGAAAATTGGATATAAACGAACGAAAAGAGGTTGTACAAAATAGTTCATGTGCTCGAATAACGATAAATCGAAATTAAATTCTTACTTTTTTGGACTTTTATATATGCCATAAAATACAAAGAGATATCGAATAAACACAAAAACAATCAGTATACACTATATACATGTAACTTTTGTTAAAAAATAGTAGTATTGCTAGTTTCCATGATTGATACACCATACACAGATAGCATATATTTATTATATTACTGTCTAACAAATTTCCTTTCTAATTAGATAGTTTTTGCAATATGACAGCTAGATACAGTGCCAAACAAATAAATTATAATATTTAAAGAAAGGAAAAAGTGTAAAAGAAATCATTTAGCTAAGGCTGGATTCAAAAGCTTTAATAGATCTAACTATTACTGTGATTCCTATCAAGAGAAACAGCTAGTAGTTAAATGCATAAAAGTACTCTACGAACAAGATATATGCATGTGTGTTTTAGCAAAAAGATTAAAATAAAAAAAAATCGTGTGCATGAGACAAATTTAAAAGACTTACTAAAACTCCCGCCGAGCTCAGAGACTGCTCGAACAAATCGAGCGTGTAGCCAAACAACGGATGCTCTAATTTGACAACTTGAACATCCTCCTCTACTCCCTGCCGCTCAATCTGTAGCGGCTGTGCTGCTGGCCAAACCATGGGCTCTCCTAACCCTTGATTCAAATGTTGTGGGTGCTGCACTGCATAGTTGTTTTGAATGGAATAGCTAGGATTCATCGAAAGGTGGTCAGTGAATCCTTCAGACACATTTTGGGTAAACCCCAAATGGTTTAGATAAGCTTCAGGGTGATGGTAAGAATTTTGAGATGGGATTGATGCCGAAATCATCATAGGAGAAGACATTTTCTTTTATTTGTGCTATTTGGATGTTGTAGGCTTCAACCTCTCTCTTTTATATATATATTGAAAAAGTAGGGTCTTGTGAATAATTACGATATAAATTTAGAAAAAGTTTTGTTGGATAATAATATGAAAGGATATTATTATTAATTAAGGATCTTTTTATGGAATCAATAATCACCTTTTCTGCATTTGTGTGGGTATAGCATAAAAAACATAAAAAAAGATGGTAAGGTTCCGGTAGAATCAAACACAATGAACTCTGGCGCCAATAACAACAACCTTTTAGCACTGTCGTAAGACCATTAGAAAAAAAATGATATATGCAAATAATCGTAGTTTATGGATGTAGACATCACCAATTTCGATAATGTTTAAATTCAAATATTAAAGTACTTAAATTTTTAGTCTAAGATAATTCGTGAAATTATATATATCGTAAATATCATTTTTTAACTCATAACATTGATCATATTTATACAAATGTTCTTTACAATTTGTAAATGAAAAATCATATACGATAACATTTCGACATAAAGGTTTACCATAGGGTGTAAGTTGAAAATTCTTAATTAAACTATCTATGGCTCTGAAATGAATAATAATCTTGAGGCAGAGTGGAAGGTATCTTTTTTCTTTTTTTTTTCATAAAACCAGTATCTTTTTTCCAGCAATTACAAACAATTCGTTTCCTTCTGAAACTGAAGGAAAGCACATGAACTATTGAGCAATTAAAAGTTTATTTTTTATATCTGATTCTAGCAACTTTTTATAAGACCAAAAAAAACACAATTTGCCTTTTTTTTATTGAGATCGACTCGAAAAAGTGGGCTTAATTCGGCTCGAATTACAAAGTCTTCCAAATTTGAAAATTGTCCAAAAAAGAGGGAATATCATATTGGTAAAAGAAGAAATAAAGATGGAACAACCATTCATTTGAGAGAATCTCAATGGACAACAACTCATCGTTATATTCTATTCAATTGTGGAAACAAAGAAATAGAGGAGCTAATTGAGTATGTAATTTGTAGGTAGCATCAAGCTTTAGTTGATGGTCCAGCAAAATCGAAAAGATAAGAGAGCAAGAAAACATACTTTGGATTTTTGAAAGTGGATGAACGAAGAGGTTGGAAGAGGAGGATATATTTCGAAGGAATTAGAAGTGCTTGCAATGGGCCCGAATCGAGCAACTAAGAAGTATAGTGTTTATGTAATCAATGGGTACAGATTTCATACAAAGAAAAGAGATGCTAAATGTAAAATACAAAATAGTGACATTTTTTTGATGGCTTTGACGACTAGTTTTGCAAGCTCGAAAGATCAGAATCCAAAGGTCGGCGATGTCAATTATTATGGAGCAATAGAAGAGATATTAGATGTTGATTATTGGGTAGAATTTATTGTTGTGTTGTTTAACTATTGTTGGTACTCAAAAGAAAAGGATTCATATGGGATGACTCGAGTTAATTTAATAAATCATCCTAGAAATCTGATCCCTACGTAATGGCCTCACAAGTACAACATGTTTTCTATGTAGAAGATCCACTTGAAAAGATGATGATTATAATGTCATCAAAAGACTACCGAGGAACTGGTGTGGTGTCGAAAATGAGAATGCAAACGAAGAACAAGATCAAAATGATCCAATTTTACTTGATATACGCTTTGCTACATAAATGAAAAATCAAGTCAATGAGG
Organism: Kitagawia praeruptora; assembly: GCA_037693485.1. NCBI lineage: Eukaryota > Viridiplantae > Streptophyta > Magnoliopsida > Apiales > Apiaceae > Kitagawia > Kitagawia praeruptora. The sequence goes on along the minus strand of CM075345.1, from coordinate 45,429,843 downwards.
CTAGTTGATTTAGGGATGATGTTCCAACAAGATAAGTCCTCATCGAGCCCACCGAAGTCCAAGAACAATCAAATCACTTTATGCAATGTACGTGACTTTATTGATGTAATGGTTTTGAATCGAATGTTTCTTTAACTTTATTATTGAAGTGCTTGCTGCCCCAGTTTTATTACAAATTGAACTTGTAAATGTATTAATTACGTGAGTGCTTGCATTTTACTTTACTGCTTTTTATTTTTTATGATTTATTACTTGCCATTTAATTTCAATAAAATGAACTTTTTATTTGAAGTATTTAAGTGCTTGCTACCCCCCCCTTTTTTTATAAATTGAACTTGTTTATGCAGTTTAATTAATTAAGTGTTTGTTTATTACTTTATTGTTGTAGTTAAATTAATGTAGTGTACCTTTATTGTTTTTTAAATTAGCTACTGTGTACTTAGTTTACTAACTTCTAATGTAATTTCCATTTCCAATTTTTTAAAAGATGAACAAATTCATTCATCTCTGATTCCACTATCAGGATGAACTCCAGAGTACGGGATATAATGATGGGATATAGAGAATCATGTACTGGCATCGATATTGACATGTTTTCATATATAGTACTGATGGACCATGTCAAGGATGACCTTGAATATTCAAAAATTGGAGGAATTTATGTAAGCAAAGAAATGTTGGGAATTGGAAGTTATCGACAAATGATTGGGATCTAGCTAGTTCCTTTAGTCAAACGAGCTACAATGGTGACTACATTGATTTTTATGTCGACAACGTCATTGACATAAATATTAAGCCAATCAAATAAATGCAACAGCATGTAATCATAAGACCTAGGCATAATCTACTGGCAGGTACATGAATTCAGACTATTGCGGATAAACTTTTGCCAGATGTATTCTAATAAATTAAATCTAAATAGCTTCTTCCCTAACCTGAAATTTGTACATGCATGTCTACAGTCTTATATTTAAACTCTCCTCACTAACCTTATACTTTTGTAGCTAAAAAATTAGTGAAACGCCAGTTTGTTATTGCTCATCAACCACAACGACAATAAAAGAACAAAGAAGCAAATCAACTGGATTCACTGAAGCCGCCACAAGGAGAGGTACTCATAAGTCGCCACAATTGAATAACCTGCAACAAGTTAATTATGCAGCTATGGGTTATAAATTTTATAGTTGAAATTGGATTTTCAGAATCAACCACATGACATGGGAGAAAATGACCCAGAGGTTAGATATGTTCCTTAAAAATATATTTAATGTCCACACTATTGAAAGTTAACCATCTATATGATCCACCACCTCCTGATAAGTTTTGATCTTCCCGAGTAAGCATAACACACTATTATAAGAGCTACCGAAAGTTTGCCGAATTTAAAACACTCTCAGCTGATCTTTTATATTAAGATTAATTATTGCTAATGATTAGTCCAAATTGTACTTCAAAATTATGGTTCAAAATTAGAAACATCATAGACTATTTAGAATATCATAGGTGGTTGTTCAATAAAAGACTACATCTACACAACCTTGGCAAGAACGGCGCTCTGCAGAGTCATGATCGCGCACTCGACGAAAGAGCTTCTCCATGGACTTCTCTCTTTACCCCTTTGCATATGTTCGTGAAGGGAAGCTCGAAGAGCTTACGGGAGAGAAATTAGTTCTAGAACACAGCCTATTGTTGCTTATCATCTACTAGTTTTTGAAGTTCATCAAATTACTGTAATATTAATAATCCGCCACCCCTACGTTGCTAGTTATTACTCTAACTATTGTTAATCTACCTTTAATGAGGAAGTAAAGATAATTTAGCAAACAAAATCGATATCAAAATCTGGAAAAGAATAAATGCTAATTTCTATGTTGTTGATAATTTTTATGTGTTGTCATGAAGGATGTCAACCTACCCCTCCACCACCTCTAATATAGTATGAAGACAAAGAGCTATCAGAGTCAAGAAGAATAATGAATTTTTTTTTTTGCTCTCAATTTACCTGCACTATCAGCAAGAATAAGAAGTTCCGTACAAAGAAATAAAGGAAAGGAAAAGAGGCAGGACGTAAATGAGGAATATGATCTAGGACAGGAATATGATAGCTAGATTATTTTTTTTGATTAGTAGGAATTGTAACTAGAATCAAATTATTTGGTACATAATCCAATGTATTTTGTAGGGAACCAAGAAGGCAAATAAGAGAAAGTTGTGGGACGTGGACCAACAACACATTCCCGAGCCAATGCTACAACCAAGCCTAGAACTGAGGACGCAAGCAACAAGGAATGGACATGTCGATCTGTACAACCTACAATATTTGCAAATCCTCTAATTTTGTTACCGAAGTCAGATGAAGGCAATGGTTCAAATGGCTGCTTTATTTGCTATGCGGAAAAGTCGATAAGAGAAAGTTGAAAAGGAAAAAGCTGAAAAAGGAAAAGTTGAAAAAGAAAAGGCCGAAAAGGAAAAAGCTACTGTAGTTACAAGTAAGAAGGTTGTCACGGAAACTATCTTGCCTGATATTGAAAAAGCTAAAAAAGAAAAATCGAAAAGGAAAAGCTGATGCATTCACTTATAATGTTTTGTTGTATGTAATTGTAATTTTTTCTGAGTTGGGTTGTAGAAATGAAATTAGTTGAGGATAATTTCAGAAAATGTGAACTACGTATGAGTTGTCTCATATATTTGTTCTCATTGATTTTTGCAAGGTCCTGTATGTTATTCTTGATGAATTGGAAAAATGAGTGATCGAGTCAATTCATGCAACTTGGAAGGGGTATAAGAGTCGAACAAAGGCAGCGCATTATATAACCTTTGAACATGATGAAATTAGGCTAGAAAATGGGCCAGGCGAAATTCCCGTTAAGAGTTCAAAATGCTCTTGGAATATTGGAATGATGAGACTGTTCAGGTATATTAACTAATTAACCACTGAAAATTGTCCTCAGAAATATAATGAAAGACACTTTTTTTCCACTTTTTTTTTAGGAAAAAGCCCAGAGAAATTCAGTAATGCATGGTAAATCATATACTAACACTCACACTCATGGTCCAAAAATACAGCTTCGGAACAAGATGGTATGTGATTTATTTATTTAATTTTTTGCTCATTATTTTTCAAACTTGCAACTATTCTTAATTTGCTTTTCTTCCTCTTGTGTATATGTGTTACGTGTGTAACAAAAATCAATGTAAATAATAAAAAAACGGAACCCTCAACTGAGTACTTAACTATTTGTAGGGAAATACAGAAAGTCCACTAATATGACTAGATGATGCTCAATGTGAAAAAAGATGAACCTGGACAAGTTAAATTTTTTCTTTCTTGCACATTTTTAATATTTTTAGACCAACCGTCCAACAATAGTACTCCATAGTACTCCTTCGTTTCTCATTCATGTCGGTCATGACGTTTAACTTGTACAACTAGCTGCGAAATGAGTAAAGGCGGCTCAATTTTCATTTCATACAAAATTGAAGTTTCTCCAAAAATCAATATTTATCATTTATCTTAGCTACCTATCTTGTTAGATATTTAATTATTGATGTTATCAATTTAATGTAATATCCATGCTCATTGTGTTTGTTTAATCTTTTTTGCTCTAAAAAGAAGAAATAAGATGAGTTTGATGTTTTGCAGAGGTATTTGTTGAAACCTGGGAAAGAGTTGACGGACGCGAGTACAAGACCAATCCTGAAATAATGAAAAGAAAATTGTAAGTATTTTTTTCATAATTACTTAAATGTAAATGATGGCTAATTGATTTTTTCCTATTTCATTTTAATCTCATTTGTTCATGTGACTTTATTTTGTAGAAAAATATAAACTAAAAGCTTTGTACCGGAGATGCTTCTAATGAACTGCTCTTGGATAGAAAACTGTCTAGTTCTAATCCTCGAATAGACACTTATGTGAAGGAGCTGACAACAAAGATAAGGCAAGGCCTTGCTGTTGAAGTCTAGGAGAAAGTAAAGCAAATCCAGGTAGAAGTTGATGAGCAGGTGAAAAAGAAGGTGCACTAGAATTTGGCATCGGTTCTTATATAAAAAACATGGAGTGACAATGACGATGGTACACCAATAACAGTATGTTGTAGCTTCTAGTATAACTGTGATGTTTGTGTTTTAAGTTTATAACTATTTGATGGTCGTGGACTAGTTGGTTAATTAAGTGTATTACAGTCACTATAGACTATATACATATGGTGTTTGGGAGTTGGTTTAATTAAGTAGTTGGTAAATGATGATGTTTGGGAGTTGGTGTATTGATGTAATTTTTGAAATGGTTTATTGGATTGAACATGTTATTTCTGTATATTATATATATATATATATATATATATATATATATATATATATATATATATATATATATATATTTATGCAGTAGCTATTTAAATTCTTTTGGTAATTAAAATGTTGCATAGCTAGATTAATATGTTGTACGAAACTGTACCTTGGCAACAAAAATGGATCCCACAATGAACCTGTAGTGGGACCCAAAGTGGAACCCATAGTAGGACCCAATGTAGGACCCACGGGCACCAATAATGATAATGAGCCCCCTATAGGTCCACTATTTTAAAAAATTAAGACATATATGTTGATTTAGGTCAATTTTTTGTTCCTATAACATTCTATTGCAACATAAAATGGTATCATTGAAAAATGTTACCTTTCCTATGACAACATAGAAAAAATAAACACAAAGGATATTGATGGGATTTTAGTAGCTTGTTTATGGTGTAGATCACTGAAAATTAACTCCTATCTTACACTATTACAAATTTGAGCTTGGAAGATGGTACTTCAATAACGTTTTTATTATACATTATGTAAGTAGAACACTTCAATAGCGTTTTTTATAATAAACGTTATGCAGGTAACTATAGAAAAATAAGAAAAATTAAAATAATAAAAGAAAATGCTACGATAACGTTTTTTAGTCCAAACGTTATGGGAGTATATACTACTATAGCTTTTATTTAAACGCTATGTAAGATAATGTATTTTAAGTAATTTTGTTTTATTTATTTTTTAATTATTGATACTTCCATAGTACTTCAAGAAACGTTATTGTAGTAGATGTATCCAAGTAATTTTAATACCATTTTATTATTATCCAGATAAGTAAAAATGATATTTCCCCAATTCCATTACAGAGTTTATCAGCTAGGGTAAACATTTCCCTCGGCCTTGCTTTCATAACAAATTCATCTTCTATTATCAGCGATTATGAACGATTTCTCTTCATCATTACTACTTCATCAACGATTACTACTTCATCTACTGGGTATATGTGGACCGAGAGAGACAGAAAGGGGGAACAAATTACTACTTCATCAACGATTTCTCTCTAATTAGGCATTTTCTCTAATTAGTGCAGTTCAAATTTGGGTATTTCTCTCCACAAGGTATTGTTATTTTTGTGTTATTTTCGTTCAAATTAGCTAAGTATTATGTGTGTATTTGCTGCATAACAAATTAGGTATTATGTGTGTAGTTGGGGATTAATTAGGTATTTTTTTAATTAATTTTTGTTTCATCTGATTAGTGCAGTTCAAATTTGGGAGGGGTTTTTCATGGTTTTGCTATGTACGTATATGCACTTATTTCGTAAGGGGGAAAAAGTTTCTTTTTTTTTTGTTTTTTTTCATTTTTAATTTTTTTTCATTATTATTATAAATCCAGATAAGTCAGTTACTATATATATCAAGAATCTTGCTGTGTCTTTACATATTTTGAGTTAAAGAAATGGAGGGGTTGATTAGGGAAGGGAGGTCTTTAGCAGAAACACCAACTACAACAAAAATCAACTGCGTTAATTTCTTAATGCTTGCTCTTAATGTTTATTTTATTTTACCCTGCACAGTAAAATTCAACACAATCTTAGTTTACACAGTGAATGAACTGTCAGTATAGTTTACATGACATGCTAGGTAAAATTCAACACAGTGATAGGTCTGTCTGCTATCTTATCTACACAGTGCATTGACCAAGCTATATCTGAATAGTAGGTTCTGTGCAATTTGATCTTATATCATGACTTGATGATATCCCTCGTAAAAGAAGGCCGACGTGATATTAATCAGAGATGAGGATAGATTTTTTCTGTTCTTGTGCTGGTATAATGAAGTTGCGGAAATTAAAATTCATTTACTCTAGGATGAAGTTAATTAAATGATTGAGAACAATATAAAATCTATCTCTGTAGGAAACACCGATAAATGTTAAATATGTCAATTATTTTTATTTATAGTCTGATTTAATGTTGATTTTTATGCAAGGACATTAGACCCAAAAAATGTGTGTGTAGCATAATATTTATAGTATATGATGCTATTGCCCTGTATTCCTAGCAGATTGTCATATCCAAACTAGTATAGCCACTTCAGATGCCTATTGGACTAAAAAACATCTTTTCTGCCAGTTTATCAAATCTTTTAGTAGTTGACTTTCAAACTAGACCTTTTCTGTCTGTTTGAGACCTGTTCTCTGTATTAGTTAAACATAATTAAACATAATCACTCTCAGGCACTCGCGAGAAAAAGAGCTAGGAAGATACGGTCGGACCAAGATGTTGAACTATATAGTGCACCTATATATTTTAGAAAGGATCATAATTTATACATAAATAATATATACAGAACTATACACATGGGGTGCTGTATTGATAATGCCAGAATATACAAAGCAGGATTGCTAAATTAACTTAGTTCTAATATGCAATTAGGAGATAATTAATTATGCATTCCAATAAATAGTCTGTATAATTAATTTTTATTATAAAATTTAAATTTGATAAGTTTTTAGATAAATCTTTGACCAATTCTTAGTTGTTAGTCTACACATCAATCAATCCATCAAGTTCGATTTCTAATTTTACTTTCATATACTTTCTCTATGTACTATTATAAACTACAACAATTATATGGTAACATTGTTGACTTTTTGTATGCAATATTTTTATTAAATTAAAAATATGATCTATAAAACTATTAATTACTCTTGGTCTAGGGCGCCTAATTGCCTATTTTAAAAAAAAATCTCATATTACCTTACAATAAGTAAAAGTTTTAAATGTAATAACAGTGTTCCTCACCTATTTTTGTAGTGATGACCGAATTGCAATCGGGAGCAAGTGATGCAAAATCATGTGGCAATCATGAAAATTCATTCCAGTAAGTCGAAGAGTCTCCAATGAAACTAGACTCCTAATATTAGAACAAAAACCATCAGGCAACTTCATGTCAAGAAAGGATGAGCAAACAACTTTTTTTCAGAGTGAGTTAAATTCCACGATGCCAATGGTAACTTTTCTTTTTTCCCAGGTGTTTTTGGCCTTAGCTCTGTTCTTATTCCCATATCAGCCATGTCAAGACGAACCGATTCCTTGTCTTTTGTCTTCTTTGGTATATTAAGCATGGTCCCACGTGTCAAGTCATGTCAAGACGGACACACGTGTATTTTTTCATACTCCATTCCTAAAGCACACAAGCTTTTCTTAGCTTCACTGAATGATGCAGGAAAAGTGTTCCCTGATGGAAGCATAGATCCAACCAAGAGAAGCATTTCAGAGAAGCAAACATTAGATATTTGATGTTTGGCTTTTAGGTTATACAGCTTTACTAAAGCCTTGATCTTCGTAAATTCTTCACAGCAAGGATAAAGGGGTTCATGTTCGGACTGGACATGATTAAATAAATCCGAGGAATCCAGGGAAACCTCATCGTAATCATCATCACTCTCTATTTTCCTTGGCATTTGATCCACTGTTTGTGAACTGTCTGTCTCATTATCGACAGATTGACTTTCTTCTATGTTTCCCTCTCCGTGCCAAATCCATATTTTGTAGGTCTGATCGATACCATTTTGGAAAAGATGGTTCCTCACTATGCGAGCTTTCCACGATTTACTATGTGCACATTTTAAACAGGGATAGCTGATTTTGTTTGCATCGCATCCGTTTTATAATGCAAACCACAACAGTTCTTCAACTCCATCTTGGAACTCGTTAGTTCTTCTGTCAGCTATTAACCAAGACCTGTCCATCTTTTAGAATTACATTCAATCAGTACATACTAGCTAATACAAGCATAAGCACAAGCTAACACAAACACAAGTGTGGAGAGACTTTTTAGTACTCTAAGTATGGACAAAATATACTTTATAAAAATCAAAGAAATCTAAATTACATATTACAAGCTCTCTCTCTGTTGTTTTGTTTGGGTTTGATTTTCTATTTGTATTTGTTTAGGTTGATCTATTTGGGTTGATTCATCTAGGGTTGATTTATTTGGGTAATTTGTTTTGCATGTTGTGTTTGGGTTTGTATGTTGAGCATGCAAATATAATATTGTCTTTGTGTTTGGGTTTGGATAATTTGGGTTGATTTATTGTGTTTCTTTGGTTGTGTTTGTGGATGGGTATCTCTGCTTTAGTTATATCATTTTGGATATACTGGTTTACTTGTTTTATTCATGACAAAACGTTTGCTTTTACTTGTTTGTTTACTTATTTCGTATACGTTTACTTGTTTGTTTACCATAAATTTCTATTATGTCCATACTTGTTTGTTTAGCTATGGCCCTAATTTAATCTCTATGTTGTGTAGATTAGTTATTGCCCCTTCGAAGAAAACAAAGAAGGCCAATTCTGCTCCAAATAAAACCGCTTCGAACTTGTTGAAGGCTTTAAAAAGGAACAATTCAATTGAGAAAGTGCCAATGGAGAAGAAGGCCAACTCTTGACCTCTAGATTCTTCACCTGAATCTGTCAAGAAAAAGCCTATATCTAAGATCCTGGAAAAGAAAATAAGCAAGAAGAGGAAACGAGCCGATAAACCAGTGCCTTGCAAACATAAAGGGCTTAAACTTTTATAGCGCGGAGCTGTTACAATGCATAGGATTGTCAGGCGTAAGATGTTGGGTATCAAGCACCATGTGTTTTTCAATGCAAAGGGCGAGTTAGTCGTATGGTACTGCTGCTTCGGAGATGAAGTCTTATATTGGGGTTCTTGCTAGAACTAAAACCCCGATATGTTATCCTAGATGGAAACATGTTCCAATAGAAAGAAAAATAAGATATAGGATTGTGTGCAGGTAAAATAAATTCCACCTCAACAAAGTAGCTAACATTTTTTTATTCAAGTACTTAATATAATAGACATGCTATGTAGATGGCGTTAGAGGTACCGCCAACAGCAAAAAAGATGGTATGGAAGTCTGCGTGCCAGAAGTGGAGGGAGTTCAAATGTCAATTAACAATCGACTATATACTTTCATATAGGGAGCAGCGTGAGTTACTCGAATTTCCACCAGCTGATTACTCATTTATCGAGAAGGCACACTAGGATATGTTTGTTGCTAGCCGTCTAACTGATGACTTTTCGGTGGGTTCTCACTTATTATCACATAGCATAATTATATTAGTTCTTCCATGTATGTTGCTTACGTTTTGATGTTTTTCACGAAGGCGATCCACGATAAACAGAAAAAAGGACCTTGAATGAATATCCTCATCGCATTTCTCGCAAAGGATATGCAAACCTCGAACAGGAAATGGTTAGTGAAATAATGAAACGTATTATTTTTTATTTTTCTATGACATTTGCATGCATGATTATGGTCTAGTTTTATTTTTCTCAAATGTTTATATACATGCAGACTGAAGGTGATACTGAGGTGGAGGTCGATCGCTCTAGTACTTGGCTTCGTGCACGGTAAGATGCAGATGGGAATTATATTTCAAAGTCAGGTACTAGAGTGATCGACCAGGTACTAGAGTGATCGACCAGCAATCTGTGCAACTTCCTCCGAAATATAATTCCCATCTGCATCTTGACGTGCACGAAGCCAGGTACTAGAGCGATCGACCTCCACCTCAGTATCACCTTCAGTCTGCATGTATATAAACATGTGAGAAAAATAAAACTAGACCATAATCATGCATGCAACTGTCGTAGAAAAATAAAAAATAATACATTTCATTATTTCACTAACCATTTCCTGTTCGAGGTTTGCATATCCTTTGCGAGAAATGCGATGAGGATATTCATTCAAGGCCCTTTTTTTTCTGTTTATCGTGGATCGCCTTCGTGAAAAACATCAAAACGTAAGCAACATACATAGAAGAACTAATATTTATGCTATGTGATAATAAGTGAAAACCCACCGAAAAGTCATCAGTTAGACGGCTAGCAACAAACATATCCCAGTGGGCCTTTTCTATAAATGAGTAATCAGCTGGTGGAAATTTGAGCAACTCACGCTGCTCCCTATATGGAAGTATATAGTCGATTGTTAATTGACAATTGAACTCCCTCCACTTCTGGCACGCAGACTTCCATACCATCTTTTTTGTTGTTGGCGGTACCTCAAACGCCATCTACATAGCATGTTTATTATATTAAGTACTTGAATAAAAAAATGTTAGCTACTTTGTTGAGGTGGAATTTATTTTACCTGCACACAATCCCATATCTTATTTTTTCTTTCTATTGGAACATGTTTCCATCTAGAATAACATATCGGGGTTTTAGTTCTAGCAAGAACCCCAATATAAGACTACATCTCTGAAGCAGCAGTACCATACGGCTAGCTCGCCCTTTGCATTGAAAAAAATAGGGTGCTTGATACCCAACATCATACGCCTGACAATCCTATGCATTGTAACAGCTCCGCGCTGTAAAAGTTTAAGCCCTTCTTGTTTGCAAGGCACTGGTTTATCGGCTCGTTTCCTCTTCTTGCTTATTTTCTTTTCCAGGATCTTAGATATAGGCTTTTTCTTGACAGATTCAGGTGAAGAATCTAGAGGGCAAGAGTTGGCCTTCTTCTCCATTGGCACTTTCTCAATTGAATTGTTCCTTTTTAAAGCCTTCAACAAGTTCGAAGCGGTTTTATTTGGAGCAGAATTGGCCCTCTTTGATTTCTTCGAAGGGGCCATAACTAATCTACACAACATAGAGATTAAATTAGGGCCATAGCTAAACAAACAAATATGGACATAATAGAAATTTATGGTAAACAAACAAGTACACGTATACGAAATAAGTAAACAAACAAGTAAAAGCAAACGTTTTGTCATGAATAAAACAAGTAAACCAGTATATCCAAAAAGATATAACTAAAGCAGAGATACCCATCCACAAACACAACCAAAGAAACACAATAAATCAACCCAAGTTACCCAAACCCAAACACAAAGACAATATTTTGTTTGCATGCTCAACATATAAACCCAAACACAACATGCAAAACAAATTACCCAAATAAATCAACCCTAGATGAATCAACCCAAATAGATCAACCTAAACAAATACAAATACAAACAGAAAATCAAACCCAAACAAAACAACAGAGAGAGAGCTTGTAATATGTAATTTAGATTTCTTTGATTTTTATAAAGTATATTTTGTCCATACTTAGAGTACTAAAGAGTCTCTCCACACTTGTGTTTGTATTAGCTTGTGCTTATTCTTGTATTAGCTAGTATGTACTGATTGAATGTAATTCTAAAAGATGGACAGGTCTTGGTTAATAGCTGACAGAAGAACTAAAGAGTTCCAAGATGGAGTTGAAGAACTGTTGTGGTTTGCATTGTAAAACGGATGCGATGCAAACAAAATCAGCTATCCCTGTTTAAAATATGGTACATAGTAAATCTTGGAAAGCTCGCATAGTGAGGAACCATCTTTTCCAAAATGGTATCGATCAGACCTACAAAATATGGATTTGGCACGGAGAGGGAAACATAGAAGAAAGTCAATCTGTCGATAATGAGACAGACAGTTCACAAACTGTGGATCAAATGCCAAGGAAAATAGAGAGTGATGATGATTACGATGAGGTTTCCCTGGATTCCTCGGATTTATTTAATCATGTCCAGTCCGAACATGAACCCCTTTATCCGGGCTGTAAAGAATTTACGAAGATCAAGGCTTTAGTAAAGCTGTATAACCTAAAAGCCAAACATCAAATATCTAATGTTTGCTTCTCTGAAATGCTTCTCTTAGTTGGATCTATGCTTCCATCAGGGAACACTTTTCCTGCATCATTCAGTGAAGCTAAGAAAAGCTTGTGTGCTTTAGGAATGGAGTATGAAAAAATACACGTGTGTCCGTCTTGACATGACTTGACACGTGGGACCATGCTTAATATACCAAAGAAGACAAAAGACAAGGAATCGGTCCATCTTGACATGGCTGATATGGGAATAAGAACAGAGCTAAGGCCAAAAACACCTGGGAAAAAAGAAAAGTTACCATTGGCATCGTGGAATTTAACTCACTCTGAAAAAAAAGTTGTTTGCTCATCCTTTCTTGGCATGAAGTTGCCTGATGGTTTTTGTTCTAATATTAAGAGTCTAGTTTCAATGGAGACTCTTCAACTTACTGGAATGAAATCTCATGATTGCCACATGATTTTGCATCACTTGTTCCCGATTGCAATTCGGTCATCACTGCATAAACAGGTGAGGAACACTGTTATTAGAATTTGTCACTTCTTCAAGGCAATTTGTAGTAAAGTTATTGAGGTTGATAAGTTGGAGAAAATGCAATCGCAGTTTGTGGAAACTTTGTGCCAGCTTGAAAAATACTTCCCCCCTTCCTTGTTTGATTTAATGTTTCATATCTCGGTTCATCTTGTAAGGGAAGTTGAGCTTTTTGGACCTATTTTCCTTAGGTGGATGTATCCTTTTGAGAGATATATGAAGACATTTAAGGGATATATAAGGAATCGAGCTCGTGCAGAAGGTTGTATAGCTGAGGCCTATATTGCAGAAGAGGCAGTTTAATGTTTGGTGGAGCATGAAGAAACGACTATTGGGGTACCAAAAAATGGTAGGCATACCAAGGATGGAATTTCTAGGCCATTATCCGGTGCAACCATGATAACCCCGAGCACCACTGATTTGCATGTAGCACATTTATGTGTTCTACAAAATACTACCGCTGTTAGCCCATATTTTGAGTAAGTCATTATATTATTTTCATCATGTCTACCATTTTCCCCTCTCTGTTTAACTACCTAAAAAATTGTGTATTATATGTCATTGTCTTATTATTTATTTATTCTCTTTTCATTGAATGCAGTGAACACATGGCATTCTTTATGACAAGATTTCCAGAACACGAAAAGGATGAAATATGGCTAAAGAACAAGCAAAATGAGACTTTCCAAAATGGTTCAAAGAAAAGGTATTTTCTGAATTTTATAATAGCTTTGTGCATTTTTAAAAACTGCCCTGTCCTGTGAATCATTTACAACTTGTATATATATATATATATATATTTGAAGATCGCTTCAGATTTGGCTGATGAAAAAGAGGTTCCGAAAGAGATCAGGTGGATTGCCGACGAGCACAACAAGGATGTTCCTACTTTCAACGGCTATAGAATGGATGGGGTTACATTTAGTACGAAGGATCGTGATGATATGCGCCAAGTTCAATGTAGTGGTGTGTGTGGAAGCTGACACAATGATTGTGCAGGGTGTAAGGATAAAAATATTGAGCACACTTCACATACATATTACGGAGTTATAACAAGTATGTGGGAGTTGGACTATAATCAATTTAGGTTCTCTATTTTTCGTTGTAATTGGGTAGATATTAACAAAGGGATTAAGATTGACGACTTGGAATACACATTAGTAAATTTGAATAAGTTAGGTTTTTCGAATGATCCGTTTGTGTAGGCAAAACATGTCAAACAAGTTTGTTACATCGATGATCCTCTTGAAAAATTATGGTCCGTGGTGTTGAAATTACCCGAGAAAAGTACTATGATGACGATGATGAAAATGAGGGATCTGTAGATGTTGAACTTGAGAATGATTGTTTTGTGCCCAATATACCAGATGTTGATTTAGTTGAGGACGACGAGGGTAGTTACATGCGAGACGTAGATGAACTAATTCAACTTTAGTGATGTAATTTAATCTCTATACTTTTGTGATAACTTTACTTTGGTTTGGTGATCCTATATTTCTTCATTTCTGTTAATTTTCTGGTTGTTTGGTTTGCCCTCAGTTGGCCTTAGTGTTCTATTGGTTTGTATGCCACATTAATTTGTATGGCAGGTTTGCTTACTTACTGTCAATTTTTTTCCCATATACCACACTTCAAACAACAGTTTTTAACAAAAACATTGATGTCTCCAAGTTTTACTTACAACACAAATACAAAAAACTAACTGTTGTCTGCCTTTAAGTAGGACAACTGCTTTTGCAAAATGTTGTCTCAATTACACAACACTACAAGAAAAATTGTTGTATGTTTAGATTCACTAGACAACGGTTTATAAATTGTTGTATGATTCCTCTTGGACAACTTTATCCATAAACTGTTGTCTAATTTGCACACCATAGAAAAAAGCCTTATGTGTTTGGATTTACTAGAGGATAGTTTATAAACTGTTGTGATATAGGTAATTGCTGATTTCTTGTAGTGTGAAGATCTAAAATGAATGCAACATAATAAATATTATAAATCATAGCTTAAACAGATACTCCCTCCGTCCCATCCAATTCTTAACACTTTTTTTATTACTTTCTGGCATGCATTTTAAGGTGAATTTTAAGGATAGTTTCATGACTTATTGTTGAATTTTTTTTTTTGTATAAAAATAGGATTGTTCTATTTTTATACAAAAAAAGAAAATTTTAAAAATAAGTGATGCAACTATCCTTAAAATTTACCTTAAAATGCGTGCCGAACACCCTATTTTGAAATGGTAAGAAATGGTCGGGACTGAGGGGGTAGTAAGCAAACTAATTTATATGTATTAAAGATGCATATAAAAATATGTAGATATAAAATTTATTTGTTAAAAAATTTGAAAACGCAAAAAAAAAACTAAGAAATTTAAAATAATTGTAATGAAACTTATTAAGAATCATACCTTGATGCAAAAATTTTTCTTTGTCAATAGCTCGAACTTAGTTTAATAATAGTTAAAACCATTGTAATAGATTAATATGTAGTACTATAGTTCTATAATAGAACGAGAACGAACCTGTAGGTGACTCTTTATATGCTCACGAGTCAGCTTCTTCACTTTCATTTTTTTAAGGATCTTTTTCGGTGTGGCATCTGTAAATTAATATAATTGAAATATGAAATTGTACTATGAATATAATTTAGGAGCTTGCGAATTAGTGATATTGAAAGATTCTTGTGTGATGGGTGCAAATCAAATAAAAAGAATAATACTGCAAAAAGATTTTTTTAGAAATGTTTGGATGATATCCCAATAGATAATAACTATAATTTTATTAAAAGAATGAATATTGAAGTAAAATAGTACTACGACAATTGAAACATTCAAACCTTTCTTAAAAATTGACATTTATTTAGGATTGGACATTTACTTTAGATTCCAATCCCGTTTTACCGTTACTTTAATGTTATTTGAGTATAATAGTTTTAAATAAATTCTTTTCATTTGTTTATTTTCAATTTACGATCAAGAAATTTGGGTATAAAAGAACGAAAATAATTGTAGGAAAAGTTGTATTCAAATAACAATAAATCAATACTTGAACCTTTTCAAAAAATCAATAATAATTTTAGATTTCAATTCCATTTACCGTTATTTTATCATTATTTGAGTTCGAATTTTTTACATTATCTCATCTGGTTCTCTTCTTCCCAATTTACCTTCAAGAAAATTGGATAAAAACGAACGAAAAGAGGTTGTACAAAATAGTTCATGTGCTCGAATAACGATAAATCGAAATTAAATTCTTACTTTATTGGACTTTTATATATGCCATAAAATACAAAGAGATATCGAATAAACACAAAAACAATCAGTATACACTACATACATGTAACTTTTGTTAAAAAATAGTAGTATTGCTAGTTTCCATGATTGATACACCATACACAGATAGCATATATTTATTATATTACTGTCTAACAAATTTCCTTTCTAATTAGATAGTTTTTAGTTTTTGCAATATGACAGCTAGATACAGTGCGAAACAAATAAATTATAATATTTAAAGAAAGGAAAAAGTGTAAAAGAAATCATTTAGCTAAGGCTGGATTCAAAAGCTTTAATAGATCTAACTATTACTGTGATTCCTATCAAGAGAAACAGCTAGTAGTTAAATGCATAAAAGTACTCTACCAACAAGATATATGCATGTGTGTTTTAGCAAAAAGATTAAAAAAAAAAAAAACCGTGTGCATGAGACAAATTTAAAAGACTTACTAAAACTCCCGCCGAGCTCAGAGACTGCTCGAACAAATCGAGCGTGTAGCCAAACATTGTGGGTGCTGCACTGCATAGTTGTTCTGAATGGAATAGCTAGGATTCATCCAAAGGTGGTCAGTGAATCCTTCAGACACATTTTGGGTAAACCCCAAATGGTTTAGATAAGCTTGAGGGTGATGGTAAGAATTTTGAGATGGGATTGATGCCGAAATCATCATAGGAGAAGACATTTTCTTTTATTTGTGCTATTTGGATGTTGTAGGCTTCAACCTCTCTCTTTTATATATATATATATATTGAAAAAGTAGGGTCTTGTGAATAATTACGATATAAATTTAGAAAAAGTTTTGTTGGATAATAATATGAAAGGATATTATTATTAATTAAGGATCTTTTTATGGAATCAATAATCACCTTTTCTGCATTTGTGTGGGTATAGCATAAAAAACATAAAAAAAGATGGGTAAGGTTCCGGTAGAATCAAACACAATGAACTCTGGCGCCAATAACAACAACCTTTTAGCACTGTCGTAAGACCATTAGAAAAAAAATGATATATGCAAATAATCGTAGTTTATGGATGTAGACATCACCAATTTCGATAATGTTTAAATTCAAATATTAAAGTACTTAAATTTTTAGTCTAAGATAATTCGTGAAATTATATATATCGTAAATATCATTTTTTAACTCATAACATTGATCATATTTATACAAATGTTCTTTACAATTTGTAAATGAAAAATCATATACGATAACATTTCGACATAAAGGTTTACCATAGGGTGTAAGTTGAAAATATAGAGTCGCACTCCATACAGAACACTTTAAATAAAGAACAATAAAGAACAGCGATCAGCACCGTTCATTTTTTTAACGTCCAGGATTAAAAGATAAAAATATATGCAGCGCTGCTGTTGTTCATAGCCGAAAATAAACATAACAATTTCACAACTGTCGAGAAAACACGCTGATACACAAAGTTCAAATAGAAGCAGAAATTGAAGATTCTAAGCCCATAATTGAAAAATCAAAGCCCAAATTGAAGAATCAAAGATCAGAATCATAGAAACCAAGCAGAAATCGCGCGTTGAATCCAAGCAGAAATTGAAGAATTGAAGCTCAAAATCGAAGAATTAAATTGAAGAATCGAAGCTGAAATTGAAGAATCGAAGCAGAAATTGAAGAATCCAAGCTCATAATCGAAAATGAGGTTAATTCCTTCAATATTTAGTGTAAAATTATCAGAAAAAGTCAAAAATTTGAAGAGTCGTTCAAAATCATTCAAAACTGTGCGAAATCGTTGAGGTAATGATTTAAAAAGTTAAATTTTATGATTTTGTGTCTAATATCTATATGATACTTGCGATTGGCGATTCTATCCAAATTTTGTATGTATATATCTGTATCTATACATGTATGTGATTCTATAAGAAATTTACAAGCGACTCTTCGTGGGATTCTCCAATATACGCATGATATTTGTTTTTATTAAACCAGATGAGAATATTTGTTTAAAGTGTTTGTTTCCAGAGTGCGAGTGATTCTCTGTTAAATTTAAAAGTGATGCTTTGTTTGATTTTCTGTTAGATTTTAAACTGGATGATGATTTTCTATTTAAAGTGTTTCTCAATTTGTAATAAATTTGATTTTATAAACTTACTTCATTTTGATGTTATTTTCAATGAGATGCTATATTAGATTCTATTGTAATTTGATTCTATGCTTGATTCTATATAATATTTTAAATACAATTCTACTTTCTGCTCGATTCTACACTTGATTAAATTATTATTTTAAAAAGTTAAGCCAATACTAGTTGATGATTCTCTGTTTGATTCTATTATGAAGTTTACAGGTTTAGTTATGGGGACAGGTGTAGTATGTTATTTTGTGAAAAGAGAGCATTACATTGTATGCTACAATTGATTGTTTTGATTGTATGGGGATAACTGTAGTTGGTTGGTGCCCCTGCGGGGCCTTTTAATAGATGACGACGACGATATTGTAAATTTGATTCTATGATAGATTCTATCACACCTTCTTCTAATAAGCACAGAGCTAGTACTCTCATATATGCCAGGAGTGAACATTATATTATCTGCTCCATTCTATCTTTAGCATTTCATTTAAACAATTTGGTATGGTTTCTTAAATAATTTTGTCTTAAATTATTCACTTATGTATGTCTTCTGATGTTGTTCTTCCTCGCCTCGAATTCTTATGGATTTTATGTATGCGTGTATTGTTGAGATTCATTTATGTCTTTAACAAAAAGTAGACATACTACTTTTGTGTGTGCACCATGAGAGAGCTTAATATTTTTATTAAATTTAAACATGTATCAATTCCTGTACTTGTAAAAACTAATAAGTTGCCTGATGTACATATGTTTCAGTATTAAAGTGTTTCTGTAATGAAATGAATTGGGCCACGAATGAAGAAACCAATAAGCAATACAATGAACCCATTAGGGTCAGCTGTTTGAGGGCCTCAATAGTAGCTGTGTGGCTCATCTCAAAGGATTCTGTCCTGCTAATGTTCTAAGTCAATATATAAACTCTAAGGGATTAACACAAAATAGTAGAAGATTTGTTCTCGGTCATGAAAGTAATCTCTGAGTTGTGACTTATTATGAGCCATTAGCAAAAGAGAAAAAATGAGGAAATGCTTGGGATGATCATGATGGCCTTATTCTTGCAACATCTTCATGTAGCTGTTTTATCATCTTATAATGCAGCAACTACAAATTTGAGTCCAAACATACAAAAGCTTGCTGGTTCAGTTTAAGCTTAGCTTGGCAATAAGTACTTCTGCTTCTACAGTTTGCGATGATCATGAACGTCTGGGTATTCCTTCATGTCTAAAGACGACAAACTATAGCATGAGTTCTGACTGCTGGACGTGGGATGGGTTACATATAAACAGAAGACTGTGATGTGGTTAAACTGGAGGAGTTGAAGCGAACTTTCTCATCTCCAGTATCTCTACTTTAATTTCAGTGAATTAAATGGAGCATTACCTGATGATCGGAGGAATGGATCCCAACATGAGTAGAGCGCCACAAAGGCAAACGAAGGACAGTGTCGAGCATTATCTGGACCTGTTGTGACTCTCAAGGTGTTCAAGGACAATTTACTGGTCTGGGAACTACTAGAAACTAGAGGCGAAGGTAGAGTTCTGGTTAGAGACGGTGGAGACAGTTGGCTCAAAATATGGGGTAGGCTGGTTTTGTTTTTAATGGATGCATCAGAGACGTGGATGAGATCAATGGCTGTGATATTGGCATTAGCATTGGCATTGCATCCCCTGAAATCGAACAAAAGAGGGATAGGAGGGAGAAGAATCTTCTGGTGCATATTGCAGGAACATTTATTCTCTGTTTAATGTTAAATCATGATTTTACTATTGTTGTAATGCATTTATTCTTTGTTTTGTCTCTCTATTTGGATTCAGTGAATGCAAGTGTTAAAGTTTCAACCTTACAATTCATCCAACGCTAGGAAATGTATTAATTGCCTGTAATTCTTAAAGTCGTGTCCCATGTACCAGCAAAACTCCTATCCTCCACCTCAATTTCCAAAATTTTATCCAAATTAAACACAACACCCTATAAATTATAATCTGAATCTGGAAGAGAAGGACAAAGCATAATAATTTTTGAATATCAGATAAAAGTCTACTGTGACTGACCAGAAATGTAAAGCATATGTTATTTCATCATTTTTGCTGCAAAACGTAATGCAATTTCTTATAAGAGCAGAAAAGTTCTACACGACGGTATTATATGTGGAGAATTTGTATCAAGAGTATGTTCTCAGCATATTTACTATTCAAGTAAGCTAGTCCCCCAACAGAAAAAGAAACAGAACCAGTTGACATAATTATAATTAATAACACTTCCCTCTCAATTTCTCCACTAGTTTAAAGGAAATAGTTAAAGAAAACCATGTAGAAATCTTGAGGTTTGAGAGCGTGATCACCACATATTATAATAGAGCTCTGGTACAATGTCCCAATATTAGCCAAATTTCTTCTAACCGTAAACAAAAAATCAAGGCTAGTTATAGTTACTGACACAAAAAGATCAGTTGTCCTGAAATGTTCAGCCATCGCTGTCTTTTGACAAGTTCCCACCGCTACTTGTATCACTGGAATCTGCTGGTGAACTTGCTTCTTCGGAGTCGGGGGCAACAAAAAACTTGAGAGAGCTCTTACGGATAGTTCTTCGCCTCGGCCTATCTTTCGCACCTTTACTAATGTCTTGAGCAGGACTGCTGTCAACCCCAGCAACCCAACTGAATAATGAAGTTAACTGTGTACCAAGTGAAACAAAAGACTTCAGTGAATGCATAATGAAGTTAACTGTGTACCACGTGAAACAGTCAATGTACCTGAAGCAGTAATATATAGCTGAAGAGATGGTTCCAATGCTATTTTTTGAGCTTTTCAATAATATATTTTCTTCAACTCCCTGACCCCTGTATAGGTTGGATACAGATTCTGTACTTCGTGCTTTAATAAGCACGCAAATTACACAAATCAAAAGCTTAAACTCGCAATAATTAAGCAAAAAAGACTGGGTATAAGAAAATAATGTTCAGTAAGATTAAGCACATATTACCAAAAGATTTGAAATTTTCATGTTCACGAGTAACGAGGCACCTAGTACTCCTGCATATTGCAAAGATCTGAATAAAATCTAACCAGAATTAAACACCAAAGTAATTCACGCTGTGGAAGAAGCCATTAAGACAATCCTGAATTAAATTAAATATAGCCACACGGCCAAATTTCCAAAATTATTAAAAAGAGGGAACAACATCCACTGAGAACACAAAGAGGAGATAAGTAGGCAATAAAGTAACATAAGTTACTGGTCTCCTAAGGAGCTTCTGTTTAAAATAGTAGTAAATCATAGTAAAAATCAAATTTAAACAAGTCCTCCAGACAACATGTCCAGAAAACATAGAATACTCGGTCAGACCATTTGCCCAAAACTTATCCGTAGAGAAGACCATACGTCCCCAGTTTTGCATTCCATATTACTTCAAAGTTCAAACAAACACCCTTCCCAACCCAGAGAGAGGAGAGGAAACTTACTTTGTTCCCCGGAGACTTGGAATGAATGCTAGCATAGCTAATTATATTTGGTTTCATTTTTCAACCAAGTATCCACATAATACTGTATGCAGAAAAATACATACAAATAACAAAAAGAAAAAATGATGTGATTGACATTGAAAAAAGAAATCAAAGTGATTGGCATAGAATCCTTTTAGAATTGCATAAATAAACAACTTGGATTAAAACAGGTAATATATATTTAGGTAAAGGGAAGAACCTAAAAGAGATTATCATTTATATCTTTAAAATTATCATATAATTAACTAACAATTAAGGATAGCTAGTAACAGAATCTCACTTATATTCTAAAATTAACAAGAACTAGACTTCATTAAGCCAACACTGATGTAAAAAACAGAGTCTAAAATAT
Organism: Kitagawia praeruptora; assembly: GCA_037693485.1. Lineage (NCBI taxonomy): Eukaryota > Viridiplantae > Streptophyta > Magnoliopsida > Apiales > Apiaceae > Kitagawia > Kitagawia praeruptora. The sequence goes on along the minus strand of CM075345.1, from coordinate 45,408,121 downwards.
AATCAAATGTATATTCTTTAGTTAACTAACATCATTTAACTAACACTTACATACAAAACGAGGATCTAGTATAGAATCTCATGTATACATTAATTAATAAGAAATAAGAGTAAAGTTCTATGGAGTACTGTTGTAATTGGAGTACTTGGAGTACATATACGTTCTGCATTCAAAATTTTGCAAACTTTATTATTTTGCAAAGCTTATTACGTGAATATCATTATTTCATTGAAAATCTTGAAAATTTTGTATGTTTTGCTAACAAAATATTGCAAAACGAATTGTTCTGCGAAACACATTTGTGTTGCAAAACATATATGTTCCGATTGCAAAACATAAAGAATTTTCAAGATGAACATATTGCAAAATATACATGATTTTCAAGATTATCAATGAAATTATGATATTCATGTAACAAGGATTGCAAAATACTAAATTTTAAAATATTTTGAATGCAGAACGTATATGTACTCCAAGTACTCCACTTAAACAGTACTCCATAGAACTTTACTCTAAGAAATAAACTTCATTAAACTAACAACTAAGCACAAAAATATAATTTAGCATAGAATCTCATATACATTACAATCACACCAATGAATTCGACACATGCATCACACAAATTGTTCAAGCAACTTTAAAGATACGCACGAAATGAATCTATTACTGGATATGATCAGCACTATTAAACAAAATGTAAAATTCATATACATAGACTTCAGCACAAAAGGGAAAACTAGTATAGATTCACACTAACACTCAAAATTTAATCAAACTCAAATATATCAAACATCCCTATAGAGAGAGATGATATTCGCAACTAAAACTACAAAAGAATCTCGAACATAAATCATTCCACATATATAAAAGCACTAAATCATTCCAACATTGAGCCATATAAGTGTAGTAAAAAAATTTTATAGCATCTCGCACATAAATTTAAAATCAAATAAACATAGATACTTACAGAACATCTTAGACATCTATCTACACTTAATAAATAGAGAATCTCAGTATCTCACACATATATTTGTACTTAAACAAACACAGAATCTCACACAACATCTCACACATATATCTACACTTAAACATACACATGATCTCGCACAAAATACATATACCTACATACAAACTGATATGTAGTTTTAATATTTACCATGTCCACCACAAAATGATATGTGAAGGTGTCACCTGGCAAAACACAATTTTCTATAGTTTATTAAAATATTTTAGCCCCTCCAGGGGCACCCCAACCAAATAATTACTAACAAAACCAACCATCGAATCATTCATGGAATCATTTACCTTGATTATTACCAATTTTATTAGGATAGGTGCCCCTGGCGGGGCCTATTGCATATAAAACTGTAGAATCTATAATAGAATCACAGAATCATCGACGGAATAAAGCAACCATAGAATCAATAACGAAATCATTTTCAACTTAACTCATATAAAACGAGACTAAAAAATACCAAACTTTATATATTAAATAAATGTACGGAATCACAAATTTAATAACAAAATCAACCACAAAATCATTTACAACTTCATATAACGAGTCTTAAATACATTATATAACAGAATTTCTAACAAAAATAAGCAAAGAATCATTAACCGAATCATTTGAAAAATCACTTTCATAAAACAATAGTAATATACAACATCCGATATAGAATCTAATATGTGTACTTTCATTCAAACAAGCATTTAGTACGGAATCAAAAAATGAAATCTTCAAACCCTAATTTTATTAATTTCGTTAAAATAACAAGCAGGATGAGATGTAAATATCATTACCTCGAATTGAAGATGAATTTACGTCAAATTGAAGCTTTGATGAGTGAGAGTTTACATTTTTTTCGGATTTTGAGCCGTAATTTCATAGATTCTGATCAAAGAGAAGAGTTTGTAGTTCGTCAGAGAAAGAGTTGCAGCTTCGTTAGAGAGAGAGAGAGTCGTTAGAAGATAGAGAGCGAGATTAGATAAAGCCCATTATTAATTCTAACTTCTAATCCTGGCCGTTCAATTTTAATAAAAAAAATGAACGGTTAAGATGGGTGTTCTTCTTTGTTCTTTATTTAAAGGTGTTCTTTATCGAGCAATGGCCTATATATATATATATATATATATATATATATATTGAAAAAGTAGGGTCTTGTGAATAATTACGATATAAATTTAGAAAATGTTTTGTTGGATAATAATATGAAAGGATATTATTATTAATTAAGGATCTTTTTAAGGAATCAATAATCACCTTTTCTCTGGGTATAGCATAAAAAACATAAAAAAGATGGGGAAGGTTTCGGTAGAATCAAACACTGTGGTAAGACCATTAGAAAAAAAAAATGATATATGCAAATAATCGTAGTTTATGGATGTTAATTGATGAGTAATTATAATTTTATTCACCGTGAGTAAATATAGACATCACCAATTTCGATAATGTTTAAATTCAAATATTAAAGTACTTAAATTTTTAATCTAAGATAATTCGTGAAATTATATATATCGTAAATATCATTTTTTAACTCATAACATTGATCATATTTATACAAATGTTCTTTACAATTTGTAAATGAAAAATCATATACGATAACATTTCGACATAAAGGTTTACCATAGGGTGTAAGTTGAAAATTCTTAATTAAACTATCTATGGCTCTGAAATGAATAATAATCTTGAGGCAGAGTGGAAGGTATCTTTTTTCTTTTTTTTTCATAAAGCCAGTATCTTTTTTCCAGCAATTACAAACAATTTGTTTCCTTCTGAAACTGAAGGAAAGCACATGAACTATTGCGCAATTAAAAGTTTATTTTTTATATCTAATTCTAGCAACTTTTTATAAGACCAAAAAAAAAACACAATTTGCCTTTTTTTTATTGAGATCGACTCGAAAAAGTGGGCTTAATTCGGCTCGAATTACAAAGTCTTCCAAATTTGAAAATTGTCCAAAAAAGAGGGAATATCATATTGGTAAAAGAAGAAATAAAGATGGAACAACCATTCATTTGAGAGAATCTCAATGGACAACAACTCATCGTTATATTCTATTCAATTGTGGAAACAAAGAAATAGAGGAGCTAATTGAGTATGTAAATTGTAGGTAGCATCAAGCTTTACTTGATGGTCCAGCAAAATCGAAAAGATAAGAGAGCAAGAAAACATACTTTGGATTTTTGGAAGTGGATGAACGAAGAGGTTGGAAGAAGAGGAAATATTTCGAAGGAATTAGAAGTGCTTGCAATGGGCCCGAATCGAGCAACTAAGAAGTATAGTGTTTATGTAATCAATGGGTACAGATTTTATACAAAAAAAAGAGATGCTAAATGTAAAATACAAAATAGTGACATTTTTTTTAAGGCTTTGACGACTAGTTTTGCAAGCTCGAAAGATCAGAATCCAAAGGTCGGCGATGTCAATTATTATGGAGCAATAGAAGAGATATTAGATGTTGATTATTGGGTAGAATTTATTGTTGTGTTGTTTAACTATTGTTGGTACTTAAAAGAAAAGGATTCATATGGGATGACTCGAGTTAATTTAATAAATCATCCCAGAAATCTGATCCCTACGTAATGGCCTCACAAGTACAACATGTTTTCTATGTAAAAGATCCACTTGAAAAGATGATTATAATGTCATCAAAAGACTACCGAGGAACTGGTGTGGTGTCGAAAATGAGAATGCAAACGAAGAACAAGATCAATATGATCCAATTTTACTTGATATACGCTTCGCTGCATAAATGAAAAATCAAGTCAATGAGGCTAGTTGATTTAGGGATGATGTTCCAACAAGATAAGTCCTCATCGAGCCCACCGAAGTCCAAGAACAATCAAATCACTTTATGCAATGTACGTGACTTTATTGATGTAATGGTTTTGAATCGAATGTTTCTTTAACTTTATTATTGAAGTGCTTGCTGCCCTAATTTTATTACAAATTGAACTTGTAAATGTATTAATTACGTGAGTGCTTGCATTTTACTTTACTGCTTTTTATTTTTTATGATTTATTACTTGCCATTTAATTTCAATAAAATGAACTTTTTAATTGAAGTATTTAATTAAGTGCTTGCTGCCCCCCCTTTTTTGTAAATTGAAATTGTTTATGCAGTTTAATTAATTAAGTGTTTGTTTATTACTTTATTGTTGTAGTTAAATTAATGTAGTGTACCTTTATTGTTTTTTAAATTAGCTACTGTGTACTTAGTTTACTAACTTCTAATGTAATTTCCATTTCCAATTTTTTAAAAGATGAACAAATTCATTCATCTCAGATTCCACTATCAGGGTGAACTCCAGAGTACGGGATATAATGATGGGATATAGAGACTCATGTACTGGCATCGATATTGACATGTTTTCATATATAGTAGTGATGGACCATGTCAAGGATGACCTTGAATATTCAGAAATTGGAGGAATTTATGTAAGCAAAGAAATGTTGGGAATTGGAAGTTATCGACAAATGATTGGGATCTAGCTAGTTCCTTTAGTCAAACGAGCTACAATGGTGACTACATTGATTTTTATGTCGACAACGTCATTGACATAAATATTAAGCCAATCAAATAAATGCAACAGCATGTAATCATAAGACCTAGGCATAATCTACTGGCAGGTACATGAATTCAGACTATTGCGGATAAACTTTTGTCAGATGTATTCTAATAAATTGAATCTAAATAGCTTCTTCCATAACCTGAAATTTGTACATGCATGTCTACAGTCTTATATTTAAACTCTTCTCACTAACCTTATACTTTTGTAGCTAAAAAATTAGTGAAACGCCAGTTTGTTATTGCTCATCAACCACAACGACAATAAAAGAACAAAGAAGCAAATCAATTGGATTCACTGAAGCCGCCACAAGGAGAGGTACTCATAAGTCGCCACAATTGAATAACCTGCAACAAGTTAATTATGCAGCTATGGGTTATAAATTTTATAGTTGAAATTGGATTTTCAGAATCTACCACATGACATGGGAGAAAATGACCCAGAGGTTAGATATGTTCCTTAAAAATATATTTAATGTCCACACTATTGAAAGTTAACCATCTATATGATCCACCACCTCCTGATAAGTTTTGATCTTCCCGAGTAAGCATAACACACTATTATAAGAGCTACTGAAAGTTTGCCGAATTTAAAACACTCTCAGCTGATCTTTTATATTAAGATTAATTATTGCTAATGATTAGTCCAAATTGTACTTCAAAATTATGGTTCAAAATTAGAAACATCATAGACTATTTAGAATATCATAGGTGGTTGTTCAATAAAAGACTACATCTACACAACCTTGGCAAGAACGGCGCTCTGCAGAGTCATGATCGCGCACTCGACGAAAGAGCTTCTCCATGGACTTCTCTCTTTACCCCTTTGCATATGTTCGTGAAGGGAAGCTCGAAGAGCTTACGGGAGAGAAATTAGTTCTAGAACACAGCCTATTGTTGCTTATCATCTACTAGATTTTGAAGTTCATCAAATTACTGTAATATTAATAATCCGCCACCCCTACGTTGCTAGTTATTACTCTAACTATTGTTAATCTACCTTTAATGAGGAAGTAAAGATAATTTAGCAAACAAGATCGATATCAAAATCTGGAAAAGAATAAATGCTAATTTCTATGTTGTTGATAATTTTTATGTGTTGTCATGAAGGATGTCAACCTACCCCTCCACCACCTCTAATATAGTATGAAGACAAAGAGCTATCAGAGTCAAGAAGAATAATGATTTTTTTTTGCTCTCAATTTACCTGCACTATCAGCAAGAATAAGAAGTTCCGTACAAAGAAATAAAGGAAAGGAAAAGAGGCAGGACGTAAATGAGGAATATGATCCAGGACAGGAATATGATAGCTAGATTATTATTTTTGATTAGTAGGAATTGTAACTAGAATCAAATTATTTGGTACATAATCCAATGTATTTTGTAGGGAACCAAGAAGGCAAATAAGAGAAAGTTGTGGGACGTGGACCAACAACACATTCCCGAGCCAATGCTACAACCAAGCCTAGAACTGAGGACACAAGCAACAAGGAATGGACATGTCGATCTGTACAACCTACAATATTTGCAAATCCTCTTATTTTGTTACCGAAGTCAGATGAAGGCAATGGTTCAAATGGCTGCTTTATTTGCTATGCGGAAAAGTCGATAAGAGAAAGTTGAAAAGGAAAAAGCTGAAAAAGGAAAAGTTGAAAAAGAAAAGGCCGAAAAGGAAAAAGCTGCTGCAGTTACAAGTAAGAAGGTTGTCACGGAAACTATCTTGCCTGATATTGAAAAAGCTAAAAAAGAAAAACCGAAAAGGAAAAGCTGATGCAATCACTTATAATGTTTTGTTGTATGTAATTGTAATTTTTTCTGAGTTGGGTTGTAGAAATGAAATTAGTTGAGGATAATTTCAGAAAATGTGAACTACGTATGAGTTGTCTCATATATTTGTTCTCATTGATGTTTGCAAGGTCCTGTATGTTATTCTTGATGAATTGGAAAAATGAGTGATCGAGTCAATTCATGCAACTTGGAAGGGGTATAAGAGTCGAACAAAGGCAGCGCATTATATAACCTTTGAACATGATGAAATTAGGCTAGAAAATAGGCCAGGCGAAATTCCCATTAAGAGTTCAAAATGCTCTTGGAATATTGGAATGATGAGACTGTTCAGGTATATTAACTAATTAACCACTGAAAATTGTCCTCAGAAATATAATGAAAGACACTTTTTTTCCACTTTTTTTTTAGGAAAAAGCCAAGAGAAATTCAGTAATGCATGGTAAATCATATACTAACACTCACACTCATGGTCCAAAAATACAGCTTCGGAACAAGATGGTATGTGATTTATTTATTTAATTTTTTGCTCATTATTTTTCAAACTTGCAACTATTCTTAATTTGATTTTCTTCCTCTTGTGTATATGTGTTACGTGTGTAACAAAAATCAATGCAAATAATAAAAAAACGGAACCCTCAACTGAGTACTTAACTATTTGTAGGGAAATACAGAAAGTCCACTAATATGACTAGATGATGCTCAATGTGAAAAAAGATGAACCTGGACAAGTTAAATTTTTTCTTTCTTGCACATTTTTTATATTTTTAGACCAACCGTCCAACAATAGTACTCCATAGTACTCCTCCGTTTCTCATTCATGTCGGTCATGACGTTTAACTTGTACAACTAGCTGCGAAATGAGTAAAGGCGGCTCAATTTTCATTTCATACAAAATTGAAGTTTCTCCAAAAATCAATATTTGTCATTTATCTTAGCTACCTATCTTGTTAGATATTTAATTATTGATGTTATCAATTTAATGTAATACCCATGCTCATTGTGTTTGTTTAATCTTTTTTGCTCTAAAAAGAAGAAATAAGATGAGTTTGATGTTTTGCAGAGGTATATGTTGAAACCTGGGAAAGAGTTGAAGGACGCGAGTACAAGACCAATCCTGAAATAATGAAAAGAAAATTGTAAGTATTTTTTTCATAATTACTTAAATGTGATTGATGGCTAATTTATTTTTTCCTATTTCATTTTAATCTCATTTGTTCATGTGACTTTATTTTGTAGAAAAATATAAACTAAAAGCTTTGTACCGGAGATGCTTCTAATGAACTGCTCTAGGATAGAAAACTGTCTAGTTCTAATCCTCGAATAGACACTTATGTGAAGGAGCTGACAGCAAAGATAAGGCAAGGCCTTGCTGTTGAAGTCTAGGAGAAAGTAAAGCAAATCCAAGTAGAAGTTGATGAGCAGGTGAACAAGAAGGTGCACTAGAATTTGGCATCGGTTCTTATATAAAAAACTTGGAGTGACAATGACGATGGTACACCAATAACAGTATGTTGTAGCTTCTAGTATAACTGTGATGTTTGTGTTTTAAGTTTATAACTATTTGATGGTCGTGGACTAGTTGGTTAATTAAGTGTATTACAGTCGCTATAGACTATATACATATGACATATGATGTTTGGGAGTTGGTTTAATTAAGTAGTTGGTAAATGATGATGTTTGGGAGTTCGTGTATTGATGTAATTTTTGAAATGGTTTATTGGATTGAACATGTTATTTCTATATATTATATATATATATATATATGCAGTAGCTATTTAAATTCTTTTGGTAATTAAAATGTTGCATAGCTAGATTAATATGTTGTACGAAACTGTACCTTGGCAACAAAAATGGATCCCACAATGAACCTGTAGTGGGATCCAAAGTGGAACCCATAGTAGGACCCAATGTAGGACCCACGGGCACCAATAATGATAATGAGCCCCCTATAGGTCCACTATTTTAAAAAATTAAGACATATATGTTGATTTAGGTCAATTTTTTGTTCCTATAACATTCTATTGCAACATAAAATGGTATCATCCAAAAATGTTACCTTTCCTATGACAACATAGAAAAAATAAACACAAAGGATATTGATGGGATTTTAGTAGCTTGTTTATGGTGTAGATCACCTTGAAAATTAACTCCTATCTTATGGAGGCTAATGGCCATGCTATTTTTGCAACATTTAATTTAGGATGTTCATTTTTACAATTTGGGTTCACAAAAAAGCTAGAAATACAAACAAGCCCTAATATGATATGATAGCCAGGTGGGATACAAATGAGAGTTATATACTCCCTCCGTCCCGGCCAATTATTAACATTTCACAATAGATTATATTTTTATACAAAAAAAGAAAATTTCAAAAACAAGTTAGGGAACTATTCTTAAACTTCATCTTAAAATGCAATGCGTGCCAGAAAGAAAGTGATAAAAAAGTGTTAAGAATTGGATGGGATAGAGGGAGTATATGTTTATTTATTTTACATCTTTTCCAAATTCTATTAATACCTTATCGGACATTGATTTACATTAATAAATTTTTTGTTTTGAGCTTAAAAAAAGGATAAAGATTAGAACTGTAATTTATTAATGATTTTTTGGTGTTAGTTTTTAATATTAATACATATTTTGATACATTGCTAATAGAGTTCAAAAGATGACTAGATTGTAATTAAAGTACTTACTAGTTATTAAGGATCATCTTATATTTTAGAATATATAATAATATAATATAAGTATTGGAGAAGAGTTTTCGGACACACAAACAACATTGATTTCCATTAATTCATATTATAGTTTAATAAAATTATTTATTATTTAAATAATCTAACCTTATAAAGGTTAATACTAAATTAAACAAATTCACAAATTTTAATGTAATATATTGACTTGGAATCTAATACTTAGAAGAATAATATTTTGAAAATCAAGTTTATCAAATATTTGAAAAAATATTATTATTATGAAAGCTAAATTCCAATACAATTGAGATAACACAAGTGCCTATAAGTACCCCAACCACAGCTGGCCAGCCTTACTTTACATAAAATCATATAAATGTTGGTTTAAGAAACTTAATAAGATCTACACCATAAACCAGCTCCCAAAGTGAATCACCAACAACAGGAGTGGCCTCCTAGTAAGGTGTAAACATAAGAACTTCAATGTCACACTGAAGCAAACTCCCAAAGCAGGAGGACTACTACTTCTCTACCAAGAATTTATTATTATTATTATTTTTTTTCCTCACAAGGAGCCTGCTAAATATTATTAAATTACTACAACAATTTTTGATGCAAAACCAGAGGTAATGTATCCCAAAATAAAATCTATGAATACGGCTCAAATGACAATTTCCGTGTTGGTACTAGAATCTACAAACTATATATCCTAAAAACTTAGAAGTAGACAAATGCAAACGCTACAATTTATTACTAAGGTTGTCAAAGACAAGAAGATCGATCTTTTGATGATGATGATAACAATATTAACAAGTAAATCCTACAGTAAATTAATTATAGGAATCCGTCAAAAGGTAAAGTATACCGGTAGCCGGTTAAAATATAAAATTTATATTAGAAAGGAATAAAATATTATGTATATAGTAAACATATGCTTGAACTGGTAAAAAATATGGTAAGTAGTAAATGGAGACATTTAGATTAATTAATTGTAAAAGCTAACAAGGTATGTTGGTAAATTTCAATATTCCCAAAATTTACAGCTAAATCAACCACAACAAATGCATTTTTTTTAAAAAACTAACCACACCAAAACATCATATGGAATTCGGAAATGAAGTACTGCATTACACGGTTTTAACTTGTTCAACCAGCTAGAATATCAAGTTTCTGAAAATTTATTGCAAGGATTGGAAAACATAAATCAATAAGCTCTCAAGCATGATCATCAACAGTCCTCAAAGGCCAGAGCTTTAACCGTTTGTATTGTCTTGGTAGTCTGCCGTGGGTGCAAACATGAGATTCTGATAAAACATTGGAGTCTGCATCATAGACATGACATATGTTGTGAGAAAACGAAGATCAGTGGTAACTAGTTAATAATCTTGCATGCAATATTTGTTGTTCAGAAAACGTTTATACCTCAGAGCTCTGGAGCAATTTCCCATATTCTTCAATGTCAGCTTGAAAGGACTCCAAACCATCGCTATAGGAATGAAGAATGTATTTTATGAGCAGATCGAAACAATTATATGCAAAAAATAATTTCCACTGACTGATCGATAGAGGTATTATGTCCTACTATTTTTAGGATATTTTAAAAGATGCATGAATAATTGTATATGAACTTTATAAGTTTACCTATTCAGAGGAGCTCTTGACATGGATGTTGAGGATCCTTGCCCAGAGAGTTGAAGAGAATGGCTGTTCACACTGTTCTGAAGATCTAAAATGAATGCAACATAATAAATATTATAAATCATAGTTTAAACAGATAGTAAGCAAACTAATTTATATGTATTAAAGATGCATATAAAAATATGTAGATATAAAATTTATTTGTTAAAAAATTTGAAAACGCTAAAAAAAACTAACAAATTTAAAATAATTGTAATGAAACTTATTAAGAATCATACCCTGATGCATAAATTTTTCTTTGTCAATAACTCTAACTTTCTGCAGGACAGTTTAATAATAGTTAAAACCATTCTAATAGATGAATATGTAGTACTATAGTTCTATAATAGAACGAGAACGAACCTGTAGGTGACTCTTTATATGCTCACGAGTCAGTCCCTTCACTTTCATTTTTTTAAGGATCTTTTTCGGTGTGGCATCTGTAAATTAATATAATTAAAATATGAATTTGTACACTGAATAGAATTTAGGAGCTTGCAAATTAGTGATATTGAAAGATTCTTTTAACTATAATTTATTGCAAAAAGATTCTTTTAGAAATGTTTCATCATATGGATCCCAATAGATATTAATAACTATAATTTTATTAAAAGAATGAATATTAAAGTAAAATAGTACTACGACAATTGAAACATTCAAACCTTTTCAAAAAATTACATTTATTTTAGATTCCAATCCCGTTTTACCGTTAGTTTAATGTTATTTGAGTATAATAGTTTTAGATAAATTCTTTCATTTGTTTATTTTCAATTTACGATCAAAGAAATTTGGGTATAAATGAACGAAAAGAATTGTAGGAAAAGTTGTATTCAAATAACAATAAATCAATACTTGAAAATTTCCAAAAAATCAATAATAATTTTAGATTCCAATTCCATTTTACCGTTATTTTACCATTATTTGAGTTCAAATTTTTTAGATTATCCTATCTCGTTCTCTAGCTTCTTCCCAATTTACCATCAAGAAAATTGGATATAAATGAACGAAAGAAGTTGTACAAAAAAGTTGTGCTCGAATAACGATAAATTGAAATTAAATTCTTACTTTTTTGGACTTTTATGCCATAAAATACAAAGATATATGGAATTAATAAACACAAAAACAATCAGTATACACTATATACATGTAACTTTAAAAAATAGTATTGCTTTTTTTTTTTTGATAAAAAAAATAGTATTGCTATAGTTCCCATGATTGATACACCATACACCGATAGCATAAATTTATTATATTACTGTCTTACAAATTTCCTTTCTAATTAGATAGTTTTTACAATATGACAGCTAGATACAGTGAGAAAAAAATAAATAATAATATTTAAAGAAAGGAAAAAGTGTAAAAGAAATCATTTAGCGAAGGTGGATTCAAAAGCTTTAATTATTATATTACTGTGATTCCTATCAAGAGAAACAGCTAGTAGTTAAATGCATAAAAGTCTACGAACAAGATATATGCATGTGTGTTTTAGCAAAAAGATTAAAATAAAAAAAAATCGTGTGCATGAGACACATTTAATGATTTAAAAGACTTACTAAAACTCCCGCCGAGCTCAGAGACTGCACGAACAAATCGAGCGTGTAGCTCGTGTGTCCAGTGGAGGCGAGGCTTGCCTTGTCCAAACAACGGATGCTCTAATTTGACAACTTGAACATCCTCCTCGACTCCCTGCCGCTCAATCTGTAGCGGCTGTGCTGCTGGCCAAACCATGGCCTCTCCTTCCTAACCCTTGATTCAAATGTTGTGGGTGCTGCACTGCATAGTTGTTTTGAATGGAATAGCTTGGATTCATGGAAAGGTTGTCAGTTAATCCTTCAGACACATTTTGGGTAAACCCCAAATGGTTTAGATAAGCTTCAGGGTGATGGTAATAATTCTGAGATGGGATTGATGCTGATGAATTCATCATAGGAGAAGACATTTTCTTTTATTTGTGCTATTCGGATGGCGTAGGCTTCAACCTCTCTTTTATACATATATATATATACTGAAAAAATAGGGTCTTGTGAATAATTGCGATATAAATTTAGAAAACGTTTTGTTGGATAATAATATAAAAGAATATTAATATCAAGGATCTTTTTAAGAAATCAATAATCACCTTTTTCTGCATTTGTGTGGGTGTAACATAAAAAACATAAAAAAGGCGTAGAAGGTTCGGGTAGAATATAACACAATGAATTCGGGCGCTGTAGAAAATAAAACGTATATAAGACACCTATATCTATATGTGTATGTACATGTGTAGGAAAAAAATTAAAAGACTACATTGTATTCTCTTCTTCACATTTTATTACTTCAAACACTTCACAATATATAGTGCAATACAAGGAAACTGCAAGCTAAAAAAAACAGAAGACGACACACACTACTTTCCTAAACAAACTCTAACAACCCATGACTTATTCCACGAAATCAAATCAAATCAAATCAAACGTTAACTTATTAAAAATATTGTTTGAGATTATCTCTAACAATCTCCCCCATAATCTCAAACACCACAGCACTCTCTCTGTCGTTCAAATGCAGAGTCGAGTTCATTTTTGCCCATATGGCAACTTCAACTTCTTTATCTGCCCGTATGGCTTTTAAACTGAGCCCGTATGGCTGATTCGACTGAGCCCGTATGGCTAATCCGACTGAGCCCGTATGGCTATTGTTTGCCCGTCTGGCACTTCAACTCATTTTTCATCTTTCAATGTCACGTCTCCTTGCGCTCCACGAACGACGGTAACATCCTCATCTCCTAAACTACTCCAGCAAAAGAAAACATCACCAACTACACAAAAGAAACCACAAAGGGACACAATGGCCACCCCCGAAAACTCATTGCATTTCTCCAAACGAGAACATGGCAACAGCAAATCTCAAACGTGGGCAGTGCAAGAGAACACCATATGCATCCCATACTGCACATGATGATCTCTCCCACTATTCAAATACACCCGACACTAACACCTTCATTTGCGCAGCCATACACCCATACATCGTCAAAAACCCAAACAAGGAGCCATCCGCATTAACAGGCTCCTCCGAAGATAAAATCTCCGGGACTCCAGGTAAACATGGCAGCGCCCCAGAACATCGTCACCACGCCTCCACCAGCAGTGGCTTCACCACCTTCAGCGGCTTCACCACCGCCGGTGGCGGCCTCGCTCTGATACCAAATGTAGAAAATAAAACGTATATAAGACACCTATATCTATATGTGTATGTACATGTGTAGAAAAAAATTAAAAGACTACATTGTATTCTCTTCTTCAAATTTTATTACTACAAACACCTCACAATATATAGTGCAATACAAGGAAACTCCAAGCTAAAAAAAATAGAACACGACACACACTACTTTCCTAAACAAACTCTAACAACCCATGACTTATTCCACGATCCTAAAATCAAGGAAATAGACATCCGACCAAATCAAATCAAATCAAACGTTAACTTACTAAAAATTTTGTTTGAGATTATCTCTAACAGGCGCCAATAACAACAAACTCTTAACATTGTCCCAAGACCATTAAAAAAAAATGCTAATCGTAGTTTATGGATGTAAAATTGATGAGTAATTCTCATTTTGTTCACTGTCAGTCTAAATATAGACATCACCAATATCGATAATGTTTAGAATCAAATATTAAAGTACTAAAATTTTTAATCTCGGATAATTTGTGAAATTACATATATCATAAATATGATGTTTTAACTCATAACATTGATCATATTTAGACAAATGTTCTTTACAATTTGTAAATGCAAAAATCATATAAGATAACATTTAGACATAAAGGTTTACCATAGGGTGTAAGTTGAAAATTCTTAATTAAACTAGGTATGGCTGTGAAATGAATAACTAATCTTGAGGCAGAATGGAAGGTTTCTTTTTTCTTTTTTTCATAAAACCAGTATCTTTTTTCCAGCAATTACAAACAATTCGTTTCCTTATGACACTGAAGGAAGGCGCATGAACTATTGAACAAATAAAAGTTTATTTTTATATCAGATTCTAGCAACTTTTTATAAGACCAAAAAAAACACAATTTGCCTATTTTTATCTAGATCGACTCGAAAAAATGGGCTTGATTCGGCTCAAATTTGTCATCTGACTCGAACACATATTCGGGATCGATAAAAACTCGAATCGAGCTGAGTTTTTGGAGCTCTACAAGAACTCGACTCGGCTCAAACTCGAACTCGGTTACTTATTTTTAAATAAGAAATTCATGTGTTTGTTAGTTTATGTGTCATCACTCAACTTACAAAATTTATTCTGAAAAATTAACTTGATATTTTTTTCACGTTTTATGTGCATTATAATATTAGAGAAAAATGGGCCTGAGTATGACCTCAGGTAACTCCCCTGAAGTTATATCATTCTTCCATATATATATTTAGTGGCATTTTTGTAAATACTAATGATTCATCTTGAATTTACAATTTTACCCTCCTGCATTTATAATAGAAATACTTATAACCTTAGGTAGCACCCTAAGGTCAATCTTAGGTACCTGTTACTCATAATATTATTATTATTATTATTATATTTAGTAAAATTTCTAAATTAACTTAGTTCTAATATGCAATTAGGAGATAATTAATTATGCATTCCTATAAATAGTCTGTATAATTAATTTTTATTATAAAATTTAAATTTGATAAGTTTTTAGATAAATATTTTGACCAATTCTTAGTTGTTAGTCTACACATCAATCAATCCATCAAGTTAAATTTCTAATTTTACTTTCATATACTTTCTCTATGTTCTATTATAAACTACAACAATTATATGGTAACATTGTTGACTTTTTGTATGCAATATTTTTATTAAATTAAAAATATGATCTATAAAACTATTAATTACTCTTGGTCTAGGGCGCCTAATTGCCTATTTAAAAAAATAATCTCATATTACCTTACAATAAATAAAAGTTTTAAATGTAATAACAGTGTTCCTCACCTGTTTTTGTAGTGATGACCGAATTGCAATAGGGAGCAAGTGATGCAAAATCATGTGGCAATCATGAAAATTCATTCCAGTAAGTCGAAGAGTCTCCATTGAAACTAGACTCCTAATATTAGAACAAAAACCATCGGGTAACTTCATGTCAAGAAAGGATGAGCAAACAACTTTTTTTTCAGAGTGAGTTAAATTCCACGATGCCAATGGTAACTTTTCTTTTTTCCCAGGTGTTTTTGGCCTTAGCTCTGTTCTTATTCCCATATCAGCCTTGTCAAGACGGACCGATTCTCTGTCTTTTGTCTTCTTTGGTATATTAAGCATGGTCCCACGTGTCAAGTCATGTCAAGACGGACACACGTGTATTTTTTCATACTCCATTCCTAAAGCACACAAGCTTTTCTTAGATTCACTGAATGATGCAGGAAAAGTGTTCCCTGATGGAAGCATAGATCCAACCAAGACAAGCATTTCAGAGAAGCAAACATCAGATATTTGATGTTTGGCTTTTAGGTTATAAAGCTTTACTAAAGCCTTGATCTTCGTAAATTATTTACAGCCTGGATAAAGGGGTTCATGTTCGGACTGGACATGATTAAATAATTAAATCTGAGGAATCCAGGGAAACCTCATCGTAATCATCATCACTCTCTATTTTCCTTGGCATTTGATCCACAGTTTGTGAACTGTCTGTCTCATTATCGGCAGATTGACTTTCTTCTATGTTTCCCTCTCCGTGCCAAATCCATATTTTGTAGGTCTGATCGATACCATTTTGGAAAAGATGGTTCCTCACTATGTGAGCTTTCCACGATTTACTATGTACCACATTTTAAACAGGGATAGCTGATTTTGTTAGCATCGCATCCGTTTTACAATGCAAACCACAACAGTTCTTCAACTCCATCTTGGAACTCTTTAGTTCTTCTGTCAGCTATTAACCAAGACCTGTCCATCTTTTAGAATTACATTCAATCAGTACATACTAGCTAATACAAGTATAAGCACAAGCTAATACAAACACAAGTGTGGAGAGACTCTTTAGTACTCTAAGTATGGACAAAATATACTTTATAAAAATCAAAGAAATCTAAATTACATATTACAAGCTCTCTCTCTGTTGTTTTGTTTGGGTTTGATTTTCTATTTGTATTTGTTTAGGTTGATCTATTTGGGTTGATTCATCTAGGGTCGATTTATTTGGGTAATTTGTTTTGCATGTTGTGTTTGGGTTTGTATGTTGAGCATGCAAATATAATATTGTCTTTGTGTTTGGGTTTGGATAATTTGGGTTGATTTATTGTGTTTCTTTGGTTGTGTTTGTGGATGGGTATCTCTGCTTTAGTTATATCTTTTTTGATATACTGGTTTACTTGTTTTATTCATGACAAAATGTTTGCTTTTACTTGTTTGTTTACTTATTTCGTATACGTTTACTTGTTTGTTTACCATAAATTTCTATTATGTCCATACTTGTTTGTTTAGCTATGGCCCTAATTTAATCTCTATGTTGTGTAGATTAGTTATGGCCCCTTCGAAGAAATCAAAGAAGGCCAATTCTGCTCCAAATAAAACCGCTTCAAACTTGTTGAAGGCTTTAAAAAGGAACAATTCAATTGAGAAAGTGCCAATAGAGAAGAAGGCCAACTCTTGCCCTCTAGATTCTTCATCTGAATCTGTCAAGAAAAAGCCTATATCTAAGATCCTGGGAAAGAAAATAAGCAAGAAGAGGAAACGAGCCGATAAACCAGTGCCTTGCAAACAAGAAGGGCTTAAACTTTTACAGCGCGGAGCTGTTACAATGCATAGGATTGTCAGGCGTAAGATGTTGGGTATCAAGAACCCTGTGTTTTTCAATGCAAAGGGCGAGCTAGTCATATGGTACTGCTGCTTCGGAGATGAAGTCTTATATTGGGGTTCTTGCTAGAACTAAAACCCCGATATGTTATCCTAGATGGAAACATGTTCCAATAGAAAGAAAAATAAGATATAGGATTGTGTGCACGTAAAATAAATTCCACCTCAACAAAGTAGCTAACATTTTTTTATTCAAGTACTTAATATAATAAACATGCTATGTAGATGGCGTTAGAGGTACCACCAACAGCAAAAAAGATGGTATGGAAGTCTGCGTGCCAGAAGTGGAGGGAGTTCAAATGTCAATTAACAATCGACTATATACTTTCATATAGGGAGCAGCGTGAGTTGCTCGAATTTCCACCAGCTGATTACACATTTATCGAGAAGGCACACTGGGATATGTTTGTTGCTAGCCGTCTAACTGATGACTTTTCGGTGGGTTCTCACTTATTATCACATAGCATAATTATATTAGTTCTTCCATGTATGTTGCTTATGTTTTGATGTTTTTCACGAAGGCGATCCACGATAAACAGAAAAAAAGGGCCTTGAATGAATATCCTCATCGCATTTCTCGCAAAGGATATGCAAACCTCGAACAGGAAATGGTTAGTGAAATAATGAAACGTATTATTTTTTATTTTTCTATGACATTTGAATGCATGATTATGGTCTAGTTTTATTTTTCTCAAATGTTTATATACATGCAGACGGAAGGTGATACTGAGGTGGAGGTCGATCGCTCTAGTACTTGGCTTCGTACACGTCAAGATGCAGATGGGAATTATATTTCAAAGTCAGGTACTAGAGTGATCGACCAGGTACTAGAGTGATCGACCAGTAATCTGTGCAACTTCCTCCGAAATATAATTCCCATCTGCATCTTGACGTGAACGAAGCCAGGTACTAGAGCGATCGACCTCCACCTTAGTATCACCTTCAGTCTGCATGTATATAAACATGTGAGAAAAATAAAACTAGACCATAATCATGCATGCAACTGTCGTAGAAAAATAAAAAAAATAATACATTTCATTATTTCACTAACCATTTCCTGTTCGAGGTTTGCATATCCTTTGCGAGAAATGCGATGAGGATATTCATTCAAGGCCCTTTTTTTTCTGTTTATCGTGGATCGCCTTCGTGAAAAATATCAAAACGTAAGCAACATACATAGAAGAACTAATATTTATGCTATGTGATAATAAGTGAAAACCCACCGAAAAGTCATCAGTTAGACGGCTAGCAACAAACATATCCCAGTGTGCCTTTTCTATAAATGAGTAATCAGCTGGTGGAAATTTGAGCAACTCACGCTGCTCCCTATATGGAAGTATATAGTCGATTGTTAATTGACAATTGAACTCCCTCCACTTCTGGCACGCAGACTTCCATACCATCTTTTTTGCTGTTGGCAGTACCTCAAACACCATCTACATAGCATGTTTATTATATTAAGTACTTGAATAAAAAAATGTTAGCTACTTTGTTGAGGTGGAATTTATTTTACCTGCACACAATCCCATATCTTATTTTTTCTTTCTATTGGAACATGTTTCCATCTAGGATAACATATCGGGGTTTTAGTTCTAGCAAGAACCCCAATATAAGACTGCATCTCTGAAGCAGCAGTACCATACGACTAGCTCGCCCTTTGCATTGAAAAACACAGGGTGCTTGATACCCAACATCTTACGCCTGACAATCCTATGCATTGTAACAGCTCCACGCTGTAAAAGTTTAAGCCCTTCTTGTTTGCAAGGCACTGGTTTATCGGCTCATTTCCTCTTCTTGCTTATTTTCTTTTCCAGGATCTTAGATATAGGCTTTTTCTTGACAGATTCAGGTGAAGAAACTAGAGGGCAAGAGTTGGCCTTCTTCTCCATTGGCACTTTCTCAATTGAATTGTTCCTTTTTAAAGCCTTCAACAAGTTCGAAGCGGTTTTATTTGGAGCAGAATTGGCCTTCTTTGATTTCTTCGAAGGGGCCATAACTAATCTACACAACATAGAGATTAAATTAGGGCCATAGCTAAACAAACAAGTATGGACATAATAGAAATTTATGGTAAACAAACAAGTAAACGTATACGAAATAAGTAAACAAACAAGTAAAAGCAAACATTTTGTCATGAATAAAACAAGTAAACCAGTATATCCAAAAAGATATAACTAAAGCAGAGATACCCATCCACAAACACAACCAAAGAAACACAATAAATCAACCCAAATTATCCAAACCCAAACACAAAGACAATATTATATTTGCATGCTCAACATACAAACCCAAACACAAAATGCAAAACAAATTACCCAAATAAATCAACCCTAGATGAATCAACCCAAATAGATCAACCTAAACAAATACAAATAGAAAATCAAACCCAAACAAAACAACAGAGAGAGAGCTTGTAATATGTAATTTAGATTTCTTTGATTTTTATAAAGTATATTTTGTCCATACTTAGAGTACTAAAGAGTCTCTCCACACTTGTGTTTGTATTAGCTTGTGCTTATACTTGTATTAGCTAGTATGTACTGATTGAATGTAATTCTAAAAGATGGACAGGTCTTGGTTAATAGCTGACAGAAGAACTAAAGAGTTCCAAGATGGAGTTGAAGAACTGTTGTGGTTTGCATTGTAAAACGGATGCGATGCAAACAAAATCAGCTATCCCTGTTTAAAATGTGGTACATAGTAAATCGTGGAAAGCTCGCATAGTGAGGAACCATCTTTTCCAAAATGGTATCGATCAGACCTATAAAATATTGATTTGGCATGGAGAGGGAAACATAGAAGAAAGTCAATCTGCCGATAATGAGACAGATAGTTCACAAACTGTGGATCAAATGCCAAGTGGATCAAATGCCAAGGAAAATAGAGAGTGATGATGATTACGATGAGGTTTCCCTGGATTCCTCGGATTTAATTATTTAATCATGTCCAGTCCGAACATGAACCCCTTTATCCAGGCTGTAAAGAATTTACGAAGATCAAGGCTTTAGTAAAGCTGTATAACCTAAAAGCCAAACATCAAATATCTGATGTTTGCTTCTCTGAAATGCTTCTCTTGGTTGGATCTATGCTTCCATCAGGGAACACTTTTCCTGCATCATTCAGTGAAGCTAAGAAAAGATTGTGTGCTTTAGGAATGGAGTATGAAAAAATACACGTGTGTCCGTCTTGACATGACTTGACACGTGGGACCATGCTTAATATACCAAAGAAGACAAAAGACAGGAATCGGTCCATCTTGACATGGCTGATATGGGAATAAGAACAGAGCTAAGGCCAAAAACACCTGGGAAAAAAGAAAAGTTACCATTGGCATCGTGGAATTTAACTCACTCTGAAAAAAAAGTTGTTTGCTCATCCTTTCTTGGCATGAAGTTGCCTGATGGTTTTTGTTCTAATATTAGGAGTCTAGTTTCAATGGAGACTCTTCAACTTACTGGAATGAAATCTCATGATTACCACATGATTTTGCATCACTTGCTCCCGATTGCAATTCGGTCATCACAGCACAAACAGGTGAGGAACACTGTTATTAGAATTTGTCACTTCTTCAAAGCAATTTGTAGTAAAGTTATTGAGGTTGATAAGTTGGAGAAAATGCAATCGCAGTTTGTGGAAACTTTGTGCCAGCTTGAAAAATACTTCCCCTCTTCCTTGTTTGATTTAATGTTTCATATCTCGGTTCATCTTGTAATGGAAGTTGAGCTTTTTGGACCTATTTTCCTTAGGTGGATGTATCCTTTTGAGAGATATATGAAGACATTTAAGGGATATATAAGGAATCGAGCTCGTGCAGAAGGTTGTATAGCTGAGGCCTATATTGCAGAAGAGGCAGTTTAATGTTTGGTGGAGCATGAAGAAATGACTATTGGGGTACCAAAAAATGGTAGGCATACCAAGGATGGAATTTCTAGGCCATTATCCGGTGCAACCATGATAACCCCGAGCACCACTGATTTGCATGTAGCACATTTATGTGTTCTACAAAATACTACCGCTGTTAGCCCATATTTTGAGTAAGTCATTATATTATTTTCATCATGTCTACCATTTTCCCCTCTCTGTTTACCTACCTGAAAAATTGCATATTATATGTCATTGTCTTATTATTTATTTATTCTCTTTTCATTGAATGCAGTGAACACATGGCATTCTTTATGACCAGATTTCCAGAACACGAAAAGGATGAAATATGGCTAAAGAACAAGCAAAATGAGACTTTCCAAAATGGTTCAAAGAAAAGGTATTTTCTGAATTTCATAATAGCTTTGTGCATTTTTAAAAACTGCCATGTCCTGTGAATCATTTACAACTTGTATATATATATATATATTTGAAGATAGCTTCAGATTTGGCTGATGAAAAAGTGGTTACGCAAGAGATCAGGTGGATTGCAGATGAGCACAACAAGGATGTTCCTACTTTCAACGACTATAGAATGGATGGGGTTACATTTAGTACGAAGGATCGTGATGATATGCGCCAAGTTCAATGTAGTGGTGTGTGTGGAAGCTGACACAATGATTGTTCAGGGTGTAAGGATAAAAATATTGAGCACACTTCACATACATATTACGGAGTTATAACAAGTATGTGGGAGTTGGACTATAATCAATTTAGGATCTCTATTTTTCGTTGTAATTGGGTAGATATTAACAAAGGGATTAAGATTGAAGACTTGGGATACACATTAGTAAATTTGAATAAGTTAGGTTTTTCGAATGATCCATTTGTGTTGGCAAAACATGTCAAACAAGTTTGTTACATCGATGATCCTCTTGAAAAATTATGGTCCGTGGTGTTGAAATTACCCGAGAAAAAGTACTATGACGACGATGATGAAAATGAGGGATCCGTAGAAGTTGAACTTGAGAATGATTGTTTTGTGCCCAATATACCAGATGTTGATTTAGTTGAGGACGACGAGGGTAGTTATATGCGAGACGTAGATGAACTAATTCAACTTTCGTGATGTAATTTAATCTCTATACTTTTGTGATAACTTTACTTTGGTTTGGTGATCCTATATTTCTTCATTTCTGTTAATTTTCTGGTTGTTTGGTTTGCCCTCAGTTGGCCTTAGTGTTCTATTGGTTTGTATGCCACATTAATTTGTATGGCAGGTTTGCTTACTTACTGTCAATTTTTTTCCCATATACCACACTTCAGACAACAGTTTTTAACAAAAACATTGATGTCTCCAAGTTTTACATACAACACAAATACAAAAAACTAACTGTTGTCTACCTTTAAGTATGACAACTACTTTTGCAAAATGTTGTCTCAGTTACACAACTCTACAAGAAAAATTGTTGTATGTTTAGATTCACTAGACAACGGTTTATAAACTGTTGTATGATTCCTCTTGGACAACTTCATCCATAAACTGTTGTCTAATTTGCACACCATAGAAAAAAGCCTTATGTGTTTGGATTTACTAGAGGATAGTTTATAAACTGTTGTGATATAGGTAATTGTTCTATTTTTTGTATAAAAATAGGATTGTTCTATTTTTATACAAAAAAAAGAAAATTTCAAAAATAAGTTATGCAACTATCCTTAAAATTTACCTTAAAATGCGTGCCGAACACCCTATTTTGAAATGTTAAGAAATGGCCGGGACTGACGGGTAGTAAGCAAACTAATTTATATGTATTAAAGATGCATATAAAAATATGTAGATATAAAATTTATTTGTTAAAAAATTTGAAAACGCTAAAAAAAACTAAGAAATTTAAAATAATTGTAATGAAACTTATTAAGAATCATACCATGATGCATAAATTTTTCTTTGTCAATAGCTCGAACTTTCTGCAGGACAGTTTAATAATAGTTAAAACCATTGTAATAGATTAATATGTAGTACTATAGTTCTACAATAGAACGAGAACGAATCTGTAGGTGACTCTTTATATGCTCACGAGTCAGCGTCTTCACTTTCATTTTTTTAAGGATCTTTTTCGGTGTGGCATCTGTAAATTAATATAATTGATCGAAATATGAAATTGTACACTGAATATAATTTAGGAGCTTGCGAATTAGTGATATTGAAAGATTCTTGTGTGATGGGTGCAAATCAAATAAAAAGAATAATATTGCAAAAAGATTTTTTTAGAATGTTTCGATGATATCCCAATAGATAATAACTATAATTTTATTAAAAGAATGAATATTAAAGTAAAATAGTACTACGACAATGGAAACATTCAAACCTTTCTTAAAAATTGACATTTATTTAAGATTGGACATTTACTTTAGATTCCAATCTTGTTTTACCGTTACTTTAATGTTATTTGAGTATAATAGTTTTAAATAAATTCTTTTCATTTGTTTATTTTCAATTTACGATCAAGAAATTTGAGTATAAAAGAACGAAAATAATTGTAGGAAAAGTTGTATTCAAATAACAATAAATCAATACTTGAACCTTTTCAAAAAATCAATAATAATTTTAGATTTCAATTCCATTTACCGTTATTTTATCATTATTTGAGTTCGAATTTTTTACATTATCTCATCTGGTTCTCTTCTTCCCAATTTACCTTCAAGAAAATTGGATATAAACAAACGAAAAGAGGTTGTACAAAATAGTTCATGTGCTCGAATAACGATAAATCGAAATTAAATTCTTACTTTTTTGGACTTTTATATATGCCATAAAATACAAAGAGATATCGAATAAACACAAAAACAATCAGTATACACTATATACATGTAACTTTTGTTAAAAAATAGTAGTATTGCTAGTTTCCATGATTGATACACCATACACAGATAGCATATATTAAAAAAAATCGTGATGTGCATGAGACAAATTTAAAAGACTCACTAAAACTCCCGCCGAGCTCAGAGACTGCTCGAACAAATCGAGCGTGTAGCCAAACAACGGATGCTGTAATTTGACAACTTGAACATCCTCCTCTACTCCCTGCCGCTCAATCCTGTGCTGCTGGCCAAACCATGGGCTCTCCTAACCCTTGATTCAAATGTTGTGGGTGCTGCACTGCATAGTTGTTTTGAATGGAATAGCTAGGATTCATCGAAAGGTGGTCAGTGAATCCTTCAGACACATTTTGGGTAAACCCCAAATGGTTTAGATAAGCTTCAGGGTGATGGTAAGAATTTTGAGATGGGATTGATGCCGAAATCATCATAGGAGAAGACATTTTCTTTTATTTGTGCTATTTGGATGTTGTAGGCTTCAACCTCTCTCTTTTATATATATATATATATTGAAAAAGTAGGGTCTTGTGAATAATTACGATATAAATTTAGAAAAAGTTTTGTGGGATAATAATATGAAAGGATATTATTATTAATTAAGGATCTTTTTATGGAATCAATAATCACCTTTTCTGCATTTGTGTGGGTATAGCATAAAAAACATAAAAAAAGATGGGTAAGGTTCCGGTAGAATCAAACACAATGAACTCTGGCGCCAATAACAACAACCTTTTAGCACTGTTGTAAGACCATTAGAAAAAAAATGATATATGCAAATAATCGTAGTTTATGGATGTTAATTGATGAGTAATTCTAATTTTATTCACAGTGAGTAAATATAGACATCACCAATTTCGATAATGTTTAAATTCAAATATTAAAGTACTTAAATTTTTAGTCTAAGATAATTCGTGAAATTATATATATCGTAAATATCATTTTTTAACTCATAACATTGATCATATTTATACAAATGTTCTTTACAATTTGTAAATGAAAAATCATATACGATAACATTTCGACATAAAGGTTTACCATAGGGTGTAAGTTGAAAATTCTTAATTAAACTATCTATGGCTCTGAAATGAATAATAATCTTGAGGCAGAGTGGAAGGTATCTTTTTTCTTTTTTTTTTCATAAAACCAGTATCTTTTTTCCAGCAATTACAAACAATTCGTTTCCTTCTGAAACTGAAGGAAAGCACATGAACTATTGAGCAATTAAAAGTTTATTTTTTATATCTGATTCTAGCAACTTTTTATAAGACCAAAAAAAACACAATTTGCCTTTTTTTTTTATTGAGATCGACTCGAAAAAGTGGGCTTAATTCGGCTCGAATTACAAAGTCTTCCAAATTTTAAAATTGTCCAAAAAAGAGGGAATATCATATTGGTAAAAGAAGAAATAAAGATGGAACAACCATTCATTTGAGAGAATCTCAATGGACAACAACTCATCGTTATATTCTATTCAATTGTGGAAACAAAGAAATAGAGGAGCTAATTGAGTATGTAAATTGTAGGTAGCATCAAGCTTTAGTTGATGGTCCAGCAAAATCGAAAAGATAAGAGAGCAAGAAAACATACTTTGGATTTTTGGAAGTGGCTGAACGAAGAGGTTGGAAGAGGAGGAAATATTTCGAAGGAATTAGAAGTGCTTGCAATTGGCCCGAATCGAGCAACTAAGAAGTATAGTGTTTATGTAATCAATGGGTACAGATTTCATACAAAGAAAAGATATGCTAAATGTAAAATACAAAATAGTGACATTTTTTTGATGGCTTTGACGACTAGTTTTGCAAGCTCGAAAGATCAGAATCCAAAGGTCGACGATTTCAATTATTATGGAGCAATAGAAGAGATATTAGATGTTGATTATTGGGTAGAATTTATTGTTGTGTTGTTTAACTATTGTTGGTACTCAAAAGAAAAGGATTCATATGGGATGACTCGAGTTAATTTAATAAATCATCCCAGAAATCTGATCCCTACGTAATGGCCTCACAAGTACAACATGTTTTCTATGTAGAAGATCCACTTGAAAAGATGATGATTATAATGTCATCAAAAGACTACCGAGGAACTGGTGTGGTGTCGAAAATGAGAATGCAAACGAAGAACAAGATCAAAATGATCCAATTTTACTTGATATACGCTTCGCTACATAAATGAAAAATCAAGTCAATGAGGCTAGTTGATTTAGGGATGATGTTCCAACAAGATAAGTCCTCATCGAGCCCACCGAAGTCCAAGAACAATCAAATCACTTTATGCAATGTACGTGACTTTATTGATGTAATGGTTTTGAATCGAATGTTTCTTTAACTTTATTATTGAAGTGCTTGCTGCCCCAGTTTTATTACAAATTGAACTTGTAAATGTATTAATTACGTGAGTGCTTGCATTTTACTTTACTGTTTTTTATTTTTTATGATTTATTACTTGCCATTTAATTTCAATAAAATGAACTTTTTAATTGAAGTATTTAAGTGCTTGCTGCCCCCCCCTTTTTTTGTAAATTGAACTTGTTTATGCAGTTTAATTAATTAAGTGTTTGTTTATTACTTTATTGTTGTAGTTTAATTAATGTAGTGTACCTTTATTGTTTTTCAAATTAGCTACTGTGTACTTAGTTTACTAACTTCTAATGTAATTTCCATTTCCAATTTTTTAAAAGATGAACAAATTCATTCATCTCAGATTCCACTATCAGGGTGAACTCCAGAGTACGGGATATAATGATGGGATATAGAGAATCATGTACTGGCATCGATATTGACATGTTTTCATATATAGTACTGATGGACCATGTCAAGGATGACCTTGAATATTCAAAAATTGGAGGAATTTATGTAAGCAAAGAAATGTTGGGAATTGGAAGTTATCGACAAATGATTGGGATCTAGCTGGTTCCTTTAGTCAAACGAGCTACAATGGTGACTACATTGATTTTTATGTCGACAACGTCATTGACATAAATATTAAGCCAATCAAATAAATGCAATAGCATGTAATCATAAGACCTAGGCATAATCTACTGGCAGGTACATGAATTCAGACTATTGCGGATAAACTTTTGCCAGATGTATTCTAATAAATTGAATCTAAATAGCTTCTTCCCTAACCTGAAATTTGTACATGCATGTCTACAGTCTTATATTTAAACTCTCCTCACTAACCTTATACTTTTGTAGCTAAAAAATTCGTGAAACGCCAGTTTGTTATTGCTCATCAACCACAACGACAATAAAAGAACAAAGAAGCAAATCAACTGGATTCACTGAAGCCGCCACAAGGAGAGGTACTCATAAGTCGCCACAATTGAATAACCTGCAACAAGTTAATTATGCAGCTATGGGTTATAAATTTTATAGTTGAAATTGGATTTTCAGAATCTACCACATGACATGGGAGAAAATGACCCAGAGGTTAGATATGTTCCTTAAAAATATATTTAATGTCCACACTATTGAAAGTTAACCATCTATATGATCCACCACCTCCTGATAAGTTTTGATCTTCCCGAGTAAGCATAACACACTATTATAAGAGCTACTGAAAGTTTGCCGAATTTAAAACACTCTCAGCTGATCTTTTATATTAAGATTAATTATTGCTAATGATTAGTCCAAATTGTACTTCAAAATTATGGTTCAAAATTAGAAACATCATAGACTATTTAGAATATCATAGGTGGTTGTTCAATAAAAGACTACATCTACACAACCTTGGCAAGAACGGCGCTCTGCAGAGTCATGATCGCGCACTCGATGAAAGAGCTTCTCCATGGACTTCTCTCTTTACCCCTTTGCATATGTTCGTGAAGGGAAGCTCGAAGAGCTTACGGGAGAGAAATTAGTTCTAGAACACAGCCTATTGTTGCTTATCATCTACTAGTTTTTGAAGTTCATCAAATTACTGTAATATTAATAATCCGCCACCCCTACGTTGCTAGTTATTACTCTAACTATTGTTAATCTACCTTTAATGAGGAAGTAAAGATAATTTAGCAAACAAAATCGATATCAAAATCTGGAAAAGAATAAATGCTAATTTCTATGTTGTTGATAATTTTTATGTGTTGTCATGAAGGATGTCAACCTACCCCTCCACCACCTCTAATATAGTATGAAGACAAAGAGCTATCAGAGTCAAGAAGAATAATGATTTTTTTTGCTCTCAATTTACCTGCACTATCAGCAAGAATAAGAAGTTCCGTACAAAGAAATAAAGGAAAGGAAAAGAGGCAGGACGTAAATGAGGAATATGATCCAGGACAGTAATATGATAGCTAGATTATTTTTTTTGATTAGTAGGAATTGTAACTAGAATCAAATTATTTGGTACATAATCCAATGTATTTTGTAGGGAACCAAGAAGGCAAATAAGAGAAAGTTGTGGGACGTGGACCAACAACACATTCCCGAGCCAATGCTACAACCAAGCCTAGAACTGAGGACGCAAGCAACAAGGAATGGACATGTCGATCTGTACAACCTACAATATTTGCAAATCCTCTAATTTTGTTACCGAAGTCAGATGAAGGCAATGGTTCAAATGGCTGCTTTATTTGCTATGCGGAAAAGTCGATAAGAGAAAGTTGAAAAGGAAAAAGCTGAAAAAGGAAAAGTTGAAAAAGAAAAGGCCGAAAAGGAAAAAGCTGCTGCAGTTACAAGTAAGAAGGTTGTCACGCAAACTATCTTGCCTGATATTGAAAAAGCTAAAAAAGAAAAATCGAAAAGGAAAAGCTGATAATGTTTTGTTGATAATGTTGGCTGATAATGTTTTGTTGTATGTAATTGTAATTTTTTCTGAGGTGGGTTGTAGAAATGAAATTAGTTGAGGATAATTTCAGAAAATGTGAACTACGTATGAGTTGTCTCATATATTTGTTCTCATTGATTTTTGCAAGGTCCTGTATGTTATTCTTGATGAATTGGAAAAATGAGTGATCGAGTCAATTCATGCAACTTGGAAGGGGTATAAGAGTCGAACAAAGGCAGCGCATTATATAACCTTTGAACATGATGAAATTAGGCCATGCGAAATTCCCGTTAAGAGTTCAAAATGCTCTTGGAATATTGGAATGATGAGACTGTTCAGGTATATTAACTAATTAACCACTGAAAATTGTCCTCAGAAATATAATGAAAGACACTTTTTTTCCACTTTTTTTTAGGAAAAAGCCCAGAGAAATTCAGTAATGCATGGTAAATCATATACTAACACTCACACTCATGGTCCAAAAATACAGCTTCGGAACAAGATGGTATGTGATTTATTTATTTAATTTTTTGCTCATTATTTTTCAAACTTGCAACTATTCTTAATTTGCTTTTCTTCCTCTTGTGTATATGTGTTACGTGCATGTGTAACAAAAATCAATGTAAATAATAAAAAAACGGAACCCTCAACTGAGTACTTAACTATTTGTAGGGAAATACAGAAAGTCCACTAATATGACTAGATGATGCTCAATGTGAAAAAAGATGAACCTGGACAAGTTAAATTTTTTCTTTCTTGCACATTTTTAATATTTTTAGACCAACCGTCCAACAATAGTACTCCATAGTACTCCTTCGTTTCTCATTCATGTCGGTCATGACGTTTAACTTGTACAACTAAGGCGGCTCAATTTTCATTTCATACAAAATTGAAGTTTCTCCAAAAATCAATATTTATCATTTATCTTAGCTACCTATCTTGTTAGATATTTAATTATTGATGTTATCAATTTAATGTAATATCCATGCTCATTGTGTTTGTTTAATCTTTTTTGCTCTAAAAAGAAGAAATAAGATGAGTTTGATGTTTTGCAGAGGTATTTGTTGAAACCTGGGAAAGAGTTGACGGACGCGAGTACAAGACCAATCCTGAAATAATGAAAAGAAAATTGTAAGTATTTTTTTCATAATTACTTAAATGTAATTGATGGCTAATTGATTTTTTCCTATTTCATTTTAATCTCATATGTTTTATGTGACTTTATTTTGTAGAAAAATATAAACTAAAAGCTTTGTACCGGAGATGCTTCTAATGAACTGCTCTTGGATAGAAAACTGTCTAGTTCTAATCCTCGAATAGACACTTATGTGAAGGAGCTGACAACAAAGATAAGGCAAGGCCTTGCTGTTGAAGTCTAGGAGAAAGTAAAGCAAATCCAGGTAGAAGTTGATGACAACAAAGATAAGGCAAGGCCTTGTTGTTGAAGTCTAGGAGAAAGTAAAGCAAATCCAGGTAGAAGTTGATGAGCAGGTGAAAAAGAAGGTGCACTAGAATTTGGCATCGGTTCTTATATAAAAAACTTGGAGTGACAATGACGATGGTACACCAATAACAGTATGTTGTAGCTTCTAGTATAACGGTGATGTTTGTGTTTTAAGTTTATAACTATTTGATGGTCGTGGACTAGTTGGTTAATTAAGTGTATTACAGTCACTATAGACTATATACATATGGTGTTTGGGAGTTGGTTTAATTAAGTAGTTGGTAAATGATGATGTTTGGGAGTTGGTGTATTGATGTAATTTTTGAAATGGTTTATTGGATTGAACATGTTATTTCTGTATATTATATATATATATATATATTTATGCAGTAGCTATTTAAATTCTTTTGGTAATTAAAATGTTGCATAGCTAGATTAATATGTTGTACGAAACTGTACCTTGGCAACAAAAATGGATCCCACAATGAACCTGTAGTGGGACCCAAAGTGGAACCCATAGTAGGACCCAATGTAGGACCCACGGGCACCAATAATGATAATGAGCCCCCTATAGGTCCACTATTTTAAAAAATTAAGACATATATGTTGATTTAGGTCAATTTTTTGTTCCTATAACATTCTATTGCAACATAAAATGGTATCATTGAAAAATGTTACCTTTCCTATGACAACATAGAAAAAATAAACACAAAGGATATTGATGGGATTTTAGTAGCTTGTTTATGGTGTAGATCACTAAAAATTAACTCCTATCTTACACTATTACAAATTTGAGCTTGGAAGATGGTACTTCAATAACGTTTTTATTATACATTATGTAAGTAGAACACTTCAATAGCGTTTTTTATAATAAACGTTATGCAGGTAACTATAGAAAAATAAGAAAAATTAAAATAATAAAAGAAAATGCTACGATAACGTTTTTTAGTCCAAACGTTATGGAAGTATATACTACTATAGCTTTTATTTAAACGCTATGTAAGATAATGTATTTTAAGTAATTTTGTTTTATTTATTTTTTAATTATTGATACTTCCATAGTACTTCAAGAAACGTTATTGTAGTAGATGTATCCAAGTAATTTTAATACCATTTTATTATTATCCAGATAAGTAAAAATGATATTTCCCCAATTCCATTACAGAGTTTATCAGCTAGGGTAAACATTTCCCTCGGCCTTGCTTTCATAACAAATTCATCTTCTATTATCAGCGATTATGAACGATTTCTCTTCATCATTACTACTTCATCAACGATTACTACTTCATCTACTGGGTATATGTGGACCGAGAGAGACAGAAAGGGGGAACAAATTACTACTTCATCAACGATTTCTCTCTAATTAGGCATTTTCTCTAATTAGTGCAGTTCAAATTTGGGTATTTCTCTCCACAAGGTATTGTTATTTTTGTGTTATTTTCGTTCAAATTAGCTAAGTATTATGTGTATTTGCTGCATAACAAATTAGGTATTATGTGTGTAGTTGGGGATTAATTAGGTATTTTTTTAATTAATTTTTGTTTCATCTGATTAGTGCAGTTCAAATTTGGGAGGGGTTTTTCATGGTTTTGCTATGTACGTATATGCACTTATTTCGTAAGGGGGAAAAAGTTTTTTTTTTTTTGTTTTTTTTCATTTTTAATTTTTTTTCATTATTATTATAAATCCAGATAAGTCAGTTACTATATATATCAAGAATCTTGCTGTGTCTTTACATATTTTGAGTTAAAGAAATGGAGGGGTTGATTAGGGAAGGGAGGTCTTTAGCAGAAACACCAACTACAACAAAAATCAACTGCGTTAATTTCTTAATGCTTGCTCTTAATGTTTATTTTATTTTACCCTGCACAGTAAAATTCAACACAATCTTAGTTTACACAGTGAATGAACTGTCAGTATAGTTTACATGACATGCTAGGTAAAATTCAACACAGTGATAGGTCTGTCTGCTATCTTATCTACACAGTGCATTGACCAAGCTATATCTGAATAGTAGGTTCTGTGCAATTTGATCTTATATCATGACTTGATGATATCCCTCGTAAAAGAAGGCCGACGTGATATTAATCAGAGATGAGGATAGATTTTTTCTGTTCTTGTGCTGGTATAATGAAGTTGCGGAAATTAAAATTCATTTACTCTAGGATGAAGTTAATTAAATGATTGAGAACAATATAAAATCTATCTCTGTAGGAAACACCGATAAATGTTAAATATGTCAATTATTTTTATTTATAGTCTGATTTAATGTTGATTTTTATGCAAGGACATTAGACCCAAAAAATGTGTGTGTAGCATAATATTTATAGTATATGATGCTATTGCCCTGTATTCCTAGCAGATTGTCATATCCAAACTAGTATAGCCACTTAAGATGCCTATTGGACTAAAAAACATCTTTTCTGCCAGTTTATCAAATCTTTTAGTAGTTGACTTTCAAACTAGACCTTTTCTGTCTGTTTGAGACCTGTTCTCTGTATTAGTTAAACATAATTAAACATAATCACTCTCAGGCACTCGCGAGAAAAAGAGCTAGGAAGATACGGTCGGACCAAGATGTTGAACTATACAGTGCACCTATATATTTTAGAAAGGATCATAATTTATACATAAATAATATATACAGAACTATACACATGGGGTGCTGTATTGATAATGCCAGAATATACAAAGCAGGATTGCTAAATTAACTTAGTTCTAATATGCAATTAGGAGATAATTAATTATGCATTCCAATAAATAGTCTGTATAATTAATTTTTATTATAAAATTTAAATTTGATAAGTTTTTAGATAAATCTTTGACGAATTCTTAGTTGTTAGTCTACACATCAATCAATCCATCAAGTTCGATTTCTAATTTTACTTTCATATACTTTCTCTATGTACTATTATAAACTACAACAATTATATGGTAACATTGTTGACTTTTTGTATGCAATATTTTTATTAAATTAAAAATATGATCTATAAAACTATTAATTACTCTTGGTCTAGGGCGCCTAATTGCCTATTTTAAAAAAAAATCTCATATTACCTTACAATAAGTAAAAGTTTTAAATGTAATAACAGTGTTCCTCACCTGTTTTTGTAGTGATGACCGAATTGCAATCGGGAGCAAGTGATGCAAAATCATGTGGCAATCATGAAAATTCATTCCAGTAAGTCGAAGAGTCTCCAATGAAACTAGAC
Organism: Kitagawia praeruptora; assembly: GCA_037693485.1. Classification (NCBI taxonomy): domain Eukaryota; kingdom Viridiplantae; phylum Streptophyta; class Magnoliopsida; order Apiales; family Apiaceae; genus Kitagawia; species Kitagawia praeruptora. The sequence goes on along the minus strand of CM075345.1, from coordinate 45,374,405 downwards.
TCCTAATATTAGAACAAAAACCATCAGGCAACTTAATGTCAAGAAAGGATGAGCAAACAACTTTTTTTCAGAGTGAGTTAAATTCCACGATGCCAATGGTAACTTTTCTTTTTTCCCAGGTGTTTTTGGCCTTAGCTCTGTTCTTATTCCCATATCAGCCATGTCAGGACGAACCGATTCCTTGTCTTTTGTCTTCTTTGGTATATTAAGCATGGTCCCACGTGTCAAGTCATGTCAAGACGGACACACGTGTATTTTTTCATACTCCATTCCTAAAGCACACAAGCTTTTCTTAGCTTCACTGAATGATGCAGGAAAAGTGTTCCCTGATGGAAGCATAGATCCAACCAAGAGAAGCATTTCAGAGAAGCAAACATTAGATATTTGATGTTTGGCTTTTAGGTTATACAGCTTTACTAAAGCCTTGATCTTCGTAAATTCTTCACAGCAAGGATAAAGGGGTTCATGTTTGGACTGGACATGATTAAATAAATCCGAGGAATCTGGAAACCTCATCGTAATCATCATCACTCTCTATTTTCCTTGGCATTTGATCCACAGTTTGTGAACTGTCTGTCTCATTATCGACAGATTGACTTTCTTCTATGTTTCCCTCTCCGTGCCAAATCCATATTTTGTAGGTCTGATCGATACCATTTTGGAAAAGATGGTTCCTCACTATGCGAGCTTTCCACGATTTACTATGTGCACATTTTAAACAGGGATAGCTGATTTTGTTTGCATCGCATCCGTTTTATGATGCAAACCACAACAGTTCTTCAACTCCATCTTGGAACTCTTTAGTTCTTCTGTCAGCTATTAACCAAGACCTGTCCATCTTTTAGAATTACATTCAATCAGTACATACTAGCTAATACAAGCATAAGCACAAGCTAATACAAACACAAGTGTGGAGAGACTTTTTAGTACTCTAAGTATGGACAAAATATACTTTATAAAAATCAAAGAAATCTAAATTACATATTACAAGCTCTCTCTCTGTTGTTTTGTTTGGGTTTGATTTTCTATTTCTATTTGTTTAGGTTGATATATTTGGGTTGATTCATCTAGGGTTGATTTATTTGGGTAATTTGTTTTGCATGTTGTGTTTGGGTTTGTATGTTGAGCATGCAAATATAATATTGTCTTTGTGTTTGGGTTTGGATAATTTGGGTTGATTTATTGTGTTTCTTTGGTTGTGTTTGTGGATGGGTATCTCTGCTTTAGTTATATCTTTTTGGATATACTGGTTTACTTGTTTTATTCATGACGAAACGTTTGCTTTTACTTGTTTGTTTACTTATTTCGTATACGTTTACTTGTTTGTTTACCATAAATTTCTATTATGTCCATACTTGTTTGTTTAGCTATGGTCCTAATTTAATCTCTATGTTGTGTAGATTAGTTATGGCCCCTTCGAAGAAATCAAAGAAGGCCAATTCTGCTCCAAATAAAACCGCTTCGAACTAGTTGAAGGCTTTAAAAAGGAACAATTCAATTGAGAAAGTGCCAATGGAGAAGAAGGCCAACTCTTGACCTCTAGATTCTTCACCTGAATCTGTCAAGAAAAAGCCTATATCTAAGATCCTGGAAAAGAAAATAAGCAAGAAGAGGAAACGAGCCGATAAACCAGTGCCTTGCAAACATAAAGGGCTTAAACTTTTATAGCGCGGAGCTGTTACAATGCATAGGATTGTCAGGCGTAAGATGTTGGATATCAAGCACCATGTGTTTTTCAATGCAAAGGGCGAGTTAGTCGTATGGTACTGCTGCTTCGGAGATGAAGTCTTATATTGGGGTTCTTGCTAGAACTAAAACCCCGATATGTTATCCTAGATGGAAACATGTTCCAATAGAAAGAAAAATAAGATATAGGATTGTGTGCAGGTAAAATAAATTCCACCTCAACAAAGTAGCTAACATTTTTTTATTCAAGTACTTAATATAATAGACATGCTATGTAGATGGCGTTAGAGGTACCGCCAACAGCAAAAAAGATGGTATGGAAGTCTGCGTGCCAGAAGTGGAAGGAGTTCAAATGTCAATTAACAATCGACTATATACTTTCATATAGGGAGCAGCGTGAGTTACTCGAATTTTCACCAGCTGATTACTCATTTATCGAGAAGGCACACTAGGATATGTTTGTTGCTAGCCGTCTAACTGATGACTTTTCGGTGGGTTCTCACTTATTATCACATAGCATAATTATATTAGTTCTTCCATGTATGTTGCTTACGTTTTGATGTTTTTCACGAAGGCGATCCACGATAAACAGAAAAAAGGACCTTGAATGAATATCCTCATCGCATTTCTCGCAAAGGATATGCAAACCTCGAACAGGAAATGGTTAGTGAAATAATGAAACGTATTATTTTTTATTTTTCTATGACATTTGCATGCATGATTACGGTCTAGTTTTATTTTTCTCAAATGTTTATATACATGCAGACTGAAGGTGATACTGAGGTGGAGGTCGATCGCTCTAGTACTTGGCTTCGTGCACGTCAAGATGCAGATGGGAATTATATTTCAAAGTCAGGTACTAGAGTGATCGACCAGGTACTAGAGTGATCGACCAGCAATCTGTGCAACTTCCTCCGAAATATAATTCCCATCTGCATCTTGACGTGCACGAAGCCAGGTACTAGAGCGATCGACCTCCACCTCAGTATCACCTTCAGTCTGCATGTATATAAACATGTGAGAAAAATAAAACTAGACCATAATCATGCATGCAACTGTCGTAGAAAAATAAAAAAATAATACATTTCATTATTTCACTAACCATTTCCTGTTCGAGGTTTGCATATCCTTTGTGAGAAATGCGATGAGGATATTCATTCAAGGCCCTTTTTTTTCTGTTTATCGTGGATCGCCTTCGTGAAAAACATCAAAACGTAAGCAACATACATAGAAGAACTAATATTTATGCTATGTGATAATAAGTGAAAACCCACCGAAAAGTCATCAGTTAGACGGCTAGCAACAAACATATCCCAGTGTGCCTTTTCTATAAATGAGTAATCAGCTGGTGGAAATTTGAGCAACTCACGCTGCTCCCTATATGGAAGTATATAGTCGATTGTTAATTGACAATTGAACTCCCTCCACTTCTGGCACGCAGACTTCCATACCATCTTTTTTGTTGTTGGCGGTACCTCAAACGCCATCTACATAGCATGTTTATTATATTAAGTACTTGAATAAAAAAATGTTAGTTACTTTGTTGAGGTGGAATTTATTTTACCTGCACACAATCCCATATCTTATTTTTTCTTTCTATTGGAACATGTTTCCATCTAGGATAACATATCGGGGTTTTAGTTCTAGCAAGAACCCCAATATAAGACTGCATCTCCGAAGCAGCAGTACCATACGGCTAGCTCGCCCTTTGCATTGAAAAAAACAGGGTGCTTGATACCCAACATCTTACGCCTGACAATCCTATGCATTGTAATAGCTCCGCGCTGTAAAAGTTTAAGCCCTTCTTGTTTGCAAGGCACTGGTTTATCGACTCGTTTCCTCTTCTTGCTTATTTTCTTTTCCAGGATCTTAGATATAGGCTTTTTCTTGACAGATTCAGGTGAAGAATCTAGAGGGCAAGAGTTGGCCTTCTTCTCCATTGGCACTTTCTCAATTGAATTGTTCCTTTTTAAAGCCTTCAACAAGTTCGAAGCGGTTTTATTTGGAGCAGAATTGGCCTTCTTTGATTTCTTCGAAGGGGCCATAACTAATCTACACAACATAGAGATTAAATTAGGGCCATAGCTAAACAAACAAGTATGGACATAATAGAAATTTATGGTAAACAAACAAGTACACGTATACGAAATAAGTAAACAAACAAGTAAAAGCAAACGTTTTGTCATGAATAAAACAAGTAAACCAGTATATCCAAAAAGATATAACTAAAGCAGAGATACCCATCCACAAACACAACCAAAAAAACACAATAAATCAACCCAAGTTACCCAAACCCCACTACGCCATAAACGCACATACGCAACCCCCATTTTCAGTTGCGTAAGCCCTGAAAAACGTTGCGTAAGGTCTTACGCAACGCTTTTGGGGCGTTACCAATACTGGCGTTGCGTAAGACCCCTAACGCAACGCTTTTCCAAGCTATTGCAACACTTCGAAAAGCATAACGTTAGAGACCTTATGCAACACTAAAAGCATGCAAATGCAACGCTACAGGGCGTTGCGTTAGATTTTTCAGCCATGTCAGCATGCTGACATGGAAGTGAGGTGCCACGTCAGCATGCTGACGTGTAAGCAAGGTGCCACGTCAGCATGCTGACATGTCACTAGTGGGGCCCACAAGTGCCACATCACAAAATGGGGGTGGCTGTCACGTCATCAGTGGGGCCCACCAAGGTGCCACGTCATCAGTGGGGCCCACATGCCACGTCAGCAGTGGGTACCCACATGCTGATGTCATCAGTGGGATCCACACTGACACGTCAGCAGTGGGGTCCACTATCTAACGCAACGCTAATTGTGCCTAATGCAACGCTTAAATTTTTTTTAAGCAACCCCTTTCTTTTCAAATGCAACATTAAAACTATGCTAATGCAACTTTAAATAGAGTCAAACGCAACGGTTTTTTATAAAAAATTTGAATTGGCAGCTTTTTCATACATAATACCAGCCTGTCTTAATCCAAACAACTAAATGTCCAAAAACAACCACAATTATGCAGCCAACAAAAGTACTTAACAGTCATTGCCAACACAAGTACTTAACAGTTTACATATTCTTACCAACATCAACTAAACCAAGCTAGCGCATGCACTAAAAGTTCAAAGTACGCCAATTCAAACTTCAAAAGTATGGAATAACTAAGTTATACCATAAGTGAGCGCTACAAAATAACTAAGTTATACCATAAGGGAGCGCTACAGAATAAAATCCCTAAGTTGTGCCGGCTTGAGTCATTGGAGTACCATTGTCGTCTTAATCACTGGAAATCGTGGCACAGAACTGTCCAATATCCAATTTCAGTTCTGGATTAGCTTCACCCAATTTTTTCAGCATCCATGTCTTGTTCTCTTGCACTTTTTTGTCCATCCTGGATTCTAATTCACCTTCAAGTTGCTTTATCTTTGTTGTCAACTCCTGAACATTGTCTTCTGTAGGAGCAACCGGAGTCGATGTGGTACTAATCTTTTTCCCTGGCCTTCCCACCAGCCAGTTTCGTGCATGGTTCTTGCCATTAGAAGCGACTGCATTTGCTTCAGCCTCGTTTCCATCATTAAGTAACTGCTGGATTTTGGTCTACAAGAAATGGTTAATTCAATATGTGAAATAAAGCATTATTATAGACTACATCTATACAAGAAAATACACTTACAATTTTTTCCTTCATTTCTACAATATTTGACTTGTAGGTTCGACCTTCCTGTCGCTTACGAGAGTCTGAATAGATTTGAGCATCACATGGGTCTGCATGCTCGGGGTCAGTCTTTTTCTGTCATGTATGGGATAACACATCAAACATGTCATTAATCAAAAATACCAATGTCATTTTACGAAAGTTATGCAGAAAATTTAACTCCTATATATCAAAGATATACCATGTCATATTTTGAAAAATAAATAAAAAGGGATGGACAATAATTTCCAAATCTAAGTTCCAATTCTACAAATCACAGTGTCCTGGCATTATTATTAAAAATAATAATTATTATATTACAGAGACAGTTACAAAATTAGGTACCCAAATCGCCACAATTTTATCTCCCTAGTCATTTTCCACTTTTCCAATTGTGTATGAAATCCATACTCAAACATAGCAAACATAAAATGAGTTATCACATAAAAATATGAAAATGTCCCTAGTTACTTTTTTTTGGTGTGATACAAAATTTAGTGCAACGCTATAAATTCGTGAACTTTTACAATACACCACAATAGCTATTTCAGGTAAGTGGGATAATCTAAATTCTTAATTTAAGCTATTACAATATTCACGATCATAAATTTCAGTAGGTCTCAGAATATACACCAATGAATCCTGGATCATTGCTAAAACAGTAAAGCTATATTTAGTGCAAGTATTTTTCAAAAAATTTACTTCTATGTATCTGTTACCTAATCCATATGAAATATCAAACAAATCTAGGGCCTATATGAAAAAATTAAACTTGGACAAAGAAAAACACATACCATGTCTTCAATAACTAGGGACACAGGTTTACGACCCAAAGTGTGTGTCTCAACTAATTCTTTACGATTCTTAGCATTATCCGCAGCAAGTTTCTGTAAAATAAAAACATATCATGATACTTGAATTTTTTTTGGTCAGGATGCTATAAAACTGTTGGTATAATTTTTGCACAAAATGATTTAATAACCGATTACTTGTACTAAATCTTAAAGCTCTACCTTAACTGATTCATCCCCCCAGTACTTCAAGAGCATTTTGAACTCCTCTAGTGGAATCCGCTCGGTTCTGTGTTCCAGCCTTTCCCGATCAGTTTCATATCGAGTATAAAACTTTTCCTTCATACGAGACTTGTGCACCTTCCAAGCAGCATTCATTGTATTATACACCCATTTCTGTCCATCTTCAGGAATGACATACCTACCCTATAAAATAAAAAACATAAAAGAAATAATTAAATTTATTAATTCACTACATAATTTTTGAAAATGATTTAATCTATGGATTAGGTAAGAATTCACCAGAGTATATTCCCACAAATTTTGCTTCAATTGGTCGGGAACAACGCGCCAATTGATGTAAGTAAGTGACACATTATCCCTTGCTAATGCCCCCAAAAAATTGCTTAATTCCGCAATATCTTCCTTATTTTCAGAAATTGCTTGACCTTTATGATTCAACGAAATTACTTTTTTTTCTTCAGGGTTCCTTCCATGAACCTTACTCATTCTTGTCGGTCCTCTAGGTTTTCTAGGAGCTCGTACTTTATTAACCATGTGCACAAAATATAAAGAAAACGGTTAATACTATGTTACCAAGTTGACAATTCAACTGACCATATATTACCAAAATTCAACTGACCATATTACCAAAATGCTACAAAGTTAACAATTTGTTACCTTCTTCAACTTCCACATCCATAATCTCCATGTTCAATTCAGCAACATTCTCAACATTCTCTTCTGTTCTAGCTGCTTCATTTTTCTTTTGACGTTCTCGTAATGCTAGGTAAGCAGCAACCGTACCAGCACCAGGAGCTACTTCATCATTACTTGACTGTCTAAACACTTTGCTGCATGTTGGTTTCACTTGTGTTGGACGATATGAACTTGTAGCTTCCTTCTCAGTGCCAACTTTCCTCGACTCCTTCACAGTGCCAGCTTTCCTCGACTCCTCAATTCCGAGGGTTGCATTAACTCGTGACCGAGTTCTTGGTCCAAGTTGAGTTTTCTTTGTTTCAACAATTTTAATTCTCTACAATTTGTAAGATATTTAGATCATTAATTCCACACTTTTAATGAACATTATAAATTCTGGTATAAAAATTTAAATCGAAAGACCTACCTCCGACGAACCATCACTTTGATCATCGCCCTCATTTTCTGGAATATACTGTGAGTCGCAGTCCTCAAGTTCTTTCCCATTTTTGCCTTTCCCTTTTTTGCCTTTCCCTTTACTGTTCTCGGCTCCATCTCCCATGAGACTAGAAACTAATGGCGGTATCCCAAATTCTTGACATTTTTCAGCATTTTCTTGCATTCTGCGAATTCTATCAATTTCATACTGTGTCAGCGGTGGTGGAGGCACCTACAAGAAATCATTACATAAACAATAATTAGAAAAACTAAACACTAAAAATTCCAAGTGAGTTATATTTATAAGACCCTATTTTCCAACAGGTACATAAAAATCAAATCAGACTAGTCAAATCATACCTTCACGGGAACATCATTCTCTTTGGTCTTTTCACTGTCACTTGAACCTTTATCTAAATCTAATTTCCTTCTTACAGTTGCATTTTCATTCACATGTACGTCTTCTTGACCAGACATCAAAACAGGCTGTGCTGAAAATTCCTTCTTCTTACCAACCTCAGGTGAGGTCTTACTCTTTTTCTGCTGTTGTTGCTGGAGTTGATGTGTAGTAACAAACCTACGCTTCACTTGTGGTTTCTTAGCAGAAGCTGTAACAACAATGTATACATTTTGTGTGAACATTAAAATTCATTAGGCTGAAGGAAATTATGAAAAAGAAAAAAGATCCAAGGTATTAGACTGTAGCTCTCTGCTTAGGTTTACTATTTTTAATGGCTGGATTGTTCTATCTTTTCCTTTCGATTCATATTTTTTTGACAAGTACCAGAGAAAAAATGATATAGCCTAATCAAGATGATAACTCTTTAAAGTCGGCTCTCCTCGTACAGTCAAGGCAACACAGCCTCCCCACATCTCGCCTCTATACTAATTACGCCTTTAATAGCATTGAACTATTAAGAAAAAAGTCCCAACTAAGCGCTAATTTTATATACTAGTCTAAATTCAGTTTGTGTTACATATCAGAACACAATCAATAATGTAATAAAACTATACAATACAAGTAAAGCAAAACACTAGTCAATAATATATGCAACACTTCAATAAGACGTTGCAATAAAATTGAATCAGATGCAAGCAATATACCAGGCAAGAATTTAATATTACATGTAGATTATACCTTGGATTAAGTTTTTCCTTGGCCTGACGATTACGTGAGGTTGCGTCTGAATCATTGGCTCAATTTCTTTGTCAACAACATTGTCTATGTAAAAATTTATTTCTTCTCCCTCAACGCAGTCCTTAGTAAGTTCAACCACTTCCGCGTCTTTTGTCATGAGTTCCCAACCACCTCCCCTTCCTTTGCTGATATAGATTCCTCCAATTTCAGTGTAATGGAGGTAGTCTTTTACATACTCCATAAGCACAGTGTAAGAGAAACAGTCCACTTCTACGCGGGTTACCACCATAGATTTTCCACCAGCATAGACTGTCTTCTTAAACTCTCCTTGATGGTACAACCTGACATTGATGATTTTTCCTTCCATCCTGTTCACAGTAAATGTCCCATTAGAACCAGGTATATATATATAAATAATGAAGAGTTATAAAACATTAAATCTAATGAATGCACTTCACAGGGAAGAGTTAAATTAAGGAAAACAAGTGAACAAGTAAATTAATGACAACAGGAGTACAAATTTCATTACAAAGAAACAGTGTCAAGTACATTAATAAAGAGAGAAAATTACATAAAAAAACAAAGAGCGACAAATACACTTTAAATCTAAGACAGTAGACATGACAGAAATAGAGCAATGTAATTCTCTATGAGAAGCAACAGTTCCTAAGGAGATACGGGAACTTCTGCTAGGGGGATATCATCTCTGAAACAATCCCCATCAGCAACTTCAATGTCTATGCCACGACCAATATTAATATCTTGTACATCAGGATTGTTAATATCTTCTTCGGTTGCATTCTCGTTCTCAGCATCACACCAGTCCCTCGGTAAATTTAGAAAAAGTTTTGTTGGATAATAATATGAAAGGATATTATTATTAATTAAGGATCTTTTTATGGAATCAATAATCACCTTTTCTGCATTTGTGTGGGTATAGCATAAAAAACATAAAAAAAGATGGGTAAGGTTCCGGTAGAATCAAACACAATGAACTCTGGCGCCAATAACAACAACCTTTTAGCACTGTTGTAAGACCATTAGAAAAAAAATGATATATGCAAATAATCGTAGTTTATGGATGTTAATTGATGAGTAATTCTAATTTTATTCACCGTGAGTAAATATAGACATCACCAATTTCGATAATGTTTAAATTCAAATATTAAAGTACTTAAATTTTTAGTCTAAGATAATTCGTGAAATTATATATATCGTAAATATCATTTTTTAACTCATAACATTGATCATATTTATACAAATGTTCTTTACAATTTGTAAATGAAAAATCATATACGATAACATTTCGACATAAAGGTTTACCATAGGGTGTAAGTTGAAAATTCTTAATTAAACTATCTATGGCTCTGAAATGAATAATAATCTTGAGGCAGAGTGGAAGGTATCTTTTTTCTTTTTTTTTTCATAAAACCAGTATCTTTTTTCCAGCAATTACAAACAATTCGTTTCCTTCTGAAACTGAAGGAAAGCACATGAACTATTGAGCAATTAAAAGTTTATTTTTTATATCTGATTCTAGCAACTTTTTATAAGACCAAAAAAAACACAATTTGCCTTTTTTTTTTATTGAGATCGACTCGAAAAAGTGGGCTTAATTCGGCTCGAATTACAAAGTCTTCCAAATTTTAAAATTGTCCAAAAAAGAGGGAATATCATATTGGTAAAAGAAGAAATAAAGATGGAACAACCATTCATTTGAGAGAATCTCAATGGACAACAACTCATCGTTATATTCTATTCAATTATGGAAACAAAGAAATAGAGGAGCTAATTGAGTATGTAAATTGTAGGTAGCATCAAGCTTTAGTTGATGGTCCAGCAAAATCGAAAAGATAAGAGAGCAAGAAAACATACTTTGGATTTTTGGAAGTGGCTGAACGAAGAGGTTGGAAGAGGAGGAAATATTTCGAAGGAATTAGAAGTGCTTGCAATTGGCCCGAATCGAGCAACTAAGAAGTATAGTGTTTATGTAATCAATGGGTACAGATTTCATACAAAGAAAAGATATGCTAAATGTAAAATACAAAATAGTGACATTTTTTTGATGGCTTTGACGACTAGTTTTGCAAGCTCGAAAGATCAGAATCCAAAGGTCGACGATTTCAATTATTATGGAGCAATAGAAGAGATATTAGATGTTGATTATTGGGTAGAATTTATTGTTGTGTTGTTTAACTATTGTTGGTACTCAAAAGAAAAGGATTCATATGGGATGACTCGAGTTAATTTAATAAATCATCCCAGAAATCTGATCCCTACGTAATGGCCTCACAAGTACAACATGTTTTCTATGTAGAAGATCCACTTGAAAAGATGATGATTATAATGTCATCAAAAGACTACCGAGGAACTGGTGTGGTGTCGAAAATGAGAATGCAAACGAAGAACAAGATCAAAATGATCCAATTTTACTTGATATACGCTTCGCTACATAAATGAAAAATCAAGTCAATGAGGCTAGTTGATTTAGGGATGATGTTCCAACAAGATAAGTCCTCATCGAGCCCACCGAAGTCCAAGAACAATCAAATCACTTTATGCAATGTACGTGACTTTATTGATGTAATGGTTTTGAATCGAATGTTTCTTTAACTTTATTATTGAAGTGCTTGCTGCCCCAGTTTTATTACAAATTGAACTTGTAAATGTATTAATTACGTGAGTGCTTGCATTTTACTTTACTGTTTTTTATTTTTTATGATTTATTACTTGCCATTTAATTTCAATAAAATGAACTTTTTAATTGAAGTATTTAAGTGCTTGCTGCCCCCCCCTTTTTTTGTAAATTGAACTTGTTTATGCAGTTTAATTAATTAAGTGTTTGTTTATTACTTTATTGTTGTAGTTTAATTAATGTAGTGTACCTTTATTGTTTTTCAAATTAGCTACTGTGTACTTAGTTTACTAACTTCTAATGTAATTTCCATTTCCAATTTTTTAAAAGATGAACAAATTCATTCATCTCAGATTCCACTATCAGGGTGAACTCCAGAGTACGGGATATAATGATGGGATATAGAGAATCATGTACTGGCATCGATATTGACATGTTTTCATATATAGTACTGATGGACCATGTCAAGGATGACCTTGAATATTCAAAAATTGGAGGAATTTATGTAAGCAAAGAAATGTTGGGAATTGGAAGTTATCGACAAATGATTGGGATCTAGCTGGTTCCTTTAGTCAAAGGAGCTACAATGGTGACTACATTGATTTTTATGTCGACAACGTCATTGACATAAATATTAAGCCAATCAAATAAATGCAATAGCATGTAATCATAAGACCTAGGCATAATCTACTGGCAGGTACATGAATTCAGACTATTGCGGATAAACTTTTGCCAGATGTATTCTAATAAATTGAATCTAAATAGCTTCTTCCCTAACCTGAAATTTGTACATGCATGTCTACAGTCTTATATTTAAACTCTCCTCACTAACCTTATACTTTTGTAGCTAAAAAATTCGTGAAACGCCAGTTTGTTATTGCTCATCAACCACAACGACAATAAAAGAACAAAGAAGCAAATCAACTGGATTCACTGAAGCCGCCACAAGGAGAGGTACTCATAAGTCGCCACAATTGAATAACCTGCAACAAGTTAATTATGCAGCTATGGGTTATAAATTTTATAGTTGAAATTGGATTTTCAGAATCTACCACATGACATGGGAGAAAATGACCCAGAGGTTAGATATGTTCCTTAAAAATATATTTAATGTCCACACTATTGAAAGTTAACCATCTATATGATCCACCACCTCCTGATAAGTTTTGATCTTCCCGAGTAAGCATAACACACTATTATAAGAGCTACTGAAAGTTTGCCGAATTTAAAACACTCTCAGCTGATCTTTTATATTAAGATTAATTATTGCTAATGATTAGTCCAAATTGTACTTCAAAATTATGGTTCAAAATTAGAAACATCATAGACTATTTAGAATATCATAGGTGGTTGTTCAATAAAAGACTACATCTACACAACCTTGGCAAGAACGGCGCTCTGCAGAGTCATGATCGCGCACTCGATGAAAGAGCTTCTCCATGGACTTCTCTCTTTACCCCTTTGCATATGTTCGTGAAGGGAAGCTCGAAGAGCTTACGGGAGAGAAATTAGTTCTAGAACACAGCCTATTGTTGCTTATCATCTACTAGTTTTTGAAGTTCATCAAATTACTGTAATATTAATAATCCGCCACCCCTACGTTGCTAGTTATTACTCTAACTATTGTTAATCTACCTTTAATGAGGAAGTAAAGATAATTTAGCAAACAAAATCGATATCAAAATCTGGAAAAGAATAAATGCTAATTTCTATGTTGTTGATAATTTTTATGTGTTGTCATGAAGGATGTCAACCTACCCCTCCACCACCTCTAATATAGTATGAAGACAAAGAGCTATCAGAGTCAAGAAGAATAATGATTTTTTTTGCTCTCAATTTACCTGCACTATCAGCAAGAATAAGAAGTTCCGTACAAAGAAATAAAGGAAAGGAAAAGAGGCAGGACGTAAATGAGGAATATGATCCAGGACAGTAATATGATAGCTAGATTATTTTTTTTGATTAGTAGGAATTGTAACTAGAATCAAATTATTTGGTACATAATCCAATGTATTTTGTAGGGAACCAAGAAGGCAAATAAGAGAAAGTTGTGGGACGTGGACCAACAACACATTCCCGAGCCAATGCTACAACCAAGCCTAGAACTGAGGACGCAAGCAACAAGGAATGGACATGTCGATCTGTACAACCTACAATATTTGCAAATCCTCTAATTTTGTTACCGAAGTCAGATGAAGGCAATGGTTCAAATGGCTGCTTTATTTGCTATGCGAAAAAGTCGATAAGAGAAAGTTGAAAAGGAAAAAGCTGAAAAAGGAAAAGTTGAAAAAGAAAAGGCCGAAAAGGAAAAAGCTGCTGCAGTTACAAGTAAGAAGGTTGTCACGCAAACTATCTTGCCTGATATTGAAAAAGCTAAAAAAGAAAAATCGAAAAGGAAAAGCTGATAATGTTTTGTTGATAATGTTGGCTGATAATGTTTTGTTGTATGTAATTGTAATTTTTTCTGAGGTGGGTTGTAGAAATGAAATTAGTTGAGGATAATTTCAGAAAATGTGAACTACGTATGAGTTGTCTCATATATTTGTTCTCATTGATTTTTGCAAGGTCCTGTATGTTATTCTTGATGAATTGGAAAAATGAGTGATCGAGTCAATTCATGCAACTTGGAAGGGGTATAAGAGTCGAACAAAGGCAGCGCATTATATAACCTTTGAACATGATGAAATTAGGCTAGAAAATAGGCCAGGCGAAATTCCCGTTAAGAGTTCAAAATGCTCTTGGAATATTGGAATGATGAGACTGTTCAGGTATATTAACTAATTAACCACTGAAAATTGTCCTCAGAAATATAATGAAAGACACTTTTTTTCCACTTTTTTTTAGGAAAAAGCCCAGAGAAATTCAGTAATGCATGGTAAATCATATACTAACACTCACACTCATGGTCCAAAAATACAGCTTCGGAACAAGATGGTATGTGATTTATTTATTTAATTTTTTGCTCATTATTTTTCAAACTTGCAACTATTCTTAATTTGCTTTTCTTGCTCTTGTGTATATGTGTTACGTGCATGTGTAACAAAAATCAATGTAAATAATAAAAAAACGGAACCCTCAACTGAGTACTTAACTATTTGTAGGGAAATACAGAAAGTCCACTAATATGACTAGATGATGCTCAATGTGAAAAAAGATGAACCTGGACAAGTTAAATTTTTTCTTTCTTGCACATTTTTAATATTTTTAGACCAACCGTCCAACAATAGTACTCCATAGTACTCCTCCGTTTCTCATTCATGTCGGTCATGACGTTTAACTTGTACAACTAGCTGCGAAATGAGTAAAGGCGGCTCAATTTTCATTTCATACAAAATTGAAGTTTCTCCAAAAATCAATATTTATCATTTATCTTAGCTACCTATCTTGTTAGATATTTAATTATTGATGTTATCAATTTAATGTAATATCCACGCTCATTGTGTTTGTTTAATCTTTTTTGCTCTAAAAAGAAGAAATAAGATGAGTTTGATGTTTTGCAGAGGTATTTGTTGAAACCTGGGAAAGAGTTGACGGACGCGAGTACAAGACCAATCCTGAAATAATGAAAAGAAAATTGTAAGTATTTTTTTCATAATTACTTAAATGTAATTGATGGCTAATTGATTTTTTCCTATTTCATTTTAATCTCATATGTTTTATGTGACTTTATTTTGTAGAAAAATATAAACTAAAAGCTTTGTACCGGAGATGCTTCTAATGAACTGCTCTTGGATAGAAAACTGTCTAGTTCTAATCCTCGAATAGACACTTATGTGAAGGAGCTGACAACAAAGATAAGGCAAGGCCTTGCTGTTGAAGTCTAGGAGAAAGTAAAGCAAATCCAGGTAGAAGTTGATGACAACAAAGATAAGGCAAGGCCTTGTTGTTGAAGTCTAGGAGAAAGTAAAGCAAATCCAGGTAGAAGTTGATGAGCAGGTGAAAAAGAAGGTGCACTAGAATTTGGCATCGGTTCTTATATAAAAAACTTGGAGTGACAATGACGATGGTACACCAATAACAGTATGTTGTAGCTTCTAGTATAACTGTGATGTTTGTGTTTTAAGTTTATAACTATTTGATGGTCGTGGACTAGTTGGTTAATTAAGTGTATTACAGTCACTATAGACTATATACATATGGTGTTTGGGAGTTGGTTTAATTAAGTAGTTGGTAAATGATGATGTTTGGGAGTTGGTGTATTGATGTAATTTTTGAAATGGTTTATTGGATTGAACATGTTATTTCTGTATATTATATATATATATATATTTATGCAGTAGCTATTTAAATTCTTTTGGTAATTAAAATGTTGCATAGCTAGATTAATATGTTGTACGAAACTGTACCTTGGCAACAAAAATGGATCCCACAATGAACCTGTAGTGGGACCCAAAGTGGAACCCATAGTAGGACCCAATGTAGGACCCACGGGCACCAATAATGATAATGAGCCCCCTATAGGTCCACTATTTTAAAAAATTAAGACATATATGTTGATTTAGGTCAATTTTTTGTTCCTATAACATTCTATTGCAACATAAAATGGTATCATTGAAAAATGTTACCTTTCCTATGACAACATAGAAAAAATAAACACAAAGGATATTGATGGGATTTTAGTAGCTTGTTTATGGTGTAGATCACTGAAAATTAACTCCTATCTTACACTATTACAAATTTGAGCTTGGAAGATGGTACTTCAATAACGTTTTTATTATACATTATGTAAGTAGAACACTTCAATAGCGTTTTTTATAATAAACGTTATGCAGGTAACTATAGAAAAATAAGAAAAATTAAAATAATAAAAGAAAATGCTACGATAACGTTTTTTAGTCCAAACGTTATGGAAGTATATACTACTATAGCTTTTATTTAAACGCTATGTAAGATAATGTATTTTAAGTAATTTTGTTTTATTTATTTTTTAATTATTGATACTTCCATAGTACTTCAAGAAACGTTATTGTAGTAGATGTATCCAAGTAATTTTAATACCATTTTATTATTATCCAGATAAGTAAAAATGATATTTCCCCAATTCCATTACAGAGTTTATCAGCTAGGGTAAACATTTCCCTCGGCCTTGCTTTCATAACAAATTCATCTTCTATTATCAGCGATTATGAACGATTTCTCTTCATCATTACTACTTCATCAACGATTACTACTTCATCTACTGGGTATATGTGGACCGAGAGAGACAGAAAGGGGGAACAAATTACTACTTCATCAACGATTTCTCTCTAATTAGGCATTTTCTCTAATTAGTGCAGTTCAAATTTGGGTATTTCTCTCCACAAGGTATTGTTATTTTTGTGTTATTTTCGTTCAAATTAGCTAAGTATTATGTGTATTTGCTGCATAACAAATTAGGTATTATGTGTGTAGTTGGGGATTAATTAGGTATTTTTTTAATTAATTTTTGTTTCATCTGATTAGTGCAGTTCAAATTTGGGAGGGGTTTTTCATGGTTTTGCTATGTACGTATATGCACTTATTTCGTAAGGGGGAAAAAGTTTTTTTTTTTTTGTTTTTTTTCATTTTTAATTTTTTTTCATTATTATTATAAATCCAGATAAGTCAGTTACTATATATATCAAGAATCTTGCTGTGTCTTTACATATTTTGAGTTAAAGAAATGGAGGGGTTTATTAGGGAAGGGAGGTCTTTAGCAGAAACACCAACTACAACAAAAATCAACTGCGTTAATTTCTTAATGCTTGCTCTTAATGTTTATTTTATTTTACCCTGCACAGTAAAATTCAACACAATCTTAGTTTACACAGTGAATGAACTGTCAGTATAGTTTACATGACATGCTAGGTAAAATTCAACACAGTGATAGGTCTGTCTGCTATCTTATCTACACAGTGCATTGACCAAGCTATATCTGAATAGTAGGTTCTGTGCAATTTGATCTTATATCATGACTTGATGATATCCCTCGTAAAAGAAGGCCGACGTGATATTAATCAGAGATGAGGATAGATTTTTTCTGTTCTTGTGCTGGTATAATGAAGTTGCGGAAATTAAAATTCATTTACTCTAGGATGAAGTTAATTAAATGATTGAGAACAATATAAAATCTATCTCTGTAGGAAACACCGATAAATGTTAAATATGTCAATTATTTTTATTTATAGTCTGATTTAATGTTGATTTTTATGCAAGGACATTAGACCCAAAAAATGTGTGTGTAGCATAATATTTATAGTATATGATGCTATTGCCCTGTATTCCTAGCAGATTGTCATATCCAAACTAGTATAGCCACTTAAGATGCCTATTGGACTAAAAAACATCTTTTCTGCCAGTTTATCAAATCTTTTAGTAGTTGACTTTCAAACTAGACCTTTTCTGTCTGTTTGAGACCTGTTCTCTGTATTAGTTAAACATAATTAAACATAATCACTCTCAGGCACTCGCGAGAAAAAGAGCTAGGAAGATACGGTCGGACCAAGATGTTGAACTATACAGTGCACCTATATATTTTAGAAAGGATCATAATTTATACATAAATAATATATACAGAACTATACACATGGGGTGCTGTATTGATAATGCCAGAATATACAAAGCAGGATTGCTAAATTAACTTAGTTCTAATATGCAATTAGGAGATAATTAATTATGCATTCCAATAAATAGTCTGTATAATTAATTTTTATTATAAAATTTAAATTTGATAAGTTTTTAGATAAATCTTTGACCAATTCTTAGTTGTTAGTCTACACATCAATCAATCCATCAAGTTCGATTTCTAATTTTACTTTCATATACTTTCTCTATGTACTATTATAAACTACAACAATTATATGGTAACATTGTTGACTTTTTGTATGCAATATTTTTATTAAATTAAAAATATGATCTATAAAACTATTAATTACTCTTGGTCTAGGGCGCCTAATTGCCTATTTTAAAAAAAAATCTCATATTACCTTACAGTAAGTAAAAGTTTTAAATGTAATAACAGTGTTCCTCACCTGTTTTTGTAGTGATGACCGAATTGCAATCGGGAGCAAGTGATGCAAAATCATGTGGCAATCATGAAAATTCATTCCAGTAAGTCGAAGAGTCTCCAATGAAACTAGACTCCTAATATTAGAACAAAAACCATCAGGCAACTTAATGTCAAGAAAGGATGAGCAAACAACTTTTTTTCAGAGTGAGTTAAATTCCACGATGCCAATGGTAACTTTTCTTTTTTCCCAGGTGTTTTTGGCCTTAGCTCTGTTCTTATTCCCATATCAGCCATGTCAGGACGAACCGATTCCTTGTCTTTTGTCTTCTTTGGTATATTAAGCATGGTCCCACGTGTCAAGTCATGTCAAGACGGACACACGTGTATTTTTTCATACTCCATTCCTAAAGCACACAAGCTTTTCTTAGCTTCACTGAATGATGCAGGAAAAGTGTTCCCTGATGGAAGCATAGATCCAACCAAGAGAAGCATTTCAGAGAAGCAAACATTAGATATTTGATGTTTGGCTTTTAGGTTATACAGCTTTACTAAAGCCTTGATCTTCGTAAATTCTTCACAGCAAGGATAAAGGGGTTCATGTTCGGACTGGACATGATTAAATAAATCCGAGGAATCCGGAAACCTCATCGTAATCATCATCACTCTCTATTTTCCTTGGCATTTGATCCACAGTTTGTGAACTGTCTGTCTCATTATCGACAGATTGACTTTCTTCTATGTTTCCCTCTCCGTGCCAAATCCATATTTTGTAGGTCTGATCGATACCATTTTGGAAAAGATGGTTCCTCACTATGCGAGCTTTCCACGATTTACTATGTGCACATTTTAAACAGGGATAGCTGATTTTGTTTGCATCGCATCCGTTTTATGATGCAAACCACAACAGTTCTTCAACTCCATCTTGGAACTCTTTAGTTCTTCTGTCAGCTATTAACCAAGACCTGTCCATCTTTTAGAATTACATTCAATCAGTACATACTAGCTAATACAAGCATAAGCACAAGCTAATACAAACACAAGTGTGGAGAGACTTTTTAGTACTCTAAGTATGGACAAAATATACTTTATAAAAATCAAAGAAATCTAAATTACATATTACAAGCTCTCTCTCTGTTGTTTTGTTTGGGTTTGATTTTCTATTTCTATTTGTTTAGGTTGATATATTTGGGTTGATTCATCTAGGGTTGATTTATTTGGGTAATTTGTTTTGCATGTTGTGTTTGGGTTTGTATGTTGAGCATGCAAATATAATATTGTCTTTGTGTTTGGGTTTGGATAATTTGGGTTGATTTATTGTGTTTCTTTGGTTGTGTTTGTGGATGGGTATCTCTGCTTTAGTTATATCTTTTTGGATATACTGGTTTACTTGTTTTATTCATGACGAAACGTTTGCTTTTACTTGTTTGTTTACTTATTTCGTATACGTTTACTTGTTTGTTTACCATAAATTTCTATTATGTCCATACTTGTTTGTTTAGCTATGGTCCTAATTTAATCTCTATGTTGTGTAGATTAGTTATGGCCCCTTCGAAGAAATCAAAGAAGGCCAATTCTGCTCCAAATAAAACCGCTTCGAACTAGTTGAAGGCTTTAAAAAGGAACAATTCAATTGAGAAAGTGCCAATGGAGAAGAAGGCCAACTCTTGACCTCTAGATTCTTCACCTGAATCTGTCAAGAAAAAGCCTATATCTAAGATCCTGGAAAAGAAAATAAGCAAGAAGAGGAAACGAGCCGATAAACCAGTGCCTTGCAAACATAAAGGGCTTAAACTTTTATAGCGCGGAGCTGTTACAATGCATAGGATTGTCAGGCGTAAGATGTTGGGTATCAAGCACCATGTGTTTTTCAATGCAAAGGGCGAGTTAGTCGTATGGTACTGCTGCTTTGGAGATGAAGTCTTATATTGGGGTTCTTGCTAGAACTAAAACCCCGATATGTTATCCTAGATGGAAACATGTTCCAATAGAAAGAAAAATAAGATATAGGATTGTGTGCAGGTAAAATAAATTCCACCTCAACAAAGTAGCTAACATTTTTTTATTCAAGTACTTAATATAATAGACATGCTATGTAGATGGCGTTAGAGGTACCGCCAACAGCAAAAAAGATGGTATGGAAGTCTGCGTGCCAGAAGTGGAGGGAGTTCAAATGTCAATTAACAATCGACTATATACTTTCATATAGGGAGCAGCGTGAGTTACTCGAATTTCCACCAGCTGATTACTCATTTATCGAGAAGGCACACTAGGATATGTTTTTTGCTAGCCGTCTAACTGATGACTTTTCGGTGGGTTCTCACTTATTATCACATAGCATAATTATATTAGTTCTTCCATGTATGTTGCTTACGTTTTGATGTTTTTCACGAAGGCGATCCACGATAAACAGAAAAAAGGACCTTGAATGAATATCCTCATCGCATTTCTCGCAAAGGATATGCAAACCTCGAACAGGAAATGGTTAGTGAAATAATGAAACGTATTATTTTTTATTTTTCTATGACATTTGCATGCATGATTATGGTCTAGTTTTATTTTTCTCAAATGTTTATATACATGCAGACTGAAGGTGATACTGAGGTGGAGGTCGATCGCTCTAGTACTTGGCTTCGTGCACGTCAAGATGCAGATGGGAATTATATTTCAAAGTCAGGTACTAGAGTGATCGACCAGGTACTAGAGTGATCGACCAGCAATCTGTGCAACTTCCTCCGAAATATAATTCCCATCTGCATCTTGACGTGCACGAAGCCAGGTACTAGAGCGATCGACCTCCACCTCAGTATCACCTTCAGTCTGCATGTATATAAACATGTGAGAAAAATAAAACTAGACCATAATCATGCATGCAACTGTCGTAGAAAAATAAAAAAATAATACATTTCATTATTTCACTAACCATTTCCTGTTCGAGGTTTTCATATCCTTTGTGAGAAATGCGATGAGGATATTCATTCAAGGCCCTTTTTTTTCTGTTTATCGTGGATCGCCTTCGTGAAAAACATCAAAACGTAAGCAACATACATAGAAGAACTAATATTTATGCTATGTGATAATAAGTGAAAACCCACCGAAAAGTCATCAGTTAGACGGCTAGCAACAAACATATCCCAGTGTGCCTTTTCTATAAATGAGTAATCAGCTGGTGGAAATTTGAGCAACTCACGCTGCTCCCTATATGGAAGTATATAGTCGATTGTTAATTGACAATTGAACTCCCTCCACTTCTGGCACGCAGACTTCCATACCATCTTTTTTGTTGTTGGCGGTACCTCAAACGCCATCTACATAGCATGTTTATTATATTAAGTACTTGAATAAAAAAATGTTAGTTACTTTGTTGAGGTGGAATTTATTTTACCTGCACACAATCCCATATCTTATTTTTTCTTTCTATTGGAACATGTTTCCATCTAGGATAACATATCGGGGTTTTAGTTCTAGCAAGAACCCCAATATAAGACTGCATCTCCGAAGCAGCAGTACCATACGGCTAGCTCGCCCTTTGCATTGAAAAAAACAGGGTGCTTGATACCCAACATCTTACGCCTGACAATCCTATGCATTGTAACAGCTCCGCGCTGTAAAAGTTTAAGCCCTTCTTGTTTGCAAGGCACTGGTTTATCGACTCGTTTCCTCTTCTTGCTTATTTTCTTTTCCAGGATCTTAGATATAGGCTTTTTCTTGACAGATTCAGGTGAAGAATCTAGAGGGCAAGAGTTGGCCTTCTTCTCCATTGGCACTTTCTCAATTGAATTGTTCCTTTTTAAAGCCTTCAACAAGTTCGAAGCGGTTTTATTTGGAGCAGAATTGGCCTTCTTTGATTTCTTCGAAGGGGCCATAACTAATCTACACAACATAGAGATTAAATTAGGGCCATAGCTAAACAAACAAGTATGGACATAATAGAAATTTATGGTAAACAAACAAGTACACGTATACGAAATAAGTAAACAAACAAGTAAAAGCAAACGTTTTGTCATGAATAAAACAAGTAAACCAGTATATCCAAAAAGATATAACTAAAGCAGAGATACCCATCCACAAACACAACCAAAAAAACACAATAAATCAACCCAAGTTACCCAAACCCCACTACGCCATAAACGCACATACGCAACCCCCATTTTCAGTTGCGTAAGCCCTGAAAAACGTTGCGTAAGGTCTTACGCAACGCTTTTGGGGCGTTACCAATACTGGCGTTGCGTAAGACCCCTAACGCAACGCTTTTCCAAGCTATTGCAACACTTCGAAAAGCGTTACGTTAGAGACCTTATGCAACACTAAAAGCATGCAAATGCAACGCTACAGGGCGTTGCGTTAGATTTTTCAGCCATGTCAGCATGCTGACATGGAAGTGAGGTGCCACGTCAGCATGCTGACGTGTAAGCAAGGTGCCACGTCAGCATGCTGACATGTCACTAGTGGGGCCCACAAGTGCCACATCACAAAATGGGGGTGGCTGCCACGTCATCAGTGGGGCCCACCAAGGTGCCACGTCATCAGTGGGGCCCACATGCCACGTCAGCAGTGGGTACCCACATGCTGATGTCATCAGTGGGACCCACATTGACACGTCAGCAGTGGGGTCCACTATCTAACGCAACGCTAATTGTGCCTAATGCAACGCTTAAATTTTTTTTAAGCAACCCCTTTCTTTTCAAATGCAACATTAAAACTATGATAATGCAACTTTAAATAGAGTCAAACGCAACGGTTTTTTATAAAAAATTTGAATTGGCAGCTTTTTCATACATAATACCAGCCTGTCTTAATCCAAACAACTAAATGTCCAAAAACAACCACAATTATGCAGCCAACAAAAGTACTTAACAGTCATTGCCAACACAAGTACTTAACAGTTTACATATTCTTACCAACATCAACTAAACCAAGCTAGCGCATGCACTAAAAGTTCAAATTACGCCAATTCAAACTTCAAAAGTATGGAATAACTAAGTTATACCATAAGTGAGCGCTACAAAATAACTAAGTTATACCATAAGGGAGCGCTACAGAATAAAATCCCTAAGTTGTGCCGGCTTGAGTCATTGGAGTACCATTGTCGTCTTGATCACTGGAAATCGTGGCACAGAACTGTCCAATATCCAATTTCAGTTCTGGATTAGCTTCACCCAATTTTTTCAGCATACATGTCTTGTTCTCTTGCACTTTTTTGTCCATCCTGGATTCTAATTCACCTTCAAGTTGCTTTATCTTTGTTGTCAACTCCTGAACATTGTCTTCTGTAGGAGCAACCGGAGTCGATGTGGTACTAATCTTTTTCCCTGGCCTTCCCACCAGCCAGTTTCGTGCATGGTTCTTGCCATTAGAAGCGACTGCATTTGCTTCAGCCTCGTTTCCATCATTAAGTAACTGCTGGATTTTGGTCTACAAGAAATGGTTAATTCAATATGTGAAATAAAGCATTATTATAGACTACATCTATACAAGAAAATACACTTACAATTTTTTCCTTCATTTCTACAATATTTGACTTGTAGGTTCGACCTTCCTGTCGCTTACGAGAGTCTGAATAGATTTGAGCATCACATGGGTCTGCATGCTCGGGGTCAGTCTTTTTCTGTCATGTATGGGATAACACATCAAACATGTCATTAATCAAAAATACCAATGTCATTTTACGAAAGTTATGCAGAAAATTTAACTCCTATATATCAAAGATATACCATGTCATATTTTGAAAAATAAATAAAAAGGGATGGACAATAATTTCCAAATCTAAGTTCCAATTCTACAAATCACAGTGTCCTGGCATTATTATTAAAAATAATAATTATTATATTACAGAGACAGTTACAAAATTAGGTACCCAAATCGCCACAATTTTATCTCCCTAGTCATTTTCCACTTTTCCAATTGTGTATGAAATCCATACTCAAACATAGCAAACATAAAATGAGTTATCACATAAAAATATGAAAATGTCCCTAGTTACTTTTTTTTGGTGTGATACAAAATTTAGTGCAACGCTATAAATTCGTGAACTTTTACAATACACCACAATAGCTATTTCAGGTAAGTGGGATAATCTAAATTCTTAATTTAAGCTATTACAATATTCACGATCATAAATTTCAGTAGGTCTCAGAATATACACCAATGAATCCTGGATCATTGCTAAAACAGTAAAGCTATATTTAGTGCAAGTATTTTTCAAAAAATTTACTTCTATGTATCTGTTACCTAATCCATATGAAATATCAAACAAATCTAGGGCCTATATGAAAAAATTAAACTTGGACAAAGAAAAACACATACCATGTCTTCAATAACTAGGGACACAGGTTTACGACCCAAAGTGTGTGTCTCAACTAATTCTTTACGATTCTTAGCATTATCCGCAGCAAGTTTCTGTAAAATAAAAACATATCATGATACTTGAATTTTTTTTGGTCAGGATGCTATAAAACTGTTGGTATAATTTTTGCACAAAATGATTTAATAACCGATTACTTGTACTAAATCTTAAAGCTCTACCTTAACTGATTCATCCCCCCAGTACTTCAAGAGCATTTTGAACTCCTCTAGTGGAATCCGCTCGGTTCTGTGTTCCAGCCTTTCCCGATCAGTTTCATATCGAGTATAAAACTTTTCCTTCATACGAGACTTGTGCACCTTCCAAGCAGCATTCATTGTATTATACACCCATTTCTGTCCATCTTCAGGAATGACATACCTACCCTATAAAATAAAAAACATAAAAGAAATAATTAAATTTATTAATTCACTACATAATTTTTGAAAATGATTTAATCTATGGATTAGGTAAGAATTCACCAGAGTATATTCCCACAAATTTTGCTTCAATTGGTCGGGAACAACGCGCCAATTGATGTAAGTAAGTGACACATTATCCCTTGCTAATGCCCCCAAAAAATTGCTTAATTCCGCAATATCTTCCTTATTTTCAGAAATTGCTTGACCTTTATGATTCAACGAAATTACTTTTTTTTCTTCAGGGTTCCTTCCATGAACCTTACTCATTCTTGTCGGTCCTCTAGGTTTTCTAGGAGCTCGTACTTTATTAACCATGTGCACAAAATATAAAGAAAACTGTTAATACTATGTTACCAAGTTGACAATTCAACTGACCATATATTACCAAAATTCAACTGACCATATTACCAAAATGCTACAAAGTTAACAATTTGTTACCTTCTTCAACTTCCACATCCATAATCTCCATGTTCAATTCAGCAACATTCTCAACATTCTCTTCTGTTCTAGCTGCTTCATTTTTCTTTTGACGTTCTCGTAATGCTAGGTAAGCAGCAACCGTACCAGCACCAGGAGCTACTTCATCATTACTTGACTGTCTAAACACTTTGCTGCATGTTGGTTTCACTTGTGTTGGACGATATGAACTTGTAGCTTCCTTCTCAGTGCCAACTTTCCTCGACTCCTTCACAGTGCCAGCTTTCCTCGACTCCTCAATTCCGAGGGTTGCATTAACTCGTGACCGAGTTCTTGGTCCAAGTTGAGTTTTCTTTGTTTCAACAATTTTAATTCTCTACAATTTGTAAGATATTTAGATCATTAATTCCACACTTTTAATGAACATTATAAATTCTGGTATAAAAATTTAAATCGAAAGACCTACCTCCGACGAACCATCACTTTGATCATCGCCCTCATTTTCTGGAATATACTGTGAGTCGCAGTCCTCAAGTTCTTTCCCATTTTTGCCTTTCCCTTTTTTGCCTTTCCCTTTACTGTTCTCGGCTCCATCTCCCATGAGACTAGAAACTAATGGCGGTATCCCAAATTCTTGACATTTTTCAGCATTTTCTTGCATTCTGAGAATTCTATCAATTTCATACTGTGTCAGCGGTGGTGGAGGCACCTACAAGAAATCATTACATAAACAATAATTAGAAAAACTAAACACTAAAAATTCCAAGTGAGTTATATTTATAAGACCCTATTTTCCAACAGGTACATAAAAATCAAATCAGACTAGTCAAATCATACCTTCACGGGAACATCATTCTCTTTGGTCTTTTCACTGTCACTTGAACCTTTATCTAAATCTAATTTCCTTCTTACAGTTGCATTTTCATTCACATGTACGTCTTCTTGACCAGACATCAAAACAGGCTGTGTTGAAAATTCCTTCTTCTTACCAACCTCAGGTGAGGTCTTACTCCTTTTCTGCTGTTGTTGCTGGAGTTGATGTGTAGTAACAAACCTACGCTTCACTTGTGGTTTCTTAGCAGAAGCTGTAACAACAATGTATACATTTTGTGTGAACATTAAAATTCATTAGGCTGAAGGAAATTATGAAAAAGAAAAAAGATCCAAGGTATTAGACTGTAGCTCTCTGCTTAGGTTTACTATTTTTAATGGCTGGATTGTTCTATCTTTTCCTTTCGATTCATATTTTTTTGACAAGTACCAGAGAAAAAATGATATAGCCTAATCAAGATGATAACTCTTTAAAGTCGGCTCTCCTCGTACAGTCAAGGCAACACAGCCTCCCCACATCTCGCCTCTATACTAATTACGCCTTTAATAGCATTGAACTATTAAGAAAAAAGTCCCAACTAAGCGCTAATTTTATATACTAGTCTAAATTCAGTTTGTGTTACATATCAGAACACAATCAATAATGTAATAAAACTATACAATACAAGTAAAGCAAAACACTAGTCAATAATATATGCAACACTTCAATAAGACGTTGCAATAAAATTGAATCAGATGCAAGCAATATACCAGGCAAGAATTTAATATTACATGTAGATTATACCTTGGATTAAGTTTTTCCTTGGCCTGACGATTACGTGAGGTTGCGTCTGAATCATTGGCTCAATTTCTTTGTCAACAACATTGTCTATGTAAAAATTTATTTCTTCTCCCTCAACGCAGTCCTTAGTAAGTTCAACCACTTCCGCGTCTTTTGTCATGAGTTCCCAACCACCTCCCCTTCCTTTGCTGATATAGATTCCTCCAATTTCAGTGTAATGGAGGTAGTCTTTTACATACTCCATAAGCACAGTGTAAGAGAAACAGTCCACTTCTACGCGGGTTACCACCATAGATTTTCCACCAGCATAGACTGTCTTCTTAAACTCTCCTTGATGGTACAACCTGACATTGATGATTTTTCCTTCCATCCTGTTCACAGTAAATGTCCCATTAGAACCAGGTATATATATATAAATAATGAAGAGTTATAAAACATTAAATCTAATGAATGCACTTCACAGGGAAGAGTTAAATTAAGGAAAACAAGTGAACAAGTAAATTAATGACAACAGGAGTATAAATTTCATTACAAAGAAACAGTGTCAAGTACATTAATAAAGAGAGAAAATTACATAAAAAAACAAAGAGCGACAAATACACTTTAAATCTAAGACAGTAGACATGACAGAAATAGAGCAATGTAATTCTCTATGAGAAGCAACAGTTCCTAAGGAGATACGGGAACTTCTGCTAGGGGGATATCATCTCTGAAACAATCCCCATCAGCAACTTCAATGTCTATGCCACGACCAATATTAATATCTTGTACATCAGGATTGTTAATATCTTCTTCGGTTGCATTCTCGTTCTCAGCATCACACCAGTCCCTCGGTAATTTTTTAATAACATAATGTACCATCTTTTCAGTCGGATCTTCCACGTAAAAAACTTGTTGCACTTGAGAAGACAGGACATAAGGATCATTTTTAAAGCAAAACTTGTTAAAGTTTACTTTAGTAAGCCCGTATGCGTCTTTCTCTTCTTGGTACCAACAACACTTAAAGAGGACCACATTTAAAACTCCCCAATAATCTAGTTCAAAAATCTGTTCGATTGATCCATAATAGTTGACATTCCCAACTATTGGATTTTGGTCTTTCGAACTAGCAAAACTAGTGGTTTTGGCAGTAAAAAAAACCCCACTATTTTGTGTGGTACATTGAGAATCCCTAGACTTGGTATGGAATCTATATCCATTTACTGCATAGCCACTAAACCTCCTGGCCATCCGATTAGGACCTAATGCAAACACCTCTAAATCTCTTGAAATCATGTCCTTCTTCAGAACCTCTTCTTTTAGCCATTTCCAAAAGTCGTTGGTATGTGTTCGTTCCCTTTTGTATCTTCTTGAATTTGCATGACCATCTACTACAGCTCGATGCTCCCTAGAAAAATATTCAGTTTAGACAGACTAATAAATGTAGACGTTGATAACATAGACTTGAATAAAATGAAAAAAGGACTTAAGAACATACTCAATCAGATTCTATATTTCATTATTGCCAGAGTTGAACAAAATGTAGCGATGACTGGCCCTCCAATCTGCGTCATTTAATTTAAAGATTTTTCCATCTTTATTCTTTCTTGTTCCAATATGATGCCCGACATTTGTTGGACATCTTGCAAAATCAGTACAATACTTGGTGTCTTTTGTTACTCCTTCGCTGCTCAAAAATCTTGAACAGAAAGTAACACATTCTTCTGCCAAGTAACCTTCTGCAATCGAACCTTCAGGTTTATTCCTATTTCGAACGTAAGATTTCAGCGTTCCAAGGTACCGCTCAATAGGAAACATGCACCTAAGGTGTTGTGGTCCACCAAGTTCGACTTCTCGGCATAAATGAACAAGCAAGTGGACCATTATATCAAATAAAGCTTGTGGGAAAATCGTCTCAAATCGACAAAGTACGTCGATAATTTCTTGTTCCAGCCTCTTAATTTCATCCAAATCGATAACCTTGGCCCATATACCTCTTAGGAATGCGCTAAGTCTGATCAGTGGTAACGCAACCTCGGGTTTTAATGTTTTCCTTACCGCAAATGGTAACAAATAGTGGAGTATGAAATGAGCATCGTGGCTCTTATACCCTACTACTTTTCTCTCGCTTGTGTGTACATACCGGCTGATATTCGAAGCATAACCATATGGCAATTTGGCATTCTTTAATACAGAACAGAAGATATCTTTCTCCTTATTTGTCATGTCAAATATTGCTGCTCTAATTTCATAATGCTTTCCATCCGCGGATTTAACAGGATGAAGGGGCTTTCTTATACCCAATTCTTTTAAATCAAAACGAGCACTTAAGTGATCCTTCGACTTGCCACCAATATTAAGTAAAGTACCTAATATTTTGTCACATACGTTCTTTTCTATGTGCATGGCATCAAGGTTATGTCGAAGTGGATTTTTACTCCAATATGGCAAGACAAAAAAAATCGACTTCTTTTTGAAAGGACAATGACTTTTAACCTGTTTATTGACCTTCCCAAATTTGTTTTCAAACCCCAACAATAACTCTTCAATATCAGTTCCTGACAAAACTTCTGGAATCTGCCCCATTTCAATATCGCCATTAAATCGTCTCTTATCCAGCCTCCATTCGTGTGTAGGATCAAGAAATTTTCGGTGATGCATGTAGCACATCTTTTTGCTATGTTTTAAATAATCCGAAGAAGTCTCGTAGTGGCATATGGGACACGCTAGTTTCCCCTTCGTGCTCCAACCTGACAACATACCATAGCCCGGAAAATAACTTATGGTCCACAACACGCGTGCACGTAAATTAAAATTATGGTCAGTTAGGGCATCGTAAGTTTCGACTCCCACGTCCCATAATTCTTTCAACTCCGCGATCAAAGGTTGCATATACACGTCAATATTATTGTTCGGCGAATCTGGACCCGATATTAATGTTGAAAGAATCAAATTCTCATGTTTCATGCATAGCCAAGGTGGAAGGTTATAATTAACCAACAGTATTGGCCATGTGCTATGAGTTGAATTCATTGAACGATAAGGGTTAAATCCGTCAGATGCTACACCTAAACTCACATTTCGAATATCTGATGGAAAATCAGGATATTGAGCATCCATCGTCTTCCATGCCCCAGCATCTGCCGGATGTCTTAGTTTCCCGTCATCTTTTCGTCCTACTGCATGCCATGTCATAAGTTTCGAAAATTCTTTGCACATAAACATCCTTTGCAGCCTTGCTTTTAGCGGAAAATATCTCATCACATTTGCTGGAACCCTGTGAAACACCTTCTCCGCATCATCATCAGTAGCAATCCCTTTTTTCTCTTGTACAACCCACCTTGAAACACCACAAGTCTGACAAACATCTTTGTCTTCATTTTCCGCCCAATACAACATCCAACTATTTGGGAATGCATGTATTCTTTGATAATCAAGTCCTAAATCCTTAATAATATTTTTCGCGGCATTGAATGACGTAGGTAGGTGGGCATTAGGAAATGCTTCTTTCATTAGTTTCAGCAATTCCCCAAATGCAGACTCACTAATTCCATGAGCACACTTTAAATGATAAAGTGTGATCAAGAAACTTAGTCGAGAAAAGTTAGTACAACCAGGATATAACGGTTTCTTTCCCTCATTAACATGTCGATAAAACCTTTCAGCCTCTGCATTTGGTCTACCTTCAAACTTCTTACCCATGCATTTAAACATAAAGTCTAAATTATTCCCAAAATCCACCCCCGTTTCATAATCCATGGAGTCATTACTATTTCCTAATTTCGTTCGTGAAACATCATAAATCCAATTGACATGTAACGGCGATGGCCCATTGCAAACCAGATGATCATAGATGACATCTTTTGTATGCCAGTTACGATCCATACAGTTTTTGCAAGGGCACTTCATTTCATCGCCTAGACAAGAAACAGGGAATGCATTTTTCAAAAAATCTTTTACCCCTTCCCCATATCCAGCACTATATCTGGGAAGTCCTATCCAAATATTACTCTCATCAACCATTACAGCAATATATCCACTGCCTAGTAAATCTAAACTTCTATACGTGGCTAACAGTTTCGACAAATCACCAAGGTCGAGCCTGTAAGGTTTAAATATAT
The DNA here is from genome assembly GCA_037693485.1 of Kitagawia praeruptora. Taxonomy (NCBI): domain Eukaryota; kingdom Viridiplantae; phylum Streptophyta; class Magnoliopsida; order Apiales; family Apiaceae; genus Kitagawia; species Kitagawia praeruptora. Next base: position 45,343,250 of record CM075345.1, on the reverse strand, counting down.
TATAATCTGCCATATGAAAAAGGCTTTTGTAACGAACATTGTAATTGTACTATAAGTAGTTTAACGCTAGAGTGTAATGAGAAGAACAGATGCACACTTAGAGAATTAGGAAAAATATATAACAAGTTTAGCTAAAACTTGTCAATATAGTTGCTAGCACATTGACAAAATAGGGATGAAACAATGAAAAAAAATAGACATGAAAACACACATACATTACAGTACTCTCTCTGTTTGTCTCCATCTCTCTCTCTCTCCATCTCTCTGTCTCTCCAATCTTCTTGTTAGCTCTCACTCACTCTAACACTCAACAAATATCAAGCACATAAAACACAAATACAAGTACATAAAACCCTAGACATGAAAACCGTAGATTTAATCACATGCAATAATTATTTAACCAAATCCAAGATAATCAAGAACATAAAACACAAATACAAGTACATAAACCCCTAGACATGAAAACCCTAGATTTAATCACATGCAATAATTATACCCAAATCCAAGTTAATTAGAGATTTTTACCTAGAGAGAAACCGTGAGTAACGAAGATGTTAACTGAAAGCCCCAATTGAAAAAGCCCTAATTCCAACTGCAAAATGAAATGAATCTGTGAGTACAGAGAAGATGTGTAAAAAAAATGAATCTGTGAGTACAGAGAAGAGTATGTGTAAAGAAGATTATGTTTAAACCGTCGGTGTATGCAATTTCAGTGTGGGAGAGTCGAGAGTCGAGAGTCGAGAGTCGAGAGTGTTTAGATCTGGGAAAGTACTCACAATAATTGGGGGAAAGTATAGCTTTAGTTTTGGGGGGAAATTGTCCGCCTCTTTTTCACCGTGCAAATCACGTGTCCTTCATAACACATATTAATGTTGTCTTAATTCTCAAATGATTTTAATTTTTTTCAAATTAAATGATTTTAATTTTTTTTATTTGAGTAATATTCCATTCATTAATGATAAGTCATAAGACATCTATAAAAATAGTCGAACAACGAAAACATAAACAAATAATGATTTATCCATAATCAGGCAATTTGTTGAAGATGATTAATGATTTTAATTTTTACTTGTTGGATAAAAATTTTAATATTTTTAAAATAATAATTAGTATTAGAATAATATTTTTTTAACATCCACGCAATTGGAACGTCGAAAAAATAATTTTAAAAAATAGATTCATCATTCGGGACAAGACTAGTTAATAAAAGAAAATAAATATCTAATGCAACACTTCAAACAGCAAATGCAACACTAGTGATACCTAATGCAACGCTTCTGACACGTCAGCAAAATGCCACGCCATCATTAGTGGGTCCCACTTCTGCCACGTCACCAATTGTGGGTCCCATAATTGCCATGTCAGCATGTTGGGCCACCTGCCACGTCACCCTTGTGGGTCCCACAATGCCATGTCAGCAGTGGTGGGTCCCACATCTGCCACGTCATATTTTTTAAAAAAATATACATATATCTAATGCAACACTTTAAACAGCAAATGCAACACTACTTGTCTCTAATGCAACGCTTTTGCCACGTCAGAAAATGCCACGTCAGCATTAGTGGGTCCCACTTCTGCCACGTCATCAATTGTGGGTCCCACAATTGCCACGTCAGCATGATAGGTCTCTTGCCACGTCACCCTTGTGGGACCCACACTGCCACGTCAGCAGTTGTGGGTCCCACATCTGCCACGTCATATTTAAAAAATATATATATATATATCTAATGCAACACTTCAAAGAGCAAACGCAACACCACTGGTACCTAATGCAACGGTTGCTGCCACGTCAGCAAATGCCATGTCAGCAAAGGTGGGCCCCACTTCTGCCACGTCAGCAAATGTGGGTCCCATATGTGCCACGTCAGCAAATGCCACGTCAGCACACATGTGGGTCCCTCTCCTGCCACGTCACCATTTATAAAAATAAAAAAATATCTAACGCAACGCCATCAGTTAGTGTTGCATAATGTGAAACACTGTGGGTAATACGCAACGCTAATCTATATCTAACGCAACACCAATTAAGCTCAGTTGCAAAAGACCCAAAACTTCTATCTAACGAAACGCTTTCTGTGCAACGCTTTGTAAAAAGGGTTGCGTATGCTCACTTATGGCGTAGTGCCCAAACACAAAGACAATATTATGTTTGCATGCTCAACATATAAACCCAAACACAACATGCAAAACAAATTACCCAAATAAATCAACCCTAGATGAATCAACCCAAATAGATCAACCTAAACAAATACAAATACAAACAGAAAATCAAACCCAAACAAAACAACAGAGAGAGAGCTTGTAATATGTAATTTAGATTTCTTTGATTTTTATAAAGTATATTTTGTCCATACTTAGAGTACTAAAGAGTCTCTCCACACTTGTGTTTGTATTAGCTTGTGCTTAATCTTGTATTAGCTAGTATGTACTGATTGAATGTAATTCTAAAAGATGGATAGGTCTTGGTTAATAGCTGACAGAAGAACTAAAGAGTTCCAAGATGGAGTTGAAGAACTGTTATGGTTTGCATTGTAAAACGGATGCGATGCAAACAAAATCAGCTATCCCTGTTTAAAATGTGGTACATAGTAAATCTTGGAAAGCTCGCATAGTGAGGAACCATCTTTTCCAAAATGGTATCGATCAGACCTACAAAATATGGATTTGGCACGGAGAGGGAAACATAGAAGAAAGTCAATCTGTCGATAATGAGATAGACAGTTCACAAACTGTGGATCAAATGCCAAGGAAAATAGAGAGTGATGATGATTACGATGAGGTTTCCCTGGATTCCTCGGATTTATTTAATCATGTCCAGTCCGAACATGAACCCCTTTATCCTTGCTGTGAAGAATTTACGAAGGTCAAGGCTTTAGTAAAGCTGTATAACCTAAAAGCCAAACATCAAATATCTGATGTTTGCTTCTCTGAAATGCTTCTCTTGGTTGGATCTATGCTTTCATCAGGGAACACTTTTCCTGCATCATTCAGTGAAGCTAAGAAAAGCTTGTGTGCTTTAGGAATGGAGTATGAAAAAATACACGTGTGTCCGTCTTGACATGACTTGACACGTGGGACCATGCTTAATATACAAAAGAAGACAAAAGACAAGGAATCGGTCCATCTTGACATGGCTGATATGGGAATAAGAACAGAGCTAAGGCCAAAAACACCTGGGAAAAAAGAAAAGTTACCATTGGCATCGTGGAATTTAACTCACTCTGAAAAAAAAGTTGTTTGCTCATCCTTTCTTGGCATGAAGTTGCCTGATGGTTTTTGTTCTAATATTAGGAGTCTAGTTTCAATGGAGACTCTTCAACTTACTGGAATGAAATCTCATGATTGCCACATGATTTTGCATCACTTGTTCCCGATTGCAATTCGGTCATCACTGCATAAACAGGTGAGGAACACTGTTATTAGAATTTGTCACTTCTTCAAAGCAATTTGTAGTAAAGTTATTGAGGTTGATAAGTTGGAGAAAATGCAATCGTAGTTTTTGGAAACTTTGTGCCAGCTTGAAAAATACTTCCCCCCTTCCTTGTTTGATTTAATGTTTCATATCTCGGTTCATCTTGTAAGGGAAGTTGAGCTTTTTGGACCTATTTTCCTTAGGTGGATGTATCCTTTTGAGAGATATATGAAGACATTTAAGGGATATATAAGGAATCGAGCTCGTGCAGAAGGTTGTATAGCTGAGGCCTATATTGCAGAAGAGGCAGTTTAATGTTTGGTGGAGCATGAAGAAACGACTATTGGGGTACCAAAAAATGGTAGGCATACCAAGGATGGAATTTCTAGGCCATTATCCGGTGCAACCATGATAACCCCGAGCACCACTGATTTGCATGTAGCACATTTATGTGTTCTACAAAATACTACCGCTGTTAGCCCATATTTTGAGTAAGTCATTATATTATTTTCATCATGTCTACCATTTTCCCCTCTCTGTTTAACTACCTAAAAAATTGCATATTATATGTCATTGTCTTATTATTTATTTATTCTCTTTTCATTGAATGCAGTGAACACATGGCATTCTTTATGACAAGATTTCCAGAACACGAAAAGGATGAAATATGGCTAAAGAACAAGAAAAATGAGACTTTCCAAAATGGTTCAAAGAAAAGGTATTTTCTGAATTTTATAATAGCTTTGTGCATTTTTAAAAACTACCCTGTCCTGTGAATCATTTACAACTTGTATATATATATATATATTTGAAGATCGCTTCAGATTTGGCTGATGAAAAAGAGGTTCCGCAAGAGATCAGGTGGATTGCAGACGAGCACAACAAGGATGTTCCTACTTTCAACGGCTATAGAATGGATGGGGTTACATTTAGTACGAAGGATCGTGATGATATGCGCCAAGTTCAATGTAGTGGTGTGTGTGGAAGCTGACACAATGATTGTGCAGGGTGTAAGGATAAAAATATTGAGCACACTTCACATACATATTACGGAGTTATAACAAGTATGTGGGAGTTGGACTATAATCAATTTAGGGTCTCTATTTTTCGTTGTAATTGGGTAGATATTAACAAAGGGATTAAGATTGATGACTTGGAATACACATTAGTAAATTTGAATAAGTTAGGTTTTTCGAATGATCCGTTTGTGTTGGCAAAACATGTCAAACAAGTTTATTACATCGATGATCCTCTTGAAAAATTATGGTCCGTGGTGTTGAAATTACCCGAGAAAAGTACTATGATGACGATGATGAAAATGAGGGATCCGTAGATGTTGAACTTGAGAATGATTGTTTTGTGCCCAATATACCAGATGTTGATTTAGTTGAGGACGACGAGGGTAGTTACATGCGAGACGTAGATGAACTAATTCAACTTTAGTGATGTAATTTAATCTCTATACTTTTGTGATAACTTTACTTTGGTTTGGTGATCCTATATTTCTTCATTTCTGTTATTTTTCTGGTTGTTTGGTTTGCCCTCAGTTGGCCTTAGTGTTCTATTGGTTTGTATGCCACATTAATTTGTATGGTAGGTTTGCTTACTTACTGTCAATTTTTTTCCCATATACCACACTTCAAACAACAGTTTTTAACAAAAACATTGATGTCTCCAAGTTTTACTTACAACACAAATACAAAAAACTAACTGTTGTCTGCTTTTAAGTAGGACAACTGCTTTTGCAAAATGTTGTCTCAATTACACAACACTACAAGAAAAATTGTTGTATGTTTAGATTCACTAGACAACGGTTTATAAATTGTTGTATGATTCCTCTTGGACAACTTTATCCATAAAGTGTTGTCTAATTTGCACACCATAGAAAAAAGCCTTATGTGTTTGGATTTACTAGAGGATAGTTTATAAACTGTTGTGATATAGGTAATTGCTGATTTCTTGTAGTGTGAAGATCTAAAATGAATGCAACATAATAAATATTATAAATCATAGCTTAAACAGATACTCCCTCCGTCCCATCCAATTCTTAACACTTTTTTTATTACTTTGTGGCACGCATTTTAAGGTGAATTTTAAGGATAGTTTCATAACTTATTGTTGAATTTTTTTTTTTGTATAAAAATAGGATTGTTCTATTTTTATACAAAAAAAAAAAATTTTAAAAATAAGTGATGCAACTATCCTTAAAATTTACCTTAAAATGCGTGCCAAACACCCTATTTTGAAATGGTAAGAAATGGCCGGGACTGAGGGGGTAGTAAGCAAACTAATTTATATGTATTAAAGATGCGTATAAAAATATGTAGATATAAAATTTATTTGTTAAAAAATTTGAAAACGCAAAAAAAAACTAAGAAATTTAAAATAATTGTAATGAAACTTATTAAGAATCATACCTTGATGCATAAATTTTTCTTTGTCCATAGCTCGAACTTTCTGCAGGACAGTTTAATAATAGTTAAAACCATTGTAATAGATTAATATGTAGTACTATAGTTCTATAATAGAACGAGAACGAACCTGTAGGTGACTCTTTATATGCTCACTAGTCAGCCTCTTCACTTTCATTTTTTTAAGGATCTTTTTCGGTGTGGCATCTGTAAATTAATATAATTGAAACATGAAATTGTACTATGAATATAATTTAGGAGCTTGCGAATTAGTGATATTGAAAGATTCTTGTGTGATGGGTGCAAATCAAATAAAAAGAATAATATTGCAAAAAGATTTTTTTAGAAATGTTTCGATGATATCCCAATAGATAATAACTATAATTTTATTAAAAGAATGAATATTAAAGTAAAATAGTACTACGATAATTGAAACATTCAAACCTTTCTTAAAAATTGACATTTATTTAGGATTGGACATTTACTTTATATTCCAATCCCGTTTTACCGTTACATTAATGTTATTTGAGTATAATAGTTTTAAATAAATTCTTTTCATTTGTTTATTTTCAATTTACGATCAAGAAATTTGGGTATAAAAGAACGAAAATAATTGTAGGAAAAGTTGTATTCAAATAACAATAAATCAATACTTGAACCTTTTCAAAAAATCAATAATAATTTTAGATTTCAATTCCATTTACCGTTATTTTATCATTATTTGAGTTCGAATTTTTTACATTATCTCATCTGGTTCTCTTCTTCCCAATTTACCTTCAAGAAAATTGGATAAAAACGAACGAAAAGAGGTTGTACAAAATAGTTCATGTGCTCGAATAACGATAAACGAAATTAAATTCTTACTTTATTGGACTTTTATATATGCCATAAAATACAAAGAGATATCCAATAAACACAAAAACAATAGTATACACTATATACATGTAACTTTTGTTAAAAAATAGTAGTATTGCTAGTTTCCATGATTGATACACCATACACAGATAGCATATATTTATTATATTACTGTCTAACAAATTTCCTTTCTAATTAGATAGTTTTTGCAATATGACAGCTAGATACAGTGGGAAACAAATAAATTATAATATTTAAAGAAAGGAAAAAGTGTAAAAGAAATCATTTAGCTAAGGCTGGATTCAAAAGCTTTAATAGATCTAACTATTACTGTGATTCCTATCAAGAGAAACAGCTAGTAGTTAAATGCATAAAAGTACTCTACGAACAAGATATATGCATGTGTGTTTTAGCAAAAAGATTAAAAAAAAAAATCGTGTGCATGAGACAAATTTAAAAGACTTACTAAAACTCCCGCCGAGCTCAGAGACTGCTCGAACAAATCGAGCGTGTAGCCAAACAACGGATGCTCTAATTTGACAACTTGAACATCCTCCTCTACTCCCTGCCGCTCAATCTGTAGCGGCTGTGCTGCTGTCCAAACCATGGGCTCTCCTAACCCTTGATTCAAATGTTGTGGGTGCTGCACTGCATAGTTGTTCTGAATGGAATAGCTAGGATTCATCCAAAGGTGGTCAGTGAATCCTTCAGACACATTTTGGGTAAACCCCAAATGGTTTAGATAAGCTTGAGGGTGATGGTAAGAATTTTGAGATGGGATTGATGCCGAAATCATCATAGGAGAAGACATTTTCTTTTATTTGTGCTATTTGGATGTTGTAGGCTTCAACCTCTCTCTTTATATATATATATATATATATATATATATATATATATATATATATATATTGAAAAAGTAGGGTCTTGTGAATAATTACGATATAAATTTAGAAAAAGTTTTGTTGGATAATAATATGAAAGGATATTATTATTAATTAAGGATCTTTTTATGGAATCAATAATCACCTTTTCTGCATTTGTGTGGGTATAGCATAAAAAACATAAAAAAAGATGGGTAAGGTTCCGGTAGAATCAAACACAATGAACTCTGGCGCCAATAACAACAACCTTTTAGCACTGTCGTAAGACCATTAGAAAAAAAAATGATATATGCAAATAATCGTAGTTTATGGATGTAGACATCACCAATTTCGATAATGTTTAAATTCAAATCACTACTACATATTTGCACTTAGATAGCGTTTTTTTTAGCTCTTACATAGCGTTTTTAAACGCTATCTAAGTAGCCGCTATTGAAGTGAGGATCACTTCCATAACGTTTTTTTTGCCATTCTGTAAGTACAGCTCTTAGATAGCATTTTTAGATGCGCTTTCTAAGTAAGTATTTCCTAAGTACATGTTCTTCTATAGCTCCTTTTAAAACGCTATGTAAGTGACAATTTTTTTTTAAAAAAATATATATTTATTTTTTGCCAGCCCTTTTTACCTGTACTATTCTTACCATTTTCAAAATAATAAACATACAAAAACAATAATATACTCCGTAATATATTTGGCAAAAGGAAGTCATAAAATTTTGATCACCAAATGTATAAATAAATTCTGCTATTAAATGTATAAATAAAATTTTGATCACAAAATGTACAAATAACATACTTCCTTTTTACTTTGTCTTTTTCTTCTTATCATTTTCAGTTTCCTCCTTGAACTGCATATATTGTTCAAGCAACTCCCTGGTTGTCCTCTGTTTCTGCTCTTCTTCCAAGAGCTTCATTGCTTCATTCTCGCGTTTTTCGGCCCCAGCTATCTTCAAATATACTTCCTTTTCTGCTTGATATTTCTCTTCATAAGGCTTCTTCTCTTCTGCAGTCACAGTCTTCCATTTCGTGACCAACATGGTTGATGTCTCCTTAAATTCTGCATTTGGGTTTTCTTTCTTGACCTAGAAAGAAACACCAAAATCCCAACTACCGTAACAATCATATGAGATGCATTACTAAAAAAAATTAATTGCAAAAATATCAAAAGAGTATTACATTTTTGTAAAAGTTATTACCTCAGTCCACTGATCTTTCAACCACAGGGCATGAGGTGGAGAAGGCATTTTCTTCTCGGGTCTCGCAAGGAATTAGATATCCTAATGGCCCATATGACCATGCAAATGCCGACATAAATATGCATATCATGATTATTAGCACCATTGAACTAAGCTACACGGCTTGCCTCAACAAGCTCTCTGAATTCAGGTTCAACATTTTCAATACCACGAATCCTTTTTAGAACTATTTTGCCTTCTTCCAACTTACCACGCTCAGATTCAAAGTATAAGACTCAACCAGTGCATTTGACACAGATGTGAACAAGTAGTGCTGCCCCAACCAGTATAACCTTGAGGAAACCCCATCCACCTTCGATTCTGTAGTTTTCAAAATATCAAAGACCATGCTTAGTAACATATACAAAAACTACTAAAAAACACAGATGTGAACAAGTAGTGTGCACAAGAGGTGAATAGAACCTATGTTATGTATCAAATGCTAATGTTATAAGGTAGAATTTAAGAATTTATTTCTTGCAGGGACAAGTGTAGGCTTACTTTGATGTCCCATAGTTAACAAGGTTGGCGAAAAGTATACCGATTGTGACCATTAGCTGGAACAATATGTTTAATTCTTTAACAGAGTTGACCTAGCCATGGAACAATAGTACTTGACCGAGACATGGAACAATAGTACTTGACCGAGCCATGGACTTTGGTGTCCGAATATGTTAAAAAGATGTCCCCCATCCTACGGGGTCTGTCTTTCTAACTGGTATAGTAATGCCTGGATGTCACTTGGTGAGACATACGATCCCAGGACGGTGACACTTCACCAGGTCTATGTTGATGTAAGCCATCTTTATACCATCAGTATTTTAATAATCAATACATGTCATCATTATTTTAATTAATATGTAGTGATAAAAATTTGATAAATTCTTGGCAACAGGTAAAAGTACAACTATCTGACCAGACAGTGATGCAGGTTATACCAATAATCTTCTACTTTAACTCTGATTCAGTATAAGCAACAGAATTATATTAGTGCAACTACTCAAAATCAAACTTAGCTAACCAATTCTTATTCAACACAATCTCCAACAGAAAGAATCCTGTAAAAATAACCATATACCAAGCCCAGCAGAAAAACATATACTGATATACACATTCTATTTAGAGAAAAACCCAATTCATGTTGAAACTACTACTTCAAATTTAAAGGATTACTCTTTAGTAGTAATGAAACCTCTTTTGTGAATTAGCAAAAATAAAATTAAAAGAATCACTGTATGTGTAAAACCAAACTTAAAAAGTAAACAGACCCCAGTTTTACATACACCAAATAGCAATAGTCCGTCCTGGTACCAATCATGCTAGTAGCTAGGATTTCAGTTCCTGCTGGGCCAAAAACAAGAAAGAAAGAAAGATTATAGGAGAGAAAAATAGCAATAGTCAGTCCTGATCAATGATGAACAGCAACAGACCATTTGGTACGCTAACAAGAAAATGAAGGATGACCAAAACTATATAATTAGGAGAGAAAGCGCATAACAATCCAGCTCCAGAAGTCATCAAAGCTACACTAAGAAGTCCTGTCCTAGGCAAGGCAAATGAACACATATACTCCAATAACTATGAATGTTCACGAATCACAAAATTCAACTAAAAAAGGACTGGACTTCAAAAACAGGAATGTAATACCAAATACTATCGGCTAAAAGACATTGAAAGACAGATAAATGTAAAAAGGGTGCTCCTAAAATCTTAGTCTATTTGCAATCAAAAGGGTACCAGACTTGCCTCCTTCTATATTTATCTGAAATGACCCCCCATGAACATGCACCAATGAGCATGCCAGCAAAGACCACGGTTGTTATTAGGCTTTCTTGAGTAGAGCAAAGATCTTATGATCCCCAACAATCTTAGTTCTCTTTCTAATCATTACTGGCTGGTACTTGTCACAATCATTTCTACATATCAAGATAAGTACTGGTTAGTACTTCTACCAATAATAGTCGAGATATCAAGATCAATCTTAAACATAACGAATTAATCAACAAAACCATGTAAATGAAACTATAAAACTGCAACCTGCATTCAATCAGGTTGATGAAAATGGCATATAATAATTTAATGTTACCCATGAAAATGATATATACATGTCTGATGTGTACATAATCACAAACAAGATAAAAACTTCCGAAGTTCAAACAATTAACAACAAAACTTTAACAATCAGTATACAATCAGTATACAAACCTTGTAAGCTTTAACAAAACTTTCCTTTGATTGAAGCAATCTATTAATAGTTCCTTGCAACTCCTTTTGCTTGTTATCAAGCAACTCATTGTCATTTTGAAGGTAATTTAACTGCAAACACAACAAAATCCACTGATTTTCCGAAAACAAATCTAGTACTAAAAAACAAAAACAAGTGACGACAACGAGTAATATTACCTCACGCCTCAATTACACCAAATCGAATCATATATACACTTAGTCCCACATTTAACTACTAAAGCTGATATGAAAAGATCAAACACAGGTCACTCGGATCAAAACCAATAATCATAGTTTATTGAACTATGATGGAACTAGGGACCTGAGAGTTGAGACACACACCTATAATCATAGTTTATTGAACCCCTAAAATTAAACCCCTAAAATTGAAGATCCCATTAATATAACAATTGAACCTTTAAAATTCACGGCTAAGCCCGTGTTCTGTTATATTTTGTATCGAGAGAGAGAGAGAGAGAGATAGAGAGAGAGAGTGTTAAGAGATGAAACCTCAGTCAAATTAATCTTTAATCCCAAATCGAACAGAGGTAGAGAATAGAGGTTGAGAGAGTGTTGAGAGTGGCGAGGGTGAGCGGCGACGCTGTGCGGCGAGGGCGAGGGTGAGAGGCGGCGACGCTGTGCAGCGAGGGCGAGAGTGAGAGGCTGAGAGATATGACCTAAAATTATTGACCTGGATGAATTTTTGTTCGTGTTTTAGTGTTAAAATTATATATAAAAAATAAATAAATATTTCTTAAAATACAGTAATTTATAGAACGTGTAACCAAAACGCTATCTAAGTGCGAGTTACAATAGCGTTTTTTACTTAAAACGCTATCTTAGTATAGATTTTTGATATTTTATTTAATTTTGATTTTTTATTTATTATCTTACACTATGCTTTTCTAAAAAACGCTGTTTAAGTAATGCACTCCGATAGCGCTTTTGGAAAAATGCTATCTAAGTGATATATCCTAAGTTCAGTTTTGTAGTAGTGAATATTAAAGTACTTAAATTTTTAGTCTAAGATAATTCGTGAAATTATATATATCGTAAATATCATTTTTTAACTCATAACATTGATCATATTTATACAAATGTTCTTTACAATTTGTAAATGAAAAATCATATACGATAACATTTCGACATAAAGGTTTACCATAGGGTGTAAGTTGAAAATATAGAGTTGCACTCCATACAGAACACTTTAAATAAAGAACAATAAAGAACAGCGATCAGCACCGTTCATTTTTTTAACGTCCAGGATTAAAAGATAAAAATATATGCAGCGCTGCTGTTGTTCATAGCCGAAAATAAACATAACAATTTCACAACTGTCGAGAAAACACGCTGATACACAAAGTTCAAATAGAAGCAGAAATTGAAGATTCTAAGCCCATAATTGAAAAATCAAAGCCCAAATTGAAGAATCAAAGATCAGAATCATAGAAACCAAGCAGAAATCGCGCGTTGAATCCAAGCAGAAATTGAAGAATTGAAGCTCAAAATCGAAGAATAAAATTGAAGAATCGAAGCAGAAATTGAAGAATCCAAGCTCATAATCGAAAACGAAGTTAATTCCTTCAATATTTAGTGTAAAATTATCAGAAAAAGTCAAAAACTTGAAGAGTCGTTCAAAATCATTCAAAACTGTGCGAAATCGTTGAGGTAATGATTTAAAAAGTTAAATTTTATGATTTTGTGTCTAATATCTATATGATACTTGCGATTGGCGATTCTATCCAAATTTTGTATGTATATATCTGTATCTATACATGTATGTGATTCTATAAGAAATTTACAAGCGACTCTCTGTGTGATTCTCCAATATACGCATGATATTTGTTTTTATTAAACCAGATGAGAATATTTGTTTAAAGTGTTTGTTTCCAGAGTGCGAGTGATTCTCTGTTAAATTTAAAAGTGATGCTTTGTTTGATTTTCTGTTAGATTTTAAACTGGATGATGATTTTCTATTTAAAGTGTTTCTCAATTTGTAATAAATTTGATTTTATAAACTTACTTCATTTTGATGTTATTTTCAATGAGATGCTATATTAGATTCTATTGTAATTTGATTCTATGCTTGATTCTATATAATATTTTAAATACAATTCTACTTTCTGCTCGATTCTACACTTGATTAAATTATTATTTCAAAAAGTTAAGCCAATACTAGTTGATGATTCTCTATTTGATTCTATTATGAAGTTTACAGGTTTAGTTATGGGGACAGGTGTAGTATGTTATTTTATGAAAAGAGAGCATTACATTGTATGCTAAAATTGATTGTTTTGATTGTATGGGGATAACTGTAGTTGGTTGGTGCCCCTGCGGGGCCTTTTAATAGATGACGACGACGATATTGTAAATTTGATTCTATGATATATTCTATCACACCTTCTTCTAATAAGCACAGAGCTAGTACTCTCATATATGCCAGGAGTGAACATTATATTATCTGCTCCATTCTATCTTTAGCATTTCATTTAAACAATTTGGTATGGTTTCTTAAATAATATTGTCTTAAATTATTCACTTATGTATGTCTTCTGATGTTGTTCTTCCTCGCCTCGAATTCTTATGGATTTTATGTATGCGTGTATTGTTGAGATTCATTTATGTCTTTAACAAAAAGTAGACATACTACTTTTGTGTGTGCACCATGAGAGAGCTTAATATTTTTATTAAATTTAAACATGTATCAATTCTTGTACTTGTAAAAACTAATAAGTTGCCTGATGTACATATATTTCAGTATTAAAGTGTTTCTGTAATGAAATGAATTGGGCCAGGAATGAAGAAACCAATAAGCAATACAATGATCCCATTAGGGTCAGCTGTTTGAGGGCCTCAATAGTAGATGTGTGGCTCATCTCAAAGGATTCTGTCCTGCTAATGTTCTAAGTCAATATATAAACTTTAAGGGATTAACACAAAATAGTAGAAGATTTGTTCTCGGTCATGAAAGTAATCTCTGAGTTGTGACTTATTATGAGCCATTAGCAAAAGAGAAAAAATGAGGAAATGCTTGGGATGATCATGATGGCCTTATTCTTGCAACATCTTCATGTAGCTGTTTTATCATCTTATAATGCAGCAACTACAAATTTGAGTCCAAACATACAAAAGCTTGCTGGTTCAGTTTAAGCTTAGCTTGGCAATAAGTACTTCTGCTTCCACAGTTTGCGATGATCATGAACGTCTGGGTATTCCTTCATGTCTAAAGACGACAAACTATAGCATGAGTTCTGACTGCTGGACGTGGGATGGGTTACATATAAACAGAAGACTGTGATGTGGTTAAACTGGAGGAGTTGAAGCGAACTTTCTCATCTCCAGTATCTCTACTTTAATTTCAGTGAATTAAATGGAGCATTACCTGATGATCGGAGGAATGGATCCCAACATGAGTAGAGCGCCACAAAGGCAAACGAAGGACAGTGTCGAGCATTATCTGGACCTGTTGTGACTCTCAAGGTGTTCAAGGACAATTTACTGGTCTGGGAACTACTAGAAACTAGAGGCGAAGGTAGAGTTCTGGTTAGAGACGGTGGAGACAGTTGGCTCAAAATATGGGGTGGTCTGGTTTTGTTTTTAATGGATGCATCAGAGACGTGGATGAGATCAATGGCTGTGATATTGGCATTAGCATTGGCATTGCATCCCCTGAAATGGAACAAAAGAGGGATAGGAGGGAGAAGAATCTTCTGGTGCATATTGCAGGAACATTTATTCTCTGTTTAATGTTAAATCATGATTTTACTATTGTTGTAATGCATTTATTCTTTGTTTTGTCTCTCTATTTGGATTCAGTGAATGCAAGTGTTAAAGTTTCAACCTTACAATTCATCCAACGCTAGGAAATGTATTAATTGCCTGTAATTCTTAAAGTCGTGTCCCATGTACCAGCAAAACTCCTATCCTCCACCTCAATTTCCAAAATTTTATCCAAATTAAACACAACACCCTATAAATTATAATCTGAATCTGGAAGAGAAGGACAAAGCATAATAATTTTTGAATATCAGATAAAAGTCTACTGTGACTGACCAGAAATGTAAAGCATATGTTATTTCATCATTTTTGCTGCAAAACGTAATGCAATTTCTTATAAGAGCAGAAAAGTTCTACACGACGGTATTATATGTGGAGCATTTGTATCAAGAGTATGTTCTCAGCATATTTACTATTCAAGTAAGCTAGTCCCCCAACAGAAAAAGAAACAGAACCAGTTGACATAATTATAATTAATAACACTTCCCTCTCAATTTCTCCACTAGTTTAAAGGAAATAGTTAAAGAAAACCATGTAGAAATCTTGAGATTTGAGAGCGTGATCACCACATATTATAATAGAGCTCTGGTACAATGTCCCAATATTAGCCAAATTTCTTCTAACCGTAAACAAAAAATCAAGGCTAGTTATAGTTACTGACACAAAAAGATCAGTTGTCCTGAAATGTTCAGCCATCGCTGTCTTTTGACAAGTTCCCACCGCTACTTGTATCACTGGAATCTGCTGGTGAACTTGCTTCTTCGGAGTCGGGGGCAACAAAAAACTTGAGAGAGCTCTTACGGATAGTTCTTTGCCTCGGCCTATCTTTCGCACCTTTACTAATGTCTTGAGCAGGACTGCTGTCAACCCCAGCAACCCAACTGAATAATGAAGTTAACTGTGTACCAAGTGAAACAAAAGACTTCAGTGAATGCATAATGAAGTTAACTGTGTACCACGTGAAACAGTCAATGTACCTGAAGCAGTAATATATAGCTGAAGAGATGGTTCCAATGCTATTTTTTGAGCTTTTCAATAATATATTTTCTTCAACTCCCTGACCCCTGTATAGGTTGGATACAGATTCTGTACTTCGTGCTTTAATAAGCACGCAAATTACACAAATCAAAAGCTTAAACTCGCAATAATTAAGCAAAAAAGACTGGGTATAAGAAAATAATGTTCAGTAAGATTAAGCACATATTACCAAAAGATTTGAAATTTTCATGTTCACGAGTAACGAGGCACCTAGTACTCCTGCATATTGCAAAGATCTGAATAAAATCTAACCAGAATTAAACACCAAAGTAATTCACGCTGTGGAAGAAGCCATTAAGACAATCCTGAATTAAATTAAATATAGCCACACGGCCAAATTTCCAAAATTATTAAAAAGAGGGAACAACATCCACTGAGAACACAAAGAGGAGATAAGTAGGCAATAAAGTAAATCATAGTAAAAATCAAATTTAAACAAGTCCTCTAGACAACATGTCCAGAAAACATAGAATACTCGGTCAGACCATTTGCCCAAAACTTATCCGTAGAGAAGACCATACGTCCCCAGTTTTGCATTCCATATTACTTCAAAGTTCAAACAAACACCCTTCCCAACCCAGAGAGAGGAGAGGAAACTTACTTTGTTCCCCGGAGACTTGGAATGAATGCTAGCATAGCTAATTATATTTGGTTTCATTTTTCAACCAAGTATCCACATAATACTGTATGCAGAAAAATACATACAAATAACAAAAAGAAAAAATGATGTGATTGACATCGAAAAAAGAAATCAAAGTGATTGGCATGGAATCCTTTTAGAATTGCATAAATAAACAACTTGGATTAAAACAGGTAATATATATTTAGGTAAAGGGAAGAACCTAAAAGAGATTATCATTTATATCTTTAAAATTATCATATAATTAACTAACAATTAAGGATAGCTAGTAACAGAATCTCACTTATATTCTAAAATTAACACTACAAGAAAAAGTTCAATAGACATCACACATTAGACATCGGTTGTAAATGCCACTGATGTTAAAAGATGTAATAACATCACCCCGCATTAAACTGATGTCTTTGCTTTTCATTAACATCACTCTTTTTAAAACCGATGTCTAAAGTCGGCCTTTAAAAAATCAAACGCGCGCCCTTCTTCATTTTTTCCCCCTTAGCTAAAATTTTCCCCCTTAAGTCAAAATTTCCCCCCCTTTCACCAAATATTATCCCCGCCTACACAATTACTCTCCCCCTTCAGACAAATTAAACACAAAACTAAATAAACAAAAACACAAAAAATACAATTACTCACACTCTCTCTTTCCCCCCCTCTCTCTCTCTCTCTCTCGACTCTCTCTCTCAAATCACTCTTTCTCTCGCGACTGAATCTCTCTAGCTCGTCTCTCACCACCACAAACTCACCTCTACCACCACTCACTACTCTACTCACCACTGCTCTCTACTCACCACGACCTCCGTCCGACCTCTCTACTCAACACTTTGCTCTGTGCTCGTGTCGAAATTGGTAAGAATTGGTAATACTCTACACGAATAAGGTCTCATCTGCTATTTCTAGGGTTTTCTCCATCTATTTAGAGCTTCAATTTGAGGGTTTTTTAAAATCAAAACCTAATTTCTTAAATTGGGGTTTTTTAAATCAAAACCCTAATTTCTTAAATTGTGTGTTTTTATTTACTTGGATGTATTACTCTAATTATTTTGAATGTATTCTTTTTACAGGACCTCATTCACTTGGTTGTGGTTGTGGCTGTTAGTTACGTAATCCAGTTTTTTACTCATCCATGGGAATTGTAATGTCATTCAGTGCATTTACACTGTGAGGCATTTTGTTGATTTTTACAATTTTTTAAGATGTTGTGTTATAGGACGATGGACTGTGTCGGGATGTTCAGAATGAGACTTTTGGACATAGAAGTTACATTTATGCACCAGAAGATCCAGAGGACATGATTAATGAGTTGGTAATTTCTGGGATTTTAATTTACTCTTTTTTTGTTTTTATATTATATTATTTGTGTAATAAGTATGAAGTAATGTATATGTGTGAAGAAAGTATCACTTGGTAACTGGTTCTCCTTTTTCTCTGCAGGCCGAGGTCTTACTTTTCTGGTTTGGCTTGGGAACATAAAAGATACAGTGAAGGTTGCTCTAAGAAAAAGGTGAGGTGCATCTTCACCTTATATACATTCATTAGTACATATATCAAATATGTCATTTCTTTATAAATGTTTGTTATCTAAGCCCTGTTTCTATTTCATATACAAAATCATTTTCTTTGAGAAAGGGACAATAATTTACATAGGTTATTGTTTTTTCCAAAAGGACTTCGTGATAGTACCAAGTTGGCTTATTGTGCCAAAGGAAAGGTTGTGTCTGATTTGATTTACATTTTTCTGTGATGCTTTTGTTGTTTTTTTTTTCTAATCCTCATAAATGATTACTTTTTATTTTACAGGGCATACTTGAAGGCTACAAGTAGGGGAATGGTTTAGTCTGTAGTGTAATCACTTTGATACAGAGGTAGCTTTATTTACATGTAGTCAGAGAGTGAGCAACGATGATGTTCTCGGTGATTTTGAGATATGCAACAGATATGATATTGACAACACTGGTCTTGTTTTTAAGTTCTTTCTTACTTTAAAAAGTTTGTTTACTTGCTATTGTAGTAATTTGTGGAAGGTTTTCGATTTAGAAAGAATGTTAAAATAGAATCGTAGGATTGGGGGTAATCAGGAGTGACACTGCTTGTAATAAGGAAAGGTATGTTGAGGTGTACTAAAAAACTACTTACTTAGTTGCCTTCTATTTTGTTTTCCTCTACGCATATGTTCAGCAACTCGAAATAAGTCATTTAAAGTTAGCACAACTGGAGCTGGAAATTGATAGAACTAAACAGGTTAGATTATTTTGGTTGTCACATGAGTGTTTTTATTCAAATGAAAATGTATGTCTCATGTTTTATTATTGAATGATTAATCAGCAAGTAACAGGGTTTATGCACTATTTGGAGCTGATTTTTTATTTTATTTTTTTGTCTACAGCAATTGTTTAGAATTTATTTTATTTTTGGTTTTTTAGTATTGCATTTGTTTCATCTAGGACTTTATCTGGTAAGCATGCTATCGATTCAGAGTACCTCGGTTTTTTAATCTTTTCCGTGTTACTTTAATATTAATTGGGATTGTTAGATTACAAAGTATTTTCTAACATACTGATTAGTGATGATGTTTTATTGATATGCAGACATGTCCGCTCTTACTTCGAGTTTTCACAAAGGTGAGTACATTCCTCATAGAGTGGCATTACTCTAGTTTATAAAGATGACGTGGCTAATAATTATCCGACACTTTTGGGTACACTGTTTCCTCATAGTTACCATATCCTAATGTCTGTTAAATTCTGGGTCGTGTATCTACATACATTGAGCATCTGTGTGTGTAGCATTTGAAACACCAAGGACGTGGTTGTATTCTTTGGCTTGTATGGTTAACTTTCTTATTAAATATAATGTGCTCCTCTGATGTAGTATGGTCATCAAATTTTCTAAAGGTGTGGATCCCGTTGGTTAAATTTGGTTTTCCGGAAGTTTAGCATCAAGTTTAAGAGGACATAAAAGTGGATTCAGGTTGTTGGTTTTTCATTCTGATGAACCAGGGAAAAATAATTTTAAAAACTATGAGCTAACTGGCTAAAATGTTGTGCCATTTTGTGGACAATAGCAAAAAATTCATTCAAATTTTTAATGTAACTTTTGTAGGTTTGTGCTCACCATACTGAGGATGAGTTTTCAGTGAGAGGGAAAGAACCTAAAGATGAGGTCCAAATTTATACATGGAAGGATGCTACACTCCATGAGCTGACTGATATAGTACATATGTCCTCTACCCTTATAATTATATGCATGTCTTAATGATTTTTTTTCTTAATACTGAAGTTTTATCAGTTACACTCATTGTGTAATATTTCATGTACACATTGATAAATTAACATTGTAGTCATGAAATAAACTTGTATGTTGCAATCATGGAAAGCACTTTAAACTTTAAACTAAAAACTTTAGATTATCAGGTTTCTCAACTTAGTCATTTGCTTAAACACAAGTAAATCTGGGTAGTTAGTGGTAATGATGTGGTTGTACTTGTAACGACTAACGAGCTTGTAGTTGTGGTGCAATGGGGATCATGAAGCACAGAGTTATATCTGCATTTTTAGGTGCCTAAGTCATCCTCTATTTGCTCCCAGAATTAAAGGTTGTTAGGTTGCTGTTTGCTCTAGCCACTTCTTTTTGGCATCTTCTGATAACTAAATCGTTTACTAAAATAAGTATTTGTAAGCATTTTTTATTTTGTGAATTTAGTATGCATGTCCATAAATCCTATGCATTTGCGACCCTGTTATATTGTTTTTGTATCCATCTAGGGGTATTAGAGGTTCTACTTGAATTGTTTAGTTGATATTAAGGCTACAGTATATGGTTCTTATACATGTGCAATGTACTGATCCATACATCTAGCTCTTGATTATTTTGTACAATAAAATGTTTATCATATCTATTTGTAAGTCTGCACAAAACTCTAATTTCTTGTCTGAGGGTTTGTCATAAAGTTTACTGTTATAGCTCATAATTCTGTGATCTTGATTTTGTTTGAAGGTGGGAAGAACCTTCTCACATCCAGATCCAAGAAAACCAGACAATGGTAATATGTCGTTGAGAGACTTTGACTTAGGTAATAAAACATCCCCTCTGGCTTCAAACTCATCTACTAGTGGTTCATGAAAGCCAAATTGGTACCTGCATAGAAGTATCTAACACTATTATTATCGGACTAAACTAGTACTGGTTGTATAACATACAAAATGTTCCTTCACAGCCAATAAGAAAAAATACCAGTCAGGCATGTTTTATAGTGAAGCACTTGTAACTTTAATTCTAAATAAACTACGTGTCGGAATAAACTTAACTCTCAACTTATCTTCAGGATCTTTCTGTTGTTACTGGTGGCAAAACAAGTTTTTTTGCTGAATCTGTCCTTTGTGTAAATATTATGGTTCTTGAACGATTCAAGATTACCAACTAATTTATGTACATCTGATTTTTAGGTTATTACCGAAGAACTTGGTATGAACCTTGACAATGTAGAGTTGGATATGTTTGGCTCGTACAAAAAGGTAAATACATTGAAATTGTGGAAATATATTTTGGTTATTTGACTTCATGTACTCAGTTCTCCATATCACACTACATCTGTAATTTCTATAGCATGTTCTTTTTGCATATAAAGTTAATGTTAATTATGTGTATGGTGGCCTGGTGGGTATTACACTACAACAGTATCATGTGCTCTGAACATTGTAATTAATAGAGTAGCGTCTTTGTTTTTGTATTACAAAGTCAGTTGACAAGGTCTTTTTATTTAGGTCACAATATCAAAGGATGACACTATTGTTCTTGATGGTCCCTCCTACCTTACCAGAGACAAAGAATTGATGCTATGAGCTTGCTGAGATGCAGATTGAGGCTCTACAATTCATCCAAGACCACATTTGACGACACAAGTCTTCTTTTGGCAAGGTTTAATTAATATATCGCATCTGTAGACATAGTTATTTGACTATGACTAGTTAAGCAGGTTATGTACTTTGTTTTGTGGATGGGTACTTTGCTCAGTTTAGTTGATTTTGCGGATATGTAGTCATGTTTACTTGTTTTGGATTTGGTACATCGGATATGAAATTTATGTAATTTTGATGTTGATGACATTGATTTTTATTTTGTCAATGACAATTGAGGAATTCTTGTCTATTTTTTGGATGGTTATATTTATTCAATGCAACAGGTTGTGTTTAAACAAGAAAAAGACAACAATTTAATTAGAAATCTGTATAAGATGATGTCCAAGAGAACAATATAAATCAGTTTTTGTAAAAATTGATGTTTATGCTTACATTAGACGTTAGTATAGTCTGATGTCCTAGAGAAAATATAAATTAGTTTTTTCTCTAAAAACTGATGTTTATATTTACATTAGACATCAGTATAAGATGATGTCCAAGAGAACAATATAAATCAGTTTTTTTCTAAAAAAACTGATGTCTATAAGAACATTAGACATCAGTCTAGGGTGATGTCTAAGCTAACTATAGACATCACTTTATCTGCTAAAATTATGATGTCTAATATCCAAATAGACATCTTTTCCAAAGAAAGAAAGTGATGTGTATGTGAAAAATGACTTAGTTTATTATATGTTTTCTAGAATATAAGGCATGCAAGTTGTTTATAAAATTAATTATATGTAACCTATTTTGTAGAACAACTGATGTGTATTGAAGAAAATACCGATGTCTATGTTAGTACAGACATCAGTTTCTGGCCGATGTCTAGAATAGACATCTCCGACCTAGACATCACATGCAAAATAACATAGACATCGGCCAGAAACTGATGTCTATTGACCCTTTTCTTGTAGTGTAACAAGAACTAAGACTTCATTAAGCCAACACTGATGTAAAAAACAGAGTCTAAAATATAATCAAATGTATATTCTTTAGTTAACTAACATCATTTAACTAACACTTACGTACAAAACGAGGATCTAGTATAGAATCTCATGTATACATTAATTAATAAGAAATAAACTTCATTAAACTAACAACTAAGCACAAAAATATAATTTAGCATAGAATCTCATATACATTACAATCACCCCAATGAATTCGACACATGCATCACACAAATTGTTCAAGCAACTTTAAAGATACACACGAAATGAATCTATTACTGGATATGATCAGCACTATTAAACAAAATGTAAAATTCATAACATAGACTTCAGCACAAAAGGGAAAACTAGTATAGATTCACACTAACACTCAAAATTTAATCAAACTCAAATATATCAAACATCCCTATAGAGAGAGATGATATTCGCAACTAAAACTACAAAAGAATCTCGAACATAAATCATTTCACATATATAAAAGCACTAAATCATTCCAACATTGAGCCATATAAGTGTAGTAAAAAAATTTTATAGCATCTCGCACATAAATTTACAGTCAAATAAACATAGATACTTACAGAACATAGACATCTATCTACACTTAATAAATAGAGAATCTCAGTATCTCACACATATATTTGTACTTAAACAAACACAGAATCTCACACAACATCTCACACATATATCTACACTTAAACATACACATGATCTCGCACAAAATACATATACCTACATACAAACTGATATGTAGTTTTAATATTTACCATGTCCACCACAAAATGATATGTGAAGGTGTCACCTGGCAAAACACAATTTTCTATAGTTTATTAAAATATTTTAGCCCCTCCAGGGGCACCCCAACCAAATAATTACTAACAAAACCAACCATCGAATCATTCATGGAATCATTTACCTTGATTATTACCAATTTTATTAGGATAGGTGCCCCTGGCGGGGCCTATTGCATATAAAACTGTAGAATCTATAATAGAATCACAGAATCATTGACGGAATAAAGCAACCATAGAATCAATAACGGAATCATTTTCAACTTAACTCATATAAAACGAGACTAAAAAATACCAAACTTTATATATTAAATAAATGTACGGAATCACAAATTTAATAACAAAATCAACCACAAAATCACTTACAACTTCATATAACGAGTCTTAAATACATTATATAACAGAATTTCTAACAAAAATAAGCAAAGAATCATTAACTGAATCATTTGAAAAATCACTTTCATAAAACAATAGTAATATACAATATCCGATATAGAATCTAATATGTGTACTTTCATTCAAACAAGCATTTAGTACGGAATCAAAAAATGAAATCTTCAAACCCTAATTTTATTAATTTCGTTAAAATAACAAGCAGGATGAGATGTAAATATCATTACCTCGAATTGAAGATGAATTTACGTCAAATTGAAGCTTTGATGAGTGAGAGTTTACATTTTTTTCGGATTTTGAGCCGTAATTTCATAGATTCTGATCAAAGAGAAGAGTTTGTAGTTCGTCAGAGAAAGAGTTGCAGCTTCGTTAGAGAGAGAGAGAGTCATAGAGAGCGAGATTAGATAAAGCCCATTATTAATTCTAACTTCTAATCCTGGCCGTTAAATTTTAATAAAAAAATGAACCGTTAAGATGGGTGTTCTTCTTTGTTCTTTATTTAAAGGTGTTCTTTATGGAGCAATGGCCTATATATATATATATATATATATATATATATATATATATATATATATATATATATATATATATATATATTGAAAAAGTAGGGTCTTGTGAATAATTACGATATAAATTTAGAAAACGTTTTGTTGGATAATAATATGAAAGGATATTATTATTAATTAAGGATCTTTTTAAGGAATCAATAATCACCTTTTCTCTGGGTATAGCATAAAAACATAAAAAAGATGGGAAGGTTCCGGTAGAATCAAACACTGTGGTAAGACCATTAGAAAAAAAAATGATATATGCAAATAATCATAGTTTATGGATGTTAATTGATGAGTAATTCTATGAGTAATTCTAATTTTATTCACTGTGAGTAAATATAGACATCACCAATTTCGATAATGTTTAAATTCAAATATTAAAGTACTTAAATTTTTAATCTAAGATAATTCGTGAAATTATATATATCGTAAATATCATTTTTTAACTCATAACATTGATCATATTTATACAAATGTTCTTTAGAATTTGTAAATGAAAAATCATATACGATAACATTTCGACATAAAGGTTTACCATAGGGTGTAAGTTGAAAATTCTTAATTAAAGTATTTATGGCTCTGAAATGAATAATAATCTTGAGGCAGAGTGGAAGGTATCTTTTTTCTTTTTTTTCATAAAGCCAGTATCTTTTTTCCAGCAATTACAAACAATTTGTTTCCTTCTGAAACTGAAGGAAAGCACATGAACTATTGCGCAATTAAAAGTTTATTTTTTATATCTGATTCTAGCAACTTTTCATAAGACCAAAAAAAAAACACAATTTGGCTTTTTTTTTTATTGAGATCGACTCGAAAAAGTGGGCTTAATTCGGCTCGAATTACAAAGTCTTCCAAATTTGAAAATTGTCCAAAAAAGAGGGAATATCATATTGGTAAAAGAAGAAATAAAGATGGAACAACCTTTCATTTGAGAGAATCTCAATGGACAACAACTCATCGTTATATTCTATTCAATTGTGGAAACAAAGAAATAGAGGAGCTAATTGAGTATGTAAATTGTAGGTAGCATCAAGCTTTAGTTGATGGTCCAGCAAAATCGAAAAGATAAGAGAGCAAGAAAACATACTTTGGATTTTTGGAAGTGGATGAACGAAGAGGTTGGAAGAAGAGGAAATATTTCGAAGGAATTAGAAGTGCTTGCAATGGGCCCGAATCGAGCAACTAAGAAGTATAGTGTTTATGTAATCAATGGGTACAGATTTTATACAAAAAAAAGAGATGCTAAATGTAAAATACAAAATAGTGACATTTTTTTTATGGCTTTGACGACTAGTTTTGCAAGCTCGAAAGATCAGAATCCAAAGGTCGGCGATGTCAATTATTATGGAGCAATAGAAGAGATATTAGATGTTGATTATTGGGTAGAATTTATTGTTGTGTTGTTTAACTATTGTTGGTACTCAAAAGAAAAGGATTCATATGGGATGACTCGAGTTAATTTAATAAATCATCCCAGAAATCTGATCCCTACGTAATGGCCTCACAAGTACAACATGTTTTCTATGTAAAAGATCCACTTGGAAAGATGATTATAATGTCATCAAAAGACTACCGAGGAACTGGTGTGGTGTCGAAAATGAGAATGCAAACGAAGAACAAGATCAATATGATCCAATTTTACTTGATATACGCTTTGCTGCATAAATGAAAAATCAAGTCAATCAGGCTAGTTGATTTAGGGATGATGTTCCAACAAGATAAGTCCTCATCGAGCCCACCGAAGTCCAAGAACAATCAAATCACTTTATGCAATGTACGTGACTTTATTGATGTAATGGTTTTGAATCGAATGTTTCTTTAACTTTATTATTGAAGTGCTTGCTGCCCTAATTTTATTACAAATTGAACTTGTAAATGTATTAATTACGTGAGTGCTTGCATTTTACTTTACTGCTTTTTATTTTTTATGATTTATTACTTGCCTTTTAATTTCAATAAAATGAACTTTTTAATTGAAGTATTTAATTAAGTGCTTGCTGCCCCCCCTTTTTTGTAAATTGAAATTGTTTATGCAGTTTAATTAATTAAGTGCTTGTTTATTACTTTATTGTTGTAGTTAAATTAATGTAGTGTACCTTTATTGTTTTTTAAATTAGCTACTGTGTACTTAGTTTACTAACTTCTAATGTAATTTCCATTTCCAATTTTTTAAAAGATGAACAAATTCATTCATCTCAGATTCCACTATCAGGGTGAACTCCAGAGTACGGGATATAATGATGGGATATAGAGACTCATGTACTGGCATCGATATTGACATGTTTTCATATATAGTAGTGATGGACCATGTCAAGGATGACCTTGAATATTCAGAAATTGGAGGAATTTATGTAAGCAAAGAAATGTTGGGAATTGGAAGTTATCGACAAATGATTGGGATCTAGCTAGTTCCTTTAGTCAAACGAGCTACAATGGTGACTACATTGATTTTTATGTCGACAACGTCATTGACATAAATATTATGCCAATCAAATAAATGCAACAGCATGTAATCATAAGACCTAGGCATAATCTACTGGCAGGTACATGAATTCAGACTATTGCGGATAAACTTTTGCCAGATGTATTCTAATAAATTGAATCTAAATAGCTTCTTCCCTAACCTGAAATTTGTACATGCATGTCTACAGTCTTATATTTAAACTCTCCTCACTAACCTTATACTTTTGTAGCTAAAAAATTAGTGAAACGCCAGTTTGTTATTGCTCATCAACCACAACGACAATAAAAGAACAAAGAAGCAAATCAACTGGATTCACTGAAGCCGCCACAAGGAGAGGTACTCATAAGTCGCCACAATTGAATAACCTGCAACAAGTTAATTATGCAGCTATGGGTTATAAATTTTATAGTTGAAATTGGATTTTCAGAATCTACCACATGACATGGGAGAAAATGACCCAGAGGTTAGATATGTTCCTTAAAAATATATTTAATGTCCACACTATTGAAAGTTAACCATCTATATGATCCACCACCTCCTGATAAGTTTTGATCTTCCCGAGTAAGCATAACACACTATTATAAGAGCTACTGAAAGTTTGCCGAATTTAAAACACTCTCAGCTGATCTTTTATATTAAGATTAATTATTGCTAATGATTAGTCCAAATTGTACTTCAAAATTATGGTTCAAAATTAGAAACATCATAGACTATTTAGAATATCATAGGTGGTTGTTCAATAAAAGACTACATCTACACAACCTTGGCAAGAACGGCGCTCTGCAGAGTCATGATCGCGCACTCGACAAAAGAGCTTCTCCATGGACTTCTCTCTTTACCCCTTTGCATATGTTCGTGAAGGGAAGCTCGAAGAGCTTACGGGAGAGAAATTAGTTCTAGAACACAGCCTATTGTTGCTTATCATCTACTAGTTTTTGAAGTTCATCAAATTACTGTAATATTAATAATCCGCCACCCCTACGTTGCTAGTTATTACTCTAACTATTGTTAATCTACCTTTAATGAGGAAGTAAAGATAATTTAGCAAACAAGATCGATATCAAAATCTGGAAAAGAATAAATGCTAATTTCTATGTTGTTGCTAATTTTTATGTGTTGTCATGAAGGATGTCAACCTACCCCTTCACCACCTCTAATATAGTATGAAGACAAAGAGCTATCAGAGTCAAGAAGAATAATGATTTTTTTTGCTCTCAATTTACCTGCACTATCAGCAAGAATAAGAAGTTCCGTACAAAGAAATAAAGGAAAGGAAAAGAGGCAGGACGTAAATGAGGAATATGATCCAGGACAGGAATATGATAGCTAGATTATTATTTTTGATTAGTAGGAATTGTAACTAGAATCAAATTATTTGGTACATAATCCAATGTATTTTGTAGGGAACCAAGAAGGCAAATAAGAGAAAGTTGTGGGACGTGGACCAACAACACATTCCCGAGCCAATGCTACAACGAAGCCTAGAACTGAGGACACAAGCAACAAGGAATGGACATGTCGATCTGTACAACCTACAATATTTTCAAATCCTCTAATTTTGTTACCGAAGTCAGATGAAGGCAATGGTTCAAATGGCTGCTTTATTTGCTATGCGGAAAAGTCGATAAGAGAAAGTTGAAAAGGAAAAAGCTGAAAAAGGAAAAGTTGAAAAAGAAAAGGCCGAAAAGGAAAAAGCTGCTGCAGTTACAAGTAAGAAGGTTGTCACGCAAACTACCTTGCCTGATATTGAAAAAGCTAAAAAAGAAAAATCGAAAAGGAAAAGCTGATGCATTCACTTTTAATGTTTTGTTGTATGTAATTGTAATTTTTTCTGAGTTGGGTTGTAGAAATGAAATTAGTTGAGGATAATTTCAGAAAATGTGAACTACGTATGAGTTGTCTCATATATTTGTTCTCATTGATGTTTGCAAGGTCCTGTATGTTATTCTTGATGAATTGGAAAAATGAGTGATCGAGTCAATTCATGCAACTTGGAAGGGGTATAAGAGTCGAACAAAGGCAGCGCATTATATAACCTTTGAACATGATGAAATTAGGCTAGAAAATAGGCCAGGCGAAATTCCCGTTAAGAGTTCAAAATGCTCTTGGAATATTGGAATGATGAGACTGTTCAGGTATATTAACTAATTAACCACTGAAAATTGTCCTCAGAAATATAATGAAAGACACTTTTTTTCCACTTTTTTTTTAGGAAAAAGCCAAGAGAAATTCAGTAATGCATGGTAAATCATATACTAACACTCACACTCATGGTCCAAAAATACAGCTTCGGAACAAGATGGTATGTGATTTATTTATTTAATTTTTTGCTCATTATTTTTCAAACTTGCAACTATTCTTAATTTGATTTTCTTCCTCTTGTGTATATGTGTTACGTGTGTAACAAAAATCAATGCAAATAATAAAAAAACGGAACCCTCAACTGAGTACTTAACTATTTGTAGGGAAATACAGAAAGTCCACTAATATGACTAGATGATGCTCAATGTGAAAAAAGATGAACCTGGACAAGTTAAATTTTTTCTTTCTTGCACATTTTTAATATTTTTAGACCAACCGTCCAACAATAGTACTCCATAGTACTCCTCCGTTTCTCATTCATGTCGGTCATGACGTTTAACTTGTACAACTAGCTGCGAAATGAGTAAAGGCGGCTCAATTTTCATTTCATACAAAATTGAAGTTTCTCCAAAAATCAATATTTGTCATTTATCTTAGCTACCTATCTTGTTAGATATTTAATTATTGATGTTATCAATTTAATGTAATATCCATGCTCATTGTGTTTGTTTAATCTTTTTTTCTCTAAAAAGAAGAAATAAGATGAGTTTGATGTTTTGCAGAGGTATTTGTTGAAACCTGGGAAAGAGTTGAAGGACGCGAGTACAAGACCAATCCTGAAATAATGAAAAGAAAATTGTAAGTATTTTTTTCATAATTACTTAAATGTGATTGATGGCTAATTTATTTTTTCCTATTTCATTTTAATCTCATTTGTTCATGTGACTTTATTTTGTAGAAAAATATAAACTAAAAGCTTTGTACCAGAGATGCTTCTAATGAACTGCTCTTGGATAGAAATCCTCGAATAGACACTTATGTGAAGGAGCTGACAACAAAGATAAGGCAAGGCCTTGCTGTTGAAGTCTAGGAGAAAGTAAAGCAAATCCAAGTAGAAGTTGATGAGCAGGTGAACAAGAAGGTGCACTAGAATTTGGCATCAACAGTATGTTGTAGCTTCTGGTATAACTGTGATGTTTGTGTTTTAAGTTTATAACTATTTGATGGTCGTGGACTAGTTGGTTAATTAAGTGTATTACAGTCGCTATAGACTATATACATATGATGTTTGGGAGTTGGTTTAATTAAGTAGTTGGTAAATGATGATGTTTGGGAGTTCGTGTATTGATGTAATTTTTGAAATGGTTTATTGGATTGAACATGTTATTTCTATATATTATATATATATATATATATATATATATATATATATATATATATATATATATATATATATATATATATATATATATATATGCAGTAGCTATTTAAATTCTTTTGGTAATTAAAATGTTGCATAGCTAGATTAATATGTTGTACGAAACTGTACCTTGGCAACAAAAATGGATCCCACAATGAACCTGTAGTGGGATCCAAAGTGGAACCCATAGTAGGACCCAATGTAGGACCCACAGGCACCAATAATGATAATGAGCCCCCTATAGGTCCACTATTTTAAAAAATTAAGACATATATGTTGATTTAGGTCAATTTTTTGTTCCTATAACATTCTATTGCAACATAAAATGGTATCATCCAAAAATGTTACCTTTCCTATGATAACATAGAAAAAATAAACACAAAGGATATTGATGGGATTTTAGTAGCTTGTTTATGGTGTAGATCACCTGAAAATTAACTCCTATCTTATGGAGGCTAATGGCCATGCTATTTTGCAACATTTAATTTAGGATGTTCATTTTTACAATTTGGGTTCACAAAAAAGCTAGAAATACAAACAAGCCCTAATATGATATGATAGCCAGGTGGGATACAAATGAGAGTTATATACTCCCTCAGTCCCGGCCAATTATTAACATTTCACAATAGATCGAGTTTTGGCACGTATTCTAAGGTAGATTTTAAATATAGTTCCATAACATATTTTTGAAATTTTCTTTTTTTGTATAAAAATATAACAATCCTATTTTTATACAAAAAAGAAAATTTCAAAAACAAGTTATGGAACTATTCTTAAACTTCATCTTAAAATGCAATGCGTGCCAGAAAGTGACAAAAAAGTGTTAAGAATTGGATGGGATAGAGGGAGTATATGTTTATTTATTTTACATCTTTTCCAAATTCTATTAATACCTTATCGGACATTGATTTACATTAGTAAATTTTTTGTTTTGAGCTTAAAAAAAGGATAAAGATTAGAACTGTAATTTATTAATGATTTTTTGGTGTTAGTTTTTAATATTAATACATATTTTGATACATTGCTAATAGAGTTCAAAAGATGACTAGATTGTAATTAAAGTACTTACTAGTTATTAAGGATCATCTTATATTTTAGAATATATAATAATATAATATAAGTATTGGAGAAGAGTTTTCGGACACACAAACAACATTGATTTCCATTAATTCATATTATAGTTTAATAAAATTATTTATTATTTAAATAATCTAACCGTATAAAGGTTAATACTAAATTAAACAAATTCACAAATTTTAATGTAATATATTGACTTGGAATCTAATACTTAGAAGAATAATATTTTGAAAATCAAGTTTATCAAATATTTGAAAAAATATTATTATTATGAAAGCTAAATTCCAATACAATTGAGATAGCACAAGTGCCTATAAGTACCCCAACCACAGCTGGCCAGCCTTACTTTACATAAAATCATATAAATGTTGGTTTAAGAAACTTAATAAGATCTACACCATAAACCAGCTCCCAAAGTGAATCACCAACAACAGGAGTGGCCTCCTAGTAAGGTGTAAACATAAGAACTTCAATGTCACACTGAAGCAAACTCCCAAAGCAGGAGGACTACTACTTCTCTACCAAGAATTTATTATTATTATTATTATTTTTCCTCACAAGGAGCCTGCTAAATATTATTAAATTACTACAACAATTTTTGATGCAAAACCAGAGGTAATGTATCCCAAAATAAAATCTATGAAAACGGCTCAAATGACAATTTCCGTGTTGGTACTAGAATCTACAAACTATATATCCTAAAAACTTAGAAGTAGACAAATGCAAATGCTACAATTTATTACTAAGGTTGTCAAAGACAAGAAGATCGATCTTTTGATGATGATGATAACAATATCAACAAGTAAATCCTACAGTAAATTAATTATAGGAATCCGTCAAAAGGTAAAGTATACGGGTAGCGGGTTAAAATATAAAATTTATATTAGAAAGGAATAAAATATTATGTATATAGTAAACATATACTTGAACTGGTAAAAAATATGGTAAGTAGTAAATGGAGACATTTAGATTAATTAATTGTAAAAGCTAACAAGGTATGTTGGTAAATTTCAATATTCCCAAAATTTACAGCTAAATCAACCACAACAAATGCATTTTTTTTAAAAAACTAACCACACCAAAACATCATATGGAATTCGGAAATGAAGTACTGCATTACACGGTTTTAACTTGTTCAACCAGCTAGAATATCAAGTTTCTGAAAATTTATTGCAAGGATTGGAAAACATAAATCAATAAGCTCTCAAGCATGATCATCAACAGTCCTCAAAGGCCAGAGCTTTAACCGTTTGTATTGTCTTGGTAGTCTGCCGTGGGTGCAAACATGAGATTCTGATAAAACATTGGAGTCTGCATCATAGACATGACATATGTTGTGAGAAAACGAAGATCAGTGGTAACTAGTTAATAATCTTGCATGCAATATTTGTTGTTCAGAAAACGTTTATACCTCAGAGCTCTGGAGCAATTTCCCATATTCTTCAATGTCAGCTTGAAAGGACTCCAAACCATCGCTATAGGAATGAAGAATGTATTTTATGAGCAGATCGAAACAATTATATGCAAAAAATAATTTCCACTGACTGATCGATAGAGGTATTATGTCCGACTATTTTTAGGATATTTTAAAAGATGCATGAATAATTGTATATGAACTTTATAAGTTTACCTATTCAGAGGAGCACTTGACATGGATGTTGAGGATCCTTGCCCAGAGAGTTGAAGAGAATGGCTGTTCACACTGTTCTGAAGATCTAAAATGAATGCAACATAATAAATATTATAAATCATAGTTTAAACAGATAGTAAGCAAACTAATTTATATGTATTAAAGATGCATATAAAAATATGTAGATATAAAATTTATTTGTTAAAAAATTTGAAAACGCTAAAAAAAACTAACAAATTTAAAATAATTGTAATGAAACTTATTAAGAATCATACCCTGATGCATAAATTTTTCTTTGTCAATAACTCGAACTTTCTGCAGGACAGTTTAATAATAGTTAAAACCATTCTAATAGATGAATATGTAGTACTATAGTTCTATAATAGAACGAGAACGAACCTGTAGGTGACTCTTTATATGCTCACTAGTCAGTCCCTTCACTTTCATTTTTTTAAGGATCTTTTTCGGTGTGGCATCTGTAAATTAATATAATTAAAATATGAATTTGTACACTGAATAGAATTTAGGAGCTTGCAAATTAGTGATATTGAAAGATTCTTTTAACTATAATTTATTGCAAAAAGATTCTTTTAGAAATGTTTCATCATATGGATCCCAATAGATATTAATAACTATAATTTTATTAAAAGAATGAATATTAAAGTAAAATAGTACTACGACAATTGAAACATTCAAACCTTTTCCAAAATTACATTTATTTTAGATTCCAATCCCGTTTTACCGTTAGTTTAATGTTATTTGAGTATAATAGTTTTAGATAAATTCTTTCATTTGTTTATTTTCAATTTACGATGAAAGAAATTTGGGTATAAATGAACGAAAAGAATTGTAGGAAAAGTTGTATTCAAATAACAATAAATCAATACTTGAAAATTTCCAAAAAATCAATAATAATTTTAGATTCCAATTCCATTTTACCGTTATTTTACCATTATTTGAGTTCAAATTTTTTAGATTATCCTATCTCGTTCTCTAGCTTCTTCCCAATTTACCATCAAGAAAATTGGATATAAATGAACGAAAGAAGTTGTACAAAAAAGTTGTGCTCGAATAACGATAAATTGAAATTAAATTCTTACTTTTTTGGACTTTTATGCCATAAAATACAAAGATATATGGAATTAATAAACACAAAAACAATCAGTATACACTATATACATGTAACTTTAAAAAATAGTATTGCTTTTTTTTTGATAAAAAAAATAGTATTGCTATAGTTCCCATGATTGATACACCATACACCGATAGCATAAATTTATTATATTACTGTCTTACAAATTTCCTTTCTAATTAGATAGTTTTTACAATATGACAGCTAGATACAGTGCGAAAAAAATAAATAATAATATTTAAAGAAAGGAAAAAGTGTAAAAGAAATCATTTAGCGAAGGTGGATTCAAAAGCTTTAATTATTATATTACTGTGATTCCTATCAAGAGAAACAGCTAGTAGTTAAATGCATAAAAGTCTACGAACAAGATATATGCATGTGTGTTTTAGCAAAAAGATTAAAATAAAAAAAAAATCGTGTGCATGAGACACATTTAATGATTTAAAAGACTTACTAAAACTCCCGCCGAGCTCAGAGACTGCACGAACAAATCGAGCGTGTAGCTCGTGTGTCCAGTGGAGGCGAGGCTTGCCTTGTCCAAACAACGGATGCTCTAATTTGACAACTTGAACATCCTCCTCGACTCCCTGCCGCTCAATCTGTAGCGGCTGTGCTGCTGGCCAAACCATGGCCTCTCCTAACCCTTGATTCAAATGTTGTGGGTGCTGCACTGCATAGTTGTTTTGAATGGAATAGCTTGGATTCATGGAAAGGTTGTCAGTCAATCCTTCAGACACATTTTGGGTAAACCCCAAATGGTTTAGATAAGCTTCAGGGTGATGGTAATAATTCTGAGATGGGATTGATGCTGATGAATTCATCATAGGAGAAGACATTTTCTTTTATTTGTGCTATTCGGATGGGGTAGGCTTCAACCTCTCTTTTATACATATATATATATACTGAAAAAATAAGGTCTTGTGAATAATTGCGATATAAATTTAGAAAACGTTTTGTTGGATAATAATATAAAAGAATATTAATATCAAGGATCTTTTTAAGAAATCAATAATCACCTTTTTCTGCATTTGTGTGGGTGTAACATAAAAAACATAAAAAAGGCGTAGAAGGTTCGGGTAGAATATAACACAATGAATTCGGGCGCTGTAGAAAATAAAACGTATATAAGACACCTATATCTATATGTGTATGTACATGTGTAGGAAAAAAATTAAAAGACTACATTGTATTCTCTTCTTCACATTTTATTACTGCAAACACTTCACAATATATAGTGCAATACAAGGAAACTGCAAGCTAAAAAAAAACAGAAGACGACACACACTACTTTCCTAAACAAACTCTAACAACCCATGACTTATCTCTAACAGGCGCCAATAACAACAAACTCTTAACATTGTCCCAAGACCATTAGAAAAAAATGCTAATCGTAGTTTATGGATGTAAAATTGATGAGTAATTCTCATTTTGTTCACTGTCAGTCTAAATATAGACATCACCAATATCGATAATGTTTAGAATCAAATATTAAAGTACTAAAATTTTTAATCTCGGATAATTTGTGAAATTACATATATCATAAATATGATGTTTTAACTCATAACATTGATCATATTTAGACAAATGTTCTTTACAATTTGTAAATGCAAAAATCATATAAGATAACATTTAGACATAAAGGTTTACCATAGGGTGTAAGTTGAAAATTCTTAATTAAACTATGTATGGCTGTGAAATGAATAACTAATCTTGAGGCAGAATGGAAGGTATCTTTTTTCTTTTTTTCATAAAACCAGTATCTTTTTTCCAGCAATTACAAACAATTCGTTTCCTTATGACACTGAAGGCAGGCGCATGAACTATTGAACAAATAAAAGTTTATTTTTATATCAGATTCTAGCAACTTTTTATAAGACCAAAAAAAACACAATTTGCCTTTTTTTATCTAGATCGACTCGAAAAAATGGGCTTGATTCGGCTCAAATTTGTCATCTGACTCGAACACATATTCGGGATCGATAAAAACTCGAATCGAGCTGAGTTTTTGGAGCTCTACAAGAACTCGACTCGGCTCAAACTCGAACTCGGTTACTTATTTTTAAATAAGAAATTCATGTGTTTGTTAGTTTATGTGTCATCACTCAACTTACAAAATTTATTCTGAAAAATTAACTTGATATTTTTTTCACGTTTTATGTGCATTATAATATTAGAGAAAAATGGGCCTGAGTATGACCTCAGGTAACTCCCCTGAAGTTATATCATTCTTCCATATATATATTTAGTGGCATTTTTGTAAATACTAATGATTCATCTTGAATTTACAATTTTACCCTCCTGCATTTATAATAGAAATACTTATAACCTTAGGTAGCACCCTAAGGTCAATCTTAGGTACCTGTTACTCATATTATTATTATTATTATTATTATATTTAGTAAAATTTCTAAATTAACTTAGTTCTAATATGCAATTAGGAGATAATTAATTATGCATTCCTATAAATATTCGGTATAATTAATTTTTATTATAAAATTTAAATTTGATAAGTTTTTAGATAAATCTTTTGACCAATTCTTAGTTGTTAGTCTACACATCAATCAATCCATCAAGTTCAATTTCTAATTTTACTTTCATATACTTTCTCTATGTTCTATTATAAACTACAACAATTATATGGTAACATTGTTGACTTTTTGTATGCAATATTTTTATTAAATTAAAAATATGATCTATAAAACTATTAATTACTCTTGGTCTAGGGCGCCTAATTGCCTATTTAAAAAAATAATCTCATATTACCTTACAATAAATAAAAGTTTTAAATGTAATAACAGTGTTCCTCACCTGTTTTTGTAGTGATGACCGAATTGCAATCGGGAGCAAGTGATGCAAAATCATGTGGCAATCATGAAAATTCATTCCAGTAAGTCGAAGAGTCTCCATTGAAACTAGACTCCTAATATTAGAACAAAAACCATCAGGTAACTTCATGTCAAGAAAGGATGAGCAAACAACTTTTTTTTCAGAGTGACTTTTGGCAATGGTAACTTCATCGTAATCATCATCACTCTCTATTTTCCTTGGCATTTGATCCACAGTTTGTGAACTGTCTGTCTCATTATCGGCAGATTGACTTTCTTCTATGTTTCCCTCTCCGTGCCAAATCCATATTTTGTAGGTCTGATCGATACCATTTTGGAAAAGATGGTTCCTCACTATGCGAGCTTTCCACGATTTACTATGTACCACATTTTAAACAGGGATAGCTGATTTTGTTTGCATCGCATCCATTTTACAATGCAAACCACAACAGTTCTTCAACTCCATCTTGGAACTCTTTAGTTCTTCTGTCAGCTATTAACCAAGACCTGTCCATCTTTTAGAATTACATTCAATCAGTACATACTAGCTAATACAAGTATAAGCACAAGCTAATACAAACACAAGTGTGGAGAGACTCTTTAGTACTCTAAGTATGGACAAAATATACTTTATAAAAATCAAAGAAATCTAAATTACATATTACAAGCTCTCTCTCTGTTGTTTTGTTTGGGTTTGATTTTCTATTTGTATTTGTTTAGGTTGATCTATTTGGGTTGATTCATCTAGGGTTGATTTATTTGGGTAATTTGTTTTGCATGTTGTGTTTGGGTTTGTATGTTGAGCATGCAAATATAATATTGTCTTTGTGTTTGGGTTTGGATAATTTGGGTTGATTTATTGTGTTTCTTTGGTTGTGTTTGTGGATGGGTATCTCTGCTTTAGTTATATCTTTTTTGATATACTGGTTTACTTGTTTTATTCATGACAAAATGTTTGCTTTTACTTGTTTGTTTACTTATTTCGTATACGTTTACTTGTTTGTTTACCATAAATTTCTATTATGTCCATACTTGTTTGTTTAGCTATGGCCCTAATTTAATCTCTATGTTGTGTAGATTAGTTATGGCCCCTTCGAAGAAATCAAAGAAGGCCAATTCTGCTCCAAATAAAACCGCTTCAAACTTGTTGAAGGCTTTAAAAAGGAACAATTCAATTGAGAAAGTGCCAATAGAGAAGAAGGCCAACTCTTGCCCTCTAGATTCTTCACCTGAATCTGTCAAGAAAAAGCCTATATCTAAGATCCTGGGAAAGAAAATAAGCAAGAAGAGGAAACGAGCCGATAAACCAGTGCCTTGCAAACAAGAAGGGCTTAAACTTTTACAGCGCAGAGCTGTTACAATGCATAGGATTGTCCGGCGTAAGATGTTGGGTATCAAGCACCCTGTGTTTTTCAATGCAAAGGGCGAGCTAGTCATATGGTACTGCTGCTTCGGAGATGAAGTCTTATATTGGGGTTCTTGCTAGAACTAAAACCCCGATATGTTATCCTAGATGGAAACATGTTCCAATAGAAAGAAAAATAAGATATAGGATTGTGTGCAGGTAAAATAAATTCCACCTCAAAAAAGTAGCTAACATTTTTTTATTCAAGTACTTAATATAATAAACATGCTATGTAGATGGCGTTAGAGGTACCACCAACAGCAAAAAAGATGGTATGGAAGTCTGCGTGCCAGAAGTGGAGGGAGTTCAAATGTCAATTAACAATCGACTATATACTTTCATATAGGGAGCAGCGTGAGTTGCTCGAATTTCCACCAGCTGATTACACATTTATCGAGAAGGCACACTGGGATATGTTTGTTGCTAGCCGTCTAACTGATGACTTTTCGGTGGGTTCTCACTTATTATCACATAGCATAATTATATTATTTCTTCCATGTATGTTGCTTATGTTTTGATGTTTTTCACGAAGGCGATCCACGATAAACAGAAAAAAAGGGCCTTGAATGAATATCCTCATCGCATTTCTCGCAAAGGATATGAAAACCTCCAACAGGAAATGGTTAGTGAAATAATGAAACGTATTATTTTTTATTTTTCTATGACATTTGAATGCTTGATTATGGTCTAGTTTTATTTTTCTCAAATGTTTATATACATGCAGACGGAAGGTGATACTGAGGTGGAGGTCGATCGCTCTAGTACTTGGCTTCGTACACGTCAAGATGCAGATGGGAATTATATTTCAAAGTCAGGTACTAGAGTGATCGACCAGGTACTAGAGTGATCGACCAGCAATCTGTGCAACTTCCTCCGAAATATAATTCCCATCTGCATCTTGACGTGAACGAAGCCAGGTACTAGTGCGATCGACCTCCACCTCAGTATCACCTTCAGTCTGCATGTATATAAACATGTGAGAAAAATAAAACTAGACCATAATCATACATGCAACTGTCGTAGAAAAATAAAAAATAATACGTTTCATTATTTCACTAACCATTTCCTGTTCGAGGTTTGCATATCCTTTGCGAGAAATGCGATGAGGATATTCATTCAAGGCCCTTTTTTTCTGTTTATCGTGGATCGCCTTCGTGAAAAATATCAAAACGTAAGCAACATACATAGAAGAACTAATATTTATGCTATGTGATAATAAGTGAAAACCCACCGAAAAGTCATCAGTTAGACGGCTAGCAACAAACATATCCCAGTGTGCCTTTTCTATAAATGAGTAATCAGCTGGTGGAAATTTGAGCAACTCACGCTGCTCCCTATATGGAAGTATATAGTCGATTGTTAATTGACAATTGAACTCCCTCCACTTCTGGCACGCAGACTTCCATACCATCTTTTTTGCTGTTGGCAGTACCTCAAACACCATCTACATAGCATGTTTATTATATTAAGTACTTGAATAAAAAAATGTTAGCTACTTTGTTGAGGTGGAATTTATTTTACCTGCACACAATCCCATATCTTATTTTTTCTTTCTATTGGAACATGTTTCCATCTAGGATAACATATCGGGGTTTTAGTTCTAGCAAGAACCCCAATATAAGACTGCATCTCTGAAGCAGCAGTACCATACGACTAGCTCGCCCTTTGCATTGAAAAACACAGGGTGCTTGATACCCAACATCTTACGCCTGACAATCCTATGCATTGTAACAGCTCCACGCTGTAAAAGTTTAAGCCCTTCTTGTTTGCAAGGCACTGGTTTATCGGCTCATTTCCTCTTCTTGCTTATTTTCTTTTCCAGGATCTTAGATATAGGCTTTTTCTTGACAGATTCAGGTGAAGAAACTAGAGGGCAAGAGTTGGCCTTCTTCTCCATTGGCACTTTCTCAATTGAATTGTTCTTTTTTAAAGCCTTCAACAAGTTCGAAGCGGTTTTATTTGGAGCAGAATTGGCCTTCTTTGATTTCTTCGAAGGGGCCATAACTAATCTACACAACATAGAGATTAAATTAGGGCCATAGCTAAACAAACAAGTATGGACATAATAGAAATTTATGGTAAACAAACAAGTAAACGTATACGAAATAAGTAAACAAACAAGTAAAAGCAAACGTTTTGTCATGAATAAAACAAGTAAACCAGTATATCCAAAAAGATATAACTAAAGCAGAGATACCCATCCACAAACACAACCAAAGAAACACAATAAATCAACCCAAATTATCCAAACCCAAACACAAAGACAATATTATATTTGCATGCTCAACATACAAACCCAAACACAAAATGCAAAACAAATTACCCAAATAAATCAACCCTAGATGAATCAACCCAAATAGATCAACCTAAACAAATACAAATAGAAAATCAAACCCAAACAAAACAACAGAGAGAGAGCTTGTAATATGTAATTTAGATTTCTTTGATTTTTATAAAGTATATTTTGTCCATACTTAGAGTACTAAAGAGTCTCTCCACACTTGTGTTTGTATTAGCTTGTGCTTATACTTGTATTAGCTAGTATGTACTGATTGAATGTAATTCTAAAAGATGGACAGGTCTTGGTTAATAGCTGACAGAAGAACTAAAGAGTTCCAAGATGGAGTTGAAGAACTGTTGTGGTTTGCATTGTAAAACGGATGCGATGCAAACAAAATCAGCTATCCCTGTTTAAAATGTGGTACATAGTAAATCGTGGAAAGCTCGCATAGTGAGGAACCATCTTTTCCAAAATGGTATCGATCAGACCTATAAAATATGGATTTGGCACGGAGAGGGAAACATAGAAGAAAGTCAATCTGTCGATAATGAGACAGATAGTTCACAAACTGTGGATCAAATGCCAAGGAAAATAGAGAGTGATGATGATTACGATGAGGTTTCCCTGGATTCCTCGGATTTAATTATTTAATCATGTCCAGTCCGAACATGAACCCCTTTATCCAGGCTGTAAAGAATTTACGAAGATCAAGGCTTTAGTAAAGCTGTATAACCTAAAAGCCAAACATTAAATATCTGATGTTTGCTTCTCTGAAATGCTTCTCTTGGTTGGATCTTTGCTTCCATCAGGGAACACTTTTCCTGCATCATTCAGTGAAGCTAAAAAAAGCTTGTGTGCTTTAGGAATGGAGTATGAAAAAATACACGTGTGTCCGTCTTGACATGACTTGACACGTGGGACCATGCTTAATATACTAAAGAAGACAAAAGACAGGAATCGGTCCATCTTGACATGGCTGATATGGGAATAAGAACAGAGCTAAGGCCAAAAACACCTGGGAAAAAAGAAAAGTTACCATTGGCATCGTGGAATTTAACTCACTCTGAAAAAAAAGTTGTTTGCTCATCCTTTCTTGGCATGAAGTTGCCTGATGGTTTTTGTTCTAATATTAGGAGTCTAGTTTCAATGGAGACTCTTCAACTTACTGGAATGAAATCTCATGATTGCCACATGATTTTGCATCACTTGCTCCCGATTGCAATTCGGTCATCACCGCACAAACAGGTGAGGAACACTGTTATTAGAATTTGTCACTTCTTCAAAGCAATTTGTAGTAAAGTTATTGAGGTTGATAAGTTGGAGAAAATGCAATCGCAGTTTGTGGAAACTTTGTGCCAGCTTGAAAAATACTTCCCCTCTTCCTTGTTTGATTTAATGTTTCATATCTCGGTTCATCTTGTAATGGAAGTTGAGCTTTTTGGACCTATTTTCCTTAGGTGGATGTATCTTTTTGAGAGATATATGAAGACATTTAAGGGATATATAAGGAATCGAGCTCGTGCAGAAGGTTGTATAGCTGAGGCCTATATTGCAGAAGAGGCAGTTTAATGTTTGGTGGAGCATGAAGAAATGACTATTGGGGTACCAAAAAATGGTAGGCATACCAAGGATGGAATTTCTAGGCCGTTATCCGGTGCAACCATGATAACCCCGAGCACCACTGATTTGCATGTAGCACATTTATGTGTTCTACAAAATACTACCGCTGTTAGCCCATATTTTGAGTAAGTCATTATATTATTTTCATCATGTCTACCATTTTCCCCTCTCTGTTTACCTACCTGAAAAATTGCATATTATATGTCATTGTCTTATTATTTATTTATTCTCTTTTCATTGAATGCAGTGAACACATGGCATTCTTTATGACCAGATTTCCAGAACACGAATAGGATGAAATAT
Organism: Kitagawia praeruptora; assembly: GCA_037693485.1. NCBI lineage: Eukaryota > Viridiplantae > Streptophyta > Magnoliopsida > Apiales > Apiaceae > Kitagawia > Kitagawia praeruptora. The sequence continues at coordinate 45,300,956 of CM075345.1, read as the reverse complement.
GGCTAAAGAACAAGCAAAATGAGACTTTCCAAAATGGTTCAAAGAAAAGGTATTTTCTGAATTTCATAATAGCTTTGTGCATTTTTAAAAACTGCCATGTCCTGTGAATCATTTACAACTTGTATATATATATATATATTTGAAGATAGCTTCAGATTTGGCTGATGAAAAAGTGGTTACGCAAGAGATCAGGTGGATTGCAGACGAGCACAACAAGGATGTTCCTACTTTCAACGACTATAGAATGGATGGGGTTACATTTAGTACGAAGGATCGTGATGATATGCGCCAAGTTCAATGTAGTGGTGTGTGTGGAAGCTGACACAATGATTGTTCAGGGTGTAAGGATAAAAATATTGAGCACACTTCACATACATATTACGGAGTTATAACAAGTATGTGGGAGTTGGACTATAATCAATTTAGGATCTCTATTTTTCGTTGTAATTGGGTAGATATTAACAAAGGGATTAAGATTGAAGACTTGGGATACACATTAGTAAATTTGAATAAGTTAGGTTTTTCGAATGATCAGTTTGTGTTGGCAAAACATGTCAAACAAGTTTGTTACATCGATGATCCTCTTGAAAAATTATGGTCCGTGGTGTTGAAATTACCCGAGAAAAACTACTATGACGACGATGATGAAAATGAGGGATCCGTAGAAGTTGAACTTGAGAATGATTGTTTTGTGCCCAATATACCAGATGTTGATTTAGTTGAGGACGACGAGGGTAGTTATATGCGAGACGTAGATGAACTAATTCAACTTTCGTGATGTAATTTAATCTCTATACTTTTGTGATAACTTTACTTTGGTTTGGTGATCCTATATTTCTTCATTTCTGTTAATTTTCTGTTTGTTTGGTTTGCCCTCAGTTGGCCTTACTGTTCTATTGGTTTGTATGCCACATTAATTTGTATGGCAGGTTTGCTTACTTACTGTCAATTTTTTTCCCATATACCACACTTCAGACAACAGTTTTTAACAAAAACATTGATGTCTCCAAGTTTTACATACAACACAAATACAAAAAACTAACTGTTGTCTACCTTTAAGTATGACAACTACTTTTGCAAAATGTTGTCTCAGTTACACAACTCTACAAGAAAAATTGTTGTATGTTTAGATTCACTAGACAACGGTTTATAAACTGTTGTATGATTCCTCTTGGACAACTTTATCCATAAACTGTTGTCTAATTTGCACACCATAGAAAAAAGCCTTATGTGTTTGGATTTACTAGAGGATAGTTTATAAACTGTTGTGATGTAGGTAATTGTTCTATTTTTTGTATAAAAATAGGATTGTTCTATTTTTATACAAAAAAAAGAAAGTTTCAAAAATAAGTTATGCAACTATCCTTAAAATTTACCTTAAAATGCGTGCCGAACACCCTATTTTGAAATGTTAAGAAATGGCCGGGACTGAGGGGTAGTAAGCAAACTAATTTATATGTATTAAAGATGCATATAAAAATATGTAGATATAAAATTTATTTGTTAAAAAATTTGAAAACGCTAAAAAAAACTAAGAAATTTAAAATAATTGTAATGAAACTTATTAAGAATCATACCATGATGCATAAATTTTTCTTTGTCAATAGCTCGAACTTTCTGCAGGACAGTTTAATAATAGTTAAAACCATTGTAATAGATTAATATGTAGTACTATAGTTCTATAATAGAACGTGAACGAACCTATAGGTGACTCTTTATATGCTCACGAGTCAGCGTCTTCACTTTCATTTTTTTAAGGATCTTTTTCGGTGTGGCATCTGTAAATTAATATAATTGATCGAAATATGAAATTGTACACTGAATATAATTTAGGAGCTTGCGAATTAGTGATATTGAAAGATTCTTGTGTGATGGGTGCAAATCAAATAAAAAGAATAATATTGCAAAAAGATTTTTTTAGAAATGTTTCGATGATATCCCAATAGATAATAACTATAATTTTATTAAAAGAATGAATATTAAAGTAAAATAGTACTACGACAATGGAAACATTCAAACCTTTCTTAAAAATTGACATTTATTTAGGATTGGACATTTACTTTAGATTCCAATCTCGTTTTACCGTTACTTTAACTTGAGTATAATAGTTTTAAATAAATTCTTTTCATTTGTTTATTTTCAATTTACGATCAAGAAATTTGAGTATAAAAGAACGAAAATAATTGTAGGAAAAGTTGTATTCAAATAACAATAAATCAATACTTGAACCTTTTCAAAAAATCAATAATAATTTTAGATTTCAATTCCATTTACCGTTATTTTATCATTATTTGAGTTCGAATTTTTTACATTATCTCATCTGGTTCTCTTCTTCCCAATTTACCTTCAAGAAAATTGGATATAAACGAACGAAAAGAGGTTGTACAAAATAGTTCATGTGCTCGAATAACGATAAATCGAAATTAAATTCTTACTTTTTTGGACTTTTATATATGCCATAAAATACAAAGAGATATCGAATAAACACAAAAACAATCAGTATACACTATATACATGTAACTTTTGTTAAAAAATAGTAGTATTGCTAGTTTCCATGATTGATACACCATACACACATAGCATATATTTATTATATTACTGTCTAACAAATTTCCTTTCTAATTAGATAGTTTTTGCAATATGACAGCTAGATACAGTGCCAAACAAATAAATTATAATATTTAAAGAAAGGAAAAAGTGTAAAAGAAATCATTTAGCTAAGGCTGGATTCAAAAGCTTTAATAGATCTAACTATTACTGTGATTCCTATCAAGAGAAACAGCTAGTACTTAAATGCATAAAAGTACTCTAGGAACAAGATATATGCATGTGTGTTTTAGCAAAAAGATTAAAATAAAAAAAAATCGTGTGCATGAGACAAATTTAAAAGACTTACTAAAACTCCCGCCGAGCTCAGAGACTGCTCGAACAAATCGAGCGTGTAGCCAAACAACGGATGCTGTAATTTGACAACTTGAACATCCTCCTCTACTCCCTGCCGCTCAATCTGTAGCGGCTGTGCTGCTGGCCAAACCATGGGCTCTCCTAACCCTTGATTCAAATGTTGTGGGTGCTGCACTGCATAGTTGTTTTGAATGGAATAGCTAGGATTCATCCAAAGGTGGTCAGTGAATCCTTCAGACACATTTTGGGTAAACCCCAAATGGTTTAGATAAGCTTCAGGGTGATGGTAAGAATTTTGAGATGGGATTGATGCCGAAATCATCATAGGAGAAGACATTTTCTTTTATTTGTGCTATTTGGATGTTGTAGGCTTCAACCTCTCTCTTTTATATATATATATATATATTGAAAAAGTAGGGTCTTGTGAATAATTACGATATAAATTTAGAAAAAGTTTTGTTGGATAATAATATGAAAGGATATTATTATTAATTAAGGATCTTTTTATTGAATCAATAATCACCTTTTCTGCATTTGTGTGGGTATAGCATAAAAAACATAAAAAAAGATGGGTAAGGTTCCGGTAGAATCAAACACAATGAACTCTGGCGCCAATAACAACAACCTTTTAGCACTGTTGTAAGACCATTAGAAAAAAAATGATATATGCAAATAATCGTAGTTTATGGATGTTAATTGATGAGTAATTCTAATTTTATTCACCGTGAGTAAATATAGACATCACCAATTTCGATAATGTTTAAATTCAAATATTAAAGTACTTAAATTTTTAGTCTAAGATAATTCGTGAAATTATATATATCGTAAATATCATTTTTTAACTCATAACATTGATCATATTTATACAAATGTTCTTTACAATTTGTAAATGAAAAATCATATACGATAACATTTCGACATAAAGGTTTACCATAGGGTGTAAGTTGAAAATTCTTAATTAAACTATCTATGGCTCTGAAATGAATAATAATCTTGAGGCAGAGTGGAAGGTATCTTTTTTCTTTTTTTTTTCATAAAACCAGTATCTTTTTTCCAGCAATTACAAACAATTCGTTTCCTTCTGAAACTGAAGGAAAGCACATGAACTATTGAGCAATTAAAAGTTTATTTTTTATATCTGATTCTAGCAACTTTTTATAAGACCAAAAAAAACACAATTTGCCTTTTTTTTTATTGAGATCGACTCGAAAAAGTGGGCTTAATTCGGCTCGAATTACAAAGTCTTCCAAATTTGAAAATTGTCCAAAAAAGAGGGAATATCATATTGGTAAAAGAAGAAATAAAGATGGAACAACCATTCATTTGAGAGAATCTCAATGGACAACAACTCATCGTTATATTCTATTCAATTGTGGAAACAAAGAAATAGAGGAGCTAATTGAGTATGTAAATTGTAGGTAGCATCAAGCTTTAGTTGATGGTCCAGCAAAATCGAAAAGATAAGAGAGCAAGAAAACATACTTTGGATTTTTGGAAGTGGCTGAACGAAGAGGTTGGAAGAGGAGGAAATATTTCGAAGGAATTAGAAGTGCTTGCAATGGGCCCGAATCGAGCAACTAAGAAGTATAGTGTTTATGTAATCAATGGGTACAGATTTCATACAAAGAAAAGATATGCTAAATGTAAAATACAAAATAGTGACATTTTTTTGATGGCTTTGACGACTAGTTTTGCAAGCTCGAAAGATCAGAATCCAAAGGTCGACGATTTCAATTATTATGGAGCAATAGAAGAGATATTAGATGTTGATTATTGGGTAGAATTTATTGTTGTGTTGTTTAAATATTGTTGGTACTCAAAAGAAAAGGATTCATATGGGATGACTCGAGTTAATTTAATAAATCATCCCAGAAATCTGATCCCTACGTAATGGCCTCACAAGTACAACATGTTTTCTATGTAGAAGATCCACTTGAAAAGATGATGATTATAATGTCATCAAAAGACTACCGAGGAACTGGTGTGGTGTCGAAAATGAGAATGCAAACGAAGAACAAGATCAAAATGATCCAATTTTACTTGATATACGCTTTGCTACATAAATGAAAAATCAAGTCAATGAGGCTAGTTGATTTAGGGATGATGTTCCAACAAGATAAGTCCTCATCGAGCCCACCGAAGTCCAAGAACAATCAAATCACTTTATGCAATGTACGTGACTTTATTGATGTAATGGTTTTGAATCGAATGTTTCTTTAACTTTATTATTGAAGTGCTTGCTGCCCAGTTTTATTACAAATTGAACTTGTAAATGTATTAATTACGTGAGTGCTTGCATTTTACTTTAGTGTTTTTTATTTTTTATGATTTATTACTTGCCATTTAATTTCAATAAAATGAACTTTTTAATTGAAGTATTTAAGTGCTTGCTGCCCCCCCCCCTTTTTTTGTAAATTGAACTTGTTTATGCAGTTTAATTAATTAAGTGTTTGTTTATTACTTTATTGTTGTAGTTTAATTAATGTAGTGTACCTTTATTGTTTTTTAAATTAGCTACTGTGTACTTAGTTTACTAACTTCTAATGTAATTTCCATTTCCAATTTTTTAAAAGATGAACAAATTCATTCATCTCAGATTCCACTATCACGGTGAACTCCAGAGTACGGGATATAATGATGGGATATAGAGAATCATGTACTGGCATCGATATTGACATGTTTTCATATATAGTACTGATGGACCATGTCAAGGATGACCTTGAATATTCAAAAATTGGAGGAATTTATGTAAGCAAAGAAATGTTGGGAATTGGGAATTGGAAGTTATCGACAAATGATTGGGATCTAGCTAGTTCCTTTAGTCAAACGAGCTACAATGGTGACTACATTGATTTTTATGTCGACAACGTCATTGACATAAATATTAAGCCAATCAAATAAATGCAACAGCATGTAATCATAAGACCTAGGCATAATCTACTGGCAGGTACATGAATTCAGACTATTGCGGATAAACTTTTGCCAGATGTATTCTAATAAATTGAATCTAAATAGCTTCTTCCCTAACCTGAAATTTGTACATGCATGTCTGCAGTCTTATATTTAAACTCTCCTCACCAACCTTATACTTTTGTAGCTAAAAAATTAGTGAAACGCCAGTTTGTTATTGCTCATCAACCACAACGACAATAAAAGAACAAAGAAGCAAATCAACTGGATTCACTGAAGCCGCCACAAGGAGAGGTACTCATAAGTCGCCACAATTGAATAACCTGCAACAAGTTAATTATGCAGCTATGGGTTATAAATTTTATAGTTGAAATTGGATTTTCAAAATCTACCACATGACATGGGAGAAAATGACCCAGAGGTTAGATATGTTCCTTAAAAATATATTTAATGTCCACACTATTGAAAGTTAACCATCTATATGATCCACCACCTCCTGATAAGTTTTGATCTTCCCGAGTAAGCATAACACACTATTATAAGAGCTACTGAAAGTTTGCCGAATTTAAAACACTCTCAGCTGATCTTTTATATTAAGATTAATTATTGCTAATGATTAGTCCAAATTGTACTTCAAAATTATGGTTCAAAATTAGAAACATCATAGACTATTTAGAATATCATAGGTGGTTGTTCAATAAAAGACTACATCTACACAACCTTGGCAAGAACGGCGCTCTGCAGAGTCATGATCGCGCACTCGATGAAAGAGCTTCTCCATGGACTTCTCTCTTTACCCCTTTGCATATGTTCGTGAAGGGAAGCTCGAAGAGCTTACGGGAGAGAAATTAGTTCTAGAACACAGCCTATTGTTGCTTATCATCTACTAGTTTTTGAAGTTCATCAAATTACTGTAATATTAATAATCCGCCACCCCTACGTTGCTAGTTATTACTCTAACTATTGTTAATCTACCTTTAATGAGGAAGTAAAGATAATTTAGCAAACAAAATCGATATCAAAATCTGGAAAAGAATAAATGCTAATTTCTATGTTGTTGATAATTTTTATGTGTTGTCATGAAGGATGTCAACCTACCCCTCCACCACCTCTAATATAGTATGAAGACAAAGAGCTATCAGAGTCAAGAAGAATAATGATTTTTTTTTGCTCTCAATTTACCTGCACTATCAGCAAGAATAAGAAGTTCCGTACAAAGAAATAAAGGAAAGGAAAAGAGGCAGGACGTAAATGAGGAATATGATCCAGGACAGGAATATGATAGCTAGATTATTTTTTTTGATTAGTAGGAATTGTAACTAGAATCAAATTATTTGGTACATAATCCAATGTATTTTGTAGGGAACCAAGAAGGCAAATAAGAGAAAGTTGTGGGACGTGGACCAACAACACATTCCCGAGCCAATGCTACAACCAAGCCTAGAACTGAGGACGCAAGCAACAAGGAATGGACATGTCGATCTGTACAACCTACAATATTTGCAAATCCTCTAATTTTGTTACCGAAGTCAGATGAAGGCAATGGTTCAAATGGCTGCTTTATTTGCTATGCGGAAAAGTCGATAAGAGAAAGTTGAAAAGGAAAAAGCTGAAAAAGGAAAAGTTGAAAAAGAAAAGGCCGAAAAGGAAAAAGCTGCTGCAGTTACAAGTAAGAAGGTTGTCACGCAAACTATCTTGCCTGATATTGAAAAAGCTAAAAAAGAAAAATCGAAAAGGAAAAGCTGATGCATTCACTTATAATGTTTTGTTGTATGTAATTGTAATTTTTTCTGAGGTGGGTTGTAGAAATGAAATTAGTTGAGGATAATTTCAGAAAATGTGAACTACGTATGAGTTGTCTCATATATTTGTTCTCATTGATTTTTGCAAGGTCCTGTATGTTATTCTTGATGAATTGGAAAAATGAGTGATCGAGTCAATTCATGCAACTTGGAAGGGGTATAAGAGTTGAACAAAGGCAGCGCATTATATAACCTTTGAACATGATGAAATTAGGCTAGAAAATAGGCCAGGCGAAATTCCCGTTAAGAGTTCAAAATGCTCTTGGAATATTGGAATGATGAGACTGTTCAGGTATATTAACTAATTAACCACTGAAAATTGTCCTCAGAAATATAATGAAAGACACTTTTTTTCCACTTTTTTTTAGGAAAAAGCCCAGAGAAATTCAGTAATGCATGGTAAATCATATACTAACACTCACACTCATGGTCCAAAAATACAGCTTCGGAACAAGATGGTATGTGATTTATTTATTTAATTTTTTGCTCATTATTTTTCAAACTTGCAACTATTCTTAATTTGCTTTTCTTCCTCTTGTGTATATGTGTTACGTGTGTAACAAAAATCAATGTAAATAATAAAAAAACGGAACCCTCAACTGAGTACTTAACTATTTGTAGGGAAATACAGAAAGTCCACTAATATGACTAGATGATGCTCAATGTGAAAAAAGATGAACCTGGACAAGTTAAATTTTTTCTTTCTTGCACATTTTTAATATTTTTAGACCAACCGTCCAACAATAGTACTCCATAGTACTCCTCCGTTTCTCATTCATGTCGGTCATGACGTTTAACTTGTACAACTAGCTGCGAAATGAGTAAAGGCGGCTCAATTTTCATTTCATACAAAATTGAAGTTTCTCCAAAAATCAATATTTATCATTTATCTTAGCTACCTATCTTGTTAGATATTTAATTATTGATGTTATCAATTTAATGTAATATCCATGCTCATTGTGTTTGTTTAATCTTTTTTGCTCTAAAAAGAAGAAATAAGATGAGTTTGATGTTTTGCAGAGGTATTTGTTGAAACCTGGGAAAGAGTTGACGGACGCGAGTACAAGACCAATCCTGAAATAATGAAAAGAAAATTGTAAGTATTTTTTTCATAATTACTTAAATGTAATTGATGGCTAATTGATTTTTTCCTATTTCATTTTAATCTCATTTGTTCATGTGACTTTATTTTGTAGAAAAATATAAACTAAAAGCTTTGTACCGGAGATGCTTCTAATGAACTGCTCTTGGATAGAAAACTGTCTAGTTCTAATCCTCGAATAGACACTTATGTGAAGGAGCTGACAACAAAGATAAGGCAAGGCCTTGCTGTTGAAGTCTAGGAGAAAGTAAAGCAAATCCAGGTAGAAGTTGATGACAACAAAGATAAGGCAAGGCCTTGCTGTTGAAGTCTAGGAGAAAGTAAAGCAAATCTAGGTAGAAGTTGATGAGCAGGTGAAAAAGAAGGTGCACTAGAATTTGGCATCGGTTCTTATATAAAAAACTTGGAGTGACAATGACGATGGTACACCAATAACAGTATGTTGTAGCTTCTAGTATAACTGTGATGTTTGTGTTTTAAGTTTATAACTATTTGATGGTCGTGGACTATTGGTTAATTAAGTGTATTACAGTCACTATAGACTATATACATATGGTGTTTGGGAGTTGGTTTAATTAAGTAGTTGGTAAATGATATGTTTGGGAGTTGGTGTATTGATGTAATTTTTGAAATGGGTTATTGGATTGAACATGTTATTTCTGTATATTATATATATATATATATATTTATGCAGTAGCTATTTAAATTCTTTTGGTAATTAAAATGTTGCATAGCTAGATAAATATGTTGTACGAAACTGTACCTTGGCAACAAAAATGGATCCCACAATGAACCTGTAGTGGGACCCAAAGTGGAACCCATAGTAGGACCGAATGTAGGACCCACGGGCACCAATAATGATAATGAGCCCCCTATAGGTCCACTATTTTAAAAAATTAAGACATTTATGTTGATTTAGGTCAATTTTTTGTTCCTATAACATTCTATTGCAACATAAAATGGTATCATTGAAAAATGTTACCTTTCCTATGACAACATAGAAAAAATAAACACAAAGGATATTGATGGGATTTTAGTAGCTTGTTTATGGTGTAGATCACTGAAAATTAACTCCTATCTTACACTATTACAAATTTGAGCTTGGAAGATGGTACTTCAATAACGTTTTTATTATACATTATGTAAGTAGAACACTTCAATAGCGTTTTTTATAATAAACGTTATGCAGGTAACTATAGAAAAATAAGAAAAATTAAAATAATAAAAGAAAATGCTACGATAACGTTTTTTAGTCCAAACGTTATGGAAGTATATACTACTATAGCTTTTATTTAAACGCTATGTAAGATAATGTATTTTAAGTAATTTTGTTTTATTTATTTTTTAATTATTGATACTTCCATAGTACTTCAAGAAACGTTATTGTAGTAGATGTATCCAAGTAATTTTAATACCATTTTATTATTATCCAGATAAGTAAAAATGATATTTCCCCAATTCCATTACAGAGTTTATCAGCTAGGGTAAACATTTCCCTCGGCCTTGCTTTCATAACAAATTCATCTTCTATTATCAGCGATTATGAACGATTTCTCTTCATCATTACTACTTCATCAACGATTACTACTTCATCTACTGGGTATATGTGGACCGAGAGAGACAGAAAGGGGGAACAAATTACTACTTCATCAACGATTTCTCTCTAATTAGGCATTTTCTCTAATTAGTGCAGTTCAAATTTGGGTATTTCTCTCCACAAGGTATTGTTATTTTCGTTCAAATTAGCTAAGTATTATGTGTGTATTTGCTGCATAACAAATTAGGTATTATGTGTGTAGTTGGGGATTAATTAGGTATTTTTTTAATTAATTTTTGTTTCATCTGATTAGTGCAGTTCAAATTTGGGAGGGGTTTTTCATGGTTTTGCTATGTACGTATATGCACTTATTTCGTAAGGGGGAAAAAGTTTATTTTTTTTTTGTTTTTTTTCATTTTTAATTTTTTTTCATTATTATTATAAATCCAGATAAGTCAGTTACTATATATATCAAGAATCTTGCTGTGTCTTTACATATTTTGAGTTAAAGAAATGGAGGGGTTGATTAGGGAAGGGAGGTCTTTAGCAGAAACACCAACTACAACAAAAATCAACTGCGTTAATTTCTTAATGCTTGCTCTTAATGTTTATTTTATTTTACCCTGCACAGTAAAATTCAACACAATCTTAGTTTACACAGTGAATGAACTGTCAGTATAGTTTACATGACATGCTAGGTAAAATTCAACACAGTGATAGGTCTGTCTGCTATCTTATCTACACAGTGCATTGACCAAGCTATATCTGAATAGTAGGTTCTGTGCAATTTGATCTTATATCATGACTTGATGATATCCCTCGTAAAAGAAGGCCGACGTGATATTAATCAGAGATGAGGATAGATTTTTTCTGTTCTTGTGCTGGTATAATGAAGTTGCGGAAATTAAAATTCATTTACTCTAGGATGAAGTTAATTAAATGATTGAGAACAATATAAAATCTATCTCTGTAGGAAACACCGATAAATGTTAAATATGTCAATTATTTTTATTTATAGTCTGATTTAATGTTGATTTTTATGCAAGGACATTAGACCCAAAAAATGTGTGTGTAGCATAATATTTATAGTATATGATGCTATTGCCCTGTATTCCTAGCAGATTGTCATATCCAAACTAGTATAGCCACTTCAGATGCCTATTGGACTAAAAAACATCTTTTCTGCCAGTTTATCAAATCTTTTAGTAGTTGACTTTCAAACTAGACCTTTTCTGTCTGTTTGAGACCTGTTCTCTGTATTAGTTAAACATAATTAAACATAATCACTCTCAGGCACTCGCGAGAAAAAGAGCTAGGAAGATACGGTCGGACCAAGATGTTGAACTATATAGTGCACCTATATATTTTAGAAAGGATCATAATTTATACATAAATAATATATACAGAACTATACACATGGGGTGCTGTATTGATAATGCCAGAATATACAAAGCAGGATTGCTAAATTAACTTAGTTCTAATATGCAATTAGGAGATAATTAATTATGCATTCCAATAAATAGTCTGTATAATTAATTTTTATTATAAAATTTAAATTTGATAAGTTTTTAGATAAATCTTTGACCAATTCTTAGTTGTTAGTCTACACATCAATCAATCCATCAAGTTCGATTTCTAATTTTACTTTCATATACTTTCTCTATGTACTATTATAAACAACAACAATTATATGGTAACATTGTTGACTTTTTGTATGCAATATTTTTATTAAATTAAAAATATGATCTATAAAACTATTAATTACTCTTGGTCTAGGGCGCCTAATTGCCTATTTTAAAAAAAAATCTCATATTACCTTACAGTAAGTAAAAGTTTTAAATGTAATAACAGTGTTCCTCACCTGTTTTTGTAGTGATGACCGAATTGCAATCGGGAGCAAGTGATGCAAAATCATGTGGCAATCATGAAAATTCATTCCAGTAAGTCGAAGAGTCTCCAATGAAACTAGACTCCTAATATTAGAACAAAAACCATCAGGCAACTTAATGTCAAGAAAGGATGAGCAAACAACTTTTTTTCAGAGTGAGTTAAATTCCACGATGCCAATGGTAACTTTTCTTTTTTCCCAGGTGTTTTTGGCCTTAGCTCTGTTCTTATTCCCATATCAGCCATGTCAGGACGAACCGATTCCTTGTCTTTTGTCTTCTTTGGTATATTAAGCATGGTCCCACGTGTCAAGTCATGTCAAGACGGACACACGTGTATTTTTTCATACTCCATTCCTAAAGCACACAAGCTTTTCTTAGCTTCACTGAATGATGCAGGAAAAGTGTTCCCTGATGGAAGCATAGATCCAACCAAGAGAAGCATTTCAGATAAGCAAACATTAGATATTTGATGTTTGGCTTTTAGGTTATACAGCTTTACTAAAGCCTTGATCTTCGTAAATTCTTCACAGCAAGGATAAAGGGGTTCATATTCGGACTGGACATGATTAAATAAATCCGAGGAATCCAGGGAAACCTCATCGTAATCATCATCACTCTCTATTTTCCTTGGCATTTGATCCACAGTTTGTGAACTGTCTGTCTCATTATCGACAGATTGACTTTCTTCTATGTTTCCCTCTCCGTGCCAAATCCATATTTTGTAGGTCTGATCGATACCATTTTGGAAAAGATGGTTCCTCACTATGCGAGCTTTCCACGATTTACTATGTGCACATTTTAAACAGGGATAGCTGATTTTGTTTGCATCGCATCCGTTTTATGATGCAAACCACAACAGTTCTTCAACTCCATCTTGGAACTCTTTAGTTCTTCTGTCAGCTATTAACCAAGACCTGTCCATCTTTTAGAATTACATTCAATCAGTACATACTAGCTAATACAAGCATAAGCACAAGCTAATACAAACACAAGTGTGGAGAGACTTTTTAGTACTCTAAGTATGGACAAAATATACTTTATAAAAATCAAAGAAATCTAAATTACATATTACAAGCTCTCTCTCTGTTGTTTTGTTTGGGTTTGATTTTCTATTTCTATTTGTTTAGGTTGATCTATTTGGGTTGATTCATCTAGGGTTGATTTATTTGGGTAATTTGTTTTGCATGTTGTGTTTGGGTTTGTATGTTGAGCATGCAAATATAATATTGTCTTTGTGTTTGGGTTTGGATAATTTGGGTTGATTTATTGTGTTTCTTTGGTTGTGTTTGTGGATGGGTATCTCTGCTTTAGTTATATCTTTTTGGATATACTGGTTTACTTGTTTTATTCATGACAAAACGTTTGCTTTTACTTGTTTGTTTACTTATTTCGTATACGTTTACTTGTTTGTTTACCATAAATTTCTATTATGTCCATACTTGTTTGTTTAGCTATGGCCCTAATTTAATCTCTATGTTGTGTAGATTAGTTATGGCCCCTTCGAAGAAATCAAAGAAGGCCAATTCTGCTCCAAATAAAACCGCTTCAAACTTGTTGAAGGCTTTAAAAAGGAACAATTCAATTGAGAAAGTGCCAATAGAGAAGAAGGCCAACTCTTGCCCTCTAGATTCTTCACCTGAATCTGTCAAGAAAAAGCCTATATCTAAGATCCTGGGAAAGAAAATAAGCAAGAAGAGGAAACGAGCCGATAAACCAGTGCCTTGCAAACAAGAAGGGCTTAAACTTTTACAGCGCAGAGCTGTTACAATGCATAGGATTGTCAGGCGTAAGATGTTGGGTATCAAGCACCCTGTGTTTTTCAATGCAAAGGGCGAGCTAGTCATATGGTACTGCTGCTTCGGAGATGAAGTCTTATATTGGGGTTCTTGCTAGAACTAAAACCCCGATATGTTATCCTAGATGGAAACATGTTCCAATAGAAAGAAAAATAAGATATAGGATTGTGTGCAGGTAAAATAAATTCCACCTCAAAAAAGTAGCTAACATTTTTTTATTCAAGTACTTAATATAATAAACATGCTATGTAGATGGCGTTAGAGGTACCACCAACAGCAAAAACGATGGTATGGAAGTCTGCGTGCCAGAAGTGGAGGGAGTTCAAATGTCAATTAACAATCGACTATATACTTTCATATAGGGAGCAGCGTGAGTTGCTCGAATTTCCACCAGCTGATTACACATTTATCGAGAAGGCACACTGGGATATGTTTGTTGCTAGCCGTCTAACTGATGACTTTTCGGTGGGTTCTCACTTATTATCACATAGCATAATTATATTAGTTCTTCCATGTATGTTGCTTACGTTTTGATGTTTTTCACGAAGGCGATCCACGATAAACAGAAAAAAGGACCTTGAATGAATATCCTCATCGCATTTCTCGCAAAGGATATGCAAACCTCGAACAGGAAATGGTTAGTGAAATAATGAAACGTATTATTTTTTATTTTTCTATGACATTTGCATGCATTATTATGGTCTAGTTTTATTTTTCTCAAATGTTTATATACATGGAGACTGAAGGTGATACTGAGGTGGAGGTCGATCGCTCTAGTACTTGGCTTCGTGCACGTCAAGATGCAGATGGGAATTATATTTCAAAGTCAGGTACTAGAGTGATCGACCAGGTACTAGAGTGATCGACCAGCAATCTGTGCAACTTCCTCCGAAATATAATTCCCATCTGCATCTTGACGTGCACGAAGCCAGGTACTAGAGCGATCGACCTCCACCTCAGTATCACCTTCAGTCTGCATGTATATAAACATGTGAGAAAAATAAAACTAGACCATAATCATGCATGCAACTGTCGTAGAAAAATAAAAAAATAATACATTTCATTATTTCACTAACCATTTCCTGTTCGAGGTTTGCATATCCTTCGCGAGAAATGCGATGAGGATATTCATTCAAGGCCCTTTTTTTCTGTTTATCGTGGATCGCCTTCGTGAAAAACATCAAAACGTAAGCAACATACATAGAAGAACTAATATTTATGCTATGTGATAATAAGTGAAAACCCACCGAAAAGTCATCAGTTAGACGGCTAGCAACAAACATATCCCAGTGTGCCTTTTCTATAAATGAGTAATCAGCTGGTGGAAATTTGAGCAACTCACGCTGCTCCCTATATGGAAGTATATAGTCGATTGTTAATTGACAATTGAACTCCCTCCACTTCTGGCACGCAGACTTCCATACCATCTTTTTTGTTGTTGGCGGTACCTCAAACGCCATCTACATAGCATGTTTATTATATTAAGTACTTGAATAAAAAAATGTTAGCTATTTTTTTGAGGTGGAATTTATTTTACCTGCACACAATCCCATATCTTATTTTTTCTTTCTATTGGAACATGTTTCCATCTAGGATAACATATCGGGGTTTTAGTTCTAGCAAGAACCCCAATATAAGACTGCATCTCCGAAGCAGCAGTACCATACGGCTAGCTCGCCCTTTGCATTGAAAAAAACAGGGTGCTTGATACCCAACATCTTACGCCTGACAATCCTATGCATTGTAACAGCTCCGCGCTGTAAAAGTTTAAGCCCTTCTTGTTTGCAAGGCACTGGTTTATCGGCTCGTTTCCTCTTCTTGATTTTCTTTTCCAGGATCTTAGATATAGGCTTTTTCTTGACAGATTCAGGTGAAGAATCTAGAGGGCAAGAGTTGGCCTTCTTCTCCATTGGCACTTTCTCAATTGAATTGTTCCTTTTTAAAGCCTTCAACAAGTTCGAAGCGGTTTTATTTGGAGCAGAATTGGCCTTCTTTGATTTCTTCGAAGGGGCCATAACTAATCTACACAACATAGAGATTAAATTAGGGCCATAGCTAAACAAACAAGTATGGACATAATAGAAATTTATGGTAAACAAACAAGTACACGTATACGAAATAAGTAAACAAACAAGTAAAAGCAAACGTTTTGTCATGAATAAAACAAGTAAACCAGTATATCCAAAAAGATATAACTAAAGCAGAGATACCCATCCACAAACACAACCAAAGAAACACAATAAATCAACCCAATTTACCCAAACACAACATGCAAAACAAATTACCCAAATAAATCAACCCTAGATGAATCAACCCAAATAGATCAACCTAAACAAATACAAATACAAACAGAAAATCAAACCCAAACAAAACAACAGAGAGAGAGCTTGTAATATGTAATTTAGATTTCTTTGATTTTTATAAAGTATATTTTGTCCATACTTAGAGTACTAAAGAGTCTCTCCACACTTGTGTTTGTATTAGCTTGTGCTTATTCTTGTATTAGCTAGTATGTACTGATTGAATGTAATTCTAAAAGATGGACAGGTCTTGGTTAATAGCTGACAGAAGAACTAAAGAGTTCCAAGATGGAGTTGAAGAATTGTTGTGGTTTGCATTGTAAAACGGATGCGATGCAAACAAAATCAGCTATCCCTGTTTAAAATGTGGTACATAGTAAATCTTGGAAAGCTCGCATAGTGAGGAACCATCTTTTCCAAAATGGTATCGATCAGACCTACAAAATATGGATTTGGCACGGAGAGGGAAACATAGAAGAAAGTCAATCTGTCGATAATGAGATAGACAGTTCACAAACTGTGGATCAAATGCCAAGGAAAATAGAGAGTGATGATGATTACGATGAGGTT
Source organism: Kitagawia praeruptora (assembly GCA_037693485.1). NCBI lineage: Eukaryota > Viridiplantae > Streptophyta > Magnoliopsida > Apiales > Apiaceae > Kitagawia > Kitagawia praeruptora. The sequence continues at coordinate 45,284,146 of CM075345.1, read as the reverse complement.
TCCCTGGATTCCTCGGATTTATTTAATCATGTCCAGTCCGAACATGAACCCCTTTATCCTTGCTGTGAAGAATTTACGAAGATCAAGGCTTTAGTAAAGCTGTATAACCTAAAAGCCAAACATCAAATATCTGATGTTTGCTTCTCTGAAATGCTTCTCTTGGTTGGATCTATGCTTTCATCAGGGAACACTTTTCTTGCATCATTCAGTGAAGCTAAGAAAAGCTTGTGTGCTTTAGGAATGAAGTATGAAAAAATACACGTGTGTCCGTCTTGACATGACTTGACACGTGGGACCATGCTTAATATACCAAATAAGACAAAAGACAAGGAATCGGTCCATCTTGACATAGCTGATATGGGAATAAGAACAGAGCTAAGGCCAAAAACACCTGGGAAAAAAGAAAAGTTACCATTGGCATCGTGGAATTTAACTCACTCTGAAAAAAAAGTTGTTTGCTCATCCTTTCTTGGCATGAAGTTGCCTGATGGTTTTTGTTCTAATATTAGGAGTCTAGTTTCAATGGAGACTCTTCAACTTACTGGAATGAAATCTCATGATTGCCACATGATTTTGCATCACTTGTTCCCGATTGCAATTCGGTCATCACTGCATAAACAGGTGAGGAACACTGTTATTAGAATTTGTCACTTCTTCAAGGCAATTTGTAGTAAAGTTATTGAGGTTGATAAGTTGGAGAAAATGCAATCGCAGTTTTTGGAAACTTTGTGCCAGCTTGAAAAATACTTCCCCCCTTCCTTGTTTGATTTAATGTTTCATATCTCGGTTCATCTTGTAAGGGAAGTTGAGCTTTTTGGACCTATTTTCCTTAGGTGGATGTATCCTTTTGAGAGATATATGAAGACATTTAAGGGATATATAAGGAATCGAGCTCGTGCAGAAGGTTGTATAGCTGAGGCCTATATTGCGGAAGAGGCAGTTTAATGTTTGGTGGAGCTTGAAGAAACGACTATTGGGGTACCAAAAAATGGTAGGCATACCAAGGATGGAATTTCTAGGCCATTATCCGGTGCAACCATGATAACCCCGAGCACCACTGATTTGCATGTAGCACATTTATGTGTTCTACAAAATACTACCGCTGTTAGCCCATATTTTGAGTAAGTCATTATATTATTTTCATCATGTCTACCATTTTCCCCTCTCTGTTTAACTACCTAAAAAATTGCATATTATATGTCATTGTCTTATTATTTATTTATTCTCTTTTCATTGAATGCAGTGAACACATGGCATTCTTTATGACAAGATTTCCAGAACACGAAAAGGATGAAATATGGCTAAAGAACAAGCAAAATGAGACTTTCCAAAATGGTTCAAAGAAAAGGTATTTTCTGAATTTTATAATAGCTTTGTGCATTTTTAAAAACTACCCTGTCCTGTGAATCATTTACAACTTGTATATATATATATATTTGAAGATCGCTTCAGATTTGGCTGATGAAAAAGAGGTTCCGCAAGAGATCAGGTGGATTGCAGACGAGCACAACAAGGATGTTCCTACTTTCAACGGCTATAGAATGGATGGGGTTACATTTAGTACCAAGGATCGTGATGATATGCGCCAAGTTCAATGTAGTGGTGTGTGTGGAAGCTGACACAATGATTGTGCAGGGTGTAAGGATAAAAATATTGAGCACACTTCACATACATATTACGGAGTTATAACAAGTATGTGGGAGTTGGACTATAATCAATTTAGGGTCTCTATTTTTCGTTGTAATTGGGTAGATATTAACAAAGGGATTAAGATTGATGACTTGGAATACACATTAGTAAATTTGAATAAGTTAGGTTTTTCGAATGATCCGTTTGTGTTGGCAAAACATGTCAAACAAGTTTGTTACATCGATGATCCTCTTGAAAAATTATGGTCCGTGGTGTTGAAATTACCCGAGAAAAGTACTATGATGACGATGATGAAAATGAGGGATCCGTAGATGTTGAACTTGAGAATGATTGTTTTGTGCCCAATATACCAGATGTTGATTTAGTTGAGGACGACGAGGGTAGTTACATGCGAGACGTAGATGAACTAATTCAACTTTAGTGATGTAATTTAATCTCTATACTTTTGTGATAACTTTACTTTGGTTTGGTGATCCTATATTTCTTCATTTCTGTTATTTTTCTGGTTGTTTGGTTTGCCCTCAGTTGGCCTTAGTGTTCTATTGGTTTGTATGCCACATTAATTTGTATGGTAGGTTTGCTTACTTACTGTCAATTTTTTTCCCATATACCACACTTCAAACAACAGTTTTTAACAAAAACATTGATGTCTCCAAGTTTTACTTACAATACAAATACAAAAAACTAACTGTTGTCTGCCTTTAAGTAGGACAACTGCTTTTGCAAAATGTTGTCTCAATTACACAACACTACAAGAAAAATTGTTGCATGTTTAGATTCACTAGACAACGGTTTATAAATTGTTGTATGATTCCTCTTGGACAACTTTATCCATAAACTGTTGTCTAATTTGCACACCATAGAAAAAAGCCTTATGTGTTTGGATTTACTAGAGGATAGTTTATAAACTGTTGTGATATAGGTAATTGCTGATTTCTTGTAGTGTGAAGATCTAAAATGAATGCAACATAATAAATATTATAAATCATAGCTTAAACAGATACTCCCTCCGTCCCATCCAATTCTTAACACTTTTTTTATTACTTTCTGGCACGCATTTTAAGGTGAATTTTAAGGATAGTTTCATAACTTATTGTTGAATTTTTTTTTTGTATAAAAATAGGATTGTTCTATTTTTATAAAAAAAAAAGAAAATTTTAAAAATAAGTGATGCAACTATCCTTAAAATTTACCTTAAAATGCGTGCCGAACACCCTATTTTGAAATGGTAAGAAATGGCCGGGACTGAGGGGGTAGTAAGCAAACTAATTTATATGTATTAAAGATGCATATAAAAATATGTAGATATAAAATTTATTTGTTAAAAAATTTGAAAACGAAAAAAAAAACTAAGAAATTTAAAATAATTGTAATGAAACTTATTAAGAATCATACCTTGATGCATAAATTTTTCTTTGTCCATAGCTCGAACTTTCTGCAGGACAGTTTAATAATAGTTAAAACCATTGTAATAGATTAATATGTAGTACTATAGTTCTATAATAGAACGAGAACGAACCTGTAGGTGACTCTTTATTCTTCACTTTCATTTTTTTAAGGATCTTTTTCGGTGTGGCATGTGAAAATTAATATAATTGAAATATGAAATTGTACTATGAATATAATTTAGGAGCTTGCGAATTAGTGATATTGAAAGATTCTTGTGTGATGGGTGCAAATCAAATAAAAAGAATAATATTGCAAAAAGATTTTTTTAGAAATGTTTCGATGATATCCCAATAGATAATAACTATAATATTATTAAAAGAATGAATATTAAAGTAAAATAGTACTACGACAATTGAAACATTCAAACCTTTCTTAAAAATTGACATTTATTTAGGATTGGACATTTACTTTATATTCCAATCCCGTTTTACCGTTACTTTAATGTTATTTGAGTATAAAAGTTTTAAATAAATTCTTTTCATTTGTTTATTTTCAATTTACGATCAAGAAATTTGGGTATAAAAGAACGAAAATAATTGTAGGAAAAGTTGTATTCAAATAACAATAAATCAATACTTGAACCTTTTCAAAAAATCAATTAATAATAATTTTAGATTTCAATTCCATTTACCGTTATTTTATCATTATTTGAGTTCGAATTTTTTACATTATCTCATCTGGTTCTCTTCTTCCCAATTTACCTTCAAGAAAATTGGATAAAAACGAACGAAAAGAGGTTGTACAAAATAGTTCATGTGCTCGAATAACGATAAATCGAAATTAAATTCTTACTTTATTGGACTTTTATATATGCCATAAAATACAAAGAGATATCCAATAAACACAAAAACAATCAGTATACACTATATACATGTAACTTTTGTTAAAAAATAGTAGTATTGGTAGTTTCCATGATTGATACACCATACACAGATAGCATTTATTTATTATATTACTGTCTAACAAATTTCCTTTCTAATTAGATAGTTTTTGCAATATGACAGCTAGATACAGTGCGAAACAAATAAATTATAATATTTAAAGAAAGGAAAAAGTGTAAAAGAAATCATTTAGCTAAGGCTGGATTCAAAAGCTTTAATAGATCTAACTATTACTGTGATTCCTATCAAGAGAAACAGCTAGTAGTTAAATGCATAAAAGTACTCTACGAACAAGATATATGCATGTGTGTTTTAGCAAAAAGATTAAAAAAAAAAATCGTGTGCATGAGACAAATTTAAAAGACTTACTAAAACTCCCGCCGAGCTCAGAGACTGCTCGAACAAATCGAGCGTGTAGCCAAACAACGGATGCTCTAATTTGACAACTTGAACATCCTCCTCTACTCCCTGCCGCTCAATCTGTAGCGGCTGTGCTGCTGTCCAAACCATGGGCTCTCCTAACCCTTGATTCAAATGTTGTGGGTGCTGCACTGCATAGTTGTTCTGAATGGAATAGCTAGGATTCATCCAAAGGTGGTCAGTGAATCCTTCAGACACATTTTGGGTAAACCCCAAATGGTTTAGATAAGCTTGAGGGTGATGGTAAGAATTTTGAGATGGGATTGATGCCGAAATCATCATAGGAGAAGACATTTTCTTTTATTTGTGCTATTTGGATGTTGTAGGCTTCAACCTCTCTCTTTATATATATATATATATATATATATATATATATATATATATATATATATATATATATATATATATATATATATATTGAAAAAGTAGGGTCTTGTGAATAATTACGATATAAATTTAGAAAAAGTTTTGTTGGATAATAATATGAAAGGATATTATTATTAATTAAGGATCTTTTTATGGAATCAATAATCACCTTTTCTGCATTTGTGTGGGTATAGCATAAAAAACATAAAAAAAGATGGGTAAGGTTCCGGTAGAATCAAACACAATGAACTCTGGCGCCAATAACAACAACCTTTTAGCACTGTCGTAAGACCATTAGAAAAAAAATGATATATGCAAATAATCGTAGTTTATGGATGTAGACATCACCAATTTCGATAATGTTTAAATTCAAATCACTACTACAGATTTGCACTTAGATAGCGTTTTTTTTAGCTCTTACATAGCGTTTTTAAACGCTATCTAAGTAGCCGCTATTGAAGTGAGGATCACTTACATAGCGTTTTTTTTGCCATTCTGTAAGTACAGCTCTTAGATAGCATTTTTAGATGCGCTTTCTAAGTAAGTATTTCCTAAGTACATGTTCTTCTATAACTCCTTTTAAAACGCTATGTAAGTGACAATTTTTTTTAAAAAAAATATATATTTATTTTTTGCCAGCCCTTTTTACCTGTACTATTCTTACCATTTTCAAAATAATAAACATACAAAAACAATAATATACTCCGTAATATATTTGGCAAAAGGAAGTCATAAAATTTTGATCACCAAATGTATAAATAAATTCTGCTATTAAATGTATAAATAAAATTTTGATCACAAAATGTACAAATAACATACTTCCTTTTTACTTTGTCTTTTTCTTCTTATCATTTTCAGTTTCCTCCTTGAACTGCATATATTGTTCAAGCAACTCCCTGGTTGTCCTCTGTTTCTGCTCTTCTTCCAAGAGCTTCATTGCTTCATTCTCGCGTTTTTCGGCCCCAGCTATCTTCAAATATACTTCCTTTTCTGCTTGATATTTCTCTTCAAAAGGCTTCTTCTCTTCTGCAGTCACAGTCTTCCATTTCGTGACCAACATGGTTGATGTCTCCTTAAATTCTGCATTTGGGTTTTCTTTCTTGACCTAGAAAGAAACACCAAAATCCCAACTACCGTAACAATCATATGAGATGCATTACTAAAAAAAATTAATTGCAAAAATATCAAAAGAGTATTACATTTTTGTAAAAGTTATTACCTCAGTCCACTGATCTTTCAACCACAGGGCATGAGGTGGAGAAGGCATTTTCTTCTCGGGTCTCGCAAGGAATTAGATATCCTAATGGCCCATATGACCATGCAAATGCCGACATAAATATGCATATCATGATTATTAGCACCATTGAACTAAGCTACACGGCTTGCCTCAACAAGCTCTCTGAATTCAGGTTCAACATTTTCAATACCACGAATCCTTTTTAGAACTATTTTGCCTTCTTCCAACTTACCACGCTCAGATTCAAAGTATAAGACTCAACCAGTGCATTTGACACAGATGTGAACAAGTAGTGCTGCCCCAACCAGTATAACCTTGAGGAAACCCCATCCACCTTCGATTCTGTAGTTTTCAAAATATCAAAGACCATGCTTAGTAACATATACAAAAACTACTAAAAAACACAGATGTGAACAAGTAGTGTGCACAAGAGGTGAATAGAACCTATGTTATGTATCAAATGCTAATGTTATAAGGTAGAATTTAAGAATTTATTTCTTGCAGGGACAAGTGTAGGCTTACTTTGATGTCCCATAGTTAACAAGGTTGGCGAAAAGTATACCGATTGTGACCATTAGTTGGAACAATATGTTTAATTCTTTAACAGAGTTGACCTAGCCATGGAACAATAGTACTTGACCGAGACATGGAACAATAGTACTTGACCGAGCCATGGACTTTGGTGTCCGAATATGTTAAAAAGATGTCCCTCATCCTACGGGGTCTGTCTTTCTAACTGGTATAGTAATGCCTGGATGTCACTTGGTGAGATATACGATCCCAGGACGGTGACACTTCACCAGGTCTATGTTGATGTAAGCCATCTTTATACCATCAGTATTTTAATAATCAATACATGTCATCATTATTTTAATTAATATGTAGTGATAAAAATTTGATAAATTCTTGGCAACAGGTAAAAGTACAACTATCTGACCAGACAGTGATGCAGGTTATACCAATAATCTTCTACTTTAACTCTGATTCAGTATAAGCAACAGAATTATATTAGTGCAACTACTCAAAATCAAACTTAGCTAACCAATTCTTATTCAACACAATCTCCAACAGAAAGAATCCTGTAAAAATAACCATATACCAAGCCCAGCAGAAAAACATATACTGATATACACATTCTATTTAGAGAAAAACCCAATTCATGTTGAAACTACTACTTCAAATTTAAAGGATTACTCTTTAGTAGTAATGAAACCTCTTTTGTGAATTAGCAAAAATAAAATTAAAAGAATCACTGTATGTGTAAAACCAAACTTAAAAAGTAAACAGACCCCAGTTTTACATACACCAAATAGCAATAGTCCGTCCTGGTACCAATCATGCTAGTAGCTAGGATTTCAGTTCCTGCTGGGCCAAAAACAAGAAAGAAAGAAAGAAAGATTATAGGAGAGAAAAATAGCAATAGTCAGTCCTGATCAATGATGAACAGCAACAGACCATTTGGTACGCTAACAAGAAAATGAAGGATGACCAAAACTATATAATTAGGAGAGAAAGCGCATAACAATCCAGCTCCAGAAGTCATCAAAGCTACACTAAGAAGTCCTGTCCTAGGCAAGGCAAATGAACACATATACTCCAATAACTATGAATGTTCACTAATCACAAAATTCAACTAAAAAAGGACTGGACTTCAAAAACAGGAATGTAATACCAAATACTACCGGCTAAAAGACATTGAAAGACAGATAAATGTAAAAAGGGTGCTCCTAAAATCTTAGTCTATTTGCAATCAAAAGGGTACCAGACTTGCCTCCTTCCATATTTATCTGAAATGACCCCCCATGAACATGCACCAATGAGCATGCCAGCAAAGACCACGGTTGTTATTAGGCTTTCTTGAGTAGAGCAAAGATCTTATGATCCCCAACAATCTTAGTTCTCTTTCTAATCATTACTGGCTGGTACTTGTCACAATCATTTCTACATATCAAGATAAGTACTGGTTAGTACTTCTACCAATAATAGTCGAGATATCAAGATCAATCTTAAACATAACGAATTAATCAACAAAACCATGTAAATGAAACTATAAAACTGCAACCTGCATTCAATCAGGTTGATGAAAATGGCATATAATAATTTAATGTTACCCATGAAAATGATATATACATGTCTGATGTGTACATAATCACAAACAAGATAAAAACTTCCGAAGTTCAAACAATTAACAACAAAACTTTAACAATCAGTATACAAACCTTGTAAGCTTTAACAAAACTTTCCTTTGATTGAAGCAATCTATTAATAGTTCCTTGCAACTCCTTTTGCTTGTTATCAAGCAACTCATTGTCATTTTGAAGGTAATTTAACTGCAAACACAACAAAATCCACTGATTTTCCGAAAACAAATCTAGTACTAAAAAACAAAAACAAGTGACGACAACGAGTAATATTACCTCAGGCCTCAATTACACCAAATCGAATCATATATACACTTAGTCCCACATTTAACTACTAAAGCTGATATGAAAAGATCAAACACAGGTCACTCGGCTCAAAACCAATAATCATAGTTTATTGAACTATGATGGAACTAGGGACCTGAGAGTTGAGACACACACCTATAATCATAGTTTATTGAACCCCTAAAATTAAACCCCTAAAATTGAAGATCCCATTAATATAACAATTGAACCCTTAAAATTCACGGCTAAGCCCGTGTTCTGTTATATTTTGTATCGAGAGAGAGAGAGAGAGATAGAGAGAGAGAGTGTTAAGAGATGAAACCTCAGTCAAATTAATCTTTAATCCCAAATCGAACAGAGGTAGAGAATAGAGGTTGAGAGAGTGTTGAGAGTGGCGAGGGTGAGCGGCGACGCTGTGCGGCGAGGGCGAGGGTGAGAGGCGGCGACGCTGTGCAGCGAGGGCGAGAGTGAGAGGCTGAGAGATATGACCTAAAATTATTGACCTGGATGAATTTTTGTTCGTGTTTTAGTGTTAAAATTATATATAAAAAATAAATAAATATTTCTTAAAATACAGTAATTTATAGAGCGTGTAACCAAAACGCTATCTAAGTGCGAGTTACAATAGCGTTTTTTACTTAAACGCTATCTTAGTATAGATTTTTGATATTTTATTTAATTTTGATTTTTTATTTATTATCTTACACTATGCTTTTCTAAAAAACGCTATTTAAGTAATGCACTCCGATAGCGCTTTTGGAAAAACGCTATCTAAGTGATATATCCTAAGTTCAGTTTTGTAGTAGTGAATATTAAAGTACTTAAATTTTTAGTCTAAGATAATTCGTTAAATTATATATATCGTAAATATCATTTTTTAACTCATAACATTGATCATATTTATACAAATGTTCTTTACAATTTGTAAATGAAAAATCATATACGATAACATTTCGACATAAAGGTTTACCATAGGGTGTAAGTTGAAAATATAGAGTTGCACTCCATACAGAACACTTTAAATAAAGAACAGCGATCAGCACCGTTCATTTTTTTAACGTCCAGGATTAAAAGATAAAAATATATGCAGCGCTGCTGTTGTTCATAGCCGAAAATAAACATAACAATTTCACAACTGTCGAGAAAACACGCTGATACACAAAGTTCAAATAGAAGCAGAAATTGAAGATTCTAAGCCCATAATTGAAAAATCAAAGCCCAAATTGAAGAATCAAAGATCAGAATCATAGAAACCAAGCAGAAATCGTGCGTTGAATCCAAGCAGAAATTGAAGAATTGAAGCTCAAAATCGAAGAATTAAATTGAAGAATCGAAGCAGAAATTGAAGAATCCAAGCTCATAATCGAAAACGAAGTTAATTCCTTCAATATTTAGTGTAAAATTATCAGAAAAAGTCAAAAACTTGAAGAGTCGTTCAAAATCATTCAAAACTGTGCGAAATCGTTGAGGTAATGATTTAAAAAGTTAAATTTTATGATTTTGTGTCTAATATCTATATGATACTTGCGATTGGCGATTCTATCAAAATTTTGTATGTATATATCTGTATCTATACATGTATGTGATTCTATAAGAAATTTACAAGCGACTCTCTGTGGGATTCTCCAATATACACATGATATTTGTTTTTATTAAACCAGATGAGAATATTTGTTTAAAGTGTTTGTTTCCAGAGTGCGAGTGATTCTCTGTTAAATTTAAAAGTGATGCTTTGTTTGATTTTCTGTTAGATTTTAAACTGGATGATGATTTTCTATTTAAAGTGTTTCTCAATTTGTAATAAATTTGATTTTATAAACTTACTTCATTTTGATGTTATTTTCAATGAGATGCTATATTAGATTCTATTGTAATTTGATTCTATGCTTGATTCTATATAATATTTTAAATACAATTCTACTTTCTGCTCGATTCTACACTTGATTAAATTATTATTTTAAAAAGTTAAGCCAATACTAGTTGATGATTCTCTGTTTGATTCTATTATGAAGTTTACAGGTTTAGTTATGGGGACAGGTGTAGTATGTTATTTTGTGAAAAGAGAGCATTACATTGTATGCTACAATTGATTGTTTTGATTGTATGGGGATAACTGTAGTTGGTTGGTGCCCCTGCGGGGCCTTTTAATAGATGACGACGACGATATTGTAAATTTGATTCTATGATATATTCTATCACACCTTCTTCTAATAAGCACAGAGCTAGTACTCTCATATATGCCAGGAGTGAACATTATATTATCTGCTCCATTCTATCTTTAGCATTTCATTTAAACAATTTGGTATGGTTTCTTAAATAATATTGTCTTAAATTATTCACTTATGTATGTCTTCTGATGTTGTTCTTCCTCGCCTCGAATTCTTATGGATTTTATGTATGCGTGTATTGTTGAGATTCATTTATGTCTTTAACAAAAAGTAGACATACTACTTTTGTGTGTGCACCATGAGAGAGCTTAATATTTTTATTAAATTTAAACATGTATCAATTCTTGTACTTGTAAAAACTAATAAGTTGCCTGATGTACATATATTTCAGTATTAAAGTGTTTCTGTAATGAAATGAATTGGGCCAGGAATGAAGAAACCAATAAGCAATACAATGATCCCATTAGGGTCAGCTGTTTGAGGGCCTCAATAGTAGCTGTGTGGCTCATCTCAAAGGATTATGTCCTGCTAATGTTCTAAGTCAATATATAAACTTTAAGGGATTAACACAAAATAGTAGAAGATTTGTTCTCGGTCATGAAAGTAATCTCTGAGTTGTGACTTATTATGAGCCATTAGCAAAAGAGAAAAAATGAGGAAATGCTTGGGATGATCATGATGGCCTTATTCTTGCAACATCTTCATGTAGCTGTTTTATCATCTTATAATGCAGCAACTACAAATTTGAGTCCAAACATACAAAAGCTTGCTGGTTCAGTTTAAGCTTAGCTTGGCAATAAGTACTTCTGCTTCCACAGTTTGCGATGATCATGAACGTCTGGGTATTCCTTCATGTCTAAAGACGACAAACTATAGCATGAGTTCTGACTGCTGGACGTGGGATGGGTTACATATAAACAGAAGACTGTGATGTGGTTAAACTGGAGGAGTTGAAGCGAACTTTCTCATCTCCAGTATCTCTACTTTAATTTCAGTGAATTAAATGGAGCATTACCTGATGATCGGAGGAATGGATCCCAACATGAGTAGAGCGCCACAAAGGCAAACGAAGGACAGTGTCGAGCATTATCTGGACCTGTTGTGACTCTCAAGGTGTTCAAGGACAATTTACTGGTCTGGGAACTACTAGAAACTAGAGGCGAAGGTAGAGTTCTGGTTAGAGACGGTGGAGACAGTTGGCTCAAAATATGGGGTGGTCTGGTTTTGTTTTTAATGGATGCATCAGAGACGTGGATGAGATCAATGGCTGTGATATTGGCATTAGCATTGGCATTGCATCCCCTGAAATGGAACAAAAGAGGGATAGGAGGGAGAAGAATCTTCTGGTGCATATTGCAGGAACATTTATTCTCTGTTTAATGTTAAATCATGATTTTACTATTGTTGTAATGCATTTATTCTTTGTTTTGTCTCTCTATTTGGATTCAGTGAATGCAAGTGTTAAAGTTTCAACCTTACAATTCATCCAACGCTAGGAAATGTATTAATTGCCTGTAATTCTTAAAGTCGTGTCCCATGTACCAGCAAAACTCCTATCCTCCACCTCAATTTCCAAAATTTTATCCAAATTAAACACAACACCCTATAAATTATAATCTGAATCTGGAAGAGAAGGACAAAGCATAATAATTTTTGAATATCAGATAAAAGTCTACTTTGACTAACCAGAAATGTAAAGCATATGTTATTTCATCATTTTTGCTGCAAAACGTAATGCAATTTCTTATAAGAGCAGAAAAGTTCTACACGACGGTATTATATGTGGAGCATTTGTATCAAGAGTATGTTCTCAGCATATTTACTATTCAAGTAAGCTAGTCCCCCAACAGAAAAAGAAACAGAACCAGTTGACATAATTATAATTAATAACACTTCCCTCTCAATTTCTCCACTAGTTTAAAGGAAATAGTTAAAGAAAACCATGTAGAAATCTTGAGGTTTGAGAGCGTGATCACCACATATTATAATAGAGCTCTGGTACAATGTCCCAATATTAGCCAAATTTCTTCTAACCGTAAACAAAAAATCAAGGCTAGTTATAGTTACTGACACAAAAAGATCAGTTGTCCTGAAATGTTCAGCCATCGCTATCTTTTGACAAGTTCCCACCGCTACTTGTATCACTGGAATCTGCTGGTGAACTTGCTTCTTCGGAGTCGGGGGCAACAAAAAACTTGAGAGAGCTCTTACGGATAGTTCTTTGCCTCGGCCTATCTTTCGCACCTTTACTAATGTCTTGAGCAGGACTGCTGTCAACCCCAGCAACCCAACTGAATAATGAAGTTAACTGTGTACCAAGTGAAACAAAAGACTTCAGTGAATGCATAATGAAGTTAACTGTGTACCACGTGAAACAGTCAATGTACCTGAAGCAGTAATATATAGCTGAAGAGATGGTTCCAATGCTATTTTTTGAGCTTTTCAATAATATATTTTCTTCAACTCCCTGACCCCTGTATAGGTTGGATACAGATTCTATACTTCGTGCTTTAATAAGCACGCAAATTACACAAATCAAAAGCTTAAACTCGCAATAATTAAGCAAAAAAGACTGGGTATAAGAAAATAATGTTCAGTAAGATTAAGCACATATTACCAAAAGATTTGAAATTTTCATGTTCACGAGTAACGAGGCACCTAGTACTCCTGCATATTGCAAAGATCTGAATAAAATCTAACCAGAATTAAACACCAAAGTAATTCACGCTGTGGAAGAAGCCATTAAGACAATCCTGAATTAAATTAAATATAGCCACACGGCCAAATTTCCAAAATTATTAAAAAGAGGGAACAACATCCACTGAGAACACAAAGAGGAGATAAGTAGGCAATAAAGTAACATAAGTTACTGGTCTCCTAAGGAGCTTCTGTTTAAAATAGTAGTAAATCATAGTAAAAATCAAATTTAAACAAGTCCTCCAGACAACATGTCCAGAAAACATAGAATACTCGGTCAGACCATTTGCCCAAAACTTATCCGTAGAGAAGACCATACGTCCCCAGTTTTGCATTCCATATTACTTCAAAGTTCAAACAAACACCCTTCCCAACCCAGAGAGAGGAGAGGAAACTTACTTTGTTCCCCGGAGACTTGGAATGAATGCTAGCATAGCTAATTATATTTGGTTTCATTTTTCAACCAAGTATCCACATAATACTGTATGCAGAAAAATACATACAAATAACAAAAAGAAAAAATGATGTGATTGACATCGAAAAAAGAAATCAAAGTGATTGGCATAGAATCCTTTTAGAATTGCATAAATAAACAACTTGGATTAAAACAGGTAATATATATTTAGGTAAAGGGAAGTACCTAAAAGAGATTATCATTTATATCTTTAAAATTATCATATAATTAACTAACAATTAAGGATAGCTAGTAACAGAATCTCACTTATATTCTAAAATTAACAAGAACTAGACTTCATTAAGCCAACACTGATGTAAAAAACAGAGTCTAAAATATAATCAAATGTATATTCTTTAGTTAACTAACATCATTTAACTAACACTTACGTACAAAACGAGGATCTAGTATAGAATCTCATGTATACATTAATTAATAAGAAATAAACTTCATTAAACTAACAACTAAGCACAAAAATATAATTTAGCATAGAATTTCATATACATTACAATCACACCAATGAATTCGACACATGCATCACACAAATTGTTCAAGCAACTTTAAAGATACGCACGAAATGAATCTATTACTGGATATGATCAGCACTATTAAACAAAATGTAAAATTCATATACATAGACTTCAGCACAAAAGGGAAAACTAGTATAGATTCACACTAACACTCAAAATTTAATCAAACTCAAATATATCAAACATCCCTATAGAGAGAGATGATATTCGCAACTAAAACTACAAAAGAATCTCGAACATAAATCATTTCACATATATAAAAGCACTAAATCATTCCAACATTGAGCCATATAAGTGTAGTAAAAAAAAATTATAGCATCTCGCACATAAATTTACAATCAAATAAACATAGATACTTACAGAACATCTTAGACATCTATCTACACTTAATAAATAGAGAATCTCAGTATCTCACACATATATTTGTACTTAAACAAACACAGAATCTCACACAACATCTCACACATATATCTACACTTAAACATACACATGATCTCGCACAAAATACATATACGTACATACAAACTGATATGTAGTTTTAATATTTACCATGTCCACCACAAAATGATATGTGAAGGTGTCACCTGGCAAAACACAATTTTCTATAGTTTATTAAAATATTTTAGCCCCTCCAGGGGCACCCCAACCAAATAATTACTAACAAAACCAACCATCGAATCATTCATGGAATCATTTACCTTGATTATTACCAATTTTATTAGGATAGGTGCCCCTGGCGGGGCCTTTTGCATATAAAACTGTAGAATCTATAATAGAATCACAGAATCATTGACGGAATAAAGCAACCATAGAATCAATAACGGAATCATTTTCAACTTAACTCATATAAAACGAGACTAAAAAATACCAAACTTTATATATTAAATAAATGTACGGAATCACAAATTTAATAACAAAATCAACCACAAAATCACTTACAACTTCATATAACGAGTCTTAAATACATTATATAACAGAATTTCTAACAAAAATAAGCAAAGAATCATTAACTGAATCATTTGAAAAATCACTTTCATAAAACAATAGTAATATACAACATCCGATATAGAATCTAATATGTGTACTTTCATTCAAACAAGCATTTAGTACGGAATCAAAAAATGAAATCTTCAAACCCTAATTTTATTAATTTCGTTAAAATAACAAGCAGGATGAGATGTAAATATCATTACCTCGAATTGAAGATGAATTTATGTCAAATTGAAGCTTTGATGAGTGAGAGTTTACATTTTTTTCGGATTTTGAGCCGTAATTTCATAGATTCTGATCAAAGAGAAGAGTTTGTAGTTCGTCAGAGAAAGAGTTGCAGCTTCGTTAGAGAGAGAGAGAGTCGTTAGAAGATAGAGAGCGAGATTAGATAAAGCCCATTATTAATTCTAACTTCTAATCCTGGCCGTTCAATTTTAATAAAAAAAATGAACGGTTAAGATGGGTGTTCTTCTTTGTTCTTTATTTAAAGGTGTTCTTTATGGAGCAATGTCCTATATATATATATATATATATATATATATTGAAAAAGTAGGGTCTTGTGAATGATTACGATATAAATTTAGAAAACGTTTTGTTGGATAATAATATGAAAGGATATTATTATTAATTAAGGATCTTTTTAAGGAATCAATAATCACCTTTTCTCTGGGTATAGCATAAAAAACATAAAAAAGATGGGGAAGGTTCCGGTAGAATCAAACACTGTGGTAAGACCATTAGAAAAAAAAATGATATATGCAAATAATCGTAGTTTATGGATGTTAATTGATGAGTAATTCTATGAGTAATTCTAATTTTATTCACTGTGAGTAAATATAGACATCACCAATTTCGATAATGTTTAAATTCAAATATTAAAGTACTTAAATTTTTAATCTAAGATAATTCGTGAAATTATATATATCGTAAATATCATTTTTTAACTCATAACATTGATCATATTTATACAAATGTTCTTTAGAATTTGTAAATGAAAAATCATATACGATAACATTTCGACATAAAGGTTTACCATAGGGTGTAAGTTGAAAATTCTTAATTAAACTATCTATGGCTCTGAAATGAATAATAATCTTGAGGCAGAGTGGAAGGTATCTTTTTTCTTTTTTTTTCATAAAGCCAGTATCTTTTTTCCAGCAATTACAAACAATTTGTTTCCTTCTGAAACTGAAGGAAAGCACATGAACTATTGCGCAATTAAAAGTTTATTTTTTATATCTGATTCTAGCAACTTTTCATAAGACCAAAAAAAAAAACACAATTTGCCTTTTTTTTATTGAGATCGACTCGAAAAAGTGGGCTTAATTCGGCTCGAATTACAAAGTCTTCCAAATTTGAAAATTGTCCAAAAAAGAGGGAATATCATATTGGTAAAAGAAGAAATAAAGATGGAACAACCTTTCATTTGAGAGAATCTCAATGGACAACAACTCATCGTTATATTCTATTCAATTGTGGAAACAAAGAAATAGAGGAGCTAATTGAGTATGTAAATTGTAGGTAGCATCAAGCTTTAGTTGATGGTCCAACAAAATCGAAAAGATAAGAGAGCAAGAAAACATACTTTGGATTTTTGGAAGTTGATGAACGAAGAGGTTGGAAGAAGAGGAAATATTTCGAAGGAATTAGAAGTGCTTGCAATGGGCCCGAATCGAGCAACTAAGAAGTATAGTGTTTATGTAATCAATGGGTACAGATTTTATACAAAAAAAAGAGATGCTAAATGTAAAATACAAAATAGTGACATTTTTTTTATGGCTTGACGACTAGTTTTGAAAGCTCGAAAGATCAGAATCCAAAGGTCGGCGATGTCAATTATTATGGAGCAATAGAAGAGATATTAGATGTTGATTATTGGGTAGAATTTATTGTTGTGTTGTTTAACTATTGTTGGTACTCAAAAGAAAAGGATTCATATGGGATGACTCGAGTTAATTTAATAAATCATCCCAGAAATCTGATCCCTACGTAATGGCCTCACAAGTACAACATGTTTTCTATGTAAAAGATCCACTTGAAAAGATGATTATAATGTCATCAAAAGACTACCGAGGAACTGGTGTGGTGTCGAAAATGAGAATGCAAACGAAGAACAAGATCAATATGATCCAATTTTACTTGATATACGCTTTGCTGCATAAATGAAAAATCAAGTCAATGAGGCTAGTTGATTTAGGGATGATGTTCCAACAAGATAAGTCCTCATCGAGCCCACCGAAGTCCAAGAACAATCAAATCACTTTATGCAATGTACGTGACTTTATTGATGTAATGGTTTTGAATCGAATGTTTCTTTAACTTTATTATTGAAGTGCTTGCTGCCCTAATTTTATTACAAATTGAACTTGTAAATGTATTAATTACGTGAGTGCTTGCATTTTACTTTACTGCTTTTTATTTTTTATGATTTATTACTTGCCATTTAATTTCAATAAAATGAACTTTTTAATTGAAGTATTTAATTAAGTGCTTGCTGCCCCCCCCCTTTTTTGTAAATTGAAATTGTTTATGCAGTTTAATTAATTAAGTGCTTGTTTATTACTTTATTGTTGTAGTTAAATTAATGTAGTGTACCTTTATTGTTTTTTAAATTAGCTACTGTGTACTTAGTTTACTAACTTCTAATGTAATTTCCATTTCCGATTTTTTAAAAGATGAACAAATTCATTCATCTCAGATTCCACTATGAGGGTGAACTCCAGAGTACGGGATATAATGATGAGATATAGAGACTCATGTACTGGCATCGATATTGACATGTTTTCATATATAGTAGTGATGGACCATGTCAAGGATGACCTTGAATATTCAGAAATTGGAGGAATTTATGTAAGCAAAGAAATGTTGGGAATTGGAAGTTATCGACAAATGATTGGGATCTAGCTAGTTCCTTTAGTCAAACGAGCTACAATGGTGACTACATTGATTTTTATGTCGACAACGTCATTGACATAAATATTAAGCCAATCAAATAAATGCAACAGCATGTAATCATAAGACCTAGGCATAATCTACTGGCAGGTACATGAATTCAGACTATTGCGGATAAACTTTTGCCAGATGTATTCTAATAAATTGAATCTAAATAGCTTCTTCCCTAACCTGAAATTTGTACATGCATGTCTACAGTCTTATATTTAAACTCTCCTCACTAACCTTATACTTTTGTAGCTAAAAAATTAGTGAAACGCCAGTTTGTTATTGCTCATCAACCACAACGACAATAAAAGAACAAAGAAGCAAATCAACTGGATTCACTGAAGCCGCCACAAGGAGAGGTACTCATAAGTCGCCACAATTGAATAACCTGCAACAAGTTAATTATGCAGCTATGGGTTATAAATTTTATAGTTGAAATTGGATTTTCAGAATCTACCACATGACATGGGAGAAAATGACCCAGAGGTTAGATATGTTCCTTAAAAATATATTTAATGTCCACACTATTGAAAGTTAACCATCTATATGATCCACCACCTCCTGATAAGTTTTGATCTTCCCGAGTAAGCATAACACACTATTATAAGAGCTACTGAAAGTTTGCCGAATTTAAAACACTCTCAGCTGATCTTTTATATTAAGATTAATTATTGCTAATGATTAGTCCAAATTGTACTTCAAAATTATGGTTCAAAATTAGAAACATCATAGACTATTTAGAATATCATAGGTGGTTGTTCAATAAAAGACTACATCTACACAACCTTGGCAAGAACGGCGCTCTGCAGTCATGATCGCGCACTCGACAAAAGAGCTTCTCCATGGACTTCTCTCTTTACCCCTTTGCATATGTTCGTGAAGGGAAGCTCGAAGAGCTTACGGGAGAGAAATTAGTTCTAGAACACAGCCTATTGTTGCTTATCATCTACTAGTTTTTGAAGTTCATCAAATTACTGTAATATTAATAATCCGCCACCCCTACGTTGCTAGTTATTACTCTAACTATTGTTAATCTACCTTTAATGAGGAAGTAAAGATAATTTAGCAAACAAGATCGATATCAAAATCTGGAAAAGAATAAATGCTAATTTCTATGTTGTTGCTAATTTTTATGTGTTGTCATGAAGGATGTCAACCTACCCCTTCACCACCTCTAATATAGTATGAAGACAAAGAGCTATCAGAGTCAAGAAGAATAATGATTTTTTTTTTCTCTCAATTTACCTGCACTATCAGCAAGAATAAGAAGTTCCGTACAAAGAAATAAAGGAAAGGAAAAGAGGCAGGACGTAAATGAGGAATATGATCCAGGACAGGAATATGATAGCTAGATTATTATTTTTGATTAGTAGGAATTGTAACTAGAATCAAATTATTTGGTACATAATCCAATGTATTTTGTAGGGAACCAAGAAGGCAAATAAGAGAAAGTTGTGGGACGTGGACCAATAACACATTCCCGAGCCAATGCTACAACCAAGCCTAGAACTGAGGACACAAGCAACAAGGAATGGACATGTCGATCTGTACAACCTACAATATTTGCAAATCCTCTAATTTTGTTACCGAAGTCAGATGAAGGCAATGGTTCAAATGGCTGCTTTATTTGCTATGCGGAAAAGTCGATAAGAGAAAGTTGAAAAGGAAAAAGCTGAAAAAGGAAAAGTTGAAAAAGAAAAGGCCGAAAAGGAAAAAGCTGCTGCAGTTACAAGTAAGAAGGTTGTCACGGAAACTATCTTGCCTGATATTGAAAAAGCTAAAAAAGAAAAATCGAAAAGGAAAAGCTGATGCATTCACTTATAATGTTTTGTTGTATGTAATTGTAATTTTTTCTGAGTTGGGTTGTAGAAATGAAATTAGTTGAGGATAATTTCAGAAAATGTGAACTACGTATGAGTTGTCTCATATATTTGTTCTCATTGATGTTTGCAAGGTCCTGTATGTTATTCTTGATGAATTGGAAAAATGAGTGATCGAGTCAATTCATGCAACTTGGAAGGGGTATAAGAGTCGAACAAAGGCAGCGCATTATATAACCTTTGAACATGATGAAATTAGGCTAGAAAATAGGCCAGGCGAAATTCCCGTTAAGAGTTCAAAATGCTCTTGGAATATTGGAATGATGAGACTGTTCAGGTATATTAACTAATTAACCACTGAAAATTGTCCTCAGAAATATAATGAAAGACACTTTTTTTCCACTTTTTTTTTAGGAAAAAGCCAAGAGAAATTCAGTAATGCATGGTAAATCATATACTAACACTCACACTCATGGTCCAAAAATACAGCTTCGGAACAAGATGGTATGTGATTTATTTATTTAATTTTTTGCTCATTATTTTTCAAATTTGCAACTATTCTTAATTTGATTTTCTTCCTCTTGTGTATATGTGTTACGTGTGTAACAAAAATCAATGCAAATAATAAAAAAACGGAACCCTCAACTGAGTACTTAACAATTTGTAGGGAAATACAGAAAGTCCACTAATATGACTAGATGATGCTCAATGTGAAAAAAGATGAACCTGGACAAGTTAAATTTTTTCTTTCTTGCACATTTTTAATATTTTTAGACCAACCGTCCAACAATAGTACTCCATAGTACTCCTCCGTTTCTCATTCATGTCGGTCATGACGTTTAACTTGTACAACTAGCTGCCAAATGAGTAAAGGCGGCTCAATTTTCATTTCATACAAAATTGAAGTTTCTCCAAAAATCAATATTTGTCATTTATCTTAGCTACCTATCTTGTTAGATATTTAATTATTGATGTTATCAATTTAATGTAATATCCATGCTCATTGTGTTTGTTTAATCTTTTTTTCTCTAAAAAGAAGAAATAAGATGAGTTTGATGTTTTGCAGAGGTATTTGTTGAAACCTGGGAAAGAGTTGAAGGACGCGAGTACAAGACCAATCCTGAAATAATGAAAAGAAAATTGTAAGTATTTTTTTCATAATTACTTAAATGTGATTTTATTTTGTAGAAAAATATAAACTAAAAGCTTTGTACCGGAGATGCTTCTAATGAACTGCTCTTGGATAGAAATCCTCGAATAGACACTTATGTGAAGGAGCTGACAACAAAGATAAGGCAAGGCCTTGCTGTTGAAGTCTAGGAGAAAGTAAAGCAAATCCAAGTAGAAGTTGATGAGCAGGTGAACAAGAAGGTGCACTAGAATTTGGCATCGGTTCTTATATAAAAAACTTGGAGTGACAATGACGATGGTACACCAATAACAGTATGTTGTAGCTTCTAGTATAACTGTGATGTTTGTGTTTTAAGTTTATAACTATTTGATGGTCGTGGACTAGTTGGTTAATTAAGTGTATTACAGTCGCTATAGACTATATACATATGATGTTTGGGAGTTGGTTTAATTAAGTAGTTGGTAAATGATGATGTTTGGGAGTTCGTGTATTGATGTAATTTTTGAAATGGTTTATTGGATTGAACATGTTATTTCTATCTATATATATATATATATATATATATATATATATATATATATATATATATATATATGCAGTAGCTATTTAAATTCTTTTGGTAATTAAAATGTTGCATAGCTAGATTAATATGTTGTACGAAACTGTACCTTGGCAACAAAAATGGATCCCACAATGAACCTGTAGTGGGATCCAAAGTGGAACCCATAGTAGGACCCAATGTAGGACCCACAGGCACCAATAATGATAATGAGCCCCCTATAGGTCCACTATTTTAAAAAATTAAGACATATATGTTGATTTAGGTCAATTTTTTGTTCCTATAACATTCTATTGCAACATAAAATGGTATCATCCAAAAATGTTACCTTTCCTATGATAACATAGAAAAAATAAACACAAAGGATATTGATGGGATTTTAGTAGCTTGTTTATGGTGTAGATCACCTGAAAATTAACTCCTATCTTATGGAGGCTAATGGCCATGCTATTTTTGCAACATTTAATTTAGGATGTTCATTTTTACAATTTGGGTTCACAAAAAAGCTAGAAATACAAACAAGCCCTAATATGATATGATAGCCAGGTGGGATACAAATGAGAGTTATATACTCCCTCCGTCCCGGCCAATTCGAGTTTTGGCACGTATTCTAAGGTAGATTTTAAATATAGTTCCATAACATATTTTTGAAATTTTCTTTTTTTGTATAAAAATATAACAATCCTATTTTTATACAAAAAAGAAAATTTCAAAAACAAGTTATGGAACTATTCTTAAACTTCATCTTAAAATGCAATGCATGCCAGAAAGTGACAAAAAAGTGTTAAGAATTGGATGGGATAGAGGGAGTATATGTTTATTTATTTTACATCTTTTCCAAATTCTATTAATACCTTATCGGACATTGATTTACATTAGTAAATTTTTTGTTTTGAGCTTAAAAAAAGGATAAAGATTAGAACTGTAATTTATTAATGATTTTTTGGTGTTAGTTTTTAATATTAATACATATTTTGATACATTGCTAATAGAGTTCAAAAGATGACTAGATTGTAATTAAAGTACTTACTAGTTATTAAGGATCATCTTATATTTTAGAATATATAATAATATAATATAAGTATTGGAGAAGAGTTTTCGGACACACAAACAACATTGATTTCCATTAATTCATATTATAGTTTAATAAAATTATTTATTATTTAAATAATCTAACCGTATAAAGGTTAATACTAAATTAAACAAATTCACAAATTTTAATGTAATATATTGACTTGGAATCTAATACTTAGAAGAATAATATTTTGAAAATCAAGTTTATCAAATATTTGAAAAAATATTATTATTATGAAAGCTAAATTCCAATACAATTGAGATAGCACAAGTGCCTATAAGTACCCCAACCACAGCTGGCCAGCCTTACTTTACATAAAATCATATAAATGTTGGTTTAAGAAACTTAATAAGATCTACACCATAAACAAGCTCCCAAAGTGAATCACCAACAACAGGAGTGGCCTCCTAGTAAGGTGTAAACATAAGAACTTCAATATCACACTGAAGCAAACTCCCAAAGCAGGAGGACTACTACTTCTCTACCAAGAATTTATTATTATTATTATTATTTTTCCTCACAAGGAGCCTGCTAAATATTATTAAATTACTACAACAATTTTTGATGCAAAACCAGAGGTAATGTATCCCAAAATAAAATCTATGAAAACGGCTCAAATGACAATTTCCGTGTTGGTACTAGAATCTACAAACTATATATCCTAAAAACTTAGAAGTAGACAAATGCAAACGCTACAATTTATTACTAAGGTTGTCAAAGACAAGAAGATCGATCTTTTGATGATGATGATAACAATATTAACAAGTAAATCCTACAGTAAATTAATTATAGGAATCCGTCAAAAGGTAAAGTATACGGGTAGCCGGTTAAAATATAAAATTTATATTAGAAAGGAATAAAATATTATGTATATAGTAAACATATGCTTGAACTGGTAAAAAATATGGTAAGTAGTAAATGGAGACATTTAGATTAATTAATTGTAAAAGCTAACAAGGTATGTTGGTAAATTTCAATATTCCCAAAATTTACAGCTAAATCAACCACAACAAATGCATTTTTTTTAAAAAACTAACCACACCAAAACATCATATGGAATTCGGAAATGAAGTACTGCATTACACGGTTTTAACTTGTTCAACCAGCTAGAATATCAAGTTTCTGAAAATTTATTGCAAGGATTGGAAAACATAAATCAATAAGCTCTCAAGCATGATCATCAACAGTCCTCAAAGGCCAGAGCTTTAACCGTTTGTATTGTCTTGGTAGTCTGCCGTGGGTGCAAACATGAGATTCTGATAAAACATTGGAGTCTGCATCATAGACATGACATATGTTGTGAGAAAACGAAGATCAGTGGTAACTAGTTAATAATCTTGCATGCAATATTTGTTGTTCAGAAAACGTTTATACCTCAGAGCTCTGGAGCAATTTCCCATATTCTTCAATGTCAGCTTGAAAGGACTCCAAACCATCGCTATAGGAATGAAGAATGTATTTTATGAGCAGATCGAAACAATTATATGCAAAAAATAATTTCCACTGACTGATCGATAGAGGTATTATGTCCGACTATTTTTAGGATATTTTAAAAGATGCATGAATAATTGTATATGAACTTTATAAGTTTACCTATTCAGAGGAGCACTTGACATGGATGTTGAGGATCCTTGCCCAGAGAGTTGAAGAGAATGGCTGTTCACACTGTTCTGAAGATCTAAAATGAATGCAACATAATAAATATTATAAATCATAGTTTAAACAGATAGTAAGCAAACTAATTTATATGTATTAAAGATGCATATAAAAATATGTAGATATAAAATTTATTTGTTAAAAAATTTGAAAACGCTAAAAAAAACTAACAAATTTAAAATAATTGTAATGAAACTTATTAAGAATCATACCCTGATGCATAAATTTTTCTTTGTCAATAACTCGAACTTTCTGCAGGACAGTTTAATAATAGTTAAAACCATTCTAATAGATGAATATGTAGTACTATAGTTCTATAATAGAACGAGAACGAACCTGTAGGTGACTCTTTATATGCTCACGAGTCAGTCCCTTCACTTTCATTTTTTTAAGGATCTTTTTCGGTGTGGCATCTGTAAATTAATATAATTAAAATATGAATTTGTACACTGAATAGAATTTAGGAGCTTGCAAATTAGTGATATTGAAAGATTCTTTTAACTATAATTTATTGCAAAAAGATTCTTTTAGAAATGTTTCGTCATATGGATCCCAATAGATATTAATAACTATAATTTTATTAAAAGAATGAATATTAAAGTAAAATAGTACTATGACAATTGAAACATTCAAACCTTTTCAAAAAATTACATTTATTTTAGATTCCAATCCCGTTTTACCGTTAGTTTAATGTTATTTGAGTATAATAGTTTTAGATAAATTCTTTCATTTGTTTATTTTCAATTTACGATCAAAGAAATTTGGGTATAAATGAACGAAAAGAATTGTAGGAAAAGTTGTATTCAAATAACAATA
Source organism: Kitagawia praeruptora (assembly GCA_037693485.1). NCBI lineage: Eukaryota > Viridiplantae > Streptophyta > Magnoliopsida > Apiales > Apiaceae > Kitagawia > Kitagawia praeruptora. The sequence continues at coordinate 45,258,880 of CM075345.1, read as the reverse complement.
AATCAATACTTGAAAATTTCCAAAAAATCAATAATAATTTTAGATTCCAATTCCATTTTACCGTTATTTTACCATTATTTGAGTTCAAATTTTTTAGATTATCCTATCTCGTTCTCTAGCTTCTTCCCAATTTACCATCAAGAAAATTGGATATAAATGAACGAAAGAAGTTGTACAAAAAAGTTGTGCTCGAATAATGATAAATTGAAATTAAATTCTTACTTTTTTGGACTTTTATGCCATAAAATACAAAGATATATGGAATTAATAAACACAAAAACAATCGGTATACACTATATACATGTAACTTTAAAAAATAGTATTGCTTTTTTTTTGATAAAAAAAATAGTATTGCTATAGTTCCCATGATTGATACACCATACACCGATAGCATAAATTTATTATATTACTGTCTTACAAATTTCCTTTCTAATTAGATAGTTTTTACAATATGACAGCTAGATACAGTGCGAAAAAAAATAAATAATAATATTTAAAGAAAGGAAAAATGTAAAAGAAATCATTTAGCGAAGGCTGGATTCAAAAGCTTTAATTATTATATTACTGTGATTCCTATCAAGAGAAACAGCTAGTAGTTAAATGCATAAAAGTCTACGAACAAGATATATGCATGTGTGTTTTAGCAAAAAGATTAAAATAAAAAAAAATCGTGTGCATGAGACACATTTAATGATTTAAAAGACTTACTAAAACTCCCGCCGAGCTCAGAGACTGCACGAACAAATCGAGCGTGTAGCTCGTGTGTCCAGTGGAGGCGAGGCTTGCCTTGTCCAAACAACGGATGCTCTAATTTGACAACTTGAACATCCTCCTCGACTCCCTGCCGCTCAATCTGTAGTGGCTGTGCTGCTGGCCAAACCATGGCCTCTCCTAACCCTTGATTCAAATGTTGTGGGTGCTGCACTGCATAGTTGTTTTGAATGGAATAGCTTGGATTCATGGAAAGGTTGTCAGTTAATCCTTCAGACACATTTTGGGTAAACCCCAAATGGTTTAGATAAGCTTCAGGGTGATGGTAATAATTCTGAGATGGGATTGATGCTGATGAATTCATCATAGGAGAAGATATTTTCTTTTATTTGTGCTATTCGGATGGCGTAGGCTTCAACCTCTCTTTTATACATATATATATATATATACTGAAAAAATAGGGTCTTGTGAATAATTGCGATATAAATTTAGAAAACGTTTTGTTGGATAATAATATAAAAGAATATTAATATCAACGATCTTTTTAAGAAATCAATAATCACCTTTTTCTGCATTTGTGTGGGTGTAACATAAAAAACATAAAAAAGGCGTAGAAGGTTCGGGTAGAATATAACACAATGAATTCGGGCGCTGTAGAAAATAAAACGTATATAAGACACCTATATCTATATGTGTATGTACATGTGTAGGAAAAAAATTAAAAGACTACATTGTATTCTCTTCTTCACATTTTATTACTGCAAACACTTCACAATATATAGTGCAATACAAGGAAACTGCAAGCTAAAAAAAACAGAAGACGACACACACTACTTTCCTAAACAAACTCTAACAACCCATGACTTATTCCACGAAATCAAATCAAATCAAATCAAACGTTAACTTATTAAAAATATTGTTTGAGATTATCTCTAACAATCTCCCCCATAATCTCAAACACCACAGCACTCTCTCTGTCGTTCAAATGCAGAGTCGAGTTCATTTTTGCCCATATGGCAACTTCAACTTCTTTATCTGCCCGTATGGCTTTTAAACTGAGCCCGTATGGCTGATTCGACTGAGCCCGTATGGCTAATCCGACTGAGCCCGTATGGCTATTGTTTGCCCGTCTGGCACTTCAACTCATTTTTCATCTTTCAATGTCACGTCTCCTTGCGCTCCACGAACGACGGTAACGTCCTCATCTCCTAAACTGACTCCAGCAAAAGAAACCATCACCAACTACACAAAAGAAACCACAAAGGGACACAATGGCCACCCCCGAAAACTCATTGCATTTCTCCAAACGAGAACATGGCAACAGCAAATCTCAAACGTGGACAGTGCAAGAGAACACCATATGCATCCCATACTGCACATGATGATCTCTCCCACTATTCAAATACACCCGACACTAACACCTTCATTTGCGCAGCCATACACCCATACATCGTCAAAAACCCAAACAAGGAGCCATCCGCATTAACAGGCTCCTCCGAAGATAAAATCTCCGGGACTCCAGGTAAACATGGCAGCGCCCCAGAACATCATCACCACGCCTCCACCAGCAGTGGCTTCACCACCTTCAGCGGCTTCACCACCGCCGGTGGCGGCCTCGCTCTGATACCAAATGTAGAAAATAAAACGTATATAAGACACCTATATCTATATGTGTATGTACATGTGTAGAAAAAAATTAAAAGACTACATTGTATTCTCTTCTTCAAATTTTATTACTACAAACACCTCACAATATATAGTGCAATACAAGGAAACTGCAAGCTAAAAAAAATAGAACACGACACACACTACTTTCCTAAACAAACTCTAACAACCCATGACTTATTCCACGATCCTAAAATCAAGGAAATAGACATCCGACCAAATCAAATCAAACGTTAACTTACTAAAAATATTGTTTGAGATTATCTCTAACAGGCGCCAATAACAACAAACTCTTAACATTGTCCCAAGACCATTAGAAAAAAATGCTAATCGTAGTTTATGGATGTAAAATTGATGTGTAATTCTCATTTTGTTCACTGTCAGTCTAAATATAGACATCACCAATATCGATAATGTTTAGAATCAAATATTAAAGTACTAAAATTTTTAATCTCGGATAATTTGTGAAATTACATATATCATAAATATGATGTTTTAACTCATAACATTGATCATATTTAGACAAATGTTCTTTACAATTTGTAAATGCAAAAATCATATAAGATAACATTTAGACATAAAGGTTTACCATAGGGTGTAAGTTGAAAATTCTTAATTAAACTATGTATGGCTGTGAAATGAATAACTAATCTTGAGGTAGAATGGAAGGTATCTTTTTTCTTTTTTTCATAAAACCAGTATCTTTTTTCCAGCAATTACAAACAATTCGTTTCCTTATGACACTGAAGGAAAGCGCATGAACTATTGAACAAATAAAAGTTTATTTTTATATCAGATTCTAGCAACTTTTTATAAGACCAAAAAAAACACAATTTTCCTTTTTTTATCTAGATCGACTCGAAAAAATGGGCTTGATTCGGCTCAAATTTGTCATCTGACTCGAACACATATTCGGGATCGATAAAAACTCGAATCGAGCTGAGTTTTTGGAGCTCTACAAGAACTCGACTCGGCTCAAACTCGAACTCGGTTACTTATTTTTAAATAAGAAATTCATGTGTTTGTTAGTTTTTGTGTCATCACTCAACTTACAAAATTTATTCTGAAAAATTAACTTGATATTTTTTTCACGTTTTATGTGCATTATAATATTAGAGAAAAATGGGCCTGAGTATGACCTCAGGTAACTCCCCTGAAGTTATATCATTCTTCCATATATATATTTCAGTATTAAAGTGTTTCTGTAATGAAATGAATTGGGCCAGGAATGAAGAAACCAATAAGCAATACAATGATCCCATTAGGGTCAGCTGTTTGAGGGCCTCAATAGTAGCTGTGTGGCTCATCTCAAAGGATTCTGTCCTGCTAATGTTCTAAGTCAATATATAAACTTTAAGGGATTAACACAAAATAGTAGAAGATTTGTTCTCGGTCATGAAAGTAATCTCTGAGTTGTGACTTATTATGAGCCATTAGCAAAAGAGAAAAAATGAGGAAATGCTTGGGATGATCATGATGGCCTTATTCTTGCAACATCTTCATGTAGCTGTTTTATCATCTTATAATGCAGCAACTACAAATTTGAGTCCAAACATACAAAAGCTTGCTGGTTCAGTTTAAGCTTAGCTTGGCAATAAGTACTTCTGCTTCCACAGTTTGCGATGATCATGAACGTCTGGGTATTCCTTCATGTCTAAAGACGACAAACTATAGCATGAGTTCTGACTGCTGGACGTGGGATGGGTTACATATAAACAGAAGACTGTGATGTGGTTAAACTGGAGGAGTTGAAGCGAACTTTCTCATCTCCAGTATCTCTACTTTAATTTCAGTGAATTAAATGGAGCATTACCTGATGATCGGAGGAATGGATCCCAACATGAGTAGAGCGCCACAAAGGCAAACGAAGGACAGTGTCGAGCATTATCTGGACCTGTTGTGACTCTCAAGGTGTTCAAGGACAATTTACTGGTCTGGGAAATACTAGAAACTAGAGGCGAAGGTAGAGTTCTGGTTAGAGACGGTGGAGACAGTTGGCTCAAAATATGGGGTGGTCTGGTTTTGTTTTTAATGGATGCATCAGAGACGTGGATGAGATCAATGGCTATGATATTGGCATTAGCATTAGCATTGCATCCCCTGAAATCGAACAAAAGAGGGATAGGAGGGAGAAGAATCTTCTGGTGCATATTGCAGGAACATTTATTCTCTGTTTAATGTTAAATCATGATTTTACTATTGTTGTAATGCATTTATTCTTTGTTTTGTCTCTCTATTTGGATTCAGTGAATGCAAGTGTTAAAGTTTCAACCTTACAATTCATCCAACGCTAGGAAATGTATTAATTGCCTGTAATTCTTAAAGTCGTGTCCCATGTACCAGCAAAACTCCTATCCTCCACCTCAATTTCCAAAATTTTATCCAAATTAAACACAACACCCTATAAATTATAATCTGAATCTGGAAGAGAAGGACAAAGCATAATAATTTTTGAATATCAGATAAAAGTCTACTGTGACTAACCAGAAATGTAAAGCATATGTTATTTCATCATTTTTGCTGCAAAACGTAATGCAATTTCTTATAAGAGCAGAAAAGTTCTACACGACGGTATTATATGTGGAGCATTTGTATCAAGAGTATGTTCTCAGCATATTTACTATTCAAGTAAGCTAGTCCCCCAACAGAAAAAGAAACAGAACCAGTTGACATAATTATAATTAATAACACTTCCCTCTCAATTTCTCCACTAGTTTAAAGGAAATAGTTAAAGAAAACCATGTAGAAATCTTGAGGTTTGAGAGCGTGATCACCACATATTATAATAGAGCTCTGGTACAATGTCCCAATATTAGCCAAATTTCTTCTAACCGTAAACAAAAAATCAAGGCTAGTTATAGTTACTGACACAAAAAGATCAGTTGTCCTGAAATGTTCAGCCATCGCTGTCTTTTAACAAGTTCCCACCGCTACTTGTATCACTGGAATCTGCTGGTGAACTTGCTTCTTCGGAGTCGGGGGCAACAAAAAACTTGAGAGAGCTCTTACGGATAGTTCTTTGCCTCGGCCTATCTTTCGCACCTTTACTAATGTCTTGAGCAAGACTGCTATCAACCCCAGCAACCCAACTGAATAATGAAGTTAACTGTGTACCAAGTGAAACAAAAGACTTCAGTGAATGCATAATGAAGTTAACTGTGTACCACGTGAAACAGTCAATGTACCTGAAGCAGTAATATATAGCTGAAGAGATGGTTCCAATGCTATTTTTTGAGCTTTTCAATAATATATTTTCTTCAACTCCCTGACCCCTGTATAGGTTGGATACAGATTCTATACTTCGTGCTTTAATAAGCACGCAAATTACACAAATCAAAAGCTTAAACTCGCAATAATTAAGCAAAAAAGACTGGGTATAAGAAAATAATGTTCAGTAAGATTAAGCACATATTACCAAAAGATTTGAAATTTTCATGTTCACGAGTAACGAGGCACCTAGTACTCCTGCATATTGCAAAGATCTGAATAAAATCTAACCAGAATTAAACACCAAAGTAATTCACGCTGTGGAAGAAGCCATTAAGACAATCCTGAATTAAATTAAATATAGCCACACGGCCAAATTTCCAAAATTATTAAAAAGAGGGAACAACATCCACTGAGAACACAAAGAGGAGATAAGTAGGCAATAAAGTAACATAAGTTACTGGTCTCCTAAGGAGCTTCTGTTTAAAATAGTAGTAAATCATAGTAAAAATCAAATTTAAACAAGTCCTCCAGACAACATGTCCAGAAAACATAGAATACTCGGTCAGACCATTTGCCCAAAACTTATCCGTAGAGAAGACCATACGTCCCCAGTTTTGCATTCCATATTACTTCAAAGTTCAAACAAACACCCTTCCCAACCCAGAGAGAGGAGAGGAAACTTACTTTGTTCCCCGGAGACTTGGAATGAATGCTAGCATAGCTAATTATATTTGGTTTCATTTTTCAACCAAGTATCCACATAATACTGTATGCAGAAAAATACATACAAATAACAAAAAGAAAAAATGATGTGATTGACATCGAAAAAAGAAATCAAAGTGATTGGCATAGAATCCTTTTAGAATTGCATAAATAAACAACTTGGATTAAAACAGGTAATATATATTTAGGTAAAGGGAAGAACCTAAAAGAGATTATCATTTATATCTTTAAAATTATCATATAATTAACTAACAATTAAGGATAGCTAGTAACAGAATCTCACTTATATTCTAAAATTAACAAGAACTAGACTTCATTAAGCCAACACTGATGTAAAAAACAGAGTCTAAAATATAATCAAATGTATATTCTTTAGTTAACTAACATCATTTAACTAACACTTACGTACAAAACGAGGATCTAGTATAGAATCTCATGTATACATTAATTAATAAGAAATAAACTTCATTAAACTAACAACTAAGCACAAAAATATAATTTAGCATAGAATCTCATATACATTACAATCACACCAATGAATTCGACACATGCATCACACAAATTGTTCAAGCAACTTTAAAGATACGCACGAAATGAATCTATTACTGGATATGATCAGCACTATTAAACAAAATGTAAAATTCATATACATAGACTTCAGCACAAAAGGGAAAACTAGTATAGATTCACACTAACACTCAAAATTTAATCAAACTCAAATATATCAAACATCCCTATAGAGAGAGATGATATTCGCAACTAAAACTACAAAAGAATCTCGAACATAAATCATTTGACATATATAAAAGCACTAAATCATTCCAACATTGAGCCATATAAGTGTAGTAAAAAAAATTTATAGCATCTCGCACATAAATTTACAATCAAATAAACATAGATACTTACAGAACATCTTAGACATCTATCTACACTTAATAAATAGAGAATCTCAGTATCTCACACATATATTTGTACTTAAACAAACACAGAATCTCACACAACATCTCACACATATATCTACACTTAAACATACACATGATCTCGCACAAAATACATATACGTACATACAAACTGATATGTAGTTTTAATATTTACCATGTCCACCACAAAATGATATGTGAAGGTGTCACCTGGCAAAACACAATTTTCTATAGTTTATTAAAATATTTTAGCCCCTCCAGGGGCACCCCAACCAAATAATTACTAACAAAACCAACCATCGAATCATTCATGGAATCATTTACCTTGATTATTACCAATTTTATTAGGATAGGTGCCCCTGGCGGGGCCTATTGCATATAAAACTGTAGAATCTATAATAGAATCACAGAATCATTGACGGAATAAAGCAACCATAGAATCAATAACGGAATCATTTTCAACTTAACTCATATAAAACGAGACTAAAAAATACCAAACTTTATATATTAAATAAATGTACGGAATCACAAATTTAATAACAAAATCAACCACAAAATCACTTACAACTTCATATAACGAGTCTTAAATACATTATATAACAGAATTTCTAACAAAAATAAGCAAAGAATCATTAACTGAATCATTTGAAAAATCACTTTCATAAAACAATAGTAATATACAACATCCGATATAGAATCTAATATGTGTACTTTCATTCAAACAAGCATTTAGTACGGAATCAAAAAATGAAATCTTCAAACCCTAATTTTATTAATTTCGTTAAAATAACAAGCAGGATGAGATGTAAATATCATTACCTCGAATTGAAGATGAATTTACGTCAAATTGAAGCTTTGATGAGTGAGAGTTTACATTTTTTTCGGATTTTGAGCCGTAATTTCATAGATTCTGATCAAAGAGAAGAGTTTGTAGTTCGTCAGAGAAAGAGTTGCAGCTTCGTTAGAGAGAGAGAGAGAGTCGTTAGAAGATAGAGAGCGAGATTAGATAAAGCCCATTATTAATTCTAACTTCTAATCCTGGCCGTTCAATTTTAATAAAAAAAATGAACGGTTAAGATGGGTGTTCTTCTTTGTTCTTTATTTAAAGGTGTTCTTTATTGAGCAATGGCCTATATATATATATATATATATATATATATATATATATATATATATATATATATATATATATTGAAAAAGTAGGGTCTTGTGAATAATTACGATATAAATTTAGAAAACGTTTTGTTGGATAATAATATGAAAGGATATTATTATTAATTAAGGATCTTTTTAAGGAATCAATAATCACCTTTTCTCTGGGTATAGCATAAAAAACATAAAAAAGATGGGGAAGGTTCCGGTAGAATCAAACACTGTGGTAAGACCATTAGAAAAAAAAATGATATATGCAAATAATCGTAGTTTATGGATGTTAATTGATGAGTAATTCTATGAGTAATTCTAATTTTATTCACTGTGAGTAAATATAGACATCACCAATTTCGATAATGTTTAAATTCAAATATTAAAGTACTTAAATTTTTAATCTAAGATAATTCGTGAAATTATATATATCGTAAATATCATTTTTTAACTCATAACATTGATCATATTTATACAAATGTTCTTTAGAATTTGTAAATGAAAAATCATATACGATAACATTTCGACATAAAGGTTTACCATAGGGTGTAAGTTGAAAATTCTTAATTAAACTATCTATGGCTCTGAAATGAATAATAATCTTGAGGCAGAGTGGAAGGTATCTTTTTTCTTTTTTTTTCATAAAGCCAGTATCTTTTTTCCAGCAATTACAAACAATTTGTTTCCTTCTGAAACTGAAGGAAAGCACATGAACTATTGCGCAATTAAAAGTTTATTTTTTATATCTGATTCTAGCAACTTTTCATAAGACCAAAAAAAAAAACACAATTTGCCTTTTTTTTTATTGAGATCGACTCGAAAAAGTGGGCTTAATTCGGCTCGAATTACAAAGTCTTCCAAATTTGAAAATTGTCCAAAAAAGAGGGAATATCATATTGGTAAAAGAAGAAATAAAGATGGAACAACCTTTCATTTGAGAGAATCTCAATGGACAACAACTCATCGTTATATTCTATTCAATTGTGGAAACAAAGAAATAGAGGAGCTAATTGAGTATGTAAATTGTAGGTAGCATCAAGCTTTAGTTGATGGTCCAGCAAAATCGAAAAGATAAGAGAGCAAGAAAACATACTTTGGATTTTTGGAAGTTGATGAACGAAGAGGTTGGAAGAAGAGGAAATATTTCGAAGGAATTAGAAGTGCTTGCAATGGGCCCGAATCGAGCAACTAAGAAGTATAGTGTTTATGTAATCAATGGGTACAGATTTTATACAAAAAAAAGAGATGCTAAATGTAAAATACAAAATAGTGACATTTTTTTTATGGCTTTGACGACTAGTTTTGCAAGCTCGAAAGATCAGAATCCAAAGGTCGGCGATGTCAATTATTATGGAGCAATAGAAGAGATATTAGATGTTGATTATTGGGTAGAATTTATTGTTGTGTTGTTTAACTATTGTTGGTACTCAAAAGAAAAGGATTCATATGGGATGACTCGAGTTAATTTAATAAATCATCCCAGAAATCTGATCCCTACGTAATGGCCTCACAAGTACAACATGTTTTCTATGTAAAAGATCCACTTGAAAAGATGATTATAATGTCATCAAAAGACTACCGAGGAACTGGTGTGGTGTCGAAAATGAGAATGCAAACGAAGAACAAGATCAATATGATCCAATTTTACTTGATATACGCTTTGCTGCATAAATGAAAAATCAAGTCAATGAGGCTAGTTGATTTAGGGATGATGTTCCAACAAGATAAGTCCTCATCGAGCCCACCGAAGTCCAAGAACAATCAAATCACTTTATGCAATGTACGTGACTTTATTGATGTAATGGTTTTGAATCGAATGTTTCTTTAACTTTATTATTGAAGTGCTTGCTGCCCTAATTTTATTACAAATTGAACTTGTAAATGTATTAATTACGTGAGTGCTTGCATTTTACTTTACTGCTTTTTATTTTTTATGATTTATTACTTGCCATTTAATTTCAATAAAATGAACTTTTTAATTGAAGTATTTAGTTAAGTGCTTGCTGCCCCCCCCCCTTTTTTGTAAATTGAAATTGTTTATGCAGTTTAATTAATTAAGTGCTTGTTTATTACTTTATTGTTGTAGTTAAATTAATGTAGTGTACCTTTATTGTTTTTTAAATTAGCTACTGTGTACTTAGTTTACTAACTTCTAATGTAATTTCCATTTCCGATTTTTTAAAAGATGAACAAATTCATTCATCTCAGATTCCACTATGAGGGTGAACTCCAGAGTACGGGATATAATGATGAGATATAGAGACTCATGTACTGGCATCGATATTGACATGTTTTCATATATAGTAGTGATGGACCATGTCAAGGATGACCTTGAATATTCAGAAATTGGAGGAATTTATGTAAGCAAAGAAATGTTGGGAATTGGAAGTTATCGACAAATGATTGGGATCTAGCTAGTTCCTTTAGTCAAACGAGCTACAATGGTGACTACATTGATTTTTATGTCGACAACGTCATTGACATAAATATTAAGCCAATCAAATAAATGCAACAGCATGTAATCATAAGACCTAGGCATAATCTACTGGCAGGTACATGAATTCAGACTATTGCGGATAAACTTTTGCCAGATGTATTCTAATAAATTGAATCTAAATAGCTTCTTCCCTAACCTGAAATTTGTACATGCATGTCTACAGTCTTATATTTAAACTCTCCTCACTAACCTTATACTTTTGTAGCTAAAAAATTAGTGAAACGCCAGTTTGTTATTGCTCATCAACCACAACGACAATAAAAGAACAAAGAAGCAAATCAACTGGATTCACTGAAGCCGCCACAAGGAGAGGTACTCATAAGTCGCCACAATTGAATAACCTGCAACAAGTTAATTATGCAGCTATGGGTTATAAATTTTATAGTTGAAATTGGATTTTCAGAATCTACCACATGACATGGGAGAAAATGACCCAGAGGTTAGATATGTTCCTTAAAAATATATTTAATGTCCACACTATTGAAAGTTAACCATCTATATGATCCACCACCTCCTGATAAGTTTTGATCTTCCCGAGTAAGCATAACACACTATTATAAGAGCTACTGAAAGTTTGCCGAATTTAAAACACTCTCAGCTGATCTTTTATATTAAGATTAATTATTGCTAATGATTAGTCCAAATTGTACTTCAAAATTATGGTTCAAAATTAGAAACATCATAGACTATTTAGAATATCATAGGTGGTTGTTCAATAAAAGACTACATCTACACAACCTTGGCAAGAACGGCGCTCTGCAGTCATGATCGCGCACTCGACAAAAGAGCTTCTCCATGGACTTCTCTCTTTACCCCTTTGCATATGTTCGTGAAGGGAAGCTCGAAGAGCTTACGGGAGAGAAATTAGTTCTAGAACACAGCCTATTGTTGCTTATCATCTACTAGTTTTTGAAGTTCATCAAATTACTGTAATATTAATAATCCGCCACCCCTACGTTGCTAGTTATTACTCTAACTATTGTTAATCTACCTTTAATGAGGAAGTAAAGATAATTTAGCAAACAAGATCGATATCAAAATCTGGAAAAGAATAAATGCTAATTTCTATGTTGTTGATAATTTTTATGTGTTGTCATGAAGGATGTCAACCTACCCCTTCACCACCTCTAATATAGTATGAAGACAAAGAGCTATCAGAGTGAAGAAGAATAATGATTTTTTTTTTCTCTCAATTTACCTGCACTATCAGCAAGAATAAGAAGTTCCGTACAAAGAAATAAAGGAAAGGAAAAGAGGCAGGACATAAAGATAGCTAGATTATTATTTTTGATTAGTAGGAATTGTAACTAGAATCAAATTATTTGGTACATAATCCAATGTATTTTGTAGGGAACCAAGAAGGCAAATAAGAGAAAGTTGTGGGACGTGGACCAATAACACATTCCCGAGCCAATGCTACAACCAAGCCTAGAACTGAGGACACAAGCAACAAGGAATGGACATGTCGATCTGTACAACCTACAATATTTGCAAATCCTCTAATTTTGTTACCGAAGTCAGATGAAGGCAATGGTTCAAATGGCTGCTTTATTTGCTATGCGGAAAAGTCGATAAGAGAAAGTTGAAAAGGAAAAAGCTGAAAAAGGAAAAGTTGAAAAAGAAAAGGCCGAAAAGGAAAAAGCTGCTGCAGTTACAAGTAAGAAGGTTGTCACGGAAACTATCTTGCCTGATATTGAAAAAGCTAAAAAAGAAAAATCGAAAAGGAAAAGCTGATGCATTCACTTATAATGTTTTGTTGTATGTAATTGTAATTTTTTCTGAGTTGGGTTGTAGAAATGAAATTAGTTGAGGATAATTTCAGAAAATGTGAACTACGTATGAGTTGTCTCATATATTTGTTCTCATTGATGTTTGCAAGGTCCTGTATGTTATTCTTGATGAATTGGAAAAATGAGTGATCGAGTCAATTCATGCAACTTGGAAGGGGTATAAGAGTCGAACAAAGGCAGCGCATTATATAACCTTTGAACATGATGAAATTAGGCTAGAAAATAGGCCAGGCGAAATTCCCGTTAAGAGTTCAAAATGCTCTTGGAATATTGGAATGATGAGTTCATATACTAACACTCACACTCATGGTCCAAAAATACAGCTTCGGAACAAGATGGTATGTGATTTATTTATTTAATTTTTTGCTCATTATTTTTCAAACTTGCAACTATTCTTAATTTGATTTTCTTCCTCTTGTGTATATGTGTTACGTGTGTAACAAAAATCAATGCAAATAATAAAAAAACGGAACCCTCAACTGAGTACTTAACTATTTGTAGGGAAATACAGAAAGTCCACTAATATGACTAGATGATGCTCAATGTGAAAAAAGATGAACCTGGACAAGTTAAATTTTTTCTTTCTTGCACATTTTTAATATTTTTAGACCAACCGTCCAACAATAGTACTCCATAGTACTCCTCCGTTTCTCATTCATGTCGGTCATGACGTTTAACTTGTACAACTAGCTGCCAAATGAGTAAAGGCGGCTCAATTTTCATTTCATACAAAATTGAAGTTTCTCCAAAAATCAATATTTGTCATTTATCTTAGCTACCTATCTTGTTAGATATTTAATTATTGATGTTATCAATTTAATGTAATATCCATGCTCATTGTGTTTGTTTAATCTTTTTTTCTCTAAAAAGAAGAAATAAGATGAGTTTGATGTTTTGCAGAGGTATTTGTTGAAACCTGGGAAAGAGTTGAAGGACGCGAGTACAAGACCAATCCTGAAATAATGAAAAGAAAATTGTAAGTATTTTTTTCATAATTACTTAAATGTGATTGATGGCTAATTTATTTTTTCCTATTTCATTTTAATCTCATTTGTTCATGTGACTTTATTTTGTAGAAAAATATAAACTAAAAGCTTTGTACCGGAGATGCTTCTAATGAACTGCTCTTGGATAGAAATCCTCGAATAGACACTTATGTGAAGGAGCTGACAACAAAGATAAGGCAAGGCCTTGCTGTTGAAGTCTAGGAGAAAGTAAAGCAAATCCAAGTAGAAGTTGATGAGCAGGTGAACAAGAAGGTGCACTAGAATTTGGCATCGGTTCTTATATAAAAAACTTGGAGTGACAATGACGATGGTACACCAATAACAGTATGTTGTAGCTTCTAGTATAACTGTGATGTTTGTGTTTTAAGTTTATAACTATTTGATGGTCGTGGACTAGTTGGTTAATTAAGTGTATTACAGTCGCTATAGACTATATACATATGATGTTTGGGAGTTGGTTTAATTAAGTAGTTGGTAAATGATGATGTTTGGGAGTTCGTGTATTGATGTAATTTTTGAAATGGTTTATTGGATTGAACATGTTATTTCTATATATATATATATATATATATATATATATATATATATATATATATATATATATATGCAGTAGCTATTTAAATTCTTTTGGTAATTAAAATGTTGCATAGCTAGATTAATATGTTGTACGAAACTGTACCTTGGCAACAAAAATGGATCCCACAATGAACCTGTAGTGGGATCCAAAGTGGAACCCATAGTAGGACCCAATGTAGGACCCACAGGCACCAATAATGATAATGAGCCCCCTATAGGTCCACTATTTTAAAAAATTAAGACATATATGTTGATTTAGGTCAATTTTTTGTTCCTATAACATTCTGTTGCAACATAAAATGGTATCATCCAAAAATGTTACCTTTCCTATGATAACTTAGAAAAAATAAACACAAAGGATATTGATGGGATTTTAGTAGCTTGTTTATGGTGTAGATCACCTGAAAATTAACTCCTATCTTATGGAGGCTAATGGCCATGCTATTTTTGCAACATTTAATTTAGGATGTTCATTTTTACAATTTGGGTTCACAAAAAAGCTAGAAATACAAACAAGCCCTAATATGATATGATAGCCAGGTGGGATACAAATGAGAGTTATATACTCCCTCCGTCCCGGCCAATTATTAACATTTCACAATAGATCGAGTTTTGGCACGTATTCTAAGGTAGATTTTAAATATAGTTCCATAACATATTTTTGAAATTTTCTTTTTTTGTATAAAAATATAACAATCCTATTTTTATACAAAAAAGAAAATTTCAAAAACAAGTTACGGAACTATTCTTAAACTTCATCTTAAAATGCAATGCGTGCCAGAAAGTGACAAAAAAGTGTTAAGAATTGGATGGGATACAGGGAGTATATGTTTATTTATTTTACATCTTTTCCAAATTCTATTAATACCTTATCGGACATTGATTTACATTAGTAAATTTTTTGTTTTGAGCTTAAAAAAAGGATAAAGATTAGAACTGTAATTTATTAATGATTTTTTGGTGTTAGTTTTTAATATTAATACATATTTTGATACATTGCTAATAGAGTTCAAAAGATGACTAGATTGTAATTAAAGTACTTACTAGTTATTAAGGATCATCTTATATTTTAGAATATATAATAATATAATATAAGTATTGGAGAAGAGTTTTCGGACACACAAACAACATTGATTTCCATTAATTCATATTATAGTTTAATAAAATTATTTATTATTTAAATAATCTAACCGTATAAAGGTTAATACTAAATTAAACAAATTCACAAATTTTAATGTAATATATTGACTTGGAATCTAATACTTAGAAGAATAATATTTTGAAAATCAAGTTTATCAAATATTTGAAAAAATATTATTATTATGAAAGCTAAATTCCAATACAATTGAGATAGCACAAGTGCCTATAAGTACCCCAACCACAGCTGGCCAGCCTTACTTTACATAAAATCATATAAATGTTGGTTTAAGAAACTTAATAAGATCTACACCATAAACAAGCTCCCAAAGTGAATCACCAACAACAGGAGTGGCCTCCTAGTAAGGTGTAAACATAAGAACTTCAATGTCACACTGAAGCAAACTCCCAAAGCAGGAGGACTACTACTTCTCTACCAAGAATTTATTATTATTATTATTATTTTTCCTCACAAGGAGCCTGCTAAATATTATTAAATTACTACAACAATTTTTGATGCAAAACCAGAGGTAATGTATCCCAAAATAAAATCTATGAAAACGGCTCAAATGACAATTTCCGTGTTGGTACTAGAATCTACAAACTATATATCCTAAAAACTTAGAAGTAGACAAATGCAAACGCTACAATTTATTACTAAGGTTGTCAAAGACAAGAAGATCGATCTTTTGATGATGATGATAACAATATTAACAAGTAAATCCTACAGTAAATTAATTATAGGAATCCGTCAAAAGGTAAAGTATACGGGTAGCCGGTTAAAATATAAAATTTATATTAGAAAGGAATAAAATATTATGTATATAGTAAACATATGCTTGAACTGGTAAAAAATATGGTAAGTAGTAAATGGAGACATTTAGATTAATTAATTGTAAAAGCTAACAAGGTATGTTGGTAAATTTCAATATTCCCAAAATTTACAGCTAAATCAACCACAACAAATGCATTTTTTTTAAAAAACTAACCACACCAAAACATCATATGGAATTCGGAAATGAAGTACTGCATTACACGGTTTTAACTTGTTCAACCAGCTAGAATATCAAGTTTCTGAAAATTTATTGCAAGGATTGGAAAACATAAATCAATAAGCTCTCAAGCATGATCATCAACAGTCCTCAAAGGCCAGAGCTTTAACCGTTTGTATTGTCTTGGTAGTCTGCCGTGGGTGCAAACATGAGATTCTGATAAAACATTGGAGTCTGCATCATAGACATGACATATGTTGTGAGAAAACGAAGATCAGTGGTAACTAGTTAATAATCTTGCATGCAATATTTGTTGTTCAGAAAACGTTTATACCTCAGAGCTCTGGAGCAATTTCCCATATTCTTCAATGTCAGCTTGAAAGGACTCCAAACCATCGCTATAGGAATGAAGAATGTATTTTATGAGCAGATCGAAACAATTATATGCAAAAAATAATTTCCACTGACTGATCGATAGAGGTATTATGTCCGACTATTTTTAGGATATTTTAAAAGATGCATGAATAATTGTATATGAACTTTATAAGTTTACCTATTCAGAGGAGCACTTGACATGGATGTTGAGGATCCTTGCCCAGAGAGTTGAAGAGAATGGCTGTTCACACTGTTCTGAAGATCTAAAATGAATGCAACATAATAAATATTATAAATCATAGTTTAAACAGATAGTAAGCAAACTAATTTATATGTATTAAAGATGCATATAAAAATATGTAGATATAAAATTTATTTGTTAAAAAATTTGAAAACGCTAAAAAAAACTAACAAATTTAAAATAATTGTAATGAAACTTATTAAGAATCATACCCTGATGCATAAATTTTTCTTTGTCAATAACTCGAACTTTCTGCAGGACAGTTTAATAATAGTTAAAACCATTCTAATAGATGAATATGTAGTACTATAGTTCTATAATAGAACGAGAACGAACCTGTAGGTGACTCTTTATATGCTCACGAGTCAGTCCCTTCACTTTCATTTTTTTAAGGATCTTTTTCGGTGTGGCATCTGTAAATTAATATAATTAAAATATGAATTTGTACACTGAATAGAATTTAGGAGCTTGCAAATTAGTGATATTGAAAGATTCTTTTAACTATAATTTATTGCAAAAAGATTCTTTTAGAAATGTTTCGTCATATGGATCCCAATAGATATTAATAACTATAATTTTATTAAAAGAATGAATATTAAAGTAAAATAGTACTACGACAATTGAAACATTCAAACCTTTTCAAAAAATTACATTTATTTTAGATTCCAATCCCGTTTTACCGTTAGTTTAATGTTATTTGAGTATAATAGTTTTAGATAAATTCTTTCATTTGTTTATTTTCAATTTACGATCAAAGAAAGAAATTTGGGTATAAATGAACGAAAAGAATTGTAGGAAAAGTTGTATTCAAATAACAATAAATCAATACTTGAAAATTTCCAAAAAATCAATAATAATTTTAGATTCCAATTCCATTTTACCGTTATTTTACCATTATTTGAGTTCAAATTTTTTAGATTATCCTATCTCGTTCTCTAGCTTCTTCCCAATTTACCATCAAGAAAATTGGATATAAATGAACGAAAGAAGTTGTACAAAAAAGTTGTGCTCGAATAAGGATAAATTGAAATTAAATTCTTACTTTTTTGGACTTTTATGCCATAAAATACAAAGATATATGGAATTAATAAACACAAAAACAATCAGTATACACTATATACATGTAACTTTAAAAAATAGTATTGCTTTTTTTTTTTGATAAAAAAAATAGTATTGCTATAGTTCCCATGATTGATACACCATACACCGATAGCATAAATTTATTATATTACTGTCTTACAAATTTCCTTTCTAATTAGATAGTTTTTACAATATGACAGCTAGATACAGTGCGAAAAAAATAAATAATAATATTTAAAGAAAGGAAAAATGTAAAAGAAATCATTTAGCGAAGGCTGGATTCAAAAGCTTTAATTATTATATTATTGTGATTCCTATCAAGAGAAACAGCTAGTAGTTAAATGCATAAAAGTCTACGAACAAGATATATGCATGTGTGTTTTAGCAAAAAGATTAAAATAAAAAAAAATCGTGTGCATGAGACACATTTAATGATTTAAAAGACTTACTAAAACTCCCGCCGAGCTCAGAGACTGCACGAACAAATCGAGCGTGTAGCTCGTGTGTCCAGTGGAGGCGAGGCTTGCCTTGTCCAAACAACGGATGCTCTAATTTGACAACTTGAACATCCTCCTCGACTCCCTGCCGCTCAATCTGTAGCGGCTGTGCTGCTGGCCAAACCATGGCCTCTCCTAACCCTTGATTCAAATGTTGTGGGTGCTGCACTGCATAGTTGTTTTGAATGGAATAGCTTGGATTCATGGAAAGGTTGTCAGTTAATCCTTCAGACACATTTTGGGTAAACCCCAAATGGTTTAGATAAGCTTCAGGGTGATGGTAATAATTCTGAGATGGGATTGATGCTGATGAATTCATCATAGGAGAAGATATTTTCTTTTATTTGTGCTATTCGGATGGCGTAGGCTTCAACCTCTCTTTTATACATATATATATATACTGAAAAAATAGGGTCTTGTGAATAATTGCGATATAAATTTAGAAAACGTTTTGTTGGATAATAATATAAAAGAATATTAATATCAACGATCTTTTTAAGAAATCAATAATCACCTTTTTCTGCATTTGTGTGGGTGTAACATAAAAAACATAAAAAAGGCGTAGAAGGTTCGGGTAGAATATAACACAATGAATTCGGGCGCTGTAGAAAATAAAACGTATATAAGACACCTATATCTATATGTGTATGTACATGTGTAGGAAAAAAATTAAAAGACTACATTGTATTCTCTTCTTCACATTTTATTACTGCAAACACTTCACAATATATAGTGCAATACAAGGAAACTGCAAGCTAAAAAAAACAGAAGACGACACACACTACTTTCCTAAACAAACTCTAACAACCCATGACTTATTCCACGAAATCAAATCAAATCAAATCAAACGTTAACTTATTAAAAATATTGTTTGAGATTATCTCTAACAATCTCCCCCATAATCTCAAACACCACAGCACTCTCTCTGTCGTTCAAATGCAGAGTCGAGTTCATTTTTGCCCATATGGCAACTTCAACTTCTTTATCTGCCCGTATGGCTTTTAAACTGAGCCTGTATGGCTGATTCGACTGAGCCCGTATGGCTAATCCGACTGAGCCCGTATGGCTATTGTTTGCCCGTCTGGCACTTCAACTCATTTTTCATCTTTCAATGTCACGTCTCCTTGCGCTCCACGAATGACGGTAACGTCCTCATCTCCTAAACTGACTCCAGCAAAAGAAACCATCACCAACTACACAAAAGAAACCACAAAGGGACACAATGTCCACCCACGAAAACTCATTGCATTTCTCCAAACGAGAACATGGCAACAGCAAATCTCAAACGTGGGCAGTGCAAGAGAACACCATATGCATCCCATACTGCACATGATGATCTCTCCCACTATTCAAATACACCCGACACTAACACCTTCATTTGCGCAGCCATACACCCATACATCGTCAAAAACCCAAACAAGGAGCCATCCGCATTAACAGGCTCCTCCGAAGATAAAATCTCCGGGACTCCAGGTAAACATGGCAGCGCCCCAGAACATCATCACCACGCCTCCACCAGCAGTGGCTTCACCACCTTCAGCGGCTTCACCACCGCCGGTGGCGGCCTCGCTCTGATACCAAATGTAGAAAATAAAACGTATATAAGACACCTATATCTATATGTGTATGTACATGTGTAGAAAAAAATTAAAAGACTACATTGTATTCTCTTCTTCAAATTTTATTACTACAAACACCTCACAATATATAGTGCAATACAAGGAAACTGCAAGCTAAAAAAAATAGAACACGACACACACTACTTTCCTAAACAAACTCTAACAACCCATGACTTATTCCACGATCCTAAAATCAAGGAAATAGACATCCGACCAAATCAAATCAAATCAAACGTTAACTTACTAAAAATATTGTTTGAGATTATCTCTAACAGGCGCCAATAACAACAAACTCTTAACATTGTCCCAAGACCATTAGAAAAAAATGCTAATCGTAGTTTATGGATGTAAAATTGATGAGTAATTCTCATTTTGTTCACTGTCAGTCTAAATATAGACATCACCAATATCGATAATGTTTAGAATCAAATATTAAAGTACTAAAATTTTTAATCTCCGATAATTTGTGAAATTACATATATCATAAATATGATGTTTTAACTCATAACATTGATCATATTTAGACAAATGTTCTTTACAATTTGTAAATGCAAAAATCATATAAGATAACATTTAGACATAAAGGTTTACCATAGGGTGTAAGTTGAAAATTCTTAATTAAACTATGTATGGCTGTGAAATGAATAACTAATCTTGAGGTAGAATGGAAGGTATCTTTTTTCTTTTTTTCATAAAACCAGTATCTTTTTTCCAGCAATTACAAACAATTCGTTTCCTTATGACACTGAAGGAAAGCGCATGAACTATTGAACAAATAAAAGTTTATTTTTATATCAGATTCTAGCAACTTTTTATAAGACCAAAAAAAACACAATTTGCCTTTTTTTATCTAGATCGACTCGAAAAAATGGGCTTGATTCGGCTCAAATTTGTCATCTGACTCGAACACATATTCGGGATCGATAAAAACTCGAATCGAGCTGAGTTTTTGGAGCTCTACAAGAACTCTATAAGTATAGATTAGTATTAATATAGGTGTTTGTATGTAAAACTGATAAGCAAGAATTAAGAACGTAAACTCTTGTTCTTATTATTTCCATAAATGAAGTACAAAGAAATATATAGAAAGCAATCAACAGCTACACCTACAAACCAGGAACGACTACTTCAAAATGCATCCTACAAATACTCCACTACTTATCTTTATTTGACTAGGATCCTACAACTACTCAGAAACGTTGTGGAACAAGTCATGACACACGACTAAAACAAAACAAACGGAAACAAATAAACACTCCAGACTTATGTTTAGATAGGCCCAACACTGAGATTAGCCTAGCCCAAACATTAAGTTTAGATTAGCCCAACAGTACACCCCCGTAATCTAAACTTCATGAGACAAGTCTTTAATCCCCAGCAAACGACACATCTTCTCAAACTTGACAATGGATAATGCCTTGGTAAGCACATCTGCTCTTTGCTCCTCAGTACACACATGCTTCACAATGATTTCACCTCTTTCAGCACACTCCCTAATAAAATGGTAGCGTATGTCAATGTGTTTAGAACGACCATGGAACACCGGATTCTTTGCTAAATCTATAGCAGATTTGTTGTCTATGTATAGAACCACCGGACCAATCTCCCCGTCTGTGATCTTTCCCAGCAAATTTCGAAGCCACACTCCTTGACAAGCTGCTGCGGTTGCAGCCATAAATTCTGCTTCGCACGAGGACAGAGCAACACATTTCTGCTTTTGAGAGACCCATGATATTACACTTTCATTCAAGTAATAAACCATTCCTCCAGTGCTTTTCCTGTCATCTAAATTCCCACCTAAGTCACTGTCAGAATAACCAGAAATCATATTATTTCTGCTGTCCTTCGAGTAGACCAGGCCATAGTTCATCGTGCCTTTGACATATCGTAAAATACGTTTAGCTGCATTCAGATGCATTAGCGTAGGCCTCTCCATAAACCGACTTACAATCCCCACAGAGTACGCCAAATCTGGGCGAGTATGCACAAGATAACGTAAACCTCCTACCAGGCTTTTAAACTCAGTAGGATTCACAGCTTTTCCCCCCTCGTCTTTTGTGATTAACAGCTTTGGATCCATTGGATATTTAGTAGGGTTGCAGTCATTCAAACCTGCCTTCTCCAACACCTTCTTGGCATATGATGTTTGCTTCAGCTTAATGTAACCTTCACCTTGGTATACTTCAATGCCCAGATAATACGAGAGTCTTCCCAGATCACTCATATCGAAATGACTGCTCATTTCTTTCTTAAAACGTTCGATGATACCAACACTTGTGCTTGTTATCAGCAAATCATCGACGTACACAGCAACAATCAACGACTCCTCTCCTTCTTTCTTTATGTAGACAGCATGCTCATATGGGCATCTTGACAAAGCCATCTCTTCAAGACATCGACTCAATTTTGCGTACCATGCCCGAGGGGCCTGTCGTAGACCATATAAGGCTTTATACAGTCGATACACCAAATGTTCCTGTCCTTGTTTAACGAACCCTTCAGGTTGTGATACATATACAACCTCATCTAGCTCGCCGTTTAAAAACGCCGACTTGACGTCCATGTGATGCACCTCCCATCCATGTTTGGCTGACAAAGCTAAGAGCAAGCGAACAGTTTCCAAACGCGTAACTGGAGCAAAAATCTCCTCAAAGTCTACTCCATGCTTCTGAACATATCCCTTTGCCACAATCCTAGCTTTATGTTTCACGATGTTTCCACTAGTGTCCTTCTTTAGCTTGTAAACCCACTTCAGATCGATGGCTTTGTTACCTGGAGGCAAGTTCGTCAATACCCATGTATTGTTTTTCTCTATCGACTGTATCTCACTCTCCATTGCACTTCTCCATTCCTTTTCTTTGCATGCCTGATCATAGTTGACTGGTTCATCAATCCCCATTAGAAGCAATTCGTCCTCAAGCTCTATTTCTTCAGTAACGTCATATATGTCACTAAGCAGCCTGAAATTTCGAGGTGGACTCTCAGTTGACGCCCCTGTTGTTGACGTCCCTGTTGTCGACACAGTACCACTTGAACCTTGTACACTTGAGTCACTATTTGTGCTTGTACTCGCACTACTTGGAGTCACAGGCTCATCTGTCTCATCATTCAGCTCCTTGTCTTCAAAGACCGGGACTGTAAAGTAACCTTGTTGTGCCACTGTACTTCCCTCGTTTGTCTGATCCCAAAGCCAAGTTTTCTTTTCCTCAAACACAACATCGCGACTAACATGTACTTGTTTCAAAATAGGATCATACAAACGGTAAGCCTTAGTGCCAGGCTCCTTTCCAAGATTGATGACGGGTTTACTACGGTCATCCAGTTTCTTCACCTGAGTACTTAGGTTTTTCATGTATGCAATACAACCAAAAACCCGTATGTGTCCCAGGCTGGGCTTCACACCTGTCCATGCCTCATATGGAGTCAGCTCAGATAAGGCACGAGTTGGTAGACGATTCAACAGATAAATTGAGTGTCTGACTGCCTCTCCCCATAGGAACGATGGGAGTTTCATTTCCTTCAACATGCTTCTGGCCATGGCAACCACAGTGCGATTTCGTCTCTCCACCACCCCATTTTGTTGGGGTGTGTATGGAGCAGTGTAATGACGGTTTATTCCTGCAGATTCACAATATGACTTGAACTGGTTCGAACAAAACTCACCCCCGTTATCCGTACGCAGAGTTCTCACTTTCTTTTCTGGTCCTTTCTCAACCTGGGCACGGAACTTCTTGAACGCATCGAGGGCCTCATTTTTAGTTTTCAAAAAATACACCCACATGGCCCTGCTATAATCATCTACCAGAAGGAAAAAATATTTATTCCCCCTGGTGTCTCAGGTGCTATAGGTCCACATAAGTCGCCATGGATCAATTCCAAAAATCGCTCTGCTCTGTAGTCTGTCTTGGCAGGAAATGACTTTCTCACTTGCTTTGACATCAAGCTGGAAGGAAATGACTTTCTCACTTGCTTTGACATCAAGCACCCTGTGCATATTTCCTTTGGTTGAACAATGGCTGGGAATTCGTTTGCCATTTTCTTCTTAGACATTAAGACCATTGCTGGAAAATTAACGTGTCCTAGGCGTGAATGCCACAACCACGCTTCTTCATCTACTTTAGTTAATAAACAGGCATCGTTGTTGTTTTCAAGGAGTATTTTATACAATCTATTTCCAGATCTTTTCACTTTCATGACAAGCTTTTCACATTCATCATATACCCACAGATAAACACCATGTAATACGACTCGATTTCCCTCTTCAGATAATTGACCCAGACTTATAATGTTGTTGCAAAGATTTGGGATATAATATACCTCTTTCAGAAGCTTTTCTCCTCCGTTTTTGCATTTGAAAGATATAGTTCCCTTTCCTCGAATATCCACAAACGACCCATCACCAAAACGGACACGCCCTGTCACCTTTTCATCGAGCTGTTTAAATTTCGAACGTAGTCCAGTCATGTGGTTACTTGCTCCGTTATCCAAGTACCAGACATTTGATTCCGTCTGTTCGTCGCTTAAGCTTAGTTTCGCCACAGTGGTTGTTTCATTAAGCAATATGACACCGTCTCCGTTCTCTTCACATTTTGCCATCAAAAGTGCTGGCTCCTCGTCATGTGTTAGTGTCAAGTTTGCCTCTTCAGATCTGTTTCCTTTTTCACGTCGTGATGGCTTCTTACATTCGTTTGCGTAGTGGCCGTAAATGTTACAATTAAAGCATTTTATTTGGCTCTTATCTTGGCCTCCACTACGTCCTTTATTTCCACCACTCCGATTTCTTTGACTTGCTCGTTTCTCCCACTCTGCTCTAGTGAGTAACAATTTTCCTTCGGTCTCTCTCTTCAACCATTCATCCTCTGTGAGTAACAGCTGTCCATTACTAGGTTCAGTTTTTCCACGTAGTCGCTCCTCATGCGCCTTGAGTGAACCTACTGCCTCTTCTACTGTCATAGTCTCTAAGTTCCCAAATTGTTCGATTGTTGAAGCAATTTGGAGAAACTTTTGAGGAACGGCCCTTAGTAACTTTTTCACCACATATGACTCCTGAATCTCTTCTCCCAGGGTTCTGATGTTTGTCACGATTCCACTTAATTTTAAGCAAAAATCATCCAACTGCTCGTTGTCTTTCATCTGCAAAGCCTCAAAATCTCCTTTGAGTGTCTGCACTTTAGCCTTCTTGACACGGTCTGCACCAAGGCACATCGTCTTCAAAGCCGCCCAGACCTCCTTAGACGTTTTCTTGTCTGCCACCGCCAGGAGTATGTCCTCAGACAAACCTTGATATATAACAGCCAGTGCACACTTGTCCTTCTTGTCTTCCACCTTAGTGTTTTGATCTGCGGGCTCAACCGCCTCCCACACACCCTGGGCCTGCATATAGACTTGCATCTTGATAGCCCAGGCTGTGTAGTTACTTCTTGACAGCATTGGGTAACTGAGACCAACACCACCTCCTTTCAGCTTGCTTCCTGTTTCCATAGCTCCTACTTATAGAACACCGATATGTTAACCTCTCTCTGATACCAAATATAAGTATAGATTAGTATTAATATAGGTGTTTGTATGTAAAACTGATAAGCAAGAATTAAGAACGTAAACTCTTGTTCTTATTATTTCCATAAATGAAGTACAAAGAAATATATAGAAAGCAATCAACAGCTACACCTACAAACCCGGAACGACTACTTCAAAATGCATCCTACAAATACTCCACTACTTATCTTTATTTGACTAGGATCCTACAACTACTCAGAAACGTTGTGGAACAAGTCATGACACACGACTAAAACAAAACAAACGGAAACAAATAAACACTCCAGACTTATGTTTAGATAGGCCCAACACTGAGATTAGCCTAGCCCAAACATTAAGTTTAGATTAGCCCAACAAACTCGACTCGGCTCAAACTCGAACTCGGTTACTTATTTTTAAATAAGAAATTCATGTGTTTGTTAGTTTATGTGTCATCACTCAACTTACAAAATTTATTCTGAAAAATTAACTTGATATTTTTTTCACGTTTTATGTGCATTATAATATTAGAGAAAAATGGGCCTGAGTATGACCTCAGGTAACTCCCCTGAAGTTATATCATTCTTCCATATATATATTTAGTGGCATTTTTGTAAATACTAATGATTCATCTTGAATTTACAATTTTACCCTCCTGCATTTATAATAGAAATACTTATAACCTTAGGTAGCACCCTAAGGTCAATCTTAGGTACCTGTTACTCATAATATTATTATTATTATTATTATTATATTTAGTAAAATTTCTAAATTAACTTAGTTCTAATATGCAATTAGGAGATAATTAATTATGCATTCCTATAAATAGTCTGTATAATTAATTTTTATTATAAAATTTAAATTTGGTAAGTTTTTAGATAAATCTTTTGACCAATTCTTAGTTGTTAGTCTACACATCAATCAATCCATCAAGTTCAATTTCTAATTTTACTTTCATATACTTTCTCTATGTTCTATTATAAACTACAACAATTATATGGTAACATTGTTGACTTTTTGTATGCAATATTTTTATTAAATTAAAAATATGATCTATAAAACTATTAATTACTCTTGGTCTAGGGCGCCTAATTGCCTATTTAAAAAAATAATCTCATATTACCTTACAATAAATAAAAGTTTTAAATGTAATAACAGTGTTCCTCACCTATTTTTGTAGTGATGACCGAATTGCAATCCGGAGCAAGTGATGCAAAATCATGTGGCAATCATGAAAATTCATTCCAGTAAGTCGAAGAGTCTCCATTGAAACTAGACTCCTAATATTAGAACAAAAACCATCAGGTAACTTCATGTCAAGAAAGGATGAGCAAACAACTTTTTTTTCAGAGTGAGTTAAATTCCACGATGCCAATGGTAACTTTTCTTTTTTCCCAGGTGTTTTTGGCCTTAGCTCTATTCTTATTCCCATATCAGCCATGTCAAGATGGACCGATTCTTTGTCTTTTGTCTTCTTTGGTATATTAAGCATGGTCCCACGTGTCAAGTCATGTCAAGACGGACACACGTGTATTTTTTCATACTCCATTCCTAAAGCACACAAGCTTTTCTTAGCTTCACTGAATGATGCAGGAAAAGTGTTCCCTGATGGAAGCATAGATCCAACCAAGAGAAGCATTTGAGAGAAGCAAACATCAGATATTTGATGTTTGGCTTTTAGGTTATACAGCTTTACTAAAGCCTTGATCTTCGTAAATTCTTTACAGCCTGGATAAAGGGGTTCATGTTCGGACTGGACATGATTAAATAATTAAATCCGAGGAATCCAGGGAAACCTCATCGTAATCATCATCACTCTCTATTTTCCTTGGCATTTGATCCACAGTTTGTGAACTATCTGTCTCATTATCGGCAGATTGACTTTCTTCTATGTTTCCCTCTCCGTGCCAAATCCATATTTTGTAGGTCCGATCGATACCATTTTGGAAAAGATGGTTCCTCACTATGCGAGCTTTCCACGATTTACTATGTGCACATTTTAAACAGGGATAGCTGATTTTGTTTGCATCGCATCCGTTTTATAATGCAAACCACAAGAGTTCTTCAACTCCATCTTGGGACTCTTTAGTTCTTTTGTCAGCAATTAACCAAGACATGTCCATCTTTTAGAATTACATTCAATCAGTACATACTAGCTAATACAAGCATAAGCACAAGCTAATACAAACACAAGTATGGAGAGACTTTTTAGTACTCTAAGTATGGACAAAATATACTTTATAAAAATCAAAGAAATCTAAATTACATATTACAAGCTCTCTCTCTGTTGTTTTGTTTGGGTTTGATTTTTTATTTGTATTTGTTTAGGTTGATCTATTTGGGTTGATTCATCTAGGGTTGATTTATTTGGGTAATTTGTTTTGCATTTTGTGTTTGGGTTTGTATGTTGAGCATGCAAATATAATATTGTCTTTGTGTTTGGGTTTGGATAATTTGGGTTGATTTATTGTGTTTCTTTGGTTGTGTTTGTGGATGGGTATCTTTGCTTTAGTTATATCTTTTTTGATATACTGGTTTACTTGTTTTATTCATGACAAAATGTTTGCTTTTACTTGTTTGTTTACTTATTTCGTATACGTTTACTTGTTTGTTTACCATAAATTTCTATTATGTCCATACTTGTTTGTTTAGCTATGGCCCTAATTTAATCTCTATGTTGTGTAGATTAGTTATGGCCCCTTCGAAGAAATCAAAGAAGGCCAATTCTGCTCCAAATAAAACCGCTTCAAACTTGTTAAAGGCTTTAAAAAGGAACAATTCAATTGAGAAAGTGCCAATGGAGAAGAAGGCCAACTCTTGCCCTCTAGATTCTTCACCTGAATCTGTCAAGAAAAAGCCTATATCTAAGATCCTCGGAAAGAAAATAAGCAAGAAGAGGAAACGAGCCGATAAACCAGTGCCTTGCAAACAAGAAGGGCTTAAACTTTTACAGCGCGGAGCTGTTACAATGCATAGGATTGTCAGGCGTAAGATGTTGGGTATGAAGCACCCTGTGTTTTTCAATGCAAAGGGCGATCTAGTCATATGGTACTGCTGCTTCGGAGATGAAGTCTTATATTGGGGTTCTTGCTAGAACTAAAACCCCGATATGTTATCCTAGATGGAAACATGTTCCAATAGAAAGAAAAATAAGATATAGGATTGTGTGCAGGTAAAATAAATTCCACCTCAACAAAGTAGCTAACATTTTTTTATTCAAGTACTTAATATAATAAACATGCTATGTAGATGGCGTTAGAGGTACCACCAACAGAAAAAAAGATGGTATGGAAGTCTGCGTGCCAGAAGTGGAGGGAGTTCAAATGTCAATTAACAATCGACTATATACTTTCATATAGTGAGCAGCGTGAGTTGCTCGAATTTCCACCAGCTGATTACACATTTATCGAGAAGGCACACTGGGATATGTTTGTTGCTAGCCGTCTAACTGATGACTTTTCGGTGGGTTCTCACTTATTATCACATAGCATAATTATATTAGTTCTTCCATGTATGTTGCTTATGTTTTGATGTTTTTCACGAAGGCGATCCATGATAAACAGAAAAAAAGGGCCTTGAATGAATATCCTCATCGCATTTCTCGCAAAGGATATGCAAACCTCGAACAGGAAATGGTTAGTGAAATAATGAAACGTATTATTTTTTATTTTTCTATGACATTTGAATGCATGATTATGGTCTAGTTTTATTTTTCTCAAATGTTTATATACATGCAGACTGAAGGTGATACTGAGGTGGAGGTCGATCGCTCTAGTACTTGGCTTCGTGCACGGTAAGATGCAGATGGGAATTATATTTCAAAGTCAGGTACTAGAGTGATCGACCAGGTACTAGAGTGATCGACCAGCAATCTGTGCAACTTCCTCCGAAATATAATTCCCATCTGCATCTTGACGTGCACGAAGCCAGGTACTAGAGCGATCGACCTCCACCTCAGTATCACCTTCAGTCTGCATGTATATAAACATGTGAGAAAAATAAAACTAGACCATAATCATGCATGCAACTGTCGTAGAAAAATAAAAAAAATAATACATTTCATTATTTCACTAACCATTTCCTGTTCGAGGTTTGCATATCCTTTGCGAGAAATGCGATGAGGATATTCATTCAAGGCCCTTTTTTTCTGTTTATCGTGGATCGCCTTCGTGAAAAACATCAAAACGTAAGCAACATACATAGAAGAACTAATATTTATGCTATGTGATAATAAGTGAAAACCCACCGAAAAGTCATCAGTTAGACGGCTAGCAACAAACATATCCCAGTGTGCCTTTTCTATAAATGAGTAATCAGCTGGTGGAAATTTGAGCAACTCACGCTGCTCCCTATATGGAAGTATATAGTCGATTGTTAATTGACAATTGAACTCCCTCCACTTCTGGCACGCAGACTTCCATACCATCTTTTTTGCAGTTGGCAGTACCTCAAACACCATCTACATAGCATGTTTATTATATTAAGTACTTGAATAAAAAAATGTTAGCTACTTTGTTGAGGTGGAATTTATTTTACCTGCACACAATCCCATATCTTATTTTTTCTTTCTATTGGAACATGTTTCCATCTAGGATAACATATCGGGGTTTTAGTTCTAGCAAGAACCCCAATCTAAGATTGCATCTCTGAAGCAGCAGTACCATACGACTAGCTCGCCCTTTGCATTGAAAAACACAGGGTGCTTGATACCCAACATCTTACGCCTGACAATCCTATGCATTGTAACAGCTCCACGCTGTAAAAGTTTAAGCCCTTCTTGTTTGCAAGGCACTGGTTTATCGGCTCATTTCCTCTTCTTGCTTATTTTCTTTTCCAGGATCGATATAGGCTTTTTCTTGACAGATTCAGGTGAAGAAACTAGAGGGCAAGAGTTGGCCTTCTTCTCCATTGGCACTTTCTCAATTGAATTGTTCTTTTTTAAAGCCTTCAACAAGTTCGAAGCGGTTTTATTTGGAGCAGAATTGGCCTTCTTTGATTTCTTCGAAGGGGCCATAACTAATCTACACAACATAGAGATTAAATTAGGGCCATAGCTAAACAAACAAGTATGGACATAATAGAAATTTATGGTAAACAAACAAGTAAACGTATACGAAATAAGTAAACAAACAAGTAAAAGCAAACATTTTGTCATGAATAAAACAAGTAAACCAGTATATCCAAAAAGATATAACTAAAGCAGAGATACCCATCCACAAACACAACCAAAGAAACACAATAAATCAACCCAAATTATCCAAACCCAAACACAAAGACAATATTATATTTGCATGCTCAACATACAAACCCAAACACAAAATGCAAAACAAATTACCCAAATAAATCAACCCTAGATGAATCAACCCAAATAGATCAACCTAAACAAATACAAATAGAAAATCAAACCCAAACAAAACAACAGAGAGAAAGCTTGTAATATGTAATTTAGATTTCTTTGATTTTTATAAAGTATATTTTGTCCATACTTAGAGTACTAAAGAGTCTCTCCACACTTGTGTTTGTATTAGCTTGTGCTTATACTTGTATTAGCTAGTATGTACTGATTGAATGTAATTCTAAAAGATGGACAGGTCTTGGTTAATAGCTGACAGAAGAACTAAAGAGTTCCAAGATGGAGTTGAAGAACTGTTGTGGTTTGCATTGTAAAACGGATGCGATGCAAACAAAATCAGCTATCCCTGTTTAAAATGTGGTACATAGTAAATCGTGAAAAGCTCGCATAGTGAGGAACCATCTTTTCAAAAATGGTATCGATCAGACCTACAAAATATGGATTTGGCACGGAGAGGGAAACATAGAAGAAAGTCAATCTGCCGATAATGAGACAGACAGTTCAAAAACTGTGGATCAAATGCCAAGTGGATCAAATGCCAAGGAAAATAGAGAGTGATGATGATTACGATGAGGTTTCCCTGGATTCCTCGGATTTAATTATTTAATCATGTCCAGTCCGAACATGAACCCCTTTATCCAGGCTGTAAAGAATTTACGAAGATCAAGGCTTTAGTAAAGCTGTATAACCTAAAAGCCAAACATCAAATATCTGATGTTTGCTTCTCTGAAATGCTTCTCTTGGTTGGATCTATGCTTCCATCAGGGAACACTTTTCCTGCATCATTCAATGAAGCTAAGAAAAGCTTGTGTGCTTTAGGAATGGAGACTCTTCAACTTACTGGAATGAAATCTCATGATTGCCACATGATTTTGCATCACTTGCTCCCGATTGCAATTCGGTCATCACTGCATAAACAGGTGAGGAACACTGTTATTAGAATTTGTCACTTCTTCAAGGCAATTTGTAGTAAAGTTATTGAGGTTGATAAGTTGGATAAAATGCAATCGTAGTTTTTGGAAACTTTGTGCCAGCTTGAAAAATACTTCCCCCCTTCCTTGTTTGATTTAATGTTTCATATCTCGGTTCATCTTGTAATGGAAGTTGAGCTTTTTGGACCTATTTTCCTTAGGTGGATGTATCCTTTTGAGAGATATATGAAGACATTTAAGGGATATATAAGGAATCGAGCTCGTGCAGAAGGTTGTATAGCTGAGGCCTATATTGCAGAAGAGGCAGTTTAATGTTTGGTGGAGCATGAAGAAACGACTATTGGGGTACCAAAAAATGGTAGGCATACCAAGGATGGAATTTCTAGGCCATTATCCGGTGCAACCATGATAACCCCGAGCACCACTGATTTGCATGTAGCACATTTATGTGTTCTACAAAATACTACCGCTGTTAGCCCATATTTTGAGTAAGTCATTATATTATTTTCATCATGTCTACCATTTTCCCCTCTCTGTTTACCTACCTGAAAAATTGCATATTATATGTCATTGTCTTATTATTTATTTATTCTCTTTTCATTGAATGCAGTGAACACATGGCATTCTTTATGACAAGATTTCCAGAACACGAAAAGGATGAAATATGGCTAAAGAACAAGCAAAATGAGACTTTCCAAAATGGTTCAAAGAAAAGGTATTTTCTGAATTTCATAATAGCTTTGTGCATTTTTAAAAACTGCCATGTCCTGTGAATCATTTACAACTTGTATATATATATATATTTGAAGATCGCTTCAGATTTGGCTGATGAAAAAGAGGTTACGCAAGAGATCAGGTGGATTGCAGACGAGCACAACAAGGATGTTCCTACTTTCAACGACTATAGAATGGATGGGGTTACATTTAGTACGAAGGATCGTGATGATATGCGCCAAGTTCAATGTAGTGGTGTGTGTGGAAGCTGACACAATGATTGTTCAGGGTGTAAGGATAAAAATATTGAGCACACTTCACATACATATTACGGAGTTATAACAAGTATGTGGGAGTTGGACTATAATCAATTTAGGGTCTCTATTTTTCGTTGTAATTGGGTAGATATTAACAAAGGGATTAAGATTGATGACTTGGGATACACATTAGTAAATTTGAATAAGTTAGGTTTTTCGAATGATCCGTTTGTGTTGGCAAAACATGTCAAACAAGTTTGTTACATCGATGATCCTCTTGAAAAATTATGGTCCGTGGTGTTGAAATTACCCGAGAAAAAGTACTATGATGACGATGATGAAAATGAGGGATCCGTAGAAGTTGAACTTGAGAATGATTGTTTTGTGCCCAATATACCAGATGTTGATTTAGTTGAGGACGACGAGGGTAGTTACATGCGAGACGTAGATGAACTAATTCAACTTTCGTGATGTAATTTAATCTCTATACTTTTGTGATAACTTTACTTTGGTTTGGTGATCCTATATTTCTTCATTTCTGTTATTTTTCTGGTTGTTTGGTTTGCCCTCAGTTGGCCTTAGTGTTCTATTGGTTTGTATGCCACATTAATTTGTATGGCAGGTTTGCTTACTTACTGTCAATTTTTTTCCCATATACCACACTTCAGACAACAGTTTTTAACAAAAACATTGATGTCTCCAAGTTTTACATACAACACAAATACAAAAAACTAACTGTTGTCTGCCTTTAAGTAGGACAACTGCTTTTGCAAAATGTTGTCTCAGTTACACAACACTACAAGAAAAATTGTTGTATGTTTAGATTCACTAGACAACGGTTTAAAATTGTTGTATGATTCCTCTTGGACAACTTTATCCATAAAGTGTTGTCTAATTTGCACACCATAGAAAAAAGCCTTATGTGTTTGGATTTACTAGAGGATAGTTTATAAACTGTTGTGATATAGGTAATTGCTGATTTCTTGTAGTGTGAAGATCTAAAATGAATGCAACATAATAAATATTATAAATCATAGCTTAAACAGATACTCCCTCCGTCCCATCCAATTCTTAACACTTTTTTTATTACTTTCTGGCACGCATTTTAAGGTGAATTTTAAGGATAGTTTCATAACTTATTGTTGAATTTTTTTTTTTGTATAAAAATAGGATTGTTCTATTTTTATACAAAAAAAGAAAATTTTAAAAATAAGTTATGCAACTATCCTTAAAATTTACCTTAAAATGCGTGCCGAACACCCTATTTTGAAATGTTAAGAAATGGCCGGGACTGAGGGGGTAGTAAGCAAACTAATTTATATGTATTAAAGATGCATATAAAAATATGTAGATATAAAATTTATTTGTTAAAAAATTTGAAAACGCAAAAAAAAACTAAGAAATTTAAAATAATTGTAATGAAACTTATTAAGAATCATACCTTGATGCATAAATTTTTCTTTGTCCATAGCTCGAACTTTCTGCAGGACAGTTTAATAATAGTTAAAACCATTGTAATAGATTAATATGTAGTACTATAGTTCTATAATAGAACGAGAATGAACCTGTAGGTGACTCTTTATATGCTCACTAGTCAGCCTCTTCACTTTCATTTTTTTAAGGATCTTTTTCGGTGTGGCATATGTAAATTAATATAATTGAAATATGAAATTGTACTATGAATATAATTTAGGAGCTTGCGAATTAGTGATATTGAAAGATTCTTGTGTGATGGGTGCAAATCAAATAAAAAGAATAATATTGCAAAAAGATTTTTTTAGAAATGTTTCGATGATATCCCAATAGATAATAACTATAATTTTATTGAAAGAATGAATATTAAAGTAAAATAGTACTACGACAATTGAAACATTCAAACCTTTCTTAAAAATTGACATTTATTTAGGATTGGACATTTACTTTATATTCCAATCCCGTTTTACCGTTATTTTAATGTTATTTGAGTATAATAGTTTTAAATAAATTCTTTTCATTTGTTTATTTTCAATTTACGATCAAGAAATTTGGGTATAAAAGAACGAAAATAATTGTAGGAAAAGTTGTATTCAAATAACAATAAATCAATACTTGAACCTTTTCAAAAAATCAATAATAATTTTAGATTTCAATTCCATTTACCGTTATTTTATCATTATTTGAGTTCGAATTTTTTACATTATCTCATCTGGTTCTCTTCTTCCCAATTTACCTTCAAGAAAATTGGATAAAAACGAACGAAAAGAGGTTGTACAAAATAGTTCATGTGCTCGAATAACGATAAATCGAAATTAAATTCTTACTTTATTGGACTTTTATATATGCCATAAAATACAAAGAGATATCCAATAAACACAAAAACAATAGTATACACTATATACATGTAACTTTTGTTAAAAAATAGTAGTATTGCTAGTTTCCATGATTGATACACCATACACAGATAGCATATATTTATTATATTACTGTCTAACAAATTTCCTTTCTAATTAGATAGTTTTTGCAATATGACAGCTAGATACAGTGGGAAACAAATAAATTATAATATTTAAAGAAAGGAAAAAGTGTAAAAGAAATCATTTAGCTAAGGCTGGATTCAAAAGCTTTAATAGATCTAACTATTACTGTGATTCCTATCAAGAGAAACAGCTAGTAGTTAAATGCATAAAAGTACTCTACGAACAAGATATATGCATGTGTGTTTTAGCAAAAAGATTAAAAAAAAAAAATCGTGTGCATGAGACAAATTTAAAAGACTTACTCCCTCCGTTTCAATTTGTGTGTCTTGTTTCTTCTGGACACGTTTGCCAACACATACTTTTAATCTATTAGTATTAAATATATAAACTTCACTGTATTAAAGTACTCATAAATACGAATCCAACAAGATCACTCACGATTATATTTGGTCTTATAGATTATGAGTAAATTAGTAGTCAATCATTTATAATAAACAGTGTCCAAAGTTAAAACAGGACACACAAATTGAAACGGAGGGAGTACTAAAACTCCCGCCGAGCTCAGAGACTGCTCGAACAAATCGAGCGTGTAGCCAAACAACGGATGCTCTAATTTGACAACTTGAACATCCTCCTCTACTCCCTGCCGCTCAATCTGTAGCGGCTGTGCTGCTGTCCAAACCATGGGCTCTCCTAACCCTTGATTCAAATGTTGTGGGTGCTGCACTGCATAGTTGTTCTGAATGGAATAGCTAGGATTCATCCAAAGGTGGTCAGTGAATCCTTCAGACACATTTTGGGTAAACCCCAAATGGTTTAGATAAGCTTGAGGGTGATGGTAAGAATTTTGAGATGGGATTGATGCCGAAATCATCATAGGAGAAGACATTTTCTTTTATTTGTGCTATTTGGATGTTGTAGGCTTCAACCTCTCTCTTTATATATATATATATATATTGAAAAAGTAGGGTCTTGTGAATAATTACGATATAAATTTAGAAAAAGTTTTGTTGGATAATAATATGAAAGGATATTATTATTAATTAAGGATCTTTTTATGGAATCAATAATCACCTTTTCTGCATTTGTGTGGGTATAGCATAAAAAACATAAAAAAAGATGGGTAAGGTTCCGGTAGAATCAAACACAATGAACTCTGGCGCCAATAACAACAACCTTTTAGCACTGTCGTAAGACCATTAGAAAAAAAATTATATATGCAAATAATCGTAGTTTATGGATGTAGACATCACCAATTTCGATAATGTTTAAATTCAAATCACTACTACAGATTTGCACTTAGATAGCGTTTTTTTTAGCTCTTACATAGCGTTTTTAAACGCTATCTAAGTAGCCGCTATTGAAGTGAGGATCACTTACATAGCATTTTTTTTGCCATTCTGTAAGTACAGCTCTTAGATAGCATTTTTAGATGCGCTTTCTAAGTAAGTATTTCCTAAGTACATGTTCTTCTATAGCTCCTTTTAAAACGCTATGTAAGTGACAATTTTTTTTTAAAAAAATATATATTTATTTTTTGCCAGCCCTTTTTACCTGTACTATTCTTACCATTTTCAAAATAATAAACATACAAAAACAATAATATACTCCGTAATATATTTGGCAAAAGGAAGTCATAAAATTTTGATCACCAAATGTATAAATAAATTCTGCTATTAAATGTATAAATAAAATTTTGATCACAAAATGTACAAATAACATACTTCCTTTTTACTTTGTCTTTTTCTTCTTATCATTTTCAGTTTCCTCCTTGAACTGCATATATTGTTCAAGCAACTCCCTGGTTGTCCTCTGTTTCTGCTCTTCTTCCAAGAGCTTCATTGCTTCATTCTCGCGTTTTTCGGCCCCAGCTATCTTCAAATATACTTCCTTTTCTGCTTGATATTTCTCTTCATAAGGCTTCTTCTCTTCTGCAGTCACAGTCTTCCATTTCGTGACCAACATGGTTGATGTCTCCTTAAATTCTGCATTTGGGTTTTCTTTCTTGACCTAGAAAGAAACACCAAAATCCCAACTACCGTAACAATCATATGAGATGCATTACTAAAAAAAATTAATTGCAAAAATATCAAAAGAGTATTACATTTTTGTAAAAGTTATTACCTCAGTCCACTGATCTTTCAACCACAGGGCATGAGGTGGAGAAGGCATTTTCTTCTCGGGTCTCGCAAGGAATTAGATATCCTAATGGCCCATATGACCATGCAAATGCCGACATAAATATGCATATCATGATTATTAGCACCATTGAACTAAGCTACACGGCTTGCCTCAACAAGCTCTCTGAATTCAGGTTCAACATTTTCAATACCACGAATCCTTTTTAGAACTATTTTGCCTTCTTCCAACTTACCACGCTCAGATTCAAAGTATAAGACTCAACCAGTGCATTTGACACAGATGTGAACAAGTAGTGCTGCCCCAACCAGTATAACCTTGAGGAAACCCCATCCACCTTCGATTCTGTAGTTTTCAAAATATCAAAGACCATGCTTAGTAACATATACAAAAACTACTAAAAAACACAGATGTGAACAAGTAGTGTGCACAAGAGGTGAATAGAACCTATGTTATGTATCAAATGCTAATGTTATAAGGGAGAATTTAAGAATTTATTTCTTGCAGGGACAAGTGTAGGCTTACTTTGATGTCCCATAGTTAACAAGGTTGGCGAAAAGTATACCGATTGTGACCATTAGCTGGAACAATATGTTTAATTCTTTAACAGAGTTGACCTAGCCATGGAACAATAGTACTTGACCGAGACATGGAACAATAGTACTTAACCGAGCCATGGACTTTGGTGTCCGAATATGTTAAAAAGATGTCCCCCATCCTACGGGGTCTGTCTTTCTAACTGGTATAGTAATGCCTGGATGTCACTTGGTGAGACATACGATCCCAGGGGTCTGTCTTTCTAACTGGTATAGTAATGCCTGGATGTCACTTGGTGAGACATACGATCCCAGGACGGTGACACTTCACCAGGTCTATGTTGATGTAAGCCATCTTTATACCATCAGTATTTTAATAATCAATACATGTCATCATTATTTTAATTAATATGTAGTGATAAAAATTTGATAAATTCTTGGCAACAGGTAAAAGTACAACTATCTGACCAGACAGTGATGCAGGTTATACCAATAATCTTCTACTTTAACTCTGATTCAGTATAAGCAACAGAATTATATTAGTGCAACTACTCAAAATCAAACTTAGCTAACCAATTCTTATTCAACACAATCTCCAACAGAAAGAATCCTGTAAAAATAACCATATACCAAGCCCAGCAGAAAAACATATACTGATATACACATTCTATTTAGAGAAAAACCCAATTCATGTTGAAACTACTACTTCAAATTTAAAGGATTACTCTTTAGTAGTAATGAAACCTCTTTTGTGAATTAGCAAAAATAAAATTAAAAGAATCACTGTATGTGTAAAACCAAACTTAAAAAGTAAACAGACCCCAGTTTTACATACACCAAATAGCAATAGTCCGTCCTGGTACCAATCATGCTAGTAGCTAGGATTTCAGTTCCTGCTGGGCCAAAAACAAGAAAGAAAGAAAGAAAGATTATAGGAGAGAAAAATAGCAATAGTCAGTCCTGATCAATGATGAACAGCAACAGACCATTTGGTACGCTAACAAGAAAATGAAGGATGACCAAAACTATATAATTAGGAGAGAAAGCGCATAACAATCCAGCTCCAGAAGTCATCAAAGCTACAATAAGAAGTCCTGTCCTAGGCAAGGCAAATGAACACATATACTCCAATAACTATGAATGTTCACGAATCACAAAATTCAACTAAAAAAGGACTGGACTTCAAAAACAGGAATGTAATACCAAATACTATCGGCTAAAAGACATTGAAAGACAGATAAATGTAAAAAGGGTGCTCCTAAAATCTTAGTCTATTTGCAATCAAAAGGGTACCAGACTTGCCTCCTTCTATATTTATCTGAAATGACCCCCCATGAACATGCACCAATGAGCATGCCAGCAAAGACCACGGTTGTTATTAGGCTTTCTTGAGTAGAGCAAAGATCTTATGATCCCCAACAATCTTAGTTCTCTTTCTAATCATTACTGGCTGGTACTTGTCACAATCATTTCTACATATCAAGATAAGTACTGGTTAGTACTTCTACCAATAATAGTCGAGATATCAAGATCAATCTTAAACATAACGAATTAATCAACAAAACCATGTAAATGAAACTATAAAACTGCAACCTGCATTCAATCAGGTTGATGAAAATGGCATATAATAATTTAATGTTACCCATGAAAATGATATATACATGTTTGATGTGTACATAATCACAAACAAGATAAAAACTTCCGAAGTTCAAACAATTAACAACGAAACTTTAACAATCAGTATACAATCAGTATACAAACCTTGTAAGCTTTAACAAAACTTTCCTTTGATTGAAGCAATCTATTAATAGTTCCTTGCAACTCCTTTTGCTTGTTATCAAGCAACTCATTGTCATTTTGAAGGTAATTTAACTGCAAACACAACAAAATCCACTGATTTTCCGAAAACAAATCTAGTACTAAAAAACAAAAACAAGTGACGACAACGAGTAATATTACCTCACGCCTCAATTACACCAAATCGAATCATATATACACTTAGTCCCACATTTAACTACTAAAGCTGATATGAAAAGATCAAACACAGGTCACTCGGCTCAAAACCAATAATCATAGTTTATTGAACTATGATGGAACTAGGGACCTGAGAGTTGAGACACACACCTATAATCATAGTTTATTGAACCCCTAAAATTAAACCCCTAAAATTGAAGATCCCATTAATATAACAATTGAACCCTTAAAATTCACGGCTAAGCCCGTGTTCTGTTATATTTTGTATCGAGAGAGAGAGAGAGAGAGATAGAGAGAGAGAGTGTTAAGAGATGAAACCTCAGTCAAATTAATCTTTAATCCCAAATCGAACAGAGGTAGAGAATAGAGGTTGAGAGAGTGTTGAGAGTGGCGAGGGTGAGCGGCGACGCTGTGCGGCGAGGGCGAGGGTGAGAGGCGGCGACGCTGTGCAGCGAGGGCGAGAGTGAGAGGCTGAGAGATATGACCTAAAATTATTGACCTGGATGAATTTTTGTTCGTGTTTTAGTGTTAAAATTATATATAAAAAATAAATAAATATTTCTTAAAATACAGTAATTTATAGAGCGTGTAACCAAAACGCTATCTAAGTGCGAGTTACAATAGCGTTTTTTACTTAAACGCTATCTTAGTATAGATTTTTGATATTTTATTTAATTTTGATTTTTTATTTATTATCTTACACTATGCTTTTCTAAAAAACGCTGTTTAAGTAATGCACTCCGATAGCGCTTTTGGAAAAATGCTATCTAAGTGATATATCCTAAGTTCAGTTTTGTAGTAGTGAATATTAAAGTACTTAAATTTTTAGTCTAAGATAATTCGTGAAATTATATATATCGTAAATATCATTTTTTAACTCATAACATTGATCATATTTATACAAATGTTCTTTACAATTTGTAAATGAAAAATCATATACGATAACATTTCGACATAAAGGTTTACCATAGGGTGTAAGTTGAAAATATAGAGTTGCACTCCATACAGAACACTTTAAATAAAGAACAATAAAGAACAGCGATCAGCACCGTTCATTTTTTTAACGTCCAGGATTAAAAGATAAAAATATATGCAGCGCTGCTGTTGTTCATAGCCGAAAATAAACATAACAATTTCACAACTGTCGAGAAAACACGCTGATACACAAAGTTCAAATAGAAGCATAAATTGAAGATTCTAAGCCCATAATTGAAAAATCAAAGCCCAAATTGAAGAATCAAAGATCATAATCATAGAAACCAAGCAGAAATCGCGCGTTGAATCCAAGCAGAAATTGAAGAATTGAAGCTCAAAATCGAAGAATAAAATTGAAGAATCGAAGCAGAAATTGAAGAATCCAAGCTCATAATCGAAAACGAAGTTAATTCCTTCAATATTTAGTGTAAAATTATCAGAAAAAGTCAAAAACTTGAAGAGTCGTTCAAAATCATTCAAAACTGTGCGAAATCGTTGAGGTAATGATTTAAAAAGTTAAATTTTATGATTTTGTGTCTAATATCTATATGATACTTGCGATTGGCGTTTCTATCCAAATTTTGTATGTATATATCTGTATCTATACATGTATGTGATTCTATAAGAAATTTACAAGCGACTCTCTGTGGGATTCTCCAATATACGCATGATATTTGTTTTTATTAAACCAGATGAGAATATTTGTTTAAAGTGTTTGTTTCCAGAGTGCGAGTGATTCTCTGTTAAATTTAAAAGTGATGCTTTGTTTGATTTTCTGTTAGATTTTAAACTGGATGATGATTTTCTATTTAAAGTGTTTCTCAATTTGTAATAAATTTGATTTTATAAACTTACTTCATTTTGATGTTATTTTCAATGAGATGCTATATTAGATTCTATTGTAATTTGATTCTATGCTTGATTCTATATAATATTTTAAATACAATTCTACTTTCTGCTCGATTCTACACTTGATTAAATTAATATTTTAAAAAGTTAAGCCAATACTAGTTGATGATTCTCTGTTTGATTCTATTATGAAGTTTACAGGTTTAGTTATGGGGACAGGTGTAGTATGTTATTTTGTGAAAAGAGAGCATTACATTGTATGCTACAATTGATTGTTTTGATTGTATGGGGATAACTGTAGTTGGTTGGTGCCCCTGCGGGGCCTTTTAATAGATGACGACGACGATATTGTAAATTTGATTCTATGATATATTCTATCACACCTTCTTCTAATAAGCACAGAGCTAGTACTCTCATATATGCCAGGAGTGAACATTATATTATCTGCTCCATTCTATCTTTAGCATTTCATTTAAACAATTTGGTATGGTTTCTTAAATAATATTGTCTTAAATTATTCACTTATGTATGTCTTCTGATGTTGTTCTTCCTCGCCTCGAATTCTTATGGATTTTATGTATGCGTGTATTGTTGAGATTCATTTATGTCTTTAACAAAAAGTAGACATACTACTTTTGTGTGTGCACCATGAGAGAGCTTAATATTTTTATTAAATTTAAACATGTATCAATTCTTGTACTTGTAAAAACTAATAAGTTGCCTGATGTACATATATTTCAGTATTAAAGTGTTTCTGTAATGAAATGAATTGGGCCAGGAATGAAGAAACCAATAAGCAATACAATGATCCCATTAGGGTCAGCTGTTTGAGGGCCTCAATAGTAGCTGTGTGGCTCATCTCAAAGGATTCTGTCCTGCTAATGTTCTAAGTCAATATATAAACTTTAAGGGATTAACACAAAATAGTAGAAGATTTGTTCTCGGTCATGAAAGTAATCTCTGAGTTGTGACTTATTATGAGCCATTAGCAAAAGAGAAAAAATGAGGAAATGCTTGGGATGATCATGATGGCCTTATTCTTGCAACATCTTCATGTAGCTGTTTTATCATTTTATAATGCAGCAACTACAAATTTGAGTCCAAACATACAAAAGCTTGCTGGTTCAGTTTAAGCTTAGCTTGGCAATAAGTACTTCTGCTTCCACAGTTTGCGATGATCATGAACGTCTGGGTATTCCTTCATGTCTAAAGACGACAAACTATAGCATGAGTTCTGACTGCTGGACGTGGGATGGGTTACATATAAACAGAAGACTGTGATGTGGTTAAACTGGAGGAGTTGAAGCGAACTTTCTCATCTCCAGTATCTCTACTTTAATTTCAGTGAATTAAATGGAGCATTACCTGATGATCGGAGGAATGGATCCCAACATGAGTAGAGCGCCACAAAGGCAAACGAAGGACAGTGTCGAGCATTATCTGGACCTGTTGTGACTCTCAAGGTGTTCAAGGACAATTTACTGGTCTGGGAACTACTAGAAACTAGAGGCGAAGGTAGAGTTCTGGTTAGAGACGGTGGAGACAGTTGGCTCAAAATATGGGGTGGTCTGGTTTTGTTTTTAATGGATGCATCAGAGACGTGGATGAGATCAATGGCTGTGATATTGGCATTAGCATTGGCATTGCATCCCCTGAAATCGAACAAAAGAGGGATAGGAGGGAGAAGAATCTTCTGGTGCATATTGCAGGAACATTTATTCTCTGTTTAATGTTAAATCATGATTTTACTATTGTTGTAATGCATTTATTCTTTGTTTTGTCTCTCTATTTGGATTCAGTGAATGCAAGTGTTAAAGTTTCAACCTTACAATTCATCCAACGCTAGGAAATGTATTAATTGCCTGTAATTCTTAAAGTCGTGTCCCATGTACCAGCAAAACTCCTATCCTCCACCTCAATTTCCAAAATTTTATCCAAATTAAACACAACACCCTATAAATTATAATCTGAATCTGGAAGAGAAGGACAAAGCATAATAATTTTTGAATATCAGATAAAAGTCTACTGTGACTGACCAGAAATGTAAAGCATATGTTATTTCATCATTTTTGCTGCAAAACGTAATGCAATTTCTTATAAGAGCAGAAAAGTTCTACACGACGGTATTATATGTGGAGCATTTGTATCAAGAGTATGTTCTCAGCATATTTACTATTCAAGTAAGCTAGTCCCCCAACAGAAAAAGAAACAGAACCAGTTGACATAATTATAATTAATAACACTTCCCTCTCAATTTCTCCACTAGTTTAAAGGAAATAGTTAAAGAAAACCATGTAGAAATCTTGAGGTTTGAGAGCGTGATCACCACATATTATAATAGAGCTCTGGTACAATGTCCCAATATTAGCCAAATTTCTTCTAACCGTAAACAAAAAATCAAGGCTAGTTATAGTTACTGACACAAAAAGATCAGTTGTCCTGAA
Organism: Kitagawia praeruptora; assembly: GCA_037693485.1. Classification (NCBI taxonomy): domain Eukaryota; kingdom Viridiplantae; phylum Streptophyta; class Magnoliopsida; order Apiales; family Apiaceae; genus Kitagawia; species Kitagawia praeruptora. The sequence continues at coordinate 45,214,554 of CM075345.1, read as the reverse complement.
ATGTTCAGCCATCGCTGTCTTTTGACAAGTTCCCACCGCTACTTGTATCACTAGAATCTGCTGGTGAACTTGCTTCTTCGGAGTCGGGGGCAACAAAAAACTTGAGAGAGCTCTTACGGATAGTTCTTTGCCTCGGCCTATCTTTCGCACCTTTACTAATGTCTTGAGCAGGACTGCTGTCAACCCCAGCAACCCAACTGAATAATGAAGTTAACTGTGTACCAAGTGAAACAAAAGACTTCAGTGAATGCATAATGAAGTTAACTGTGTACCACGTGAAACAGTCAATGTACCTGAAGCAGTAATATATAGCTGAAGAGATGGTTCCAATGCTATTTTTTGAGCTTTTCAATAATATATTTTCTTCAACTCCCTGACCCCTGTATAGGTTGGATACAGATTCTGTACTTCGTGCTTTAATAAGCACGCAAATTACACAAATCAAAAGCTTAAACTCGCAATAATTAAGCAAAAAAGACTGGGTATAAGAAAATAATGTTCAGTAAGATTAAGCACATATTACCAAAAGATTTGAAATTTTCATGTTCACGAGTAACGAGGCACCTAGTACTCCTGCATATTGCAAAGATCTGAATAAAATCTAACCAGAATTAAACACCAAAGTAATTCACGCTGTGGAAGAAGCCATTAAGACAATCCTGAATTAAATTAAATATAGCCACACGGCCAAATTTCCAAAATTATTAAAAAGAGGGAACAACATCCACTGAGAACACAAAGAGGAGATAAGTAGGCAATAAAGTAACATAAGTTACTGGTCTCCTAAGGAGCTTCTGTTTAAAATAGTAGTAAATCATAGTAAAAATCAAATTTAAACAAGTCCTCCAGACAACATGTCCAGAAAACATAGAATACTCGGTCAGACCATTTGCCCAAAACTTATCCGTAGAGAAGACCATACGTCCCCAGTTTTGCATTCCATATTACTTCAAAGTTCAAACAAACACCCTTCCCAACCCAGAGAGAGGAGAGGAAACTTACTTTGTTCCCCGGAGACTTGGAATGAATGCTAGCATAGCTAATTATATTTGGTTTCATTTTTCAACCAAGTATCCACATAATACTGTATGCAGAAAAATACATACAAATAACAAAAAGAAAAAATGATGTGATTGACATCGAAAAAAGAAATCAAAGTGATTGGCATAGAATCCTTTTAGAATTGCATAAATAAACAACTTGGATTAAAACAGGTAATATATATTTAGGTAAAGGGAAGTACCTAAAAGAGATTATCATTTATATCTTTAAAATTATCATATAATTAACTAACAATTAAGGATAGCTAGTAACAGAATCTCACTTATATTCTAAAATTAACAAGAACTAGACTTCATTAAGCCAACACTGATGTAAAAAACAGAGTCTAAAATATAATCAAATGTATATTCTTTAGTTAACTAACATCATTTAACTAACACTTACGTACAAAACGAGGATCTAGTATAGAATCTCATGTATACATTAATTAATAAGAAATAAACTTCATTAAACTAACAACTAAGCACAAAAATATAATTTAGCATAGAATCTCATATACATTACAATCACCCCAATGAATTCGACACATGCATCACACAAATTGTTCAAGCAACTTTAAAGATACGCACGAAATGAATCTATTACTGGATATGATCAGCACTATTAAACAAAATGTAAAATTCATAACATAGACTTCAGCACAAAAGGGAAAACTAGTATAGATTCACACTAACACTCAAAATTTAATCAAACTCAAATATATCAAACATCCCTATAGAGAGAGATGATATTCGCAACTAAAACTACAAAAGAATCTCGAACATAAATCATTTCACATATATAAAAGCACTAAATCATTCCAACATTGAGCCATATAAGTGTAGTAAAAAAATTTTATAGCATCTCGCACATAAATTTACAATCAAATAAACATAGATACTTACAGAACATAGACATCTATCTACACTTAATAAATAGAGAATCTCAGTATCTCACACATATATTTGTACTTAAACAAACACAGAATCTTACACAACATCTCACACATATATCTACACTTAAACATACACATGATCTCGCACAAAATACATATACCTACATACAAACTGATATGTAGTTTTAATATTTACCATGTCCACCACAAAATGATATGTGAAGGTGTCACCTGGCAAAACACAATTTTCTATAGTTTATTAAAATATTTTAGCCCCTCCAGGGGCACCCCAACCAAATAATTACTAACAAAACCAACCATCGAATCATTCATGGAATCATTTACCTTAATTATTACCAATTTTATTAGGATAGGTGCCCCTGGCGGGGCCTATTGCATATAAAACTGTAGAATCTATAATAGAATCACAGAATCATTGACGGAATAAAGCAACCATAGAATCAATAACGGAATCATTTTCAACTTAACTCATATAAAACGAGACTAAAAAATACCAAACTTTATATATTAAATAAATGTACGGAATCACAAATTTAATAACAAAATCAACCACAAAATCACTTACAACTTCATATAACGAGTCTTAAATACATTATATAACAGAATTTCTAACAAAAATAAGCAAAGAATCATTAACTGAATCATTTGAAAAATCACTTTCATAAAACAATAGTAATATACAACATCCGATATAGAATCTAATATGTGTACTTTCATTCAAACAAGCATTTAGTACGGAATCAAAAAATGAAATCTTCAAACCCTAATTTTATTAATTTCGTTAAAATAACAAGCAGGATGAGATGTAAATATCATTACCTCGAATTGAAGATGAATTTACGTCAAATTGAAGCTTTGATGAGTGAGAGTTTACATTTTTTTCGGATTTTGAGCCGTAATTTCATAGATTCTGATCAAAGAGAAGAGTTTGTAGTTCGTCAGAGAAAGAGTTGCAGCTTCGTTAGAGAGAGAGAGAGTCGTTAGAAGATAGAGAGCGAGATTAGATAAAGCCCATTATTAATTCTAACTTCTAATCCTGGCCGTTCAATTTTAATAAAAAAAATGAACCGTTAAGATGGGTGTTCTTCTTTGTTCTTTATTTAAAGGTGTTCTTTATGGAGCAATGGCATATATATATATATATATATATATATATTGAAAAAGTAGGGTCTTGTGAATAATTACGATATAAATTTAGAAAACGTTTTGTTGGATAATAATATGAAAGGATATTATTATTAATTAAGGATCTTTTTAAGGAATCAATAATCACCTTTTCTCTGGGTATAGCATAAAAAACATAAAAAAGATGGGGAAGGTTCCGGTAGAATCAAACACTGTGGTAAGACCATTAGAAAAAAAAATGATATATGCAAATAATCATAGTTTATGGATGTTAATTGATGAGTAATTCTATGAGTAATTCTAATTTTATTCACTGTGAGTAAATATAGACATCACCAATTTCGATAATGTTTAAATTCAAATATTATATAAAGTACTTAAATTTTTAATCTAAGATAATTCGTGAAATTATATATATCGTAAATATCATTTTTTAACTCATAACATTGATCATATTTATACAAATGTTCTTTAGAATTTGTAAATGAAAAATCATATACGATAACATTTCGACATAAAGGTTTACCATAGGGTGTAAGTTGAAAATTCTTAATTAAACTATCTATGGCTCTGAAATGAATAATAATCTTGAGGCAGAGTGGAAGGTATCTTTTTTCTTTTTTTTTCATAAAGCCAGTATCTTTTTTCCAGCAATTACAAACAATTTGTTTCCTTCTGAAACTGAAGGAAAGCACATGAACTATTGCGCAATTAAAAGTTTATTTTTTATATCTGATTCTAGCAACTTTTCATAAGACCAAAAAAAAAACACAATTTGCCTTTTTTTTTATTGAGATCGACTCGAAAAAGTGGGCTTAATTCGGCTCGAATTACAAAGTCTTCCAAATTTGAAAATTGTCCAAAAAAGAGGGAATATCATATTGGTAAAAGAAGAAATAAAGATGGAACAACCTTTCATTTGAGAGAATCTCAATGGACAACAACTCATCGTTATATTCTATTCAATTGTGGAAACAAAGAAATAGAGGAGCTAATTGAGTATGTAAATTGTAGGTAGCATCAAGCTTTAGTTGATGGTCCAGCAAAATCGAAAAGATAAGAGAGCAAGAAAACATACTTTGGATTTTTGGAAGTGGATGAACGAAGAGGTTGGAAGAAGAGGAAATATTTCGAAGGAATTAGAAGTGCTTGCAATGGGCCCGAATCGAGCAACTAAGAAGTATAGTGTTTATGTAATCAATGGGTACAGATTTTATACAAAAAAAAGAGATGCTAAATGTAAAATACAAAATAGTGACATTTTTTTTATGGCTTTGACGACTAGTTTTGCAAGCTCGAAAGATCAGAATCCAAAGGTCGGCGATGTCAATTATTATGGAGCAATAGAAGAGATATTAGATGTTGATTATTGGGTAGAATTTATTGTTGTGTTGTTTAACTATTGTTGGTACTCAAAAGAAAAGGATTCATATGGGATGACTCGAGTTAATTTAATAAATCATCCCAGAAATCTGATCCCTACGTAATGGCCTCACAAGTACAACATGTTTTCTATGTAAAAGATCCACTTGAAAAGATGATTATAATGTCATCAAAAGACTACCGAGGAACTGGTGTGGTGTCGAAAATGAGAATGCAAACGAAGAACAAGATCAATATGATCCAATTTTACTTGATATACGCTTTGCTGCATAAATAAAAAATCAAGTCAATGAGGCTAGTTGATTTAGGGATGATGTTCCAACAAGATAAGTCCTCATCGAGCCCACCGAAGTCCAAGAACAATCAAATCACTTTATGCAATGTACGTGACTTTATTGATGTAATGGTTTTGAATCGAATGTTTCTTTAACTTTATTATTGAAGTGCTTGATGCCCTAATTTTATTACAAATTGAACTTGTAAATGTATTAATTACGTGAGTGCTTGCATTTTACTTTACTGCTTTTTATTTTTTATGATTTATTACTTGCCATTTAATTTCAATAAAATGAACTTTTTAATTGAAGTATTTAATTAAGTGCTTGCTGCCCCCCCTTTTTTGTAAATTGAAATTGTTTATGCAGTTTAATTAATTAAGTGCTTGTTTATTACTTTATTGTTGTAGTTAAATTAATGTAGTGTACCTTTATTGTTTTTTAAATTAGCTACTGTGTACTTAGTTTACTAACTTCTAATGTAATTTCCATTTCCAATTTTTTAAAAGATGAACAAATTCATTCATCTCAGATTCCACTATCAGGGTGAACTCCAGAGTACGGGATATAATGATGGGATATAGAGACTCATGTACTGGCATCGATATTGACATGTTTTCATATATAGTAGTGATGGACCATGTCAAGGATGACCTTGAATATTCAAAAATTGGAGGAATTTATGTAAGCAAAGAAATGTTGGGAATTGGAAGTTATCGACAAATGATTGGGATCTAGCTAGTTCCTTTAGTCAAACGAGCTACAATGGTGACTACATTGATTTTTATGTCGACAACGTCATTGACATAAATATTATGCCAATCAAATAAATGCAACAGCATGTAATCATAAGACCTAGGCATAATCTACTGGCAGGTACATGAATTCAGACTATTGCGGATAAACTTTTGCCAGATGTATTCTAATAAATTGAATCTAAATAGCTTCTTCCCTAACCTGAAATTTGTACATGCATGTCTACAGTCTTATATTTAAACTCTCCTCACTAACCTTATACTTTTGTAGCTAAAAAATTAGTGAAACGCCAGTTTGTTATTGCTCATCAACCACAACGACAATAAAAGAACAAAGAAGCAAATCAACTGGATTCACTGAAGCCGCCACAAGGAGAGGTACTCATAAGTCGCCACAATTGAATAACCTGCAACAAGTTAATTATGCAGCTATGGGTTATAAATTTTATAGTTGAAATTGGATTTTCAGAATCTACCACATGACATGGGAGAAAATGACCCAGAGGTTAGATATGTTCCTTAAAAATATATTTAATGTCCACACTATTGAAAGTTAACCATCTATATGATCCACCACCTCCTGATAAGTTTTGATCTTCCCGAGTAAGCATAACACACTATTATAAGAGCTACTGAAAGTTTGCCGAATTTAAAACACTCTCAGCTGATCTTTTATATTAAGATTAATTATTGCTAATGATTAGTCCAAATTGTACTTCAAAATTATGGTTCAAAATTAGAAACATCATAGACTATTTAGAATATCATAGGTGGTTGTTCAATAAAAGACTACATCTACACAACCTTGGCAAGAACGGCGCTCTGCAGAGTCATGATCGCGCACTCGACAAAAGAGCTTCTCCATGGACTTCTCTCTTTACCCCTTTGCATATGTTCGTGAAGGGAAGCTCGAAGAGCTTACGGGAGAGAAATTAGTTCTAGAACACAGCCTATTGTTGCTTATCATCTACTAGTTTTTGAAGTTCATCAAATTACTGTAATATTAATAATCCGCCACCCCTACGTTGCTAGTTATTACTCTAACTATTGTTAATCTACCTTTAATGAGGAAGTAAAGATAATTTAGCAAACAAGATCGATATCAAAATCTGGAAAAGAATAAATGCTAATTTCTATGTTGTTGCTAATTTTTATGTGTTGTCATGAAGGATGTCAACCTACCCCTTCACCACCTCTAATATAGTATGAAGACAAAGAGCTATTAGAGTCAAGAAGAATAATGATTTTTTTTTGCTCTCAATTTACCTGCACTATCAGCAAGAATAAGAAGTTCCGTACAAAGAAATAAAGGAAAGGAAAAGAGGCAGGACGTAAATGAGGAATATGATCCAGGACAGGAATATGATAGCTAGATTATTATTTTTGATTAGTAGGAATTGTAACTAGAATCAAATTATTTGGTACATAATCCAATGTATTTTGTAGGGAACCAAGAAGGCAAATAAGAGAAAGTTGTGGGACGTGGACCAACAACACATTCCCGAGCCAATGCTACAACCAAGCCTAGAACTGAGGACACAAGCAACAAGGAATGGACATGTCGATCTGTACAACCTACAATATTTGCAAATCCTCTAATTTTGTTACCGAAGTCAGATGAAGGCAATGGTTCAAATGGCTGCTTTATTTGCTATGCGGAAAAGTCGATAAGAGAAAGTTGAAAAGGAAAAAGCTGAAAAAGGAAAAGTTGAAAAAGAAAAGGCCGAAAAGGAAAAAGCTGCTGCAGTTACAAGTAAGAAGGTTGTCACGGAAACTATCTTGCCTGATATTGAAAAAGCTAAAAAAGAAAAATCGAAAAGGAAAAGCTGATGCATTCACTTATAATGTTTTGTTGTATGTAATTGTAATTTTTTCTGAGTTGGGTTGTAGAAATGAAATTAGTTGAGGATAATTTCAGAAAATGTGAACTACGTATGAGTTGTCTCATATATTTGTTCTCATTGATGTTTGCAAGGTCCTGTATGTTATTCTTGATGAATTGGAAAAATGAGTGATCAAGTCAATTCATGCAACTTGGAAGGGGTATAAGAGTCGAACAAAGGCAGCGCATTATATAACCTTTGAACATGATGAAATTAGGCTAGAAAATAGGCCAGGCGAAATTCCCGTTAAGAGTTCAAAATGCTCTTGGAATATTGGAATGATGAGACTGTTCAGGTATATTAACTAATTAACCACTGAAAATTGTCCTCAGAAATATAATGAAAGACACTTTTTTTCCACTTTTTTTTTAGGAAAAAGCCAAGAGAAATTCAGTAATGCATGGTAAATCATATACTAACACTCACACTCATGGTCCAAAAATACAGCTTCGGAACAAGATGGTATGTGATTTATTTATTTAATTTTTTGCTCATTATTTTTCAAACTTGCAACTATTCTTAATTTGATTTTCTTCCTCTTGTGTATATGTGTTACGTGTGTAACAAAAATCAATGCAAATAATAAAAAAACGGAACCCTCAACTGAGTACTTAACTATTTGTAGGGAAATACAGAAAGTCCACTAATATGACTAGATGATGCTCAATGTGAAAAAAGATGAACCTGGACAAGTTAAATTTTTTCTTTCTTGCACATTTTTAATATTTTTAGACCAACCGTCCAACAATAGTACTCCATAGTACTCCTCCGTTTCTCATTCATGTCGGTCATGACGTTTAACTTGTACAACTAGCTGCGAAATGAGTAAAGGCGGCTCAATTTTCATTTCATACAAAATTGAAGTTTCTCCAAAAATCAATATTTGTCATTTATCTTAGCTACCTATCTTGTTAGATATTTAATTATTGATGTTATCAATTTAATGTAATATCCATGCTCATTGTGTTTGTTTAATCTTTTTTTCTCTAAAAAGAAGAAATAAGATGAGTTTGATGTTTTGCAGAGGTATTTGTTGAAACCTGGGAAAGAGTTGAAGGACGCGAGTACAAGACCAATCCTGAAATAATGAAAAGAAAATTGTAAGTATTTTTTTCATAATTACTTAAATGTGATTGATGGCTAATTTATTTTTTCCTATTTCATTTTAATCTCATTTGTTCATGTGACTTTATTTTGTAGAAAAATATAAACTAAAAGCTTTGTACCGGAGATGCTTCTAATGAACTGCTCTTGGATAGAAATCCTCGAATAGACACTTATGTGAAGGAGCTGACAACAAAGATAAGGCAAGGCCTTGCTGTTGAAGTCTAGGAGAAAGTAAAGCAAATCCAAGTAGAAGTTGATGAGCAGGTGAACAAGAAGGTGCACTAGAATTTGGCATCGGTTCTTATGTAAAAAACTTGGAGTGACAATGACGATGGTACACCAATAACAGTATGTTGTAGCTTCTAGTATAACTGTGATGTTTGTGTTTTAAGTTTATAACTATTTGATGGTCGTGGACTAGTTGGTTAATTAAGTGTATTACAGTCGCTATAGACTATATACATATGATGTTTGGGAGTTGGTTTAATTTAGTAGTTGGTAAATGATGATGTTTGGGAGTTCGTGTATTGATGTAATTTTTGAAATGGTTTATTGGATTGAACATGTTATTTCTATATATTATATATATATATATATATATATATATATATATATATATATATATATATATATATATGCAGTAGCTATTTAAATTCTTTTGGTAATTAAAATGTTGCATAGCTAGATTAATATGTTGTACGAAACTGTATCTTGGCAACAAAAATGGATCCCACAATGAACCTGTAGTGGGATCCAAAGTGGAACCCATAGTAGGACCCAATGTAGGACCCACAGGCACCAATAATGATAATGAGCCCCCTATAGGTCCACTATTTTAAAAAATTAAGACATATATGTTGATTTAGGTCAATTTTTTGTTCCTATAACATTCTATTGCAACATAAAATGGTATCATCCAAAAATGTTACCTTTCCTATGATAACATAGAAAAAATAAACACAAAGGATATTGATGGGATTTTAGTAGCTTGTTTATGGTGTAGATCACGGGAAAATTAACTCCTATCTTATGGAGGCTAATGGCCATGCTATTTTGCAACATTTAATTTAGGATGTTCATTTTTACAATTTGGGTTCACAAAAAAGCTAGAAATACAAACAAGCCCTAATATGATATGATAGCCAGGTGGGATACAAATGAGAGTTATATACTCCCTCAGTCCCGGCCAATTATTAACATTTCATAATAGATCGAGTTTTGGCACGTATTCTAAGGTAGATTTTAAATATAGTTCCATAACATATTTTTGAAATTTTCTTTTTTTGTATAAAAATATAACAATCCTATTTTTATACAAAAAAGAAAATTTCAAAAACAAGTTATGGAACTATTCTTAAACTTCATCTTAAAATGCAATGCGTGCCAGAAAGTGACAAAAAAGTGTTAAGAATTGGATGGGATAGAGGGAGTATATGTTTATTTATTTTACATCTTTTCCAAATTCTATTAATACCTTATCGGACATTGATTTACATTAGTAAATTTTTTGTTTTGAGCTTAAAAAAAGGATAAAGATTAGAACTGTAATTTATTAATGATTTTTTGGTGTTAATTTTTAATATTAATACATATTTTGATACATTGCTAATAGAGTTCAAAAGATGACTAGATTGTAATTAAAGTACTTACTAGTTATTAAGGATCATCTTATATTTTAGAATATATAATAATATAATATAAGTATTGGAGAAGAGTTTTCGGACACACAAACAACATTGATTTCCATTAATTCATATTATAGTTTAATAAAATTATTTATTATTTAAATAATCTAACCGTATAAAGGTTAATACTAAATTAAACAAATTCACAAATTTTAATGTAATATATTGACTTGGAATCTAATACTTAGAAGAATAATATTTTGAAAATCAAGTTTATCAAATATTTGAAAAAATATTATTATTATGAAAGCTAAATTCCAATACAATTGAGATAGCACAAGTGCCTATAAGTACCCCAACCACAGCTGGCCAGCCTTACTTTACATAAAATCATATAAATGTTGGTTTAAGAAACTTAATAAGATCTACACCATAAACCAGCTCCCAAAGTGAATCACCAACAACAGGAGTGGCCTCCTAGTAAGGTGTAAACATAAGAACTTCAATGTCACACTGAAGCAAACTCCCAAAGCAGGAGGACTACTACTTCTCTACCAAGAATTTATTATTATTATTATTATTTTTCCTCACAAGGAGCCTGCTAAATATTATTAAATTACTACAACAATTTTTGATGCAAAACCAGAGGTAATGTATCCCAAAATAAAATCTATGAAAACGGCTCAAATGACAATTTCCGTGTTGGTACTAGAATCTACAAACTATATATCCTAAAAACTTAGAAGTAGACAAATGCAAATGCTACAATTTATTACTAAGGTTGTCAAAGACAAGAAGATCGATCTTTTGATGATGATGATAACAATATCAACAAGTAAATCCTACAGTAAATTAATTATAGGAATCCGTCAAAAGGTAAAGTATACGGGTAGCCGGTTAAAATATAAAATTTATATTAGAAAGGAATAAAATATTATGTATATAGTAAACATATACTTGAACTGGTAAAAAATATGGTAAGTAGTAAATGGAGACATTTAGATTAATTAATTGTAAAAGCTAACAAGGTATGTTGGTAAATTTCAATATTCCCAAAATTTACAGCTAAATCAACCACAACAAATGCATTTTTTTTAAAAAACTAACCACACCAAAACATCATATGGAATTCGGAAATGAAGTACTGCATTACACGGTTTTAACTTGTTCAACCAGCTAGAATATCAAGTTTCTGAAAATTTATTGCAAGGATTGGAAAACATAAATCAATAAGCTCTCAAGCACGATCATCAACAGTCCTCAAAGGCCAGAGCTTTAACCGTTTGTATTGTCTTGGTAGTCTGCCGTGGGTGCAAACATGAGATTCTGATAAAACATTGGAGTCTGCATCATAGACATGACATATGTTGTGAGAAAACGAAGATCAGTGGTAACTAGTTAATAATCTTGCATGCAATATTTGTTGTTCAGAAAACGTTTATACCTCAGAGCTCTGGAGCAATTTCCCATATTCTTCAATGTCAGCTTGAAAGGACTCCAAACCATCGCTATAGGAATGAAGAATGTATTTTATGAGCAGATCGAAACAATTATATGCAAAAAATAATTTCCACTGACTGATCGATAGAGGTATTATGTCCGACTATTTTTAGGATATTTTAAAAGATGCATGAATAATTGTATATGAACTTTATAAGTTTACCTATTCAGAGGAGCACTTGACATGGATGTTGAGGATCCTTGCCCAGAGAGTTGAAGAGAATGGCTGTTCACACTGTTCTGAAGATCTAAAATGAATGCAACATAATAAATATTATAAATCATAGTTTAAACAGATAGTAAGCAAACTAATTTATATGTATTAAAGATGCATATAAAAATATGTAGATATAAAATTTATTTGTTAAAAAATTTGAAAACGCTAAAAAAAACTAACAAATTTAAAATAATTGTAATGAAACTTATTAAGAATCATACCCTGATGCATAAATTTTTCTTTGTCAATAACTCGAACTTTCTGCAGGACAGTTTAATAATAGTTAAAACCATTCTAATAGATGAATATGTAGTACTATAGTTCTATAATAGAACGAGAACGAACCTGTAGGTGACTCTTTATATGCTCACGAGTCAGTCCCTTCACTTTCATTTTTTTAAGGATCTTTTTCGGTGTGGCATCTGTAAATTAATATAATTAAAATATGAATTTGTACACTGAATAGAATTTAGGAGCTTGCAAATTAGTGATATTGAAAGATTCTTTTAACTATAATTTATTGCAAAAAGATTCTTTTAGAAATGTTTCATCATATGGATCCCAATAGATATTAATAACTATAATTTTATTAAAAGAATGAATATTAAAGTAAAATAGTACTACGACAATTGAAACATTCAAACCTTTTCAAAAAATTACATTTATTTTAGATTCCAATCCCGTTTTACCGTTAGTTTAATGTTATTTGAGTATAATAGTTTTAGATAAATTCTTTCATTTGTTTATTTTCAATTTACGATCAAAGAAATTTGGGTATAAATGAACGAAAAGAATTGTAGGAAAAGTTGTATTCAAATAACAATAAATCAATACTTGAAAATTTCCAAAAAATCAATAATAATTTTAGATTCCAATTCCATTTTACCGTTATTTTACCATTATTTGAGTTCAAATTTTTTAGATTATCCTATCTCGTTCTCTAGCTTCTTCCCAATTTACCATCAAGAAAATTGGATATAAATGAACGAAAGAAGTTGTACAAAAAAGTTGTGCTCGAATAACGATAAATTGAAATTAAATTCTTACTTTTTTGGACTTTTATGCCATAAAATACAAAGATATATGGAATTAATAAACACAAAAACAATCAGTATACACTATATACATGTAACTTTAAAAAATAGTATTGCTTTTTTTTTGATAAAAAAAATAGTATTGCTATAGTTCCCATGATTGATACACCATACACCGATAGCATAAATTTATTATATTACTGTCTTACAAATTTCCTTTCTAATTAGATAGTTTTTACAATATGACAGCTAGATACAGTGCGAAAAAAATAAATAATAATATTTAAAGAAAGGAAAAAGTGTAAAAGAAATCATTTAGCGAAGGTGGATTCAAAAGCTTTAATTATTATATTACTGTGATTCCTATCAAGAGAAACAGCTAGTAGTTAAATGCATAAAAGTCTACGAACAAGATATATGCATGTGTGTTTTAGCAAAAAGATTAAAATAAAAAAAAATCGTGTGCATGAGACACATTTAATGATTTAAAAGACTTACTAAAACTCCCGCCGAGCTCAGAGACTGCACGAACAAATCGAGCGTGTAGCTCGTGTGTCCAGTGGAGGCGAGGCTTGCCTTGTCCAAACAACGGATGCTCTAATTTGACAACTTGAACATCCTCCTCGACTCCCTGCCGCTCAATCTGTAGCGGCTGTGCTGCTGGCCAAACCATGGCCTCTCCTAACCCTTGATTCAAATGTTGTGGGTGCTGCACTGCATAGTTGTTTTGAATGGAATAGCTTGGATTCATGGAAAGGTTGTCAGTTAATCCTTCAGACACATTTTGGGTAAACCCCAAATGGTTTAGATAAGCTTCAGGGTGATGGTAATAATTCTGAGATGGGATTGATGCTGATGAATTCATCATAGGAGAAGACATTTTCTTTTATTTGTGCTATTCGGATGGCGTAGGCTTCAACCTCTCTTTTATACATATATATATATACTGAAAAAATAAGGTCTTGTGAATAATTGCGATATAAATTTAGAAAACGTTTTGTTGGATAATAATATAAAAGAATATTAATATCAAGGATCTTTTTAAGAAATCAATAATCACCTTTTTCTGCATTTGTGTGGGTGTAACATAAAAAACATAAAAAAGGCGTAGAAGGTTCGGGTAGAATATAACACAATGAATTCGGGCGCTGTAGAAAATAAAACGTACATAAGACACCTATATCTATATGTGTATGTACATGTGTAGGAAAAAAATTAAAAGACTACATTGTATTCTCTTCTTCACATTTTATTACTGCAAACACTTCACAATATATAGTGCAATACAAGGAAACTGCAAGCTAAAAAAAACAGAAGACGACACACACTACTTTCCTAAACAAACTCTAACAACCCATGACTTATTCCACGAAATCAAATCAAATCAAATCAAACGTTAACTTATTAAAAATATTGTTTGAGATTATCTCTAACAATCTCCCCCATAATCTCAAACACCACAGCACTCTCTCTGTCGTTCAAATGCAGAGTCGAGTTCATTTTTGCCCATATGGCAACTTCAACTTCTTTATCTGCCCGTATGGCTTTTAAACTGAGCCCGTATGGCTGATTCGACTGAGCCCGTATGGCTAATCCGACTGAGCCCGTATGGTTATTGTTTGCCCGTCTGGCACTTCAACTCATTTTTCATCTTTCAATGTCACGTCTCCTTGCGCTCCACGAACGACGGTAACGTCCTCATCTCCTAAACTGACTCCAGCAAAAGAAAACATCACCAACTACACAAAAGAAACCACAAAGGGACACAATGGCCACCCCCGAAAACTCATTGCATTTCTCCAAACGAGAACATGGCAACAGCAAATCTCAAACGTGGGCAGTGCAAGAGAACACCATATGCATCCCATACTGCACATGATGATCTCTCCCACTATTCAAATACACCCGACACTAACACCTTCATTTGCGCAGCCATACACCCATACATCGTCAAAAACCCAAACAAGGAGCCATCCGCATTAACAGGCTCCTCCGAAGATAAAATCTCCGGGACTCCAGGTAAACATGGCAGCGCCCCAGAACATCGTCACCACGCCTCCACCAGCAGTGGCTTCACCACCTTCAGCGGCTTCACCACCGCCGGTGGCGGCCTCGCTCTGATACCAAATGTAGAAAATAAAACGTATATAAGACACCTATATCTATATGTACATGTGTAGAAAAAAATTAAAAGACTACATTGTATTCTCTTCTTCAAATTTTATTACTACAAACACCTCACAATATATAGTGCAATACAAGGAAACTGCAAGCTAAAAAAAATAGAACACGACACACTCTACTTTCCTAAACAAACTCTAACAACCCATGACTTATTCCACGATCCTAAAATCAAGGAAATAGACATCCGACCAAATCAAATCAAATCAAACGTTAACTTACTAAAAATATTGTTTGAGATTATCTCTAACAGGCGCCAATAACAACAAACTCTTAACATTGTCCCAAGACCATTAGAAAAAAATGCTAATCGTAGTTTATGGATGTAAAATTGATGAGTAATTCTCATTTTGTTCACTGTCAGTCTAAATATAGACATCACCAATATCGATAATGTTTAGAATCAAATATTAAAGTACTGAAATTTTTAATCTCGGATAATTTGTGAAATTACATATATCATAAATATGATGTTTTAACTCATAACATTGATCATATTTAGACAAATGTTCTTTACAATTTGTAAATGCAAAAATCATATAAGATAACATTTAGACATAAAGGTTTACCATAGGGTGTAAGTTGAAAATTCTTAATTAAACTATGTATGGCTGTGTAATGAATAACTAATCTTGAGGCAGAATGGAAGGTATCTTTTTTCTTTTTTTCATAAAACCAGTATCTTTTTTCCAGCAATTACAAACAATTCGTTTCCTTATGACACTGAAGGAAGGCGCATGAACTATTGAACAAATAAAAGTTTATTTTTATATCAGATTCTAGCAACTTTTTATAAGACCAAAAAAAACACAATCTGCCTTTTTTTATCTAGATCGACTCGAAAAAATGGGCTTGATTCGGCTCAAATTTGTCATCTGACTCGAACACATATTCGGGATCGATAAAAACTCGAATCGAGCTGAGTTTTTGGAGCTCTACAAGAACTCGACTCGGCTCAAACTCGAACTCGGTTACTTATTTTTAAATAAGAAATTCATGTGTTTGTTAGTTTATGTGTCATCACTCAACTTACAAAATTTATTCTGAAAAATTAACTTGATATTTTTTTCACGTTTTATGTGCATTATAATATTAGAGAAAAATGGGCCTGAGTATGACCTCAGGTAACTCCCCTGAAGTTATATCATTCTTCCACTATATATTTAGTGGCATTTTTGTAAATACTAATGATTCATCTTGAATTTACAATTTTACCCTCCTGCATTTATAATAGAAATACTTATAACCTTACGTAGCACCCTAAGGTCAATCTTAGGTACCTGTTACTCATAATATTATTATTATTATTATTATATTTAGTAAAATTTCTAAATTAACTTAGTTCTAATATGCAATTAGGAGATAATTAATTATTCATTCCTATAAATAGTCTGTATAATTAATTTTTATTATAAAATTTAAATTTGATAAGTTTTTAGATAAATCTTTTGACCAATTCTTAGTTGTTAGTCTACACATCAATCAATCCATCAAGTTCAATTTCTAATTTTACTTTCATATACTTTCTCTATGTTCTATTATAAACTACAACAATTATATGGTAACATTGTTGACTTTTTGTATGCAATATTTTTATTAAATTAAAAATATGATCTATAAAACTATTAATTACTCTTGGTCTAGGGCGCCTAATTGCCTATTTAAAAAAATAATCTCATATTACCTTACAATAAATAAAAGTTTTAAATGTAATAACAGTGTTCCTCACCTGTTTTTGTAGTGATGACCGAATTGCAATCGGGAGCAAGTGATGCAAAATCATGTGGCAATCATGAAAATTCATTCCAGTAAGTCGAAGAGTCTCCATTGAAACTAGACTCCTAATATTAGAACAAAAACCATCAGGTAACTTCATGTCAAGAAAGGATGAGCAAACAACTTTTTTTTCAGAGTGAGTTAAATTCCACGATGCCAATGGTAACTTTTCTTTTTTCCCAGGTGTTTTTGGCCTTAGCTCTGTTCTTATTCCCATATCAGCCATGTCAAGACGGACCGATTCTCTGTCTTTTGTCTTCTTTGGTATATTAAGCATGGTCCCACGTGTCAAGTCATGTCAAGACGGACACACGTGTATTTTTTCATACTCCATTCCTAAAGCACACAAGCTTTTCTTAGATTCACTGAATGATGCAGGAAAAGTGTTCCCTGATGGAAGCATAGATCCAACCAAGACAAGCATTTCAGAGAAGCAAACATCAGATATTTGATGTTTGGCTTTTAGGTTATACAGCTTTACTAAAGCCTTGATCTTCGTAAATTCTTTACAGCCTGGATAAAGGGGTTCATGTTCGGACTGGACATGATTAAATAATTAAATCCGAGGAATCCAGGGAAACCTCATCGTAATCATCATCACTCTCTATTTTCCTTGGCATTTGATCCACAGTTTGTGAACTGTCTGTCTCATTATCGGCAGATTGACTTTCTTCTATGTTTCCCTCTCCGTGCCAAATCCATATTTTGTAGGTCTGATCGATACCATTTTGGAAAAGATGGTTCCTCACTATGCGAGCTTTCCACGATTTACTATGTACCACATTTTAAACAGGGATAGCTGATTTTGTTTGCATCGCATCCGTTTTACAATGCAAACCACAACAGTTCTTCAACTCCATCTTGGAACTCTTTAGTTCTTCTGTCAGCTATTAACCAAGACCTGTCCATCTTTTAGAATTACATTCAATCAGTACATACTAGCTAATACAAGTATAAGCACAAGCTAATACAAACACAAGTGTGGAGAGACTCTTTAGTACTCTAAGTATGGACAAAATATACTTTATAAAAATCAAAGAAATCTAAATTACATATTACAAGCTCTCTCTCTGTTGTTTTGTTTGGGTTTGATTTTCTATTTGTATTTGTTTAGGTTGATCTATTTGGGTTGATTCATCTAGGGTTGATTTATTTGGGTAATTTGTTTTGCATGTTGTGTTTGGGTTTGTATGTTGAGCATGCAAATATAATATTGTCTTTGTGTTTGGGTTTGGATAATTTGGGTTGATTTATTGTGTTTCTTTGGTTGTGTTTGTGGATGGGTATCTCTGCTTTAGTTATATCTTTTTTGATATACTGGTTTACTTGTTTTATTCATGACAAAATGTTTGCTTTTACTTGTTTGTTTACTTATTTCGTATACGTTTACTTGTTTGTTTACCATAAATTTCTATTATGTCCATACTTGTTTGTTTAGCTATGGCCCTAATTTAATCTCTATGTTGTGTAGATTAGTTATGGCCCCTTCGAAGAAATCAAAGAAGGCCAATTCTGCTCCAAATAAAACCGCTTCAAACTTGTTGAAGGCTTTAAAAAGGAACAATTCAATTGAGAAAGTGCCAATAGAGAAGAAGGCCAACTCTTGCCCTCTAGATTCTTCACCTGAATCTGTCAAGAAAAAGCCTATATCTAAGATCCTGGGAAAGAAAATAAGCAAGAAGAGGAAACGAGCCGATAAACCAGTGCCTTGCAAACAAGAAGGGCTTAAACTTTTACAGCGCGGAGCTGTTACAATGCATAGGATTGTCAGGCGTAAGATGTTGGGTATCAAGCACCCTGTGTTTTTCAATGCAAAGGGCGAGCTAGTCATATGGTACTGCTGCTTCGGAGATGAAGTCTTATATTGGGGTTCTTGCTAGAACTAAAACCCCGATATGTTATCCTAGATGGAAACATGTTCCAATAGAAAGAAAAATAAGATATAGGATTGTGTGCAGGTAAAATAAATTCCACCTCAACAAAGTAGCTAACATTTTTTTATTCAAGTACTTAATATAATAAACATGCTATGTAGATGGCGTTAGAGGTACCACCAATAGCAAAAAAGATGGTATGGAAGTCTGCGTACCAGAAGTGGAGGGAGTTCAAATGTCAATTAACAATCGACTATATACTTTCATATAGGGAGCAGCGTGAGTTGCTCGAATTTCCACCAGCTGATTACACATTTATCGAGAAGGCACACTGGGATATGTTTGTTGCTAGCCGTCTAACTGATGACTTTTCGGTGGGTTCTCACTTATTATCACATAGCATAATTATATTAGTTCTTCCATGTATGTTGCTTATGTTTTGATGTTTTTCACGAAGGCGATCCACGATAAACAGAAAAAAAGGGCCATGAATGAATATCCTCATCGCATTTCTCGCAAAGGATATGCAAACCTCGAACAGGAAATGGTTAGTGAAATAATGAAACGTATTATTTTTTTATTTTTCTATGACATTTGAATGCATGATTATGGTCTAGTTTTATTTTTCTCAAATGTTTATATACATGCAGACGGAAGGTGATACTGAGGTGGAGGTCGATCGCTCTAGTACTTGGCTTCGTACACGTCAAGATGCAGATGGGAATTATATTTCAAAGTCAGGTACTAGAGTGATCGACCAGGTACTAGAGTGATCGACCAGCAATCTGTGCAACTTCCTCCGAAATATAATTCCCATCTGCATCTTGACGTGAACGAAGCCAGGTACTAGAGCGATCGACCTCCACCTCAGTATCACCTTCAGTCTGCATGTATATAAACATGTGAGAAAAATAAAACTAGACCATAATCATGCATGCAACTGTCGTAGAAAAATAAAAAAAATAATACATTTCATTATTTCACTAACCATTTCCTGTTCGAGGTTTGCATATCCTTTGCGAGAAATGCGATGAGGATATTCATTCAAGGCCCTTTTTTTTCTGTTTATCGTGGATCGCCTTCGTGAAAAATATCAAAACGTAAGCAACATACATAGAAGAACTAATATTTATGCTATGTGATAATAAGTGAAAACCCACCGAAAAGTCATCAGTTAGACGGCTAGCAACAAACATATCCCAGTGTGCCTTTTCTATAAATGAATAATCAGCTGGTGGAAATTTGAGCAACTCACGCTGCTCCCTATATGGAAGTATATAGTCGATTGTTAATTGACAATTGAACTCCCTCCACTTCTGGCACGCAGACTTCCATACCATCTTTTTTGCTGTTGGCAGTACCTCAAACACCATCTACATAGCATGTTTATTATATTAAGTACTTGAATAAAAAAATGTTAGCTACTTTGTTGAGGTGGAATTTATTTTACCTGCACACAATCCCATATCTTATTTTTTCTTTCTATTGGAACATGTTTCCATCTAGGATAACATATCGGGGTTTTAGTTCTAGCAAGAACCCCAATATAAGACTGCATCTCTGAAGCAGCAGTACCATACGACTAGCTCGCCCTTTGCATTGAAAAACACAGGGTGCTTGATACCCAACATCTTACGCCTGACAATCCTATGCATTGTAACAGCTCCACGCTGTAAAAGTTTAAGCCCTTCTTGTTTGCAAGGCACTGGTTTATCGGCTCATTTCCTCTTCTTGCTTATTTTCTTTTCCAGGATCTTAGATATAGGCTTTTTCTTGACAGATTCAGGTGAAGAAACTAGAGGGCAAGAGTTGGCCTTCTTCTCCATTGGCACTTTCTCAATTGAATTGTTCTTTTTTAAAGCCTTCAACAAGTTCGAAGCGGTTTTATTTGGAGCAGAATTGGCCTTCTTTGATTTCTTCGAAGGGGCCATAACTAATCTACACAACATAGAGATTAAATTAGGGCCATAGCTAAACAAACAAGTATGGACATAATAGAAATTTATGGTAAACAAACAAGTAAACGTATACGAAATAAGTAAACAAACAAGTAAAAGCAAACGTTTTGTCATGAATAAAACAAGTAAACCAGTATATCCAAAAAGATATAACTAAAGCAGAGATACCCATCCACAAACACAACCAAAGAAACACAATAAATCAACCCAAATTATCCAAACCCAAACACAAAGACAATATTATATTTGCATGCTCAACATACAAACCCAAACACAAAATGCAAAACAAATTACCCAAATAAATCAACCCTAGATGAATCAACCCAAATAGATCAACCTAAACAAATACAAATAGAAAATCAAACCCAAACAAAACAACAGAGAGAGAGCTTGTAATATGTAATTTAGATTTCTTTGATTTTTATAAAGTATATTTTGTCCATACTTAGAGTACTAAAGAGTCTCTCCACACTTGTGTTTGTATTAGCTTGTGCTTATACTTGTATTAGCTAGTATGTACTGATTGAATGTAATTCTAAAAGATGGACAGGTCTTGGTTAATAGCTGACAGAAGAACTAAAGAGTTCCAAGATGGAGTTGAAGAACTGTTGTGGTTTGCATTGTAAAACGGATGCGATGCAAACAAAATCAGCTATCCCTATTTAAAATGTGGTACATAGTAAATCGTGGAAAGCTCGCATAGTGAGGAACCATCTTTTCCAAAATGGTATCGATCAGACCTATAAAATATGGATTTGGCACGGAGAGGGAAACATAGAAGAAAGTCAATCTGTCGATAATGAGACAGATAGTTCACAAACTGTGGATCAAATGCCAAGTGGATCAAATGCCAAGGAAAATAGAGAGTGATGATGATTACGATGAGGTTTCCCTGGATTCCTCGGATTTAATTATTTAATCATGTCCAGTCCGAACATGAACCCCTTTATCCAGGCTGTAAAGAATTTACGAAGATCAAGGCTTTAGTAAAGCTGTATAACCTAAAAGCCAAACATCAAATATTTGATGTTTGCTTCTCTGAAATGCTTCTCTTGGTTGGATCTTTGCTTCCATCAGGGAACACTTTTCCTGCATCATTCAGTGAAGCTAAAAAAAGCTTGTGTGCTTTAGGAATGGAGTATGAAAAAATACACGTGTGTCCGTCTTGACATGACTTGACACGTGGGACCATGCTTAATATACCAAAGAAGAAAAGTTACCATTGGCATCGTGGAATTTAACTCACTCTGAAAAAAAAGTTGTTTGCTCATCCTTTCTTGGCATGAAGTTGCCTGATGGTTTTTGTTCTAATATTAGGAGTCTAGTTTCAATGGAGACTCTTCAACTTACTGGAATGAAATCTCATGATTGCCACATGATTTTGCATCACTTGCTCCCGATTGCAATTCGGTCATCACCGCACAAACAGGTGAGGAACACTGTAATTGTTATTAGAATTTGTCACTTCTTCAAAGCAATTTGTAGTAAAGTTATTGAGGTTGATAAGTTGGAGAAAATGCAATCGCAGTTTGTGGAAACTTTGTGCCAGCTTGAAAAATACTTCCCCTCTTCCTTGTTTGATTTAATGTTTCATATCTCGGTTCATCTTGTAATGGAAGTTGAGCTTTTTGGACCTATTTTCCTTAGGTGGATGTATCTTTTTGAGAGATATATGAAGACATTTAAGGGATATATAAGGAATCGAGCTCGTGCAGAAGGTTGTATAGCTGAGGCCTATATTGCAGAAGAGGCAGTTTAATGTTTGGTGGAGCATGAAGAAATGACTAGTACTATTGGGGTACCAAAAAATGGTAGGCATACCAAGGATGGAATTTCTAGGCCATTATCCGGTGCAACCATGATAACCCCGAGCACCACTGATTTGCATGTAGCACATTTATGTGTTCTACAAAATACTACCGCTGTTAGCCCATATTTTGAGTAAGTCATTATATTATTTTCATCATGTCTACCATTTTCCCCTCTCTGTTTACCTACCTGAAAAATTGCATATTATATGTCATTGTCTTATTATTTATTTATTCTCTTTTCATTGAATGCAGTGAACACATGGCATTCTTTATGACCAGATTTCCAGAACACGAATAGGATGAAATATGGCTAAAGAACAAGCAAAATGAGACTTTCCAAAATGGTTCAAAGAAAAGGTATTTTCTGAATTTCATAATAGCTTTGTGCATTTTTAAAAACTGCCATGTCCTGTGAATCATTTACAACTTGTATATATATATATATTTGAAGATAGCTTCAGATTTGGCTGATGAAAAAGTGGTTACGCAGGAGATCAGGTGGATTGCAGACGAGCACAACAAGGATGTTCCTACTTTCAACGACTATAGAATGGATGGGGTTACATTTAGTACGAAGGATCGTGATGATATGCGGCAAGTTCAATGTAGTGGTGTGTGTGGAAGCTGACACAATGATTGTTCAGGGTGTAAGGATAAAAATATTGAGCACACTTCACATACATATTACGGAGTTATAACAAGTATGTGGGAGTTGGACTATAATCAATTTAGGATCTCTATTTTTCGTTGTAATTGGGTAGATATTAACAAAGGGATTAAGATTGAAGACTTGGGATACACATTAGTAAATTTGAATAAGTTAGGTTTTTCGAATGATCCGTTTGTGTTGGCAAAACATGTCAAACAAGTTTGTTACATCGATGATCCTCTTGAAAAATTATGGTCCGTGGTGTTGAAATTACCCGAGAAAAAGTACTATGACGACGATGATGAAAATGAGGGATCCGTAGAAGTTGAACTTGAGAATGATTGTTTTGTGCCCAATATACCAGATGTTGATTTAGTTGAGGACGACGAGGGTAGTTATATGTGAGACGTAGATGAACTAATTCAACTTTCGTGATGTAATTTAATCTCTATACTTTTGTGATAACTTTACTTTGGTTTGGTGATCCTATATTTCTTCATTTCTGTTAATTTTCTGGTTGTTTGGTTTGCCCTCAGTTGGCCTTAGTGTTCTATTGGTTTGTATGCCACATTAATTTGTATGGCAGGTTTGCTTACTTACTGTCAATTTTTTTCCCATATATGATGTCTCCAAGTTTTACATACAACACAAATACAAAAAACTAACTGTTGTCTACCTTTAAGTATGACAACTACTTTTGCAAAATGTTGTCTCAGTTACACAACTCTACAAGAAAAATTGTTGTATGTTTAGATTCACTAGACAACGGTTTATAAACTGTTGTATGATTCCTCTTGGACAACTTTATCCATAAACTGTTGTCTAATTTGCACACCATAGAAAAAAGCCTTATGTGTTTGGATTTACTAGAGGATAGTTTATAAACTGTTGTGATATAGGTAATTGTTCTATTTTTTGTATAAAAATAGGATTGTTCTATTTTTATACAAAAAAAAGAAAATTTCAAAAATAAGTTATGCAACTATCCTTAAAATTTACCTTAAAATGCGTGCCGCACACCCTATTTTGAAATGTTAAGAAATGGCCGGGACTGAGGGGTAGTAAGCAAACTAATTTATATGTATTAAAGATGCATATAAAAATATGTAGATATAAAATTTATTTGTTAAAAAATTTGAAAACGCTAAAAAAAACTAAGAAATTTAAAATAATTGTAATGAAACTTATTAAGAATCATACCATGATGCATAAATTTTTCTTTGTCAATAGCTCGAACTTTCTGCAGGACAGTTTAATAATAGTTAAAACCATTGTAATAGATTAATATGTAGTACTATAGTTCTATAATAGAACGAGAACGAACCTGTAGGTGACTCTTTATATGCTCACGAGTCAGCGTCTTCACTTTCATTTTTTTAAGGATCTTTTTCGGTGTGGCATCTGTAAATTAATATAATTGATCGAAATATGAAATTGTACACTGAATATAATTTAGGAGCTTGCGAATTAGTGATATTGAAAGATTCTTGTGTGATGGGTGCAAATCAAATAAAAAGAATAATATTGCAAAAAGATTTTTTTTAGAAATGTTTCGATGATATCCCAATAGATAATAACTATAATTTTATTAAAAGAATGAATATTAAAGTAAAATAGTACTACGACAATGGAAACATTCAAACCTTTCTTAAAAATTGACATTTATTTAGGATTGGACATTTACTTTAGATTCCAATCTCGTTTTACCGTTACTTTAATGTTATTTGAGTATAAAAGTTTTAAATAAATTCTTTTCATTTGTTTATTTTCAATTTACGATCAAGAAATTTGAGTATAAAAGAACGAAAATAATTGTAGGAAAAGTTGTATTCAAATAACAATAAATCAATACTTGAACCTTTTCAAAAAATCAATAATAATTTTAGATTTCAATTCCATTTACCGTTATTTTATCATTATTTGAGTTCGAATTTTTTACATTATCTCATCTGGTTCTCTTCTTCCCAATTTACCTTCAAGAAAATTGGATATAAACGAACGAAAAGAGGTTGTACAAAATAGTTCATGTGCTCGAATAACGATAAATCGAAATTAAATTCTTACTTTTTTGGACTTTTATATATGCCATAAAATACAAAGAGATATCGAATAAACACAAAAACAATCAGTATACACTATATACATGTAACTTTTGTTAAAAAATAGTAGTATTGCTAGTTTCCATGATTGATACACCATACACAGATAGCATATATTTATTATATTACTGTCTTAACAAATTTCCTTTCTAATTAGATAGTTTTTGCAATATGACAGCTAGATACAGTGCCAAACAAATAAATTATAATATTTAAAGAAAGGAAAAAGTGTAAAAGAAATCATTTAGCTAAGGCTGGATTCAAAAGCTTTAATAGATCTAACTATTACTGTGATTCCTATCAAGAGAAACAGCTAGTACTTAAATGCATAAAAGTACTCTACGAACAAGATATATGCATGTGTGTTTTAGCAAAAAGATTAAAATAAAAAAAAATCGTGTGCATGAGACAAATTTAAAAGACTTACTAAAACTCCCGCCGAGCTCAGAGACTGCTCGAACAAATCGAGCGTGTAGCCAAACAACGGATGCTGTAATTTGACAACTTGAACATCCTCCTCTACTCCCTGCCGCTCAATCTGTAGCGGCTGTGCTGCTGGCCAAACCATGGGCTCTCCTAACCCTTGATTCAAATGTTGTGGGTGCTGCACTGCATAGTTGTTTTGAATGGAATAGCTAGGATTCATCGAAAGGTGGTCAGTGAATCCTTCAGACACATTTTGGGTAAACCCCAAATGGTTTAGATAAGCTTCAGGGTGATGGTAAGAATTTTGAGATGGGATTGATGCCGAAATCATCATAGGAGAAGACATTTTCTTTTATTTGTGCTATTTGGATGTTGTAGGCTTCAACCTCTCTCTTTTATATATATATATATATATATTGAAAAAGTAGGGTCTTGTGAATAATTACGATATAAATTTAGAAAAAGTTTTGTTGGATAATAATATGAAAGGATATTATTATTAATTAAGGATCTTTTTATGGAATCAATAATCACCTTTTCTGCATTTGTGTGGGTATAGCATAAAAAACATAAAAAAAGATGGGTAAGGTTCCGGTAGAATCAAACACAATGAACTCTGGCGCCAATAACAACAACCTTTTAGCACTGTTGTAAGACCATTAGAAAAAAAATGATATATGCAAATAATCGTAGTTTATGGATGTTAATTGATGAGTAATTCTAATTTTATTCACCGTGAGTAAATATAGACATCACCAATTTCGATAATGTTTAAATTCAAATATTAAAGTACTTAAATTTTTAGTCTAAGATAATTCGTGAAATTATATATATCGTAAATATCATTTTTTAACTCATAACATTGATCATATTTATACAAATGTTCTTTACAATTTGTAAATGAAAAATCATATACGATAACATTTCGACATAAAGGTTTACCATAGGGTGTAAGTTGAAAATTCTTAATTAAACTATCTATGGCTCTGAAATGAATAATAATCTTGAGGCAGAGTGGAAGGTATCTTTTTTCTTTTTTTTTTCATAAAACCAGTATCTTTTTTCCAGCAATTACAAACAATTCGTTTCCTTCTGAAACTGAAGGAAAGCACATGAACTATTGAGCAATTAAAAGTTTATTTTTTATATCTGATTCTAGCAACTTTTTATAAGACCAAAAAAAACACAATTTGCCTTTTTTTTTTATTGAGATCGACTCGAAAAAGTGGGCTTAATTCGGCTCGAATTACAAAGTCTTCCAAATTTGAAAATTGTCCAAAAAAGAGGGAATATCATATTGGTAAAAGAAGAAATAAAGATGGAACAACCATTCATTTGAGAGAATCTCAATGGACAACAACTCATCGTTATATTCTATTCAATTGTGGAAACAAAGAAATAGAGGAGCTAATTGAGTATGTAAATTGTAGGTAGCATCAAGCTTTAGTTGATGGTCCAGCAAAATCGAAAAGATAAGAGAGCAAGAAAACATACTTTGGATTTTTGGAAGTGGCTGAACGAAGAGGTTGGAAGAGGAGGAAATATTTCGAAGGAATTAGAAGTGCTTGCAATGGGCCCGAATCGAGCAACTAAGAAGTATAGTGTTTATGTAATCAATGGGTACAGATTTCATACAAAGAAAAGATATGCTAAATGTAAAATACAAAATAGTGACATTTTTTTGATGGCTTTGACGACTAGTTTTGCAAGCTCGAAAGATCAGAATCCAAAGGTCGACGATTTCAATTATTATGGAGCAATAGAAGAGATATTAGATGTTGATTATTGGGTAGAATTTATTGTTGTGTTGTTTAACTATTGTTGGTACTCAAAAGAAAAGGATTCATATGGGATGACTCGAGTTAATTTAATAAATCATCCCAGAAATCTGATCCCTACGTAATGGCCTCACAAGTACAACATGTTTTCTATGTAGAAGATCCACTTGAAAAGATGATGATTATAATGTCATCAAAAGACTACCGAGGAACTGGTGTGGTGTCGAAAATGAGAATGCAAACGAAGAACAAGATCAAAATGATCCAATTTTACTTGATATACGCTTTGCTACATAAATGAAAAATCAAGTCAATGAGGCTAGTTGATTTAGGGATGATGTTCCAACAAGATAAGTCCTCATCGAGCCCACCGAAGTCCAAGAACAATCAAATCACTTTATGCAATGTACGTGACTTTATTGATGTAATGGTTTTGAATCGAATGTTTCTTTAACTTTATTATTGAAGTGCTTGCTGCCCCAGTTTTATTACAAATTGAACTTGTAAATGTATTAATTACGTGAGTGCTTGCATTTTACTTTACTGTTTTTTATTTTTTATGATTTATTACTTGCCATTTAATTTCAATAAAATGAACTTTTTAATTGAAGTATTTAAGTGCTTGCTGCCCCCCCCCCTTTTTTTGTAAATTGAACTTGTTTATGCAGTTTAATTAATTAAGTGTTTGTTTATTACTTTATTGTTGTAGTTTAATTAATGTAGTGTACCTTTATTGTTTTTTAAATTAGCTACTGTGTACTTAGTTTACTAACTTCTAATGTAATTTCCATTTCCAATTTTTTAAAAGATGAACAAATTCATTCATCTCAGATTCCACTATCAGGGTGAACTCCAGAGTACGGTATATAATGATGGGATATAGAGAATCATGTACTGGCATCGATATTGACATGTTTTCATATATAGTACTGATGGACCATGTCAAGGATGACCTTGAATATTCAAAAATTGGAGGAATTTATGTAAGCAAAGAAATGTTGGGAATTGGAAGTTATCGACAAATGATTGGGATCTAGCTAGTTCCTTTAGTCAAACGAGCTACAATGGTGACTACATTGATTTTTATGTCGACAACGTCATTGACATAAATATTAAGCCAATCAAATAAATGCAACAGCATGTAATCATAAGACCTAGGCATAATCTACTGGCAGGTACATGAATTCAGACTATTGCGGATAAACTTTTGCCAGATGTATTCTAATAAATTGAATCTAAATAGCTTCTTCCCTAACCTGAAATTTGTACATGCATGTCTGCAGTCTTATATTTAAACTCTCCTCACTAACCTTATACTTTTGTAGCTAAAAAATTAGTGAAACGCCAGTTTGTTATTGCTCATCAACCACAACGACAATAAAAGAACAAAGAAGCAAATCAACTGGATTCACTGAAGCCGCCACAAGGAGAGGTACTCATAAGTCGCCACAATTGAATAACCTGCAACAAGTTAATTATGCAGCTATGGGTTATAAATTTTATAGTTGAAATTGGATTTTCAGAATCTACCACATGACATGGGAGAAAATGACCCAGAGGTTAGATATGTTCCTTAAAAATATATTTAATGTCCACACTATTGAAAGTTAACCATCTATATGATCCACCACCTCCTGATAAGTTTTGATCTTCCCGAGTAAGCATAACACACTATTATAAGAGCTACTGAAAGTTTGCCGAATTTAAAACACTCTCAGCTGATCTTTTATATTAAGATTAATTATTGCTAATGATTAGTCCAAATTGTACTTCAAAATTATGGTTCAAAATTAGAAACATCATAGACTATTTAGAATATCATAGGTGGTTGTTCAATAAAAGACTACATCTACACAACCTTGGCAAGAACGGCGCTCTGCAGAGTCATGATCGCGCACTCGATGAAAGAGCTTCTCCATGGACTTCTCTCTTTACCCCTTTGCATATGTTCGTGAAGGGAAGCTCGAAGAGCTTACGGGAGAGAAATTAGTTCTAGAACACAGCCTATTGTTGCTTATCATCTACTAGTTTTTTAAGTTCATCAAATTACTGTAATATTAATAATCCGCCACCCCTACGTTGCTAGTTATTACTCTAACTATTGTTAATCTACCTTTAATGAGGAAGTAAAGATAATTTAGCAAACAAAATCGATATCAAAATCTGGAAAAGAATAAATGCTAATTTCTATGTTGTTGATAATTTTTATGTGTTGTCATGAAGGATGTCAACCTACCCCTCCACCACCTCTAATATAGTATGAAGACAAAGAGCTATCAGAGTCAAGAAGAATAATGATTTTTTTTTGCTCTCAATTTACCTGCACTATCAGCAAGAATAAGAAGTTCCGTACAAAGAAATAAAGGAAAGGAAAAGAGGCAGGACGTAAATGAGGAATATGATCCAGGACAGGAATATGATAGCTAGATTATTTTTTTTGATTAGTAGGAATTGTAACTAGAATCAAATTATTTGGTACATAATCCAATGTATTTTGTAGGGAACCAAGAAGGCAAATAAGAGAAAGTTGTGGGACGTGGACCAACAACACATTCCCGAGCCAATGCTACAACCAAGCCTAGAACTGAGGACGCAAGCAACAAGGAATGGACATGTCGATCTGTACAACCTACAATATTTGCAAATCCTCTAATTTTGTTACCGAAGTCAGATGAAGGCAATGGTTCAAATGGCTGCTTTATTTGCTATGCGGAAAAGTCGATAAGAGAAAGTTGAAAAGGAAAAAGCTGAAAAAGGAAAAGTTGAAAAAGAAAAGGCCGAAAAGGAAAAAGCTGCTGCAGTTACAAGTAAGAAGGTTGTCACGCAAACTATCTTGCCTGATATTGAAAAAGCTAAAAAAGAAAAATCGAAAAGGAAAAGCTGATGCATTCACTTATAATGTTTTGTTGTATGTAATTGTAATTTTTTCTGAGGTGGGTTGTAGAAATGAAATTAGTTGAGGATAATTTCAGAAAATGTGAACTACGTATGAGTTGTCTCATATATTTGTTCTCATTGATTTTTGCAAGGTCCTGTATGTTATTCTTGATGAATTGGAAAAATGAGTGATCGAGTCAATTCATGCAACTTGGAAGGGGTATAAGAGTCGAACAAAGGCAGCGCATTATATAACCTTTGAACATGATGAAATTAGGCTAGAAAATAGGCCAGGCGAAATTCCCGTTAAGAGTTCAAAATGCTCTTGGAATATTGGAATGATGAGACTTTTCAGGTATATTAACTAATTAACCACTGAAAATTGTCCTCAGAAATATAATGAAAGACACTTTTTTTCCACTTTTTTTTTAGGAAAAAGCCCAGAGAAATTCAGTAATGCATGGTAAATCATATACTAACACTCACACTCATGGTCCAAAAATACAGCTTCGGAACAAGATGGTATGTGATTTATTTATTTAATTTTTTGCTCATTATTTTTCAAACTTGCAACTATTCTTAATTTGCTTTTCTTCCTCTTGTGTATATGTGTTACGTGTGTAACAAAAATCAATGTAAATAATAAAAAAACGGAACCCTCAACTGAGTACTTAACTATTTGTAGGGAAATACAGAAAGTCCACTAATATGACTAGATGATGCTCAATGTGAAAAAAGATGAACCTGGACAAGTTAAATTTTTTCTTTCTTGCACATTTTTAATATTTTTAGACCAACCGTCCAACAATAGTACTCCATAGTACTCCTCCGTTTCTCATTCATGTCGGTCATGACGTTTAACTTGTACAACTAGCTGCGAAATGAGTAAAGGCGGCTCAATTTTCATTTCATACAAAATTGAAGTTTCTCCAAAAATCAATATTTATCATTTATCTTAGCTACCTATCTTGTTAGATATTTAATTATTGATGTTATCAATTTAATGTAATATCCATGCTCATTGTGTTTGTTTAATCTTTTTTGCTCTAAAAAGAAGAAATAAGATGAGTTTGATGTTTTGCAGAGGTATTTGTTGAAACCTGGGAAAGAGTTGACGGACGCGAGTACAAGACCAATCCTGAAATAATGAAAAGAAAATTGTAAGTATTTTTTTCATAATTACTTAAATGTAATTGATGGCTAATTGATTTTTTCCTATTTCATTTTAATCTCATTTGTTCATGTGACTTTATTTTGTAGAAAAATATAAACTAAAAGCTTTGTACCGGAGATGCTTCTAATGAACTGCTCTTGGATAGAAAACTGTCTAGTTCTAATCCTCGAATAGACACTTATGTGAAGGAGCTGACAACAAAGATAAGGCAAGGCCTTGCTGTTGAAGTCTAGGAGAAAGTAAAGCAAATCCAGGTAGAAGTTGATGACAACAAAGATAAGGTAAGGCCTTGCTGTTGAAGTCTAGGAGAAAGTAAAGCAAATCCAGGTAGAAGTTGATGAGCAGGTGAAAAAGAAGGTGCACTAGAATTTGGCATCGGTTCTTATATAAAAAACTTGGAGTGACAATGACGATGGTACACCAATAACAGTATGTTGTAGCTTCTAGTATAACTGTGATGTTTGTGTTTTAAGTTTATAACTATTTGATGGTCGTGGACTAGTTGGTTAATTAAGTGTATTACAGTCACTATAGACTATATACATATGGTGTTTGGGAGTTGGTTTAATTAAGTAGTTGGTAAATGATGATGTTTGGGAGTTGGTGTATTGATGTAATTTTTGAAATGGTTTATTGGATTGAACATGTTATTTCTGTATATTATATATATATATATATATATTTATGCAGTAGCTATTTAAATTCTTTTGGTAATTAAAATGTTGCATAGCTAGATAAATATGTTGTACGAAACTGTACCTTGGCAACAAAAATGGATCCCACAATGAACCTGTAGTGGGACCCAAAGTGGAACCCATAGTAGGACCCAATGTAGGACCCACGGGCACCAATAATGATAATGAGCCCCCTATAGGTCCACTATTTTAAAAAATTAAGACATATATGTTGATTTAGGTCAATTTTTTGTTCCTATAACATTCTATTGCAACATAAAATGGTATCATTGAAAAATGTTACCTTTCCTATGACAACATAGAAAAAATAAACACAAAGGATATTGATGGGATTTTAGTAGCTTGTTTATGGTGTAGATCACTGAAAATTAACTCCTATCTTACACTATTACAAATTTGAGCTTGGAAGATGGTACTTCAATAACGTTTTTATTATACATTATGTAAGTAGAACACTTCAATAGCGTTTTTTATAATAAACGTTATGCAGGTAACTATAGAAAAATAAGAAAAATTAAAATAATAAAAGAAAATGCTACGATAACGTTTTTTAGTCCAAACGTTATGGAAGTATATACTACTATAGCTTTTATTTAAACGCTATGTAAGATAATGTATTTTAAGTAATTTTGTTTTATTTATTTTTTAATTATTGATACTTCCATAGTACTTCAAGAAACGTTATTGTAGTAGATGTATCCAAGTAATTTTAATACCATTTTATTATTATCCAGATAAGTAAAAATGATATTTCCCCAATTCCATTACAGAGTTTATCAGCTAGGGTAAACATTTCCTCGGCCTTGCTTTCATAACAAATTCATCTTCTATTATCAGCGATTATGAACGATTTCTCTTCATCATTACTACTTCATCAACGATTACTACTTCATCTACTGGGTATATGTGGACCGAGAGAGACAGAAAGGGGGAACAAATTACTACTTCATCAACGATTTCTCTCTAATTAGGCATTTTCTCTAATTAGTGCAGTTCAAATTTGGGTATTTCTCTTCACAAGGTATTGTTATTTTTGTGTTATTTTCGTTCAAATTAGCTAAGTATTATGTGTGTATTTGCTGCATAACAAATTAGGTATTATGTGTGTAGTTGGGGATTAATTAGGTATTTTTTTAATTAATTTTTGTTTCATCTGATTAGTGCAGTTCAAATTTGGGAGGGGTTTTTCATGGTTTTGCTATGTACGTATATGCACTTATTTCGTAAGGGGGAAAAAGTTTATTTTTTTTTTGTTTTTTTTCATTTTTAATTTTTTTTCATTATTATTATAAATCCAGATAAGTCAGTTACTATATATATCAAGAATCTTGCTGTGTCTTTACATATTTTGAGTTAAAGAAATGGAGGGGTTGATTAGGGAAGGGAGGTCTTTAGCACAAACACCAACTACAACAAAAATCAACTGCGTTAATTTCTTAATGCTTGCTCTTAATGTTTATTTTATTTTACCCTGCACAGTAAAATTCAACACAATCTTAGTTTACACAGTGAATGAACTGTCAGTATAGTTTACATGACATGCTAGGTAAAATTCAACACAGTGATAGGTCTGTCTGCTATCTTATCTACACAGTGCATTGACCAAGCTATATCTGAATAGTAGGTTCTGTGCAATTTGATCTTATATCATGACTTGATGATATCCCTCGTAAAAGAAGGCCGACGTGATATTAATCAGAGATGAGGATAGATTTTTTCTGTTCTTGTGCTGGTATAATGAAGTTGCGGAAATTAAAATTCATTTACTCTAGGATGAAGTTAATTAAATGATTGAGAACAATATAAAATCTATCTCTGTAGGAAACACCGATAAATGTTAAATATGTCAATTATTTTTATTTATAGTCTGATTTAATGTTGATTTTTATGCAAGGACATTAGACCCAAAAAATGTGTGTGTAGCATAATATTTATAGTATATGATGCTATTGCCCTGTATTCCTAGCAGATTGTCATATCCAAACTAGTATAGCCACTTCAGATGCCTATTGGACTAAAAAACATCTTTTCTGCCAGTTTATCAAATCTTTTAGTAGTTGACTTTCAAACTAGACCTTTTCTGTCTGTTTGAGACCTGTTCTCTGTATTAGTTAAACATAATTAAACATAATCACTCTCAGGCACTCGCGAGAAAAAGAGCTAGGAAGATACGGTCGGACCAAGATGTTGAACTATATAGTGCACCTATATATTTTAGAAAGGATCATAATTTATACAGAACTATACACATGGGGTGCTGTATTGATAATGCCAGAATATACAAAGCAGGATTGCTAAATTAACTTAGTTCTAATATGCAATTAGGAGATAATTAATTATGCATTCCAATAAATAGTCTGTATAATTAATTTTTATTATAAAATTTAAATTTGATAAGTTTTTAGATAAATCTTTGACCAATTCTTAGTTGTTAGTCTACACATCAATCAATCCATCAAGTTCGATTTCTAATTTTACTTTCATATACTTTCTCTATGTACTATTATAAACTACAACAATTATATGGTAACATTGTTGACTTTTTGTATGCAATATTTTTATTAAATTAAAAATATGATCTATAAAACTATTAATTACTCTTGGTCTAGGGCGCCTAATTGCCTATTTTAAAAAAAATCTCATATTACCTTACAGTAAGTAAAAGTTTTAAATGTAATAACAGTGTTCCTCACCTGTTTTTGTAGTGATGACCGAATTGCAATCGGGAGCAAGTGATGCAAAATCATGTGGCAATCATGAAAATTCATTCCAGTAAGTCGAAGAGTCTCCAATGAAACTAGACTCCTAATATTAGAACAAAAACCATCAGGCAACTTAATGTCAAGAAAGGATGAGCAAACAACTTTTTTTCAGAGTGAGTTAAATTCCACGATGCCAATGGTAACTTTTCTTTTTTCCCAGGTGTTTTTGGCCTTAGCTCTGTTCTTATTCCCATATCAGCCATGTCAGGACGAACCGATTCCTTGTCTTTTGTCTTCTTTGGTATATTAAGCATGGTCCCACGTGTCAAGTCATGTCAAGACGGACACACGTGTATTTTTTCATACTCCATTCCTAAAGCACACAAGCTTTTCTTAGCTTCACTGAATGATGCAGGAAAAGTGTTCCCTGATGGAAGCATAGATCCAACCAAGAGAAGCATTTCAGAGAAGCAAACATTAGATATTTGATGTTTGGCTTTTAGGTTATACAGCTTTACTAAAGCCTTGATCTTCGTAAATTCTTCACAGCAAGGATAAAGGGGTTCATGTTCGGACTGGACATGATTAAATAAATCCGAGGAATCCAGGGAAACCTCATCGTAATCATCATCACTCTCTATTTTCCTTGGCATTTGATCCACAGTTTGTGAACTGTCTGTCTCATTACCGACAGATTGACTTTCTTCTATGTTTCCCTCTCCGTGCCAAATCCATATTTTGTAGGTCTGATCGATACCATTTTGGAAAAGATGGTTCCTCACTATGCGAGCTTTCCACGATTTACTATGTGCACATTTTAAACAGGGATAGCTGATTTTGTTTGCATCGCATCCGTTTTATGATGCAAACCACAACAGTTCTTCAACTCCATCTTGGAACTCTTTAGTTCTTCTGTCAGCTATTAACCAAGACCTGTCCATCTTTTAGAATTACATTCAATCAGTACATACTAGCTAATACAAGCATAAGCACAAGCTAATACAAACACAAGTGTGGAGAGACTTTTTAGTACTCTAAGTATGGACAAAATATACTTTATAAAAATCAAAGAAATCTAAATTACATATTACAAGCTCTCTCTCTGTTGTTTTGTTTGGGTTTGATTTTCTATTTCTATTTGTTTAGGTTGATCTATTTGGGTTGATTCATCAAGGGTTGATTTATTTGGGTAATTTGTTTTGCATGTTGTGTTTGGGTTTGTATGTTGAGCATGCAAATATAATATTGTCTTTGTGTTTGGGTTTGGATAATTTGGGTTGATTTATTGTGTTTCTTTGGTTGTGTTTGTGGATGGGTATCTCTGCTTTAGTTATATCTTTTTGGATATACTGGTTTACTTGTTTTATTCATGACAAAACGTTTGCTTTTACTTGTTTGTTTACTTATTTCGTATACGTTTACTTGTTTGTTTACCATAAATTTCTATTATGTCCATACTTGTTTGTTTAGCTATGGCCCTAATTTAATCTCTATGTTGTGTAGATTAGTTATGGCCCCTTCGAAGAAATCAAAGAAGGCCAATTCTGCTCCAAATAAAACCGCTTCGAACTTGTTGAAGGCTTTAAAAAGGAACAATTCAATTGAGAAAGTGCCAATGGAGAAGAAGGCCAACTCTTGACCTCTAGATTCTTCACCTGAATCTGTCAAGAAAAAGCCTATATCTAAGATCCTGGAAAAGAAAATAAGCAAGAAGAGGAAACGAGCCGATAAACCAGTGCCTTGCAAACATAAAGGGCTTAAACTTTTATAGCGCGGAGCTGTTACAATGCATAGGATTGTCAGGCGTAAGATGTTGGGTATCAAGCACCATGTGTTTTTCAATGCAAAGGGCGAGTTAGTCGTATGGTACTGCTGCTTCGGAGATGAAGTCTTATATTGGGGTTCTTGCTAGAACTAAAACCCCGATATGTTATCCTAGATGGAAACATGTTCCAATAGAAAGAAAAATAAGATATAGGATTGTGTGCAGGTAAAATAAATTCCACCTCAACAAAGTAGCTAACATTTTTTTATTCAAGTACTTAATATAATAGACATGCTATGTAGATGGCGTTAGAGGTACCGCCAACAGCAAAAAAGATGGTATGGAAGTCTGCGTGCCAGAAGTGGAGGGAGTTCAAATGTCAATTAACAATCGACTATATACTTTCATATAGGGAGCAGCGTGAGCTACTCGAATTTCCACCAGCTGATTACTCATTTATCGAGAAGGCACACTAGGATATGTTTGTTGCTAGCCGTCTAACTGATGACTTTTCGGTGGGTTCTCACTTATTATCACATAGCATAATTATATTAGTTCTTCCATGTATGTTGCTTACGTTTTGATGTTTTTCACGAAGGCGATCCACAATAAACAGAGAAAAGGACCTTGAATGAATATCCTCATCGCATTTCTCGCAAAGGATATGCAAACCTCGAACAGGAAATGGTTAGTGAAATAATGAAACGTATTATTTTTTATTTTTCTATGACATTTGCATGCATGATTATGGTCTAGTTTTATTTTTCTCAAATGTTTATATACATGCAGACTGAAGGTGATACTGAGGTGGAGGTCGATCGCTCTAGTACTTGGCTTCGTGCACGTCAAGATGCAGATGGGAATTATATTTCAAAGTCAGGTACTAGAGTGATCGACCAGGTACTAGAGTGATCGACCAGCAATCTGTGCAACTTCCTCCGAAATATAATTCCCATCTGCATCTTGACGTGCACGAAGCCAGGTACTAGAGCGATCGACCTCCACCTCAGTATCACCTTCAGTCTGCATGTATATAAACATGTGAGAAAAATAAAACTAGACCATAATCATGCATGCAACTGTCGTAGAAAAATAAAAAAATAATACATTTCATTATTTCACTAACCATTTCCTGTTCGAGGTTTGCATATCCTTCGCGAGAAATGCGATGAGGATATTCATTCAAGGCCCTTTTTTTTCTGTTTATCGTGGATCGCCTTCGTGAAAAACATCAAAACGTAAGCAACATACATAGAAGAACTAATATTTATGCTATGTGATAATAAGTGAAAACCCACCGAAAAGTCATCAGTTAGACGGCTAGCAACAAACATATCCCAGTGTGCCTTTTCTATAAATGAGTAATCAGCTGGTGGAAATTTGAGCAACTCACGCTGCTCCCTATATGGAAGTATATAGTCGATTGTTAATTGACAATTGAACTCCCTCCACTTCTGGCACGCAGACTTCCATACCATCTTTTTTGTTGTTGGCGGTACCTCAAACGCCATCTACATAGCATGTTTATTATATTAAGTACTTGAATAAAAAAATGTTAGCTATTTTTTTGAGGTGGAATTTATTTTACCTGCACACAATCCCATATCTTATTTTTTCTTTCTATTGGAACATGTTTCCATCTAGGATAACATATCGGGGTTTTAGTTCTAGCAAGAACCCCAATATAAGACTGCATCTCCGAAGCAGCAGTACCATACGGCTAGCTCGCCCTTTGCATTGAAAAAAACAGGGTGCTTGATACCCAACATCTTACGCCTGACAATCCTATGCATTGTAACAGCTCCGCGCTGTAAAAGTTTAAGCCCTTCTTGTTTGCAAGGCACTGGTTTATCGGCTCGTTTCCTCTTCTTGCTTATTTTCTTTTCCAGGATCTTAGATATAGGCTTTTTCTTGACAGATTCAGGTGAAGAATCTAGAGGGCAAGAGTTGGCCTTCTTCTCCATTGGCACTTTCTCAATTGAATTGTTCCTTTTTAAAGCCTTCA
Organism: Kitagawia praeruptora; assembly: GCA_037693485.1. NCBI lineage: Eukaryota > Viridiplantae > Streptophyta > Magnoliopsida > Apiales > Apiaceae > Kitagawia > Kitagawia praeruptora. The sequence continues at coordinate 45,175,923 of CM075345.1, read as the reverse complement.
ACAAGTTCGAAGCGGTTTTATTTGGAGCAGAATTGGCCTTCTTTGATTTCTTCGAAGGGGCCATAACTAATCTACACAACATAGAGATTAAATTAGGGCCATAGCTAAACAAACAAGTATGGACATAATAGAAATTTATGGTAAACAAACAAGTACACGTATACGAAATAAGTAAACAAACAAGTAAAAGCAAACGTTTTGTCATGAATAAAACAAGTAAACCAGTATATCCAAAAAGATATAACTAAAGCAGAGATACCCATCCACAAACACAACCAAAGAAACACAATAAATCAACCCAAGTTACCCAAACCCAAACACAAAGACAATATTATGTTTGCATGCTCAACATATAAACCCAAACACAACATGCAAAACAAATTACCCAAATAAATCAACCCTAGATGAATCAACCCAAATAGATCAACCTAAACAAATACAAATACAAACAGAAAATCAAACCCAAACAAAACAACAGAGAGAGAGCTTGTAATATGTAATTTAGATTTCTTTGATTTTTATAAAGTATATTTTGTCCATACTTAGAGTACTAAAGAGTCTCTCCACACTTGTGTTTGTATTAGCTTGTGCTTATTCTTGTATTAGCTAGTATGTACTGATTGAATGTAATTCTAAAAGATGGACAGGTCTTGGTTAATAGCTGACAGAAGAACTAAAGAGTTCCAAGATGGAGTTGAAGAACTGTTGTGGTTTGCATTGTAAAACGGATGCGATGCAAACAAAATCAGCTATCCCTGTTTAAAATGTGGTACATAGTAAATCTTGGAAAGCTCGCATAGTGAGGAACCATCTTTTCCAAAATGGTATCGATCAGACCTACAAAATATGGATTTGGCACGGAGAGGGAAACATAGAAGAAAGTCAATCTGTTGATAATGAGATAGACAGTTCACAAACTGTGGATCAAATGCCAAGGAAAATAGAGAGTGATGATGATTACGATGAGGTTTCCCTGGATTCCTCGGATTTATTTAATCATGTCCAGTCCGAACATGAACCCCTTTATCCTTGCTGTGAAGAATTTACGAAGATCAAGGCTTTAGTAAAGCTGTATAACCTAAAAGCCAAACATCAAATATCTGATGTTTGCTTCTCTGATGTTTGCTTCTCTGACAAATGCGATTGTTTGATTTTGCATCACTTGTTCCCGATTGCAATTCGGTCATCACTGCATAAACAGGTGAGGAACACTGTTATTAGAATTTGTCACTTCTTCAAGGCAATTTGTAGTAAAGTTATTGAGGTTGATAAGTTGGAGAAAATGCAATCGCAGTTTTTGGAAACTTTGTGCCAGCTTGAAAAATACTTCCCCCCTTCTCTTGGTTGGATCTATGCTTTCATCAGGGAACACTTTTCCTGCATCATTTAGTGAAGCTAAGAAAAGCTTGTGTGCTTTAGGAATGAAGTATGAAAAAATACACGTGTGTCCGTCTTGACATGACTTGACACGTGGGACCATGCTTAATATACCAAAGAAGACAAAAGACAAGGAATCGGTCCATCTTGACATAGCTGATATGGGAATAAGAACAGAGCTAAGGCCAAAAACACCTGGGAAAAAAGAAAAGTTACCATTGGCATCGTGGAATTTAACTCACTCTGAAAAAAAAGTTGTTTGCTCATCCTTTCTTGGCATGAAGTTGCCTGATGGTTTTTGTTCTAATATTAGGAGTCTAGTTTCAATGGAGACTCTTCAACTTACTGGAATGAAATCTCATGATTGCCACATGATTTTGCATCACTTGTTCCCGATTGCAATTCGGTCATCACTGCATAAACAGGTGAGGAACACTGTTATTAGAATTTGTCACTTCTTCAAGGCAATTTGTAGTAAAGTTATTGAGGTTGATAAGTTGGAGAAAATGCAATCGCAGTTTTTGGAAACTTTGTGCCAGCTTGAAAAATACTTCCCCCCTTCCTTGTTTGATTTAATGTTTCATATCTCGGTTCATCTTGTAAGGGAAGTTGAGCTTTTTGGACCTATTTTCCTTAGGTGGATGTATCCTTTTGAGAGATATATGAAGACATTTAAGGGATATATAAGGAATCGAGCTCGTGCAGAAGGTTGTATAGCTGAGGCCTATATTGCAGAAGAGGCAGTTTAATGTTTGGTGGAGCTTGAAGAAACGACTATTGGGGTACCAAAAAATGGTAGGCATACCAAGGATGGAATTTCTAGGCCATTATCCGGTGCAACCATGATAACCCCGAGCACCACTGATTTGCATGTAGCACATTTATGTGTTCTACAAAATACTACCGCTGTTAGCCCATATTTTGAGTAAGTCATTATATTATTTTCATCATGTCTACCATTTTCCCCTCTCTGTTTAACTACCTAAAAAATTGCATATTATATGTCATTGTCTTATTATTTATTTATTCTCTTTTCATTGAATGCAGTGAACACATGGCATTCTTTATGACAAGATTTCCAGAACACGAAAAGGATGAAATATGGCTAAAGAACAAGCAAAATGAGACTTTCCAAAATGGTTCAAAGAAAAGGTATTTTCTGAATTTTATAATAGCTTTGTGCATTTTTAAAAACTACCCTGTCCTGTGAATCATTTACAACTTGTATATATATATATATTTGAAGATCGCTTCAGATTTGGCTGATGAAAAAGAGGTTCCGCAAGAGATCAGGTGGATTGCAGACGAGCACAACAAGGATGTTCCTACTTTCAACGGCTATAGAATGGATGGGGTTACATTTAGTACGAAGGATCGTGATGATATGCGCCAAGTTCAATGTAGTGGTGTGTGTGGAAGCTGACACAATGATTGTGCAGGGTGTAAGGATAAAAATATTGAGCACACTTCACATACATATTACGGAGTTATAACAAGTATGTGGGAGTTGGACTATAATCAATTTAGGGTCTCTATTTTTCGTTGTAATTGGGTAGATATTAACAAAGGGATTAAGATTGATGACTTGGAATACACATTAGTAAATTTGAATAAGTTAGGTTTTTCGAATGATCCGTTTGTGTTGGCAAAACATGTCAAACAAGTTTGTTACATCGATGATCCTCTTGAAAAATTATGGTCCGTGGTGTTGAAATTACCCGAGAAAAGTACTATGATGACGATGATGAAAATGAGGGATCCGTAAATGTTGAACTTGAGAATGATTGTTTTGTGCCCAATATACCAGATGTTGATTTAGTTGAGGACGACGAGGGTAGTTACATGCGAGACGTAGATGAACTAATTCAACTTTAGTGATGTAATTTAATCTCTATACTTTTGTGATAACTTTACTTTGGTTTGGTGATCCTATATTTCTTCATTTCTGTTATTTTTCTGGTTGTTTGGTTTGCCCTCAGTTCGCCTTAGTGTTTTATTGGTTTGTATGCCACATTAATTTGTATGGTAGGTTTGCTTACTTACTGTCAATTTTTTTCCCATATACCACACTTCAAACAACAGTTTTTAACAAAAACATTGATGTCTCCAAGTTTTACTTACAACACAAATACAAAAAACTAACTGTTGTCTGCCTTTAAGTAGGACAACTGCTTTTGCAAAATGTTGTCTCAATTACACAACACTACAAGAAAAATTGTTGTATGTTTAGATTCACTAGACAACGGTTTATAAATTGTTGTATGATTCCTCTTGGACAACTTTATCCATAAACTGTTGTCTAATGTGCACACCATAGAAAAAAGCCTTATGTGTTTGGATTTACTAGAGGATAGTTTATAAACTGTTGTGATATAGGTAATTGCTGATTTCTTGTAGTGTGAAGATCTAAAATGAATGCAACATAATAAATATTATAAATCATAGCTTAAACAGATACTCCCTCCGTCCCATCCAATTCTTAACACTTTTTTTATTACTTTCTGGCACGCATTTTAAGGTGAATTTTAAGGATAGTTTCATAACTTATTGTTGAATTTTTTTTTTGTATAAAAATAGGATTGTTCTATTTTTATAAAAAAAAAGAAAATTTTAAAAATAAATGATGCAACTATCCTTAAAATTTACCTTAAAATGCGTGCCGAACACCCTATTTTGAAATGGTAAGAAATGGCCGGGACTGAGGGGGTAGTAAGCAAACTAATTTATATGTATTAAAGATGCATATAAAAATATGTAGATATAAAATTTATTTGTTAAAAAATTTGAAAACGAAAAAAAAAACTAAGAAATTTAAAATAATTGTAATGAAACTTATTAAGAATCATACCTTGATGCATAAATTTTTCTTTGTCCATAGCTCGAACTTTCTGCAGGACAGTTTAATAATAGTTAAAACCATTGTAATAGATTAATATGTAGTACTATAGTTCTATAATAGAACGAGAACGAACCTGTAGGTGACTCTTTATATGCTCACGAGTCAGCCTCTTCACTTTCATTTTTTTAAGGATCTTTTTCGGTGTGGCATCTGAAAATTAATATAATTGAAATATGAAATTGTACTATGAATATAATTTAGGAGCTTGCGAATTAGTGATATTGAAAGATTCTTGTGTGATGGGTGCAAATCAAATAAAAAGAATAATATTGCAAAAAGATTTTTTTAGAAATGTTTCGATGATATCCCAATAGATAATAACTATAATATTATTAAAAGAATGAATATTAAAGTAAAATAGTACTACGACAATTGAAACATTCAAACCTTTCTTAAAAATTGACATTTATTTAGGATTGGACATTTACTTTATATTCCAATCCCGTTTTACCGTTACTTTAATGTTATTTGAGTATAAAAGTTTTAAATAAATTCTTTTCATTTGTTTATTTTCAATTTACGATCAAGAAATTTGGGTATAAAAGAACGAAAATAATTGTAGGAAAAGTTGTATTCAAATAACAATAAATCAATACTTGAACCTTTTCAAAAAATCAATAATAATTTTAGATTTCAATTCCATTTACCGTTATTTTATCATTATTTGAGTTCGAATTTTTTACATTATCTCATCTGGTTCTCTTCTTCCCAATTTACCTTCAAGAAAATTGGATAAAAACGAACGAAAAGAGGTTGTACAAAATAGTTCATGTGCTCGAATAACGATAAATCGAAATTAAATTCTTACTTTATTGGACTTTTATATATGCCATAAAATACAAAGAGATATCCAATAAACACAAAAACAATCAGTATACACTATATACATGTAACTTTTGTTAAAAAATAGTAGTATTGGTAGTTTCCATGATTGATACACCATACACAGATAGCATATATTTATTATATTACTGTCTAACAAATTTCCTTTCTAATTAGATAGTTTTTGCAATATGACAGCTAGATACAGTGCGAAACAAATAAATTATAATATTTAAAGAAAGGAAAAAGTGTAAAAGAAATCATTTAGCTAAGGCTGGATTCAAAAGCTTTAATAGATCTAACTATTACTGTGATTCCTATCAAGAGAAACAGCTAGTAGTTAAATGCATAAAAGTACTCTACGAACAAGATATATGCATGTGTGTTTTAGCAAAAAGATTAAAAAAAAAATCGTGTGCATGAGACAAATTTAAAAGACTTACTAAAACTCCCGCCGAGCTCAGAGACTGCTCGAACAAATCGAGCGTGTAGCCAAACAACGGATGCTCTAATTTGACAACTTGAACATCCTCCTCTACTCCCTGCCGCTCAATCTGTAGCGGCTGTGCTGCTGTCCAAACCATGGGCTCTCCTAAACCTTGATTCAAATGTTGTGGGTGCTGCACTGCATAGTTGTTCTGAATGGAATAGCTAGGATTCATCCAAAGGTGGTCAGTGAATCCTTCAGACACATTTTGGGTAAACCCCAAATGGTTTAGATAAGCTTGAGGGTGATGGTAAGAATTTTGAGATGGGATTGATGCCGAAATCATCATAGGAGAAGACATTTTCTTTTATTTGTGCTATTTGGATGTTGTAGGCTTCAACCTCTCTCTTTATATATATATATATATATTGAAAAAGTAGGGTCTTGTGAATAATTACGATATAAATTTAGAAAAAGTTTTGTTGGATAATAATATGAAAGGATATTATTATTAATTAAGGATCTTTTTATGGAATCAATAATCACCTTTTCTGCATTTGTGTGGATAAGGTTCCGGTAGAATCAAACACAATGAACTCTGGCGCCAATAACAACAACCTTTTAGCACTGTCGTAAGACCATTAGAAAAAAAATGATATATGCAAATAATCGTAGTTTATGGATGTAGACATCACCAATTTCGATAATGTTTAAATTCAAATCACTACTACAGATTTGCACTTAGATAGCGTTTTTTTTAGCTCTTACATAGCATTTTTAAACGCTATCTAAGTAGCCGCTATTGAAGTGAGGATCACTTACATAGCGTTTTTTTTGCCATTCTGTAAGTACAGCTCTTAGATAGCATTTTTAGATGCGCTTTCTAAGTAAGTATTTCCTAAGTACATGTTCTTCTATAGCTCCTTTTAAAACGCTATGTAAGTGACAATTTTTTTTAAAAAAAATATATATTTATTTTTTGCCAGCCCTTTTTACCTGTACTATTCTTACCATTTTCAAAATAATAAACATACAAAAACAATAATATACTCCGTAATATATTTGGCAAAAGGAAGTCATAAAATTTTGATCACCAAATGTATAAATAAATTCTGCTATTAAATGTATAAATAAAATTTTGATCACAAAATGTACAAATAACATACTTCCTTTTTACTTTGTCTTTTTCTTCTTATCATTTTCAGTTTCCTCCTTGAACTGCATATATTGTTCAAGCAACTCCCTGGTTGTCCTCTGTTTCTGCTCTTCTTCCAAGAGCTTCATTGCTTCATTCTCGCGTTTTTCGGCCCCAGCTATCTTCAAATATACTTCCTTTTCTGCTTGATATTTCTCTTCATAAGGCTTCTTCTCTTCTGCAGTCACAGTCTTCCATTTCGTGACCAACATGGTTGATGTCTCCTTAAATTCTGCATTTGGGTTTTCTTTCTTGACCTAGAAAGAAACACCAAAATCCCAACTACCGTAACAATCATATGAGATGCATTACTAAAAAAAATTAATTGCAAAAATATCAAAAGAGTATTACATTTTTGTAAAAGTTATTACCTCAGTCCACTGATCTTTCAACCACAGGGCATGAGGTGGAGAAGGCATTTTCTTCTCGGGTCTCGCAAGGAATTAGATATCCTAATGGCCCATATGACCATGCAAATGCCGACATAAATATGCATATCATGATTATTAGCACCATTGAACTAAGCTACACGGCTTGCCTCAACAAGCTCTCTGAATTCAGGTTCAACATTTTCAATACCACGAATCCTTTTTAGAACTATTTTGCCTTCTTCCAACTTACCACGCTCAGATTCAAAGTATAAGACTCAACCAGTGCATTTGACACAGATGTGAACAAGTAGTGCTGCCCCAACCAGTATAACCTTGAGGAAACCCCATCCACCTTCGATTCTGTAGTTTTCAAAATATCAAAGACCATGCTTAGTAACATATACAAAAACTACTAAAAAACACAGATGTGAACAAGTAGTGTGCACAAGAGGTGAATAGAACCTATGTTATGTATCAAATGCTAATGTTATAAGGTAGAATTTAAGAATTTATTTCTTGCAGGGACAAGTGTAGGCTTACTTTGATGTCCCATAGTTAACAAGGTTGGCGAAAAGTATACCGATTGTGACCATTAGCTGGAACAATATGTTTAATTCTTTAACAGAGTTGACCTAGCCATGGAACAATAGTACTTGACCGAGACATGGAACAATAGTACTTGACCGAGCCATGGACTTTGGTGTCCGAATATGTTAAAAAGATGTCCCCCATCCTACGGGGTCTGTCTTTCTAACTGGTATAGTAATGCCTGGATGTCACTTGGTGAGATATACGATCCCAGGACGGTGACACTTCACTAGGTCTATGTTGATGTAAGCCATCTTTATACCATCAGTATTTTAATAATCAATACATGTCATCATTATTTTAATTAATATGTAGTGATAAAAATTTGATAAATTCTTGGCAACAGGTAAAAGTACAACTATCTAACCAGACAGTGATGCAGGTTATACCAATAATCTTCTACTTTAACTCTGATTCAGTATAAGCAACAGAATTATATTAGTGCAACTACTCAAAATCAAACTTAGCTAACCAATTCTTATTCAACACAATCTCCAACAGAAAGAATCCTGTAAAAATAACCATATACCAAGCCCAGCAGAAAAACATATACTGATATACACATTCTATTTAGAGAAAAACCCAATTCATGTTGAAACTACTACTTCAAATTTAAAGGATTACTCTTTAGTAGTAATGAAACCTCTTTTGTGAATTAGCAAAAATAAAATTAAAAGAATCACTGTATGTGTAAAACCAAACTTAAAAAGTAAACAGACCCCAGTTTTACATACACCAAATAGCAATAGTCCGTCCTGGTACCAATCATGCTAGTAGCTAGGATTTCAGTTCCTGCTGGGCCAAAAACAAGAAAGAAAGAAAGAAAGATTATAGGAGAGAAAAATAGCAATAGTCAGTCCTGATCAATGATGAACAGCAACAGACCATTTGGTACGCTAACAAGAAAATGAAGGATGACCAAAACTATATAATTAGGAGAGAAAGCGCATAACAATCCAGCTCCAGAAGTCATCAAAGCTACACTAAGAAGTCCTGTCCTAGGCAAGGCAAATGAACACATATACTCCAATAACTATGAATGTTCACGAATCACAAAATTCAACTAAAAAAGGACTGGACTTCAAAAACAGGAATGTAATACCAAATACTACCGGCTAAAAGACATTGAAAGACAGATAAATGTAAAAAGGGTGCTCCTAAAATCTTAGTCTATTTGCAATCAAAAGGGTACCAGACTTGCCTCCTTCCATATTTATCTGAAATGACCCCCCATGAACATGCACCAATGAGCATGCCAGCAAAGACCACGGTTGTTATTAGGCTTTCTTGAGTAGAGCAAAGATCTTATGATCCCCAACAATCTTAGTTCTCTTTCTAATCATTACTGGCTGGTACTTGTCACAATCATTTCTACATATCAAGATAAGTACTGGTTAGTACTTCTACCAATAATAGTCGAGATATCAAGATCAATCTTAAACATAACGAATTAATCAACAAAACCATGTAAATGAAACTATAAAACTGCAACCTGCATTCAATCAGGTTGATGAAAATGGCATATAATAATTTAATGTTACCCATGAAAATGATATATACATGTCTGATGTGTACATAATCACAAACAAGATAAAAACTTCCGAAGTTCAAACAATTAACAACAAAACTTTAACAATCAGTATACAAACCTTGTAAGCTTTAACAAAACTTTCCTTTGATTGAAGCAATCTATTAATAGTTCCTTGCAACTCCTTTTGCTTGTTATCAAGCAACTCATTGTCATTTTGAAGGTAATTTAACTGCAAACACAACAAAATCCACTGATTTTCCGAAAACAAATCTAGTACTAAAAAACAAAAACAAGTGACGACAACGAGTAATATTACCTCACGCCTCAATTACACCAAATCGAATCATATATACACTTAGTCCCACATTTAACTACTAAAGCTGATATGAAAAGATCAAACACAGGTCACTCGGCTCAAAACCAATAATCATAGTTTATTGAACTATGATGGAACTAGGGACCTGAGAGTTGAGACACACACCTATAATCATAGTTTATTGAACCCCTAAAATTAAACCCCTAAAATTGAAGATCCCATTAATATAACAATTGAACCCTTAAAATTCACGGCTAAGCCCGTGTTCTGTTATATTTTGTATCGAGAGAGAGAGAGAGATAGAGAGAGAGAGTGTTAAGAGATGAAACCTCAGTCAAATTAATCTTTAATCCCAAATCGAACAGAGGTAGAGAATAGAGGTTGAGAGAGTGTTGAGAGTGGCGAGGGTGAGCGGCGACGCTGTGCGGCGAGGGCGAGGGTGAGAGGCGGCGACGCTGTGCAGCGAGGGCGAGAGTGAGAGGCTGAGAGATATGACCTAAAATTATTGACCTGGATGAATTTTTGTTCGTGTTTTAGTGTTAAAATTATATATAAAAAATAAATAAATATTTCTTAAAATACAGTAATTTATAGAGCGTGTAACCAAAACGCTATCTAAGTGCGAGTTACAATAGCGTTTTTTACTTAAACGCTATCTTAGTATAGATTTTTGATATTTTATTTAATTTTGATTTTTTATTTATTATCTTACACTATGCTTTTCTAAAAAACGCTGTTTAAGTAATGCACTCCGATAGCGCTTTTGGAAAAACGCTATCTAAGTGATATATCCTAAGTTCAGTTTTGTAGTAGTGAATATTAAAGTACTTAAATTTTTAGTCTAAGATAATTCGTGAAATTATATATATCGTAAATATCATTTTTTAACTCATAACATTGATCATATTTATACAAATGTTCTTTACAATTTGTAAATGAAAAATCATATACGATAACATTTCGACATAAAGGTTTACCATAGGGTGTAAGTTGAAAATATAGAGTTGCACTCCATACAGAACACTTTAAATAAAGAACAGCGATCAGCACCGTTCATTTTTTTAACGTCCAGGATTAAAAGATAAAAATATATGCAGCGCTGCTGTTGTTCATAGCCGAAAATAAAAATAACAATTTCACAACTGTCGAGAAAACACGCTGATACACAAAGTTCAAATAGAAGCAGAAATTGAAGATTCTAAGCCCATAATTGAAAAATCAAAGCCCAAATTGAAGAATCAAAGATCAGAATCATATAAACCAAGCAGAAATCGCGCGTTGAATCCAAGCAGAAATTGAAGAATTGAAGCTCAAAATCGAAGAATTAAATTGAAGAATCGAAGCAGAAATTGAAGAATCCAAGCTCATAATCGAAAACGAAGTTAATTCCTTCAATATTTAGTGTAAAATTATCAGAAAAAGTCAAAAACTTGAAGAGTCGTTCAAAATCATTCAAAACTGTGCGAAATCGTTGAGGTAATGATTTAAAAAGTTAAATTTTATGATTTTGTGTCTAATATCTATATGATACTTGCGATTGGCGATTCTATCCAAATTTTGTATGTATATATCTGTATCTATACATGTATGTGATTCTATAAGAAATTTACAAGCGACTCTCTGTGGGATTCTCCAATATACGCATGATATTTGTTTTTATTAAACCAGATGAGAATATTTGTTTAAAGTGTTTGTTTCCAGAGTGCGAGTGATTCTCTGTTAAATTTAAAAGTGATGCTTTGTTTGATTTTCTGTTAGATTTTAAACTGGATGATGATTTTCTATTTAAAGTGTTTCTCAATTTGTAATAAATTTGATTTTATAAACTTACTTCATTTTGATGTTATTTTCAATGAGATGCTATATTAGATTCTATTGTAATTTGATTCTATGCTTGATTCTATATAATATTTTAAATACAATTTTACTTTCTGCTCGATTCTACACTTGATTAAATTATTATTTTAAAAAGTTAAGCCAATACTAGTTGATGATTCTCTGTTTGATTCTATTATGAAGTTTACAGGTTTAGTTATGGGGATAGGTGTAGTATGTTATTTTGTGAAAAGAGAGCATTACATTGTATGCTACAATTGATTGTTTTGATTGTATGGGGATAACTGTAGTTGGTTGGTGCCCCTGCGGGCCCTTTTAATAGATGACGACGACGATATTGTAAATTTGATTCTATGATATATTCTATCACACCTTCTTCTAATAAGCACAGAGCTAGTACTCTCATATATGCCAGGAGTGAACATTATATTATCTGCTCCATTCTATCTTTAGCATTTCATTTAAACAATTTGGTATGGTTTCTTAAATAATTTTGTCTTAAATTATTCACTTATGTATGTCTTCTGATGTTGTTCTTCCTCGCCTCGAATTCTTATGGATTTTATGTATGCGTGTATTGTTGAGATTCATTTATGTCTTTAACAAAAAGTAGACATACTACTTTTGTGTGTGCACCATGAGAGAGCTTAATATTTTTATTAAATTTAAACATGTATCAATTCTTGTACTTGTAAAAACTAATAAGTTGCCTGATGTACATATATTTCAGTATTAAAGTGTTTCTGTAATGAAATGAATTGGGCCAGGAATGAAGAAACCAATAAGCAATACAATGATCCCATTAGGGTCAGCTGTTTGAGGGCCTCAATAGTAGCTGTGTGGCTCATCTCAAAGGATTCTGTCCTGTTAATGTTCTAAGTCAATATATAAACTTTAAGGGATTAACACAAAATAGTAGAAGATTTGTTCTCGGTCATGAAAGTAATCTCTGAGTTGTGACTTATTATGAGCCATTAGCAAAAGAGAAAAAATGAGGAAATGCTTGGGATGATCATGATGGCCTTATTCTTGCAACATCTTCATGTAGCTGTTTTATCATCTTATAATGCAGCAACTACAAATTTGAGTCCAAACATACAAAAGCTTGCTGGTTCAGTTTAAGCTTAGCTTGGCAATAAGTACTTCTGCTTCCACAGTTTGCGATGATCATGAACGTCTGGGTATTCCTTCATGTCTAAAGACGACAAACTATAGCATGAGTTCTGACTGCTGGACGTGGGATGGGTTACATATAAACAGAAGACTGTGATGTGGTTAAACTGGAGGAGTTGAAGCGAACTTTCTCATCTTCAGTATCTCTACTTTAATTTCAGTGAATTAAATGGAGCATTACCTGATGATCGGAGGAATGGATCCCAACATGAGTAGAGCGCCACAAAGGCAAACGAAGGACAGTGTCGAGCATTATCTGGACCTGTTGTGACTCTCAAGGTGTTCAAGGACAATTTACTGGTCTGGGAACTACTAGAAACTAGAGGCGAAGGTAGAGTTCTGGTTAGAGACGGTGGAGACAGTTGGCTCAAAATATGGGGTGGTCTGGTTTTGTTTTTAATGGATGCATCAGAGACGTGGATGAGATCAATGGCTGTGATATTGGCATTAGCATTGGCATTGCATCCCCTGAAATCGAACAAAAGAGGGATAGGAGGGAGAAGAATCTTCTGGTGCATATTGCAGGAACATTTATTCTCTGTTTAATGTTAAATCATGATTTTACTATTGTTGTAATGCATTTATTCTTTGTTTTGTCTCTCTATTTGGATTCAGTGAATGCAAGTGTTAAAGTTTCAACCTTACAATTCATCCAACGCTAGGAAATGTATTAATTGCCTGTAATTCTTAAAGTCGTGTCCCATGTACCAGCAAAACTCCTATCCTCCACCTCAATTTCCAAAATTTTATCCAAATTAAACACAACACCCTATAAATTATAATCTGAATCTGGAAGAGAAGGACAAAGCATAATAATTTTTGAATATCAGATAAAAGTCTACTGTGACTGACCAGAAATGTAAAGCATATGTTATTTCATCATTTTTGCTGCAAAACGTAATGCAATTTCTTATAAGAGCAGAAAAGTTCTACACGACGGTATTATATGTGGAGCATTTGTATCAAGAGTATGTTCTCAGCATATTTACTATTCAAGTAAGCTAGTCCCCCAACAGAAAAAGAAACAGAACCAGTTGACATAATTATAATTAATAACACTTCCCTCTCAATTTCTCCACTAGTTTAAAGGAAATAGTTAAAGAAAACCATGTAGAAATCTTGAGGTTTGAGAGCGTGATCACCACATATTATAATAGAGCTCTGGTACAATGTCCCAATATTAGCCAAATTTCTTCTAACCGTAAACAAAAAATCAAGGCTAGTTATAGTTACTGACACAAAAAGATCAGTTGTCCTGAAATGTTCAGCCATCGCTGTCTTTTGACAAGTTCCCACCGCTACTTGTATCACTGGAATCTGCTGGTGAACTTGCTTCTTCGGAGTCGGGGGCAACAAAAAACTTGAGAGAGCTCTTACGGATAGTTCTTTGCCTCGGCCTATCTTTCGCACCTTTACTAATGTCTTGAGCAGGACTGCTGTCAACCCCAGCAACCCAACTGAATAATGAAGTTAACTGTGTACCAAGTGAAACAAAAGACTTCAGTGAATGCATAATGAAGTTAACTGTGTACCACGTGAAACAGTCAATGTACCTGAAGCAGTAATATATAGCTGAAGAGATGGTTCCAATGCTATTTTTTGAGCTTTTCAATAATATATTTTCTTCAACTCCCTGACCCCTGTATAGGTTGGATACAGATTCTATACTTCGTGCTTTAATAAGCACGCAAATTACACAAATCAAAAGCTTAAACTCGCAATAATTAAGCAAAAAAGACTGGGTATAAGAAAATAATGTTCAGTAAGATTAAGCACATATTACCAAAAGATTTGAAATTTTCATGTTCACGAGTAACGAGGCACCTAGTACTCCTGCATATTGCAAAGATCTGAATAAAATCTAACCAGAATTAAACACCAAAGTAATTCACGCTGTGGAAGAAGCCATTAAGACAATCCTGAATTAAATTAAATATAGCCACACGGCCAAATTTCCAAAATTATTAAAAAGAGGGAACAACATCCACTGAGAACACAAAGAGGAGATAAGTAGGCAATAAAGTAACATAAGTTACTGGTCTCCTAAGGAGCTTCTGTTTAAAATAGTAGTAAATCATAGTAAAAATCAAATTTAAACAAGTCATCCAGACAACATGTCCAGAAAACATAGAATACTCGGTCAGACCATTTGCCCAAAACTTATCCGTAGAGAAGACCATACGTCCCCAGTTTTGCATTCCATATTACTTCAAAGTTCAAACAAACACCCTTCCCAACCCAGAGAGAGGAGAGGAAACTTACTTTGTTCCCCGGAGACTTGGAATGAATGCTAGCATAGCTAATTATATTTGGTTTCATTTTTCAACCAAGTATCCACATAATACTGTATGCAGAAAAATACATACAAATAACAAAAAGAAAAAATGATGTGATTGACATCGAAAAAAGAAATCAAAGTGATTGGCATAGAATCCTTTTAGAATTGCATAAATAAACAACTTGGATTAAAACAGGTAATATATATTTAGGTAAAGGGAAGAACCTAAAAGAGATTATCATTTATATCTTTAAAATTATCATATAATTAACTAACAATTAAGGATAGCTAGTAACAGAATCTCACTTATATTCTAAAATTAACAAGAACTAGACTTCATTAAGCCAACACTGATGTAAAAAACAGAGTCTAAAATATAATCAAATGTATATTCTTTAGTTAACTAACATCATTTAACTAACACTTACGTACAAAACGAGGATCTAGTATAGAATCTCATGTATACATTAATTAATAAGAAATAAACTTCATTAAACTAACAACTAAGCACAAAAATATAATTTAGCATAGAATCTCATATACATTACAATCACACCAATGAATTCGACACATGCATCACACAAATTGTTCAAGCAACTTTAAAGATACGCACGAAATGAATCTATTACTGGATATGATCAGCACTATTAAACAAAATGTAAAATTCATATACATAGACTTCAGCACAAAAGGGAAAACTAGTATAGATTCACACTAACACTCAAAATTTAATCAAACTCAAATATATCAAACATCCCTATAGAGAGAGATGATATTCGCAACTAAAACTACAAAAGAATCTCGAACATAAATCATTTCACATATATAAAAGCACTAAATCATTCCAACATTGAGCCATATAAGTGTAGTAAAAAAAATTTATAGCATCTCGCACATAAATTTACAATCAAATAAACATAGATACTTACAGAACATCTTAGACATCTATCTACACTTAATCTTAATAAATAGAGAATCTCAGTATCTCACACATATATTTGTACTTAAACAAACACGGAATCTCACACAACATCTCACACATATATCTACACTTAAACATACACATGATCTCGCACAAAATACATATACGTACATAAAAACTGATATGTAGTTTTAATATTTACCATGTCCACCACAAAATGATATGTGAAGGTGTCACCTGGCAAAACACAATTTTCTATAGTTTATTAAAATATTTTAGCCCCTCCAGGGGCACCCGAACCAAATAATTACTAACAAAACCAACCATCGAATCAGTCATGGAATCATTTACCTTGATTATTACCAATTTTATTAGGATAGGTGCCCCTGGCGGGGCCTTTTGCATATAAAACTGTAGAATCTATAATAGAATCACAGAATCATTGACGGAATAAAGCAACCATAGAATCAATAACGGAATCATTTTCAACTTAACTCATATAAAACGAGACTAAAAAATACCAAACTTTATATATTAAATAAATGTACGGAATCACAAATTTAATAACAAAATCAACCACAAAATCACTTACAACTTCATATAACGAGTCTTAAATACATTATATAACAGAATTTCTAACAAAAATAAGCAAAGAATCATTAACTGAATCATTTGAAAAATCACTTTCATAAAATAATAGTAATATACAACATCCGATATAGAATCTAATATGTGTACTTTCATTCAAACAAGCATTTAGTACGGAATCAAAAAATGAAATCTTCAAACCCTAATTTTATTAATTTCGTTAAAATAACAAGCAGGATGAGATGTAAATATCATTACCTCGAATTGAAGATGAATTTACGTCAAATTGAAGCTTTGATGAGTGAGAGTTTACATTTTTTTCGGATTTTGAGCCGTAATTTCATAGATTCTGATCAAAGAGAAGAGTTTGTAGTTCGTCAGAGAAAGAGTTGCAGCTTCGTTATAGAGAGAGAGAGTCGTTAGAAGATAGAGAGCGAGATTAGATAAAGCCCATTATTAATTCTAACTTCTAATCCTGGCCGTTCAATTTTAATAAAAAAAATGAACGGTTAAGATGGGTGTTCTTCTTTGTTCTTTATTTAAAAGTGTTCTTTATGGAGCAATGACCTATATATATATATATATATATATATATATATATATATATATATATATATATAAAGTAGGGTCTTGTGAATGATTACGATATAAATTTAGAAAACGTTTTGTTGGATAATAATATGAAAGGATATTATTATTAATTAAGGATCTTTTTAAGGAATCAATAATCACCTTTTCTCTGGGTATAGCATAAAAAACATAAAAAAGATGGGGAAGGTTCCGGTAGAATCAAACACTGTGGTAAGACCATTAGAAAAAAAAATGATATATGCAAATAATCGTAGTTTATGGATGTTAATTGATGAGTAATTCTATGAGTAATTCTAATTTTATTCACTGTGAGTAAATATAGACATCACCAATTTCGATAATGTTTAAATTCAAATATTAAAGTACTTAAATTTTTAATCTAAGATAATTCGTGAAATTATATATATCGTAAATATCATTTTTTAACTCATAACATTGATCATATTTATACAAATGTTCTTTAGAATTTGTAAATGAAAAATCATATACGATAACATTTCGACATAAAGGTTTACCATAGGGTGTAAGTTGAAAATTCTTAATTAAACTATCTATGGCTCTGAAATGAATAATAATCTTGAGGCAGAGTGGAAGGTATCTTTTTTCTTTTTTTTTCATAAAGCCAGTATCTTTTTTCCAGCAATTACAAACAATTTGTTTCCTTCTGAAACTGAAGGAAAGCACATGAACTATTGCGCAATTAAAAGTTTATTTTTTATATATGATTCTAGCAACTTTTCATAAGACCAAAAAAAAAACACAATTTGCCTTTTTTTTTATTGAGATCGACTCGAAAAAGTGGGCTTAATTCGGCTCGAATTACAAAGTCTTCCAAATTTGAAAATTGTCCAAAAAAGAGGGAATATCATATTGGTAAAAGAAGAAATAAAGATGGAACAACCTTTCATTTGAGAGAATCTCAATGGACAACAACTCATCGTTATATTCTATTCAATTGTGGAAACAAAGAAATAGAGGAGCTAATTGAGTATGTAAATTGTAGGTAGCATCAAGCTTTAGTTGATGGTCCAGCAAAATCGAAAAGATAAGAGAGCAAGAAAACATACTTTGGATTTTTGGAAGTTGATGAATGAAGAGGTTGGAAGAAGAGGAAATATTTCGAAGGAATTAGAAGTGCTTGCAATGGGCCCGAATCGAGCAACTAAGAAGTATAGTGTTTATGTAATCAATGGGTACAGATTTTATACAAAAAAAAGAGATGCTAAATGTAAAATACAAAATAGTGACATTTTTTTTATGGCTTTGACGACTAGTTTTGCAAGCTCGAAAGATCAGAATCCAAAGGTCGGCGATGTCAATTATTATGGAGCAATAGAAGAGATATTAGATGTTGATTATTGGGTAGAATTTATTGTTGTGTTGTTTAACTATTGTTGGTACTCAAAAGAAAAGGATTCATATGGGATGACTCGAGTTAATTTAATAAATCATCCCAGAAATCTGATCCCTACGTAATGGCCTCACAAGTACAACATGTTTTCTATGTAAAAGATCCACTTGAAAAGATGATTATAATGTCATCAAAAGACTACCGAGGAACTGGTGTGGTGTCGAAAATGAGAATGCAAACGAAGAACAAGATCAATATGATCCAATTTTACTTGATATACGCTTTGCTGCATAAATGAAAAATCAAGTCAATGAGGCTAGTTGATTTAGGGATGATGTTCCAACAAGATAAGTCCTCATTGAGCCCACCGAAGTCCAAGAACAATCAAATCACTTTATGCAATGTACGTGACTTTATTGATGTAATGGTTTTGAATCGAATGTTTCTTTAACTTTATTATTGAAGTGCTTGCTGCCCTAATTTTATTACAAATTGAACTTGTAAATGTATTAATTACGTGAGTGCTTGCATTTTACTTTACTGCTTTTTATTTTTTATGATTTATTACTTGCCATTTAATTTCAATAAAATGAACTTTTTAATTGAAGTATTTAATTAAGTGCTTGCTGCCCCCCCCCCTTTTTTGTAAATTGAAATTGTTTATGCAGTTTAATTAATTAAGTGCTTGTTTATTACTTTATTGTTGTAGTTAAATTAATGTAGTGTACCTTTATTGTTTTTTAAATTAGCTACTGTGTACTTAGTTTACTAACTTCTAATGTAATTTCCATTTCCAATTTTTTAAAAGATGAACAAATTCATTCATCTCAGATTCCACTATCAGGGTGAACTCCAGAGTACGGGATATAATGATGAGATATAGAGACTCATGTACTGGCATCGATATTGACATGTTTTCATATATAGTAGTGATGGACCATGTCAAGGATGACCTTGAATATTCAGAAATTGGAGGAATTTATGTAAGCAAAGAAATGTTGGGAATTGGAAGTTATCGACAAATGATTGGGATCTAGCTAGTTCCTTTAGTCAAACGAGCTACAATGGTGACTACATTGATTTTTATGTCGACAACGTCATTGACATAAATATTAAGCCAATCAAATAAATGCAACAGCATGTAATCATAAGACCTAGGCATAATCTACTGGCAGGTACATGAATTCAGACTATTGCGGATAAACTTTTGCCAGATGTATTCTAATAAATTGAATCTAAATAGCTTCTTCCCTAACCTGAAATTTGTACATGCATGTCTACAGTCTTATATTTAAACTCTCCTCACTAACCTTATACTTTTGTAGCTAAAAAATTAGTGAAACGCCAGTTTGTTATTGCTCATCAACCACAACGACAATAAAAGAACAAAGAAGCAAATCAACTGGATTCACTGAAGCCGCCACAAGGAGAGGTACTCATAAGTCGCCACAATTGAATAACCTGCAACAAGTTAATTATGCAGCTATGGGTTATAAATTTTATAGTTGAAATTGGATTTTCAGAATCTACCACATGACATGGGAGAAAATGACCCAGAGGTTAGATATGTTCCTTAAAAATATATTTAATGTCCACACTATTGAAAGTTAACCATCTATATGATCCACCACCTCCTGATAAGTTTTGATCTTCCCGAGTAAGCATAACACACTATTATAAGAGCTACTGAAAGTTTGCCGAATTTAAAACACTCTCAGCTGATCTTTTATATTAAGATTAATTATTGCTAATGATTAGTCCAAATTGTACTTCAAAATTATGGTTCAAAATTAGAAACATCATAGACTATTTAGAATATCATAGGTGGTTGTTCAATAAAAGACTACATCTACACAACCTTGGCAAGAACGGCGCTCTGCAGAGTCATGATCGCGCACTCGACAAAAGAGCTTCTCCATGGACTTCTCTCTTTACCCCTTTGCATATGTTCGTGAAGGGAAGCTCGAAGAGCTTACGGGAGAGAAATTAGTTCTAGAACACAGCCTATTGTTGCTTATCATCTACTAGTTTTTGAAGTTCATCAAATTACTGTAATATTAATAATCCGCCACCCCTACGTTGCTAGTTATTACTCTAACTATTGTTAATCTACCTTTAATGAGGAAGTAAAGATAATTTAGCAAACAAGATCGATATCAAAATCTGGAAAAGAATAAATGCTAATTTCTATGTTGTTGCTAATTTTTATGTGTTGTCATGAAGGATGTCAACCTACCCCTTCACCACCTCTAATATAGTATGAAGACAAAGAGCTATCAGAGTCAAGAAGAATAATGATTTTTTTTTGCTCTCAATTTACCTGCACTATCAGCAAGAATAAGAAGTTTCGTACAAAGAAATAAAGGAAAGGAAAAGAGGCAGGACGTAAATGAGGAATATGATCCAGGACAGGAATATGATAGCTAGATTATTATTTTTGATTAGTAGGAATTGTAACTAGAATCAAATTATTTGGTACATAATCCAATGTATTTTGTAGGGAACCAAGAAGGCAAATAAGAGAAAGTTGTGGGACGTGGACCAACAACACATTCCCGAGCCAATGCTACAACCAAGCCTAGAACTGAGGACACAAGCAACAAGGAATGGACATGTCGATCTGTACAACCTACAATAATTGCAAATCCTCTAATTTTGTTACCGAAGTCAGATGAAGGCAATGGTTCAAATGGCTGCTTTATTTGCTATGCGGAAAAGTCGATAAGAGAAAGTTGAAAAGGAAAAAGCTGAAAAAGGAAAAGTTGAAAAAGAAAAGGCCGAAAAGGAAAAAGCTGCTGCAGTTACTACAAGTAAGAAGGTTGTCACGGAAACTATCTTGCCTGATATTGAAAAAGCTAAAAAAGAAAAATCGAAAAGGAAAAGCTGATGCATTCACTTATAATGTTTTGTTGTATGTAATTGTAATTTTTTCTGATTTGGGTTGTAGAAATGAAATTAGTTGAGGATAATTTCAGAAAATGTGAACTACGTATGAGTTGTCTCATATATTTGTTCTCATTGATGTTTGCAAGGTCCTGTATGTTATTCTTGATGAATTGGAAAAATGAGTGATCGAGTCAATTCATGCAACTTGGAAGGGGTATAAGAGTCGAACAAAGGCAGCGCATTATATAACCTTTGAACATGATGAAATTAGGCTAAAAAATAGGCCAGGCGAAATTCCCGTTAAGAGTTCAAAATGCTCTTGGAATATTGGAATGATGAGACTGTTCAGGTATATTAACTAATTAACCACTGAAAATTGTCCTCAGAAATATAATGAAAGACACTTTTTTTCCACTTTTTTTTTAGGAAAAAGCCAAGAGAAATTCAGTAATGCATGGTAAATCATATACTAACACTCACACTCATGGTCCAAAAATACAGCTTCGGAACAAGATGGTATGTGATTTATTTATTTAATTTTTTGCTCATTATTTTTCAAACTTGCAACTATTCTTAATTTGATTTTCTTCCTCTTGTGTATATGTGTTACGTGTGTAACAAAAATCAATGCAAATAATAAAAAAACGGAACCCTCAACTGAGTACTTAACTATTTGTAGGGAAATACAGAAAGTCCACTAATATGACTAGATGATGCTCAATGTGAAAAAAGATGAACCTGGACAAGTTAAATTTTTTCTTTCTTGCACATTTTTAATATTTTTAGACCAACCGTCCAACAATAGTACTCCATAGTACTCCTCCGTTTCTCATTCATGTCGGTCATGACGTTTAACTTGTACAACTAGCTGCCAAATGAGTAAAGGCGGCTCAATTTTCATTTCATACAAAATTGAAGTTTCTCCAAAAATCAATATTTGTCATTTATCTTAGCTACCTATCTTGTTAGATATTTAATTATTGATGTTATCAATTTAATGTAATATCCATGCTCATTGTGTTTGTTTAATCTTTTTTTCTCTAAAAAGAAGAAATAAGATGAGTTTGATGTTTTGCAGAGGTATTTGTTGAAACCTGGGAAAGAGTTGAAGGACGCGAGTACAAGACCAATCCTGAAATAATGAAAAGAAAATTGTAAGTATTTTTTTCATAATTACTTAAATGTGATTGATGGCTAATTTATTTTTTCCTATTTCATTTTAATCTCATTTGTTCATGTGACTTTATTTTGTAGAAAAATATAAACTAAAAGCTTTGTACCGGAGATGCTTCTAATGAACTGCTCTTGGATAGAAATCCTCGAATAGACACTTATGTGAAGGAGCTGACAACAAAGATAAGGCAAGGCCTTGCTGTTGAAGTCTAGGAGAAAGTAAAGCAAATCCAAGTAGAAGTTGATGAGCAGGTGAACAAGAAGGTGCACTAGAATTTGGCATCGGTTCTTATATAAAAAACTTGGAGTGACAATGACGATGGTACACCAATAACAGTATGTTGTAGCTTCTAGTATAACTGTGATGTTTGTGTTTTAAGTTTATAACTATTTGATGGTCGTGGACTAGTTGGTTAATTAAGTGTATTACAGTCGCTATAGACTATATACATATGATGTTTGGGAGTTGGTTTAATTAAGTAGTTGGTAAATGATGATGTTTGGGAGTTCGTGTATTGATGTAATTTTTGAAATGGTTTATTGGATTGAACATGTTATTTCTATATATTATATATATATATATATATATATATATATATATATATATATATATATATATATATATATATATATATATATATATATATATAGGGTCAAGTTCTATGGAGTACAGTTTAATTGGAGTACGATGGAGTACATATACGTTCTGCACTCAAAATATTGTAAAATTTATTGTTTTGCAAACCTTGTTATATGAATATCATAATTTCATTGATAATTTTGAAAATCATGTATATTTTGCAATATGTTTATCTTGAAAATCCTTTATATTTTGCAATCAGAACATATATGTTTTGTAACCCAAATGTGTTTTGCAGAACAATTCATTTTGCAATATTTTGTTAGCAAAACATACAAAATTTTCAAGATTCTCGATGAAATAATGATGTTCATGTAATAAGATTTGCAAAATAATAAATTTTAAAATATTTTGAGTGCAGAACGTATGTGTACTCCAACGTACTCTAATTAAACTGTACTCCATAGAACTTTTCTCTATATATATATATATATATATATATATATATATATATATATATATATATATATATATAGAGAGTAAGGATCTAGGGAAAACCTCGTTTAATGGAAAATTTAGAAAACTAAATCGAAATATAGCATATATGGTATGCAAACTAATCGTTGGGAGATGAAGAAAAATGTGGTGAAATTAGATTTTAAAAAAATATCACCGATTGACGGGAAAAATTAAATTAAAAATGGAGGGGATTAGGTGTGATTCTGTGTGTGAGGGTGTATTTGATTAGTGTGTGTGCCCCTGGCGGGGCCATTAATCTTAATACATCTAATGGCTAGGATTAGTATCTTAGTTTTCTTCAAAAAATAAGTTCTCTTTTGAGCACTTGCCTATATATATATATATATATATATGCAGTAGCTATTTAAATTCTTTTGGTAATTAAAATGTTGCATAGCTAGATTAATATGTTGTACGAAACTGTACCTTGGCAACAAAAATGGATCCCACAATGAACCTGTAGTGGGATCCAAAGTGGAACCCATAGTAGGACCCAATGTAGGACTCACAGGCACCAATAATGATAATGAGCCCCCTATAGGTCCACTATTTTAAAAAATTAAGACATATATGTTGATTTAGGTCAATTTTTTGTTCCTATAACATTCTATTGCAACATAAAATGGTATCATCCAAAAATGTTACCTTTCCTATGATAACATAGAAAAAATAAACACAAAGGATATTGATGGGATTTTAGTAGCTTGTTTATGGTGTAGATCACCTGAAAATTAACTCCTATCTTATGGAGGCTAATGGCCATGCTATTTTTGCAACATTTAATTTAGGATGTTCATTTTTACAATTTGGGTTCACAAAAAAGCTAGAAATACAAACAAGCCCTAATATGATATGATAGCCAGGTGGGATACAAATGAGAGTTATATACTCCCTCCGTCCCCGCCAATTATTAACATTTCACAATAGATCGAGTTTTGGCACGTATTCTAAGGTAGATTTTAAATATAGTTCCATAACATATTTTTGAAATTTTCTTTTTTTGTATAAAAATATAACAATCCTATTTTTATACAAAAAAGAAAATTTCAAAAACAAGTTATGGAACTATTCTTAAACTTCATCTTAAAATGCAATGCGTGCCAGAAAGTGACAAAAAAGTGTTAAGAATTGGATGGGATAGAGGGAGTATATGTTTATTTATTTTACATCTTTTCCAAATTCTATTAATACCTTATCGGACATTGATTTACATTAGTAAATTTTTTGTTTTGAGCTTAAAAAAAGGATAAAGATTAGAACTGTAATTTATTAATGATTTTTTGGTGTTAGTTTTTAATATTAATACATATTTTGATACATTGCTAATAGAGTTCAAAAGATGACTAGATTGTAATTAAAGTACTTACTAGTTATTAAGGATCATCTTATATTTTAGAATATATAATAATATAATATAAGTATTGGAGAAGAGTTTTCGGACACACAAACAACATTGATTTCCATTAATTCATATTATAGTTTAATAAAATTATTTATTATTTAAATAATCTAACCGTATAAAGGTTAATACTAAATTAAACAAATTCACAAATTTTAATGTAATATATTGACTTGGAATCTAATACTTAGAAGAATAATATTTTGAAAATCAAGTTTATCAAATATTTGAAAAAATATTATTATTATGAAAGCTAAATTCCAATACAATTGAGATAGCACAAGTGCCTATAAGTACCCCAACCATAGCTGGCCAGCCTTACTTTACATAAAATCATATAAATGTTGGTTTAAGAAACTTAATAAGATCTACACCATAAACCAGCTCCCAAAGTGAATCACCAACAACAGGAGTGGCCTCCTAGTAAGGTGTAAACATAAGAACTTCAATGTCACACTGAAGCAAACTCCCAAAGCAGGAGGACTACTACTTCTCTACCAAGAATTTATTATTATTATTATTATTTTTCCTCACAAGGAGCCTGCTAAATATTATTAAATTACTACAACAATTTTTGATGCAAAACCAGAGGTAATGTATCCCAAAATAAAATCTATTAAAACGGCTCAAATGACAATTTCCGTGTTGGTACTAGAATCTACAAACTATATATCCTAAAAACTTAGAAGTAGACAAATGCAAACGCTACAATTTATTACTAAGGTTGTCAAAGACAAGAAGATCGATCTTTTGATGATGATGATAACAATATTAACAAGTAAATCCTACAGTAAATTAATTATAGGAATCCGTCAAAAGGTAAAGTATACGGGTAGCCGGTTAAAATATAAAATTTATATTAGAAAGGAATAAAATATTATGTATATAGTAAACATATGCTTGAACTGGTAAAAAATATGGTAAGTAGTAAATGGAGACATTTAGATTAATTAATTGTAAAAGCTAACAAGGTATGTTGGTAAATTTCAATATTCCCAAAATTTATAGCTAAATCAACCACAACAAATGCATTTTTTTTAAAAAACTAACCACACCAAAACATCATATGGAATTCGGAAATGAAGTACTGCATTACACGGTTTTAACTTGTTCAACCAGCTAGAATATCAAGTTTCTGAAAATTTATTGCAAGGATTGGAAAACATAAATCAATAAGCTCTCAAGCATGATCATCAACAGTCCTCAAAGGCCAGAGCTTTAACCGTTTGTATTGTCTTGGTAGTCTGCCGTGGGTGCAAACATGAGATTCTGATAAAACATTGGAGTCTGCATCATAGACATGACATATGTTGTGAGAAAACGAAGATCAGTGGTAACTAGTTAATAATCTTGCATGCAATATTTGTTGTTCAGAAAACGTTTATACCTCAGAGCTCTGGAGCAATTTCCCATATTCTTCAATGTCAGCTTGAAAGGACTCCAAACCATCGCTATAGGAATGAAGAATGTATTTTATGAGCAGATCGAAACAATTATATGCAAAAAATAATTTCCACTGACTGATCGATAGAGGTATTATGTCCGACTATTTTTAGGATATTTTAAAAGATGCATGAATAATTGTATATGAACTTTATAAGTTTACCTATTCAGAGGAGCACTTGACATGGATGTTGAGGATCCTTGCCCAGAGAGTTGAAGAGAATGGCTGTTCACACTGTTCTGAAGATCTAAAATGAATGCAACATAATAAATATTATAAATCATAGTTTAAACAGATAGTAAGCAAACTAATTTATATGTATTAAAGATGCATATAAAAATATGTAGATATAAAATTTATTTGTTAAAAAATTTGAAAACCCTAAAAAAAACTAACAAATTTAAAATAATTGTAATGAAAATTATTAAGAATCATACCCTGATGCATAAATTTTTCTTTGTCAATAACTCGAACTTTCAGCAGGACAGTTTAATAATAGTTAAAACCATTCTGATAGATGAATATGTAGTACTATAGTTCTATAATAGAACGAGAACGAACCTGTAGGTGACTCTTTATATGCTCACGAGTCAGTCCCTTCACTTTCATTTTTTTAAGGATCTTTTTCGGTGTGGCATCTGTAAATTAATATAATTAAAATATGAATTTGTACACTGAATAGAATTTAGGAGCTTGCAAATTAGTGATATTGAAAGATTCTTTTAACTATAATTTATTGCAAAAAGATTCTTTTAGAAATGTTTCATCATATGATCCCAATAGATATTAATAACTATAATTTTATTAAAAGAATGAATATTAAAGTAAAATAGTACTACGACAATTGAAACATTCAAACCTTTTCAAAAAATTACATTTATTTTAGATTCCAATCCCGTTTTACCGTTAGTTTAATGTTATTTGAGTATAATAGTTTTAGATAAATTCTTTCATTTGTTTATTTTCAATTTACGATCAAAGAAATTTGGGTATAAATGAACGAAAAGAATTGTAGGAAAAGTTGTATTCAAATAACAATAAATCAATACTTGAAAATTTCCAAAAAATCAATAATAATTTTAGATTCCAATTCCATTTTACCGTTATTTTACCATTATTTGAGTTCAAATTTTTTAGATTATCCTATCTCGTTCTCTAGCTTCTTCCCAATTTACCATCAAGAAAATTGGATATAAATGAACGAAAGAAGTTGTACAAAAAAGTTGTGCTCGAATAATGATAAATTGAAATTAAATTCTTACTTTTTTGGACTTTTATGCCATAAAATACAAAGATATATGGAATTAATAAACACAAAAACAATCAGTATACACTATATACATGTAACTTTAAAAAATAGTATTGCTTTTTTTTTTTGATAAAAAAAATAGTATTGCTATAGTTCCCATGATTGATACACCATACACCGATAGCATAAATTTATTATATTACTGTCTTACAAATTTCCTTTCTAATTAGATAGTTTTTACAATATGACAGCTAGATACAGTGCGAAAAAAATAAATAATAATATTTAAAGAAAGGAAAAATGTAAAAGAAATCATTTAGCGAAGGCTGGATTCAAAAGCTTTAATTATTATATTACTGTGATTCCTATCAAGAGAAACAGCTAGTAGTTAAATGCATAAAAGTCTACGAACAAGATATATGCATGTGTGTTTTAGCAAAAAGATTAAAATAAAAAAAATCGTGTGCATGAGACACATTTAATGATTTAAAAGACTTACTAAAACTCCCGCCGAGCTCAGAGACTGCACGAACAAATCGAGCGTGTAGCTCGTGTGTCCAGTGGAGGCGAGGCTTGCCTTGTCCAAACAACGGATGCTCTAATTTGACAACTTGAACATCCTCCTCGACTCCCTGCCGCTCAATCTGTAGCGGCTGTGCTGCTGGCCAAACCATGGCCTCTCCTAACCCTTGATTCAAATGTTGTGGGTGCTGCACTGCATAGTTGTTTTGAATGGAATAGCTTGGATTCATGGAAAGGTTGTCAGTTAATCCTTCAGACACATTTTGGGTAAACCCCAAATGGTTTAGATAAGCTTCAGGGTGATGGTAATAATTCTGAGATGGGATTGATGCTGATGAATTCATCATAGGAGAAGATATTTTCTTTTATTTGTGCTATTCGGATGGCGTAGGCTTCAACCTCTCTTTTATACATATATATATATATATATACTGAAAAAATAGGGTCTTGTGAATAATTGCGATATAAATTTAGAAAACGTTTTGTTGGATAATAATATAAAAGAATATTAATATCAACGATCTTTTTAAGAAATCAATAATCACCTTTTTCTGCATTTGTGTGGGTGTAACATAAAAAACATAAAAAAGGCGTAGAAGGTTCGGGTAGAATATAACACAATGAATTCGGGCGCTGTAGAAAATAAAACGTATATAAGACACCTATATCTATATGTGTATGTACATGTGTAGGAAAAAAATTAAAAGACTACATTGTATTCTCTTCTTCACATTTTATTACTGCAAACACTTCACAATATATAGTGCAATACAAGGAAACTGCAAGCTAAAAAAAACAGAAGACGACACACACTACTTTCCTAAACAAACTCTAACAACCCATGACTTATTCCACGAAATCAAATCAAATCAAACGTTAACTTATTAAAAATATTGTTTGAGATTATCTCTAACAATCTCCCCCATAATCTCAAACACCACAGCACTCTCTCTGTCGTTCAAATGCAGAGTCGAGTTCATTTTTGCCCATATGGCAACTTCAACTTCTTTATCTGCCCGTATGGCTTTTAAACTGAGCCCGTATGGCTGATTCGACTGAGCCCGTATGGCTAATCCGACTGAGCCCGTATGGCTATTGTTTGCCCGTCTGGCACTTCAACTCATTTTTCATCTTTCAATGTCACGTCTCCTTGCGCTCCACGAACGACGGTAACATCCTCATCTCCTAAACTGACTCCAGCAAAAGAAACCATCACCAACTACACAAAAGAAACCACAAAGGGACACAATGGCCACCCCCGAAAACTCATTGCATTTCTCCAAACGTGAACATGGCAACAGCAAATCTCAAACGTGGGCAGTGCAAGAGAACACCATATGCATCCCATACTGCACATGATGATCTCTCCCACTATTCAAATACACCCGACACTAACACCTTCATTTGCGCAGCCATACACCCATACATCGTCAAAAACCCAAACAAGGAGCCATCCGCATTAACAGGCTCCTCCGAAGATAAAATCTCCGGGACTCCAGGTAAACATGGCAGCGCCCCAGAACATCGTCACCACGCCTCCACCAGCAGTGGCTTCACCACCTTCAGCGGCTTCACCACCGCCGGTGGCGGCCTCGCTCTGATACCAAATGTAGAAAATAAAACGTATATAAGACACCTATATCTATATGTGTATGTACATGTGTAGAAAAAAATTAAAAGACTACATTGTATTCTCTTCTTCAAATTTTATTACTACAAACACCTCACAATATATTGTGCAATACAAGGAAACTGCAAGCTAAAAAAAATAGAACACGACACACACTACTTTCCTAAACAAACTCTAACAACCCATGACTTATTCCACGATCCTAAAATCAAGGAAATAGACATCCGACCAAATCAAATCAAATCAAACGTTAACTTACTAAAAATATTGTTTGAGATTATCTCTAACAGGCGCCAATAACAACAAACTCTTAACATTGTCCCAAGACCATTAGAAAAAAATGCTAATCGTAGTTTATGGATGTAAAATTGATGAGTAATTCTCATTTTGTTCACTGTCAGTCTAAATATAGACATCACCAATATCGATAATGTTTAGAATCAAATATTAAAGTACTAAAATTTTTAATCTCGGATAATTTGTGAAATTACATATATCATAAATATGATGTTTTAACTCATAACATTGATCATATTTAGACAAATGTTCTTTACAATTTGTAAATGCAAAAATCATATAAGATAACATTTAGACATAAAGGTTTACCATAGGGTGTAAGTTGAAAATTCTTAATTAAACTATGTATGGCTGTGAAATGAATAACTAATCTTGAGGTAGAATGGAAGGTATCTTTTTTCTTTTTTTCATAAAACCAGTATCTTTTTTCCAGCAATTACAAACAATTCGTTTCCTTATGACACTGAAGGAAAGCGCATGAACTATTGAACAAATAAAAGTTTATTTTTATATCAGATTCTAGCAACTTTTTATAAGACCAAAAAAAACACAATTTGCCTTTTTTTATCTAGATCGACTCGAAAAAATGGGCTTGATTCGGCTCAAATTTGTCATCTGACTCGAACACATATTCGGGATCGATAAAAACTCGAATCGAGCTGAGTTTTTGGAGCTCTACAAGAACTCGACTCGGCTCAAACTCAAACTCGGTTACTTATTTTTAAATAAGAAATTCATGTGTTTGTTAGTTTATGTGTCATCACTCAACTTACAAAATTTATTCTGAAAAATTAACTTGATATTTTTTTCACGTTTTATGTGCATTATAATATTAGAGAAAAATGGGCCTGAGTATGACCTCAGGTAACTCCCCTGAAGTTATATCATTCTTCCATATATATATTTCAGTATTAAAGTGTTTCTGTAATGAAATGAATTGGGCCAGGAATGAAGAAACCAATAAGCAATACAATGATCCCATTAGGGTCAGCTGTTTGAGGGCCTCAATAGTAGCTGTGTGGCTCATCTCAAAGGATTATGTCCTGCTAATGTTCTAAGTCAATATATAAACTTTAAGGGATTAACACAAAATAGTAGAAGATTTGTTCTCGGTCATGAAAGTAATCTCTGAGTTGTGACTTATTATGAGCCATTAGCAAAAGAGAAAAAATGAGGAAATGCTTGGGATGATCATGATGGCCTTATTCTTGCAACATCTTCATGTAGCTGTTTTATCATCTTATAATGCAGCAACTACAAATTTGAGTCCAAACATACAAAAGCTTGCTGGTTCAGTTTAAGCTTAGCTTGGCAATAAGTACTTCTGCTTCCACAGTTTGCGATGATCATGAACGTCTGGGTATTCCTTCATGTCTAAAGACGACAAACTATAGCATGAGTTCTGACTGCTGGACGTGGGATGGGTTACATATAAACAGAAGACTGTGATGTGGTTAAACTGGAGGAGTTGAAGTGAACTTTCTCATCTCCAGTATCTCTACTTTAATTTCAGTGAATTAAATGGAGCATTACCTGATGATCGGAGGAATGGATCCCAACATGAGTAGAGTGCCACAAAGGCAAACGAAGGACAGTGTCGAGCATTATCTGGACCTGTTGTGACTCTCAAGGTGTTCAAGGACAATTTACTGGTCTGGGAACTACTAGAAACTAGAGGCGAAGGTAGAGTTCTGGTTAGAGACGGTGGAGACAGTTGGCTCAAAATATGGGGTGGTCTGGTTTTGTTTTTAATGGATGCATCAGAGACGTGGATGAGATCAATGGCTGTGATATTGGCATTAGCATTGGCATTGCATCCCCTGAAATCGAACAAAAGAGGGATAGGAGGGAGAAGAATCTTCTGGTGCATATTGCAGGAACATTTATTCTCTGTTTAATGTTAAATCATGATTTTACTATTGTTGTAATGCATTTATTCTTTGTTTTGTCTCTCTATTTGGATTCAGTGAATGCAAGTGTTAAAGTTTCAACCTTACAATTCATCCAACGCTAGGAAATGTATTAATTGCCTGTAATTCTTAAAGTCGTGTCCCATGTACCAGCAAAACTCCTATCCTCCACCTCAATTTCCAAAATTTTATCCAAATTAAACACAACACCCTATAAATTATAATCTGAATCTGGAAGAGAAGGACAAAGCATAATAATTTTTGAATATCAGATAAAAGTCTACTGTGACTGACCAGAAATGTAAAGCATATGTTATTTCATCATTTTTGCTGCAAAACGTAATGCAATTTCTTATAAGAGCAGAAAAGTTCTACACGACGGTATTATATGTGGAGCATTTGTATCAAGAGTATGTTCTCAGCATATTTACTATTCAAGTAAGCTAGTCCCCCAACAGAAAAAGAAACAGAACCAGTTGACATAATTATAATTAATAACACTTCCCTCTCAATTTCTCCACTAGTTTAAAGGAAATAGTTAAAGAAAACCATGTAGAAATCTTGAGGTTTGAGAGCGTGATCACCACATATTATAATAGAGCTCTGGTACAATGTCCCAATATTAGCCAAATTTCTTCTAACCGTAAACAAAAAATCAAGGCTAGTTATAGTTACTGACACAAAAAGATCAGTTGTCCTGAAATGTTCAGCCATCGCTGTCTTTTGACAAGTTCCCACCGCTACTTGTATCACTGGAATCTGCTGGTGAACTTGCTTCTTCGGAGTCGGGGGCAACAAAAAACTTGAGAGAGCTCTTACGGATAGTTCTTTGCCTCGGCCTATCTTTCGCACCTTTACTAATGTCTTGAGCAGGACTGCTGTCAACCCCAGCAACCCAACTGAATAATGAAGTTAACTGTGTACCAAGTGAAACAAAAGACTTCAGTGAATGCATAATGAAGTTAACTGTGTACCACGTGAAACAGTCAATGTACCTGAAGCAGTAATATATAGCTGAAGAGATGGTTCCAATGCTATTTTTTGAGCTTTTCAATAATATATTTTCTTCAACTCCCTGACCCCTGTATAGGTTGGATACAGATTCTATACTTCGTGCTTTAATAAGCACGCAAATTACACAAATCAAAAGCTTAAACTCGCAATAATTAAGCAAAAAAGACTGGGTATAAGAAAATAATGTTCAGTAAGATTAAGCACATATTACCAAAAGATTTGAAATTTTCATGTTCACGAGTAACGAGGCACCTAGTACTCCTGCATATTGCAAAGATCTGAATAAAATCTAACCAGAATTAAACACCAAAGTAATTCACGCTGTGGAAGAAGCCATTAAGACAATCCTGAATTAAATTAAATATAGCCACACGGCCAAATTTCCAAAATTATTAAAAAGAGGGAACAACATCCACTGAGAACACAAAGAGGAGATAAGTAGGCAATAAAGTAACATAAGTTACTGGTCTCCTAAGGAGCTTCTGTTTAAAATAGTAGTAAATCATAGTAAAAATCAAATTTAAACAAGTCCTCCAGACAACATGTCCAGAAAACATAGAATACTCGGTCAGACCATTTGCCCAAAACTTATCCGTAGAGAAGACCATACGTCCCCAGTTTTGCATTCCATATTACTTCAAAGTTCAAACAAACACCCTTCCTAACCCAGAGAGAGGAGAGGAAACTTACTTTGTTCCCCGGAGACTTGGAATGAATGCTAGCATAGCTAATTATATTTGGTTTCATTTTTCAACCAAGTATCCACATAATACTGTATGCAGAAAAATACATACAAATAACAAAAAGAAAAAATGATGTGATTGACATCGAAAAAAGAAATCAAAGTGATTGGCATAGAATCCTTTTAGAATTGCATAAATAAACAACTTGGATTAAAACAGGTAATATATATTTAGGTAAAGGGAAGAACCTAAAAGAGATTATCATTTATATCTTTAAAATTATCATATAATTAACTAACAATTAAGGATAGCTAGTAACAGAATCTCACTTATATTCTAAAATTAACAAGAACTAGACTTCATTAAGCCAACACTGATGTAAAAAACAGAGTCTAAAATATAATCAAATGTATATTCTTTAGTTAACTAACATCATTTAACTAACACTTACGTACAAAACGAGGATCTAGTATAGAATCTCATGTATACATTAATTAATAAGAAATAAACTTCATTAAACTAACAACTAAGCACAAAAATATAATTTAGCATAGAATCTCATATACATTACAATCACACCAATGAATTCGACACATGCATCACACAAATTGTTCAAGCAACTTTAAAGATACGCACGAAATGAATCTATTACTGGATATGATCAGCACTATTAAACAAAATGTAAAATTCATATACATAGACTTCAGCACAAAAGGGAAAACTAGTATAGATTCACACTAACACTCAAAATTTAATCAAACTCAAATATATCAAACATCCCTATAGAGAGAGATGATATTCGCAACTAAAACTACAAAAGAATCTCGAACATAAATCATTTCACATATATAAAAGCACTAAATCATTCCAACATTGAGCCATATAAGTGTAGTAAAAAAAATTTATAGCATCTCGCACATAAATTTACAATCAAATAAACATAGATACTTACAGAACATCTTAGACATCTATCTACACTTAATAAATAGAGAATCTCAGTATCTCACACATATATTTGTACTTAAACAAACACAGAATCTCACACAACATCTCACACATATATCTACACTTAAACATACACATGATCTCGCACAAAATACATATACGTACATACAAACTGATATGTAGTTTTAATATTTACCATGTCCACCACAAAATGATATGTGAAGGTGTCACCTGGCAAAACACAATTTTCTATAGTTTATTAAAATATTTTAGCCCCTCCAAGGGCACCCCAACCAAATAATTACTAACAAAACCAACCATCGAATCATTCATGGAATCATTTACCTTGATTATTACCAATTTTATTAGGATAGGTGCCCCTGGCGGGGCCTATTGCATATAAAACTGTAGAATCTATAATAGAATCACAGAATCATTGACGGAATAAAGCAACCATAGAATCAATAACGGAATCATTTTCAACTTAACTCATATAAAACGAGACTAAAAAATACCAAACTTTATATATTAAATAAATGTACGGAATCACAAATTTAATAACAAAATCAACCACAAAATCACTTACAACTTCATATAACGAGTCTTAAATACATTATATAACAGAATTTCTAACAAAAATAAGCAAAGAATCATTAACTGAATCATTTGAAAAATCACTTTCATAAAACAATAGTAATATACAACATCCGATATAGAATCTAATATGTGTACTTTCATTCAAACAAGCATTTAGTACGGAATCAAAAAATGAAATCTTCAAACCCTAATTTTATTAATTTCGTTAAAATAACAAGCAGGATGAGATGTAAATATCATTACCTCGAATTGAAGATGAATTTACGTCAAATTGAAGCTTTGATGAGTGAGAGTTTACATTTTTTTCGGATTTTGAGCCGTAATTTCATAGATTCTGATCAAAGAGAAGAGTTTGTAGTTCGTCAGAGAAAGAGTTGCAGCTTCGTTAGAGAGAGAGAGAGTCGTTAGAAGATAGAGACCGAGATTACATAAAGCCCATTATTAATTCTAACTTCTAATCCTGGCCGTTCAATTTTAATAAAAAAAATGAACGGTTAAGATGGGTGTTCTTCTATGTTCTTTATTTAAAGGTGTTCTTTATTGAGCAATGGCCTATATATATATATATATATATATATATATATATATATATATATATATATATATATATATATATATTGAAAAAGTAGGGTCTTGTGAATAATTACGATATAAATTTAGAAAACGTTTTGTTGGATAATAATATGAAAGGATATTATTATTAATTAAGGATCTTTTTAAGGAATCAATAATCACCTTTTCTCTGGGTATAGCATAAAAAACATAAAAAAGATGGGGAAGGTTCCGGTAGAATCAAACACTGTGGTAAGACCATTAGAAAAAAAAATGATATATGCAAATAATCGTAGTTTATGGATGTTAATTGATGAGTAATTCTATGAGTAATTCTAATTTTATTCACTGTGAGTAAATATAGACATCACCAATTTCGATAATGTTTAAATTCAAATATTAAAGTACTTAAATTTTTAATCTAAGATAATTCGTGAAATTATATATATCGTAAATATCATTTTTTAACTCATAACATTGATCATATTTATACAAATGTTCTTTAGAATTTGTAAATGAAAAATCATATACGATAACATTTCGACATAAAGGTTTACCATAGGGTGTAAGTTGAAAATTCTTAATTAAACTATCTATGGCTCTGAAATGAATAATAATCTTGAGGCAGAGTGGAAGGTATCTTTTTTCTTTTTTTTTCATAAAGCCAGTATCTTTTTTCCAGCAATTACAAACAATTTGTTTCCTTCTGAAACTGAAGGAAAGCACATGAACTATTGCGCAATTAAAAGTTTATTTTTTATATCTGATTCTAGCAACTTTTCATAAGACCAAAAAAAAAAACACAATTTGCCTTTTTTTTATTGAGATCGACTCGAAAAAGTGGGCTTAATTCGGCTCGAATTACAAAGTCTTCCAAATTTGAAAATTGTCCAAAAAAGAGGGAATATCATATTGGTAAAAGAAGAAATAAAGATGGAACAACCTTTCATTTGAGAGAATCTCAATGGACAACAACTCATCGTTATATTCTATTCAATTGTGGAAACAAAGAAATAGAGGAGCTAATTGAGTATGTAAATTGTAGGTAGCATCAAGCTTTAGTTGATGGTCCAGCAAAATCGAAAAGATAAGAGAGCAAGAAAACATACTTTGGATTTTTGGAAGTTGATGAACGAAGAGGTTGGAAGAAGAGGAAATATTTCGAAGGAATTAGAAGTGCTTGCAATGGGCCCGAATCGAGCAACTAAGAAGTATGGTGTTTATGTAATCAATGGGTACAGATTTTATACAAAAAAAAGAGATGCTAAATGTAAAATACAAAATAGTGACATTTTTTTTATGGCTTTGACGACTAGTTTTGCAAGCTCGAAAGATCAGAATCCAAAGGTCGGCGATGTCAATTATTATGGAGCAATAGAAGAGATATTAGATGTTGATTATTGGGTAGAATTTATTGTTGTGTTGTTTAACTATTGTTGGTACTCAAAAGAAAAGGATTCATATGGGATGACTCAAGTTAATTTAATAAATCATCCCAGAAATCTGATCCCTACGTAATGGCCTCACAAGTACAACATGTTTTCTATGTAAAAGATCCACTTGAAAAGATGATTATAATGTCATCAAAAGACTACCGAGGAACTGGTGTGGTGTCGAAAATGAGAATGCAAACGAAGAACAAGATCAATATGATCCAATTTTACTTGATATACGCTTTGCTGCATAAATGAAAAATCAAGTCAATGAGGCTAGTTGATTTAGGGATGATGTTCCAACAAGATAAGTCCTCATCGAGCCCACCGAAGTCCAAGAACAATCAAATCACTTTATGCAGTGTACGTGACTTTATTGATGTAATGGTTTTGAATCGAATGTTTCTTTAACTTTATTATTGAAGTGCTTGCTGCCCTAATTTTATTACAAATTGAACTTGTAAATGTATTAATTACGTGAGTGCTTGCATTTTACTTTACTGCTTTTTATTTTTTATGATTTATTACTTGCCATTTAATTTCAATAAAATGAACTTTTTAATTGAAGTATTTAATTAAGTGCTTGCTGCCCCCCCCCCCTTTTTTGTAAATTGAAATTGTTTATGCAGTTTAATTAATTAAGTGCTTGTTTATTACTTTATTGTTGTAGTTAAATTAATGTAGTGTACCTTTATTGTTTTTTAAATTAGCTACTGTGTACTTAGTTTACTAACTTCTAATGTAATTTCCATTTCCGATTTTTTAAAAGATGAACAAATTCATTCATCTCAGATTCCACTATCAGGGTGAACTCCAGAGTACGGGATATAATGATGAGATATAGAGACTCATGTACTGGCATCGATATTGACATGTTTTCATATATAGTAGTGATGGACCATGTCAAGGATGACCTTGAATATTCAGAAATTGGAGGAATTTATGTAAGCAAAGAAATGTTGGGAATTGGAAGTTATCGACAAATGATTGGGATCTAGCTAGTTCCTTTAGTCAAACGAGCTACAATGGTGACTACATTGATTTTTATGTCGACAACGTCATTGACATAAATATTAAGCCAATCAAATAAATGCAACAGCATGTAATCATAAGACCTAGGCATAATCTACTGGCAGGTACATGAATTCAGACTATTGCGGATAAACTTTTGCCAGATGTATTCTAATAAATTGAATCTAAATAGCTTCTTCCCTAACCTGAAATTTGTACATGCATGTCTACAGTCTTATATTTAAACTCTCCTCACTAACCTTATACTTTTGTAGCTAAAAAATTAGTGAAACGCCAGTTTGTTATTGCTCATCAACCACAACGACAATAAAAGAACAAAGAAGCAAATCAACTAGATTCACTGAAGCCGCCACAAGGAGAGGTACTCATAAGTCGCCACAATTGAATAACCTGCAACAAGTTAATTATGCAGCTATGGGTTATAAATTTTATAATTGAAATTGGATTTTCAGAATCTACCACATGACATGGGAGAAAATGACCCAGAGGTTAGATATGTTCCTTAAAAATATATTTAATGTCCACACTATTGAAAGTTAACCATCTATATGATCCACCACCTCCTGATAAGTTTTGATCTTACCGAGTAAGCATAACACACTATTATAAGAGCTACTGAAAGTTTGCCGAATTTAAAACACTCTCAGCTGATCTTTTATATTAAGATTAATTATTGCTTATGATTAGTCCAAATTGTACTTCAAAATTATGGTTCAAAATTAGAAACATCATAGACTATTTAGAATATCATAGGTGGTTGTTCAATAAAAGACTACATCTACACAACCTTGGCAAGAACGGCGCTCTGCAGAGTCATGATCGCGCACTCGACAAAAGAGCTTCTCCATGGACTTCTCTCTTTACCCCTTTGCATATGTTCGTGAAGGGAAGCTCGAAGAGCTTACGGGAGAGAAATTAGTTCTAGAACACAGCCTATTGTTGCTTATCATCTACTAGTTTTTGAAGTTCATCAAATTACTGTAATATTAATAATCCGCCACCCCTACGTTGCTAGTTATTACTCTAACTATTGTTAATCTACCTTTAATGAGGAAGTAAAGATAATTTAGCAAACAAGATCGATATCAAAATCTGGAAAAGAATAAATGCTAATTTCTATGTTGTTGCTAATTTTTATGTGTTGTCATGAAGGATGTCAACCTACCCCTTCACCACCTCTAATATAGTATGAAGACAAAGAGCTATCAGAGTCAAGAAGAATAATGATTTTTTTTTGCTCTCAATTTACATGCACTATCAGCAAGAATAAGAAGTTCCGTACAAAGAAATAAAGGAAAGGAAAAGAGGCAGGACGTAAATGAGGAATATGATCCAGGACAGGAATATGATAGCTAGATTATTATTTTTGATTAGTAGGAATTGTAACTAGAATCAAATTATTTGGTACATAATCCAATGTATTTTGTAGGGAACCAAGAAGGCAAATAAGAGAAAGTTGTGGGACGTGGACCAATAACACATTCCCGAGCCAATGCTACAACCAAGCCTAGAACTGAGGACACAAGCAACAAGGAATGGACATGTCGATCTGTACAACCTACAATATTTGCAAATCCTCTAATTTTGTTACCGAAGTCAGATGAAGGCAATGGTTCAAATGGCTGCTTTATTTGCTATGCGGAAAAGTCGATAAGAGAAAGTTGAAAAGGAAAAAGCTGAAAAAGGAAAAGTTGAAAAAGAAAAGGCCGAAAAGGAAAAAGCTGCTGCAGTTACAAGTAAGAAGGTTGTCACGGAAACTATCTTGCCTGATATTGAAAAAGCTAAAAAAGAAAAATCGAAAAGGAAAAGCTGATGCATTCACTTATAATGTTTTGTTGTATGTAATTGTAATTTTTTCTGAGTTGGGTTGTAGAAATGAAATTAGTTGAGGATAATTTCAGAAAATGTGAACTACGTATGAGTTGTCTCATATATTTGTTCTCATTGATGTTTGCAAGGTCCTGTATGTTATTCTTGATGAATTGGAAAAATGAGTGATCGAGTCAATTCATGCAACTTGGAAGGGGTATAAGAGTCGAACAAAGGCAGCGCATTATATAACCTTTGAACATGATGAAATTAGGCTAGAAAATAGGCCAGGCGAAATTCCCGTTAAGAGTTCAAAATGCTCTTGGAATATTGGAATGATGAGACTGTTCAGGTATATTAACTAATTAACCACTGAAAATTGTCCTCAGAAATATAATGAAAGACACTTTTTTTCCACTTTTTTTTTAGGAAAAAGCCAAGAGAAATTCAGTAATGCATGGTAAATCATATACTAACACTCACACTCATGGTCCAAAAATACAGCTTCGGAACAAGATGGTATGTGATTTATTTATTTAATTTTTTGCTCATTATTTTTCAAACTTGCAACTATTCTTAATTTGATTTTCTTCCTCTTGTGTATATGTGTTACGTGTGTAACAAAAATCAATGCAAAAAATAAAAAAACGGAACCCTCAACTGAGTACTTAACTATTTGTAGGGAAATACAGAAAGTCCACTAATATGACTAGATGATGCTCAATGTGAAAAAAGATGAACCTGGACAAGTTAAATTTTTTCTTTCTTGCACATTTTTAATATTTTTAGACCAACCGTCCAACAATAGTACTCCATAGTACTCCTCCGTTTCTCATTCATGTCGGTCATGACGTTTAACTTGTACAACTAGCTGCCAAATGAGTAAAGGCGGCTCAATTTTCATTTCATACAAAATTGAAGTTTCTCCAAAAATCAATATTTGTCATTTATCTTAGCTACCTATCTTGTTAGATATTTAATTATTGATGTTATCAATTTAATGTAATATCCATGCTCATTGTGTTTGTTTAATCTTTTTTTCTCTAAAAAGAAGAAATAAGATGAGTTTGATGTTTTGCAGAGGTATTTGTTGAAACCTGGGAAAGAGTTGAAGGACGCGAGTACAAGACCAATCCTGAAATAATGAAAAGAAAATTGTAAGTATTTTTTTCATAATTACTTAAATGTGATTGATGGCTAATTTATTTTTTCCTATTTCATTTTAATCTCATTTGTTCATGTGACTTTATTTTGTAGAAAAATATAAACTAAAAGCTTTGTACCGGAGATGCTTCTAATGAACTGCTCTTGGATAGAAATCCTCGAATAGACACTTATGTGAAGGAGCTGACAACAAAGATAAGGCAAGGCCTTGCTGTTGAAGTCTAGGAGAAAGTAAAGCAAATCCAAGTAGAAGTTGATGAGCAGGTGAACAAGAAGGTGCACTAGAATTTGGCATCGGTTCTTATATAAAAAACTTGGAGTGACAATGACGATGGTACACCAATAACAGTATGTTGTAGCTTCTAGTATAACTGTGATGTTTGTGTTTTAAGTTTATAACTATTTGATGGTCGTGGACTAGTTGGTTAATTAAGTGTATTACAGTCGCTATAGACTATATACATATGATGTTTGGGAGTTGGTTTAATTAAGTAGTTGGTAAATGATGATGTTTGGGAGTTCGTGTATTGATGTAATTTTTGAAATGGTTTATTGGATTGAACATGTTATTTCTATATTATATATATATATATATATATGCAGTAGCTATTTAAATTCTTTTGGTAATTAAAATGTTGCATAGCTAGATTAATATGTTGTACGAAACTGTACCTTGGCAACAAAAATGGATCCCACAATGAACCTGTAGTGGGATCCAAAGTGGAACCCATAGTAGGACCCAATGTAGGACCCACAGGCACCAATAATGATAATGAGCCCCCTATAGGTCCACTATTTTAAAAAATTAAGACATATATGTTGATTTAGGTCAATTTTTTGTTCCTATAACATTCTATTGCAACATAAAATGGTATCATCCAAAAATGTTACCTTTCCTATGATAACATAGAAAAAATAAACACAAAGGATATTGATGGGATTTTAGTAGCTTGTTTATGGTGTAGATCACCTGAAAATTAACTCCTATCTTATGGAGGCTAATGGCCATGCTATTTTTGCAACATTTAATTTAGGATGTTCATTTTTACAATTTGGGTTCACAAAAAAGCTAGAAATACAAACAAGCCCTAATATGATATGATAGCCAGGTGGGATACAAATGAGAGTTATATACTCCCTCCGTCCCGGCCAATTATTAACATTTCACAATAGATCGAGTTTTGGCACGTATTCTAAGGTAGATTTTAAATATAGTTCCATAACATATTTTTGAAATTTTCTTTTTTTTGTATAAAAATATAACAATCCTATTTTTATACAAAAAAGAAAATTTCAAAAAAATATTCTTAAACTTCAAGTGACAAAAAAGTGTTAAGAATTGGATGGGATAGAGGGAGTATATGTTTATTTATTTTACATCTTTTCCAAATTCTATTAATACCTTATCGGACATTGATTTACATTAGTAAATTTTTTGTTTTGAGCTTAAAAAAAGGATAAAGATTAGAACTGTAATTTATTAATGATTTTTTGGTGTTAGTTTTTAATATTAATACATATTTTGATACATTGCTAATAGAGTTCAAAAGATGACTAGATTGTAATTAAAGTACTTACTAGTTATTAAGGATCATCTTATATTTTAGAATATATAATAATATAATATAAGTATTGGAGAAGAGTTTTCGGACACACAAACAACATTGATTTCCATTAATTCATATTATAGTTTAATAAAATTATTTATTATTTAAATAATCTAACCGTATAAAGGTTAATACTAAATTAAACAAATTCACAAATTTTAATGTAATATATTGACTTGGAATCTAATACTTAGAAGAATAATATTTTGAAAATCAAGTTTATCAAATATTTGAAAAAATATTATTATTATGAAAGCTAAATTCCAATACAATTGAGATAGCACAAGTGCCTATAAGTACCCCAACCACAGCTGGCCAGCCTTACTTTACATAAAATCATATAAATGTTGGTTTAAGAAACTTAATAAGATCTACACCATAAACCAGCTCCCAAAGTGAATCACCAACAACAGGAGTGGCCTCCTAGTAAGGTGTAAACATAAGAACTTCAATGTCACACTGAAGCAAACTCCCAAAGCAGGAGGACTACTACTTCTCTACCAAGAATTTATTATTATTATTATTATTTTTCCTCACAAGGAGCCTGCTAAATATTATTAAATCACTACAACAATTTTTGATGCAAAACCATAGGTAATGTATCCCAAAATAAAATCTATGAAAAAGAAGTAGACAAATGCAAACGCTACAATTTATTACTAAGGTTGTCAAAGACAAGAAGATCGATCTTTTGATGATGATGATAACAATATTAACAAGTAAATCCTACAGTAAATTAATTATAGGAATCCGTCAAAAGGTAAAGTATACGGGTAGCCTGTTAAAATATAAAATTTATATTAGAAAGGAATAAAATATTATGTATATAGTAAACATATGCTTGAACTGGTAAAAAATATGGTAAGTAGTAAATGGAGACATTTAGATTAATTAATTGTAAAAGCTAACAAGGTATGT
Organism: Kitagawia praeruptora; assembly: GCA_037693485.1. NCBI lineage: Eukaryota > Viridiplantae > Streptophyta > Magnoliopsida > Apiales > Apiaceae > Kitagawia > Kitagawia praeruptora. Next base: position 45,132,295 of record CM075345.1, on the reverse strand, counting down.
TGGTAAATTTCAATATTCCCAAAATTTACAGCTAAATCAACCACAACAAATGCATTTTTTTTAAAAAACTAACCACACCAAAACATCATATGGAATTCGGAAATGAAGTACTGCATTACACGGTTTTAACTTGTTCAACCAGCTAGAATATCAAGTTTCTGAAAATTTATTGCAAGGATTGGAAAACATAAATCAATAAGCTCTCAAGCATGATCATCAACAGTCCTCAAAGGCCAGAGCTTTAACCGTTTGTATTGTCTTGGTAGTCTGCCGTGGGTGCAAACATGAGATTCTGATAAAACATTGGAGTCTGCATCATAGACATGACATATGTTGTGAGAAAACGAAGATCAGTGGTAACTAGTTAATAATCTTGCATGCAATATTTGTTGTTCAGAAAACGTTTATACCTCAGAGCTCTGGAGCAATTTCCCATATTCTTCAATGTCAGCTTGAAAGGACTCCAAACCATCGCTATAGGAATGAAGAATGTATTTTATGAGCAGATCGAAACAATTATATGCAAAAAATAATTTCCACTGACTGATCGATAGAGGTATTATGTCCGACTATTTTTAGGATATTTTAAAAGATGCATGAATAATTGTATATGAACTTTATAAGTTTACCTATTCAGAGGAGCACTTGACATGGATGTTGAGGATCCTTGCCCAGAGAGTTGAAGAGAATGGCTGTTCACACTGTTCTGAAGATCTAAAATGAATGCAACATAATAAATATTATAAATCATAGTTTAAACAGATAGTAAGCAAACTAATTTATATGTATTAAAGATGCATATAAAAATATGTAGATATAAAATTTATTTGTTAAAAAATTTGAAAACGCTAAAAAAAACTAACAAATTTAAAATAATTGTAATGAAACTTATTAAGAATCATACCCTGATGCATAAATTTTTCTTTGTCAATAACTCGAACTTTCTGCAGGACAGTTTAATAATAGTTAAAACCATTCTAATAGATGAATATGTAGTACTATAGTTCTATAATAGAACGAGAACGAACCTGTAGGTGACTCTTTATATGCTCACGAGTCAGTCCCTTCACTTTCATTTTTTTAAGGATCTTTTTCGGTGTGGCATCTGTAAATTAATATAATTAAAATATGAATTTGTACACTGAATAGAATTTAGGAGCTTGCAAATTAGTGATATTGAAAGATTCTTTTAACTATAATTTATTGCAAAAAGATTCTTTTAGAAATGTTTCATCATATGGATCCCAATAGATATTAATAACTATAATTTTATTAAAAGAATGAATATTAAAGTAAAATAGTACTACGACAATTGAAACATTCAAACCTTTTCAAAAAATTACATTTATTTTAGATTCCAATCCCGTTTTACCGTTAGTTTAATGTTATTTGAGTATAATAGTTTTAGATAAATTCTTTCATTTGTTTATTTTCAATTTACGATCAAAGAAATTTGGGTATAAATGAACGAAAAGAATTGTAGGAAAAGTTGTATTCAAATAACAATAAATCAATACTTGAAAATTTCCAAAAAATCAATAATAATTTTAGATTCCAATTCCATTTTACCGTTATTTTACCATTATTTGAGTTCAAATTTTTTAGATTATCCTATCTCGTTCTCTAGCTTCTTCCCAATTTACCATCAAGAAAATTGGATATAAATGAACGAAAGAAGTTGTACAAAAAAGTTGTGCTCGAATAATGATAAATTGAAATTAAATTCTTACTTTTTTGGACTTTTATGCCATAAAATACAAAGATATATGGAATTAATAAACACAAAAACAATCAGTATACACTATATACATGTAACTTTAAAAAATAGTATTGCTTTTTTTTTTTGATAAAAAAAATAGTATTGCTATAGTTCCCATGATTGATACACCATACACCGATAGCATAAATTTATTATATTACTGTCTTACAAATTTCCTTTCTAATTAGATAGTTTTTACAATATGACAGCTAGATACAGTGCGAAAAAAATAAATAATAATATTTAAAGAAAGGAAAAATGTAAAAGAAATCATTTAGCGAAGGCTGGATTCAAAAGCTTTAATTATTATATTACTGTGATTCCTATCAAGAGAAACAGCTAGTAGTTAAATGCATAAAAGTCTACGAACAAGATATATGCATGTGTGTTTTAGCAAAAAGATTAAAATAAAAAAAAATCGTGTGCATGAGACACATTTAATGATTTAAAAGACTTACTAAAACTCCCGCCGAGCTCAGAGACTGCACGAACAAATCGAGCGTGTAGCTCGTGTGTCCAGTGGAGGCGAGGCTTGCCTTGTCCAAACAACGGATGCTCTAATTTGACAACTTGAACATCCTCCTCGACTCCCTGCCGCTCAATCTGTAGCGGCTGTGCTGCTGGCCAAACCATGGCCTCTCCTAACCCTTGATTCAAATGTTGTGGGTGCTGCACTGCATAGTTGTTTTGAATGGAATAGCTTGGATTCATGGAAAGGTTGTCAGTTAATCCTTCAGACACATTTTGGGTAAACCCCAAATGGTTTAGATAAGCTTCAGGGTGATGGTAATAATTCTGAGATGGGATTGATGCTGATGAATTCATCATAGGAGAAGATATTTTCTTTTATTTGTGCTATTCGGATGGCGTAGGCTTCAACCTCTCTTTTATACATATATATATATATATACTGAAAAAATAGGGTCTTGTGAATAATTGCGATATAAATTTAGAAAACGTTTTGTTGGATAATAATATAAAAGAATATTAATATCAACGATCTTTTTAAGAAATCAATAATCACCTTTTTCTGCATTTGTGTGGGTGTAACATAAAAAACATAAAAAAGGCGTAGAAGGTTCGGGTAGAATATAACACAATGAATTCGGGCGCTGTAGAAAATAAAACGTATATAAGACACCTATATCTATATGTGTATGTACATGTGTAGGAAAAAAATTAAAAGACTACATTGTATTCTCTTCTTCACATTTTATTACTGCAAACACTTCACAATATATAGTGCAATACAAGGAAACTGCAAGCTAAAAAAAACAGAAGACGACACACACTACTTTCCTAAACAAACTCTAACAACCCATGACTTATTCCACGAAATCAAATCAAATCAAATCAAACGTTAACTTATTAAAAATATTGTTTGAGATTATCTCTAACAATCTCCCCCATAATCTCAAACACCACAGCACTCTCTCTGTCGTTCAAATGCAGAGTCGAGTTCATTTTTGCCCATATGGCAACTTCAACTTCTTTATCTGCCCGTATGGCTTTTAAACTGAGCCCGTATGGCTGATTCGACTGAGCCCGTATGGCTAATCCGACTGAGCCCGTATGGCTATTGTTTGCCCGTCTGGCACTTCAACTCATTTTTCATCTTTCAATGTCACGTCTCCTTGCGCTCCACGAACGACGGTAACGTCCTCATCTCCTAAACTGACTCCAGCAAAAGAAACCATCACCAACTACACAAAAGAAACCACAAAGGGACACAATGGCCACCCCCGAAAACTCATTGCATTTCTCCAAACGAGAACATGGCAACAGCAAATCTCAAACGTGGGCAGTGCAAGAGAACACCATATGCATCCCATACTGCACATGATGATCTCTCCCACTATTCAAATACACCCGACACTAACACCTTCATTTGCGCAGCCATACACCCATACATCGTCAAAAACCCAAACAAGGAGCCATCCGCATTAACAGGCTCCTCCGAAGATAAAATCTCCGGGACTCCAGGTAAACATGGCAGCGCCCCAGAACATCGTCACCACGCCTCCACCAGCAGTGGCTTCACCACCTTCAGCGGCTTCACCACCGCCGGTGGCGGCCTCGCTCTGATACCAAATGTAGAAAATAAAACGTATATAAGACACCTATATCTATATGTGTATGTACATGTGTAGAAAAAAATTAAAAGACTACATTGTATTCTCTTCTTCAAATTTTATTACTACAAACACCTCACAATATATAGTGCAATACAAGGAAACTGCAAGCTAAAAAAAATAGAACACGACACACACTACTTTCCTAAACAAACTCTAACAACCCATGACTTATTCCACGATCCTAAAATCAAGGAAATAGACATCCGACCAAATCAAATCAAATCAAACGTTAACTTACTAAAAATATTGTTTGAGATTATCTCTAACAGGCGCCAATAACAACAAACTCTTAACATTGTCCCAAGACCATTAGAAAAAAATGCTAATCGTAGTTTATGGATGTAAAATTGATGAGTAATTCTCATTTTGTTCACTGTCAGTCTAAATATAGACATCACCAATATCGATAATGTTTAGAATCAAATATTAAAGTACTAAAATTTTTAATCTCGGATAATTTGTGAAATTACATATATCATAAATATGATGTTTTAACTCATAACATTGATCATATTTAGACAAATGTTCTTTACAATTTGTAAATGCAAAAATCATATAAGATAACATTTAGACATAAAGGTTTACCATAGGGTGTAAGTTGAAAATTCTTAATTAAACTATGTATGGCTGTGAAATGAATAACTAATCTTGAGGTAGAATGGAAGGTATCTTTTTTCTTTTTTTCATAAAACCAGTATCTTTTTTCCAGCAATTACAAACAATTCGTTTCCTTATGACACTGAAGGAAAGCGCATGAACTATTGAACAAATAAAAGTTTATTTTTATATCAGATTCTAGCAACTTTTTATAAGACCAAAAAAAAACACAATTTGCCTTTTTTTATCTAGATCGACTCGAAAAAATGGGCTTGATTCGGCTCAAATTTGTCATCTGACTCGAACACATATTCGGGATCGATAAAAACTCGAATCGAGCTGAGTTTTTGGAGCTCTACAAGAAGTCTATAAGTATAGATTAGTATTAATATAGGTGTTTGTATGTAAAACTGATAAGCAAGAATTAAGAACGTAAACTCTTGTTCTTATTATTTCCATAAATGAAGTACAAAGAAATATATAGAAAGCAATCAACAGCTACACCTACAAACCAGGAACGACTACTTCAAAATGCATCCTACAAATACTCTACTACATATCTTTATTTGACTAGGATCCTACAACTACTCAGAAACGTTGTGGAACAAGTCATGACACACGACTAAAACAAAACAAACGGAAACAAATAAACACTCCAGACTTATGTTTAGATAGGCCCAACACTGAGATTAGCCTAGCCCAAACATTAAGTTTAGATTAGCCCAACAGTACACCCCCGTAATCTAAACTTCATGAGACAAGTCTTTAATCCCCAGCAAACGACACATCTTCTCAAACTTGACAATGGATAACGCCTTGGTAAGCACATCTGCTCTTTGCTCCTCAGTACACACATGCTTCACAATGATTTCACCTCTTTCAACACACTCCCTAATAAAATGGTAGCGTATGTCAATGTGTTTAGAACGACCATGGAACACCGGATTCTTTGCTAAATCTATAGCAGATTTGTTGTCTATGTATAGAACCACCGGACCAATCTCCCCGTCTGTGATCTTTCCCAGCAAATTTCGAAGCCACACTCCTTGACAAGCTGCTGCGGTTGCAGCCATAAATTCTGCTTCGCACGAGGACAGAGCAACACATTTCTGCTTTTGAGAGACCCATGATATTACACTTTCATTCAAGTAATAAACCATTCCTCCAGTGCTTTTCCTGTCATCTAAATTCCCACCTAAGTCACTGTCAGAATAACCAGAAATCATATTATTTCTGCTGTCCTTCGAGTAGACCAGGCCATAGTTCATCGTGCCTTTGACATATCGTAAAATACGTTTAGCTGCATTCAGATGCATTAGCGTAGGCCTCTCCATAAACCGACTTACAATCCCCACAGAGTACGCCAAATCTGGGCGAGTATGCACAAGATAACGTAAACCTCCTACCAGGCTTTTAAACTCAGTAGGATTCACAACTTTTCCCCCCTCGTCTTTTGTGATTAACAGCTTTGGATCCATTGGATATTTAGTAGGGTTGCAGTCATTCAAACCTGCCTTCTCCAACACCTTCTTGGCATATGATGTTTGCTTCAGCTTAATGTAACCTTCACCTTGGTATACTTCAATGCCCAGATAATACGAGAGTCTTCCCAGATCACTCATATCGAAATGACTGCTCATTTCTTTCTTAAAACGTTCGATGATACCAACACTTGTGCTTGTTATCAGCAAATCATCGACGTACACAGCAACAATCAACGACTCCTCTCCTTCTTTCTTTATGTAGACAGCATGCTCATATGGGCATCTTGACAAAGCCATCTCTTCAAGACATCGACTCAATTTTGCGTACCATGCCCGAGGGGCCTGTCGTAGACCATATAAGGCTTTATACAGTCGATACACCAAATGTTCTTGTCCTTGTTTAACGAACCCTTCAGGTTGTGATACATATACAACCTCATCTAGCTCGCCGTTTAAAAACGCCGACTTGACGTCCATGTGATGCACCTCCCATCCATGTTTGGCTGACAAAGCTAAGAGCAAGCGAACAGTTTCCAAACGCGTAACTGGAGCAAAAATCTCCTCAAAGTCTACTCCATGCTTCTGAACATATCCCTTTGCCACAATCCTAGCTTTATGTTTCACGATGTTTCCACTAGTGTCCTTCTTTAGCTTGTAAACCCACTTCAGATCGATGGCTTTGTTACTTGGAGGCAAGTTCGTCAATACCCATGTATTGTTTTTCTCTATCGACTGTATCTCACTCTCCATTGCACTTCTCCATTCCTTTTCTTTGCATGCCTGATCATAGTTGACTGGTTCATCAATCCCCATTAGAAGCAATTCGTCCTCAAGCTCTATTTCTTCAGTAACGTCATATATGTCACTAAGCAGCCTGAACTTTCGAGGTGGACTCTCAGTTGACGCCCCTGTTGTTGACGTCCCTGTTGTCGACACAGTACCACTTGAACCTTGTACACTTGAGTCACTATTTGTGCTTGTACTCGCACTACTTGGAGTCACAGGCTCATCTGTCTCGTCATTCAGCTCCTTGTCTTCAAAGACCGGGACTGTAAAGTAACCTTGTTGTGCCACTGTACTTCCCTCGTTTGTCTGATCCCAAAGCCAAGTTTTCTTTTCCTCAAACACAACATCGCGACTAACATGTACTTGTTTCAAAATAGGATCATACAAACGGTAAGCCTTAGTGCCAGGCTCCTTTCCAAGATTGATGACGGGTTTACTACGGTCATCCAGTTTCTTCACCTGAGTACTTAGGTTTTTCATGTATGCAATACAACCAAAAACCCGTATGTGTCCCAGGCTGGGTTTCACACCTGTCCATGCCTCATATGGAGTCAGCTCAGATAAGGCACGAGTTGGTAGACGATTCAACAGATAAATTGAGTGCCTGACTGCCTCTCCCCATAGGAACGATGGGAGTTACATTTCCTTCAACATGCTTCTGGCCATGGCAACCACAGTGCGATTTCGTCTCTCCACCACCCCATTTTGTTGGGGTGTGTATGGAGCAGTGTAATGACGGTTTATTCCTGCAGATTCACAATATGACTTGAACTGGTTCGAACAAAACTCACCCCCGTTATCCGTACGCAGAGTTCTCACTTTCTTTTCTGGTCCTTTCTCAACCTGGGCACGGAACTTCTTGAACGCATCGAGGGCCTCATTTTTAGTTTTCAAAAAATACACCCACATGGCCCTGCTATAATCATCTACCAGAAGGAAAAAATATTTATTCCCCCCTGGTGTCTCAGGTGCTATAGGTCCACATAAGTCGCCATGGATCAATTCCAAAAATCGCTCTGCTCTGTAGTCTGTCTTGGCAGGAAATGACTTTCTCACTTGCTTTGACATCAAGCTGGCAGGAAATGACTTTCTCACTTGCTTTGACATCAAGCACCCTGTGCATATTTCCTTTGGTTGAACAATGGCTGGGAATTCGTTTGCCATTTTCTTCTTAGACATTAAGACCATTGCTGGAAAATTAACGTGTCCTAGGCGTGAATGCCACAACCACGCTTCTTCATCTACTTTAGTTAATAAACAGGCATCGTTGTTGTTTTCAAGGAGTATTTTATACAATCTATTTCCAGATCTTTTCACTTTCATGACAAGCTTTTCACATTCATCATATACCCACAGATAAACACCATGTAATACGACTCGATTTCCCTCTTCAGATAATTGACCCAGACTTATAATGTTGTTGCAAAGATTTGGGATATAATATACCTCTTTCAGAAGCTTTTCTCCTCCGTTTTTGCATTTGAAAGATATAGTTCCCTTTCCTCGAATATCCACAAACGACCCATCACCAAAACGGACACGCCCTGTCACCTTTTCATCGAGCTGTTTAAATTTCGAACGTAGTCCAGTCATGTGGTTACTTGCTCCGTTATCCAAGTACCAGACATTTGATTCCGTCTGTTCGTCGCTTAAGCTTAGTTTCGCCACAGTGGTTGTTTCATTAAGCAATATGACACCGTCTCCGTTCTCTTCACATTTCGCCATCAAAAGTGCTGGCTCCTCGTCATGTGTTAGTGTCAAGTTTGCCTCTTCAGATCTGTTTCCTTTTTCACGTCGTGATGGCTTCTTACATTCGTTTGCGTAGTGGCCGTAAATGTTACAATTAAAGCATTTTATTTGGCTCTTATCTTGGCCTCCACCACGTCCTTTATTTCCACCACTCCGATTTCTTTGACTTGCTCGTTTCTCCCACTCTGCTCTAGTGAGTAACAATTTTCCTTCGGTCTCTCTCTTCAACCATTCATCCTCTGTAAGTAATAGCTGTCCATTACTAGGTTCAGTTTTTCCACGTAGTCGCTCCTCATGCGCCTTGAGTGAACCTACTGCCTCTTCTACTGTCATAGTCTCTAAGTTCCCAAATTGTTCGATTGTTGAAGCAATTTGGAGAAACTTTTGAGGAACGGCCCTTAGTAACTTTTTCACCACATATGACTCCTGAATCTCTTCTCCCAGGGTTCTGATGTTTGTCACGATTCCACTTAATTTTAAGCAAAAATCATCCAACTGCTCGTTGTCTTTCATCTGCAAAGCCTCAAAATCTCCTTTGAGTGTCTGCACTTTAGCCTTCTTGACACGGTCTGCACCAAGGCACATCGTCTTCAAAGCCGCCCAGACCTCCTTAGACGTTTTCTTGTCTGCCACCGCCAGGAGTATGTCCTCAGACAAACCTTGATATATAACAGCCAGTGCACACTTGTCCTTCTTGTCTTCCACCTTAGTGTTTTGATCTGCGGGCTCAGCCGCCTCCCACACACCCTGGGCCTGCATATAGACTTGCATCTTGATAGCCCAGGCTGTGTAGTTACTTCTTGATAGCATTGGGTAACTGAGACCAACACCACCTCCTTTCAGCTTGCTTCCTGTTTCCATAGCTCCTACTTATAGAACACCGATATGTTAACCTCTCTCTGATACCAAATATAAGTATAGATTAGTATTAATATAGGTGTTTGTATGTAAAACTGATAAGCAAGAATTAAGAACGTAAACTCTTGTTCTTATTATTTCCATAAATGAAGTACAAAGAAATATATAGAAAGCAATCAACAGCTACACCTACAAACCAGGAACGACTACTTCAAAATGCATCCTACAAATACTCCACTACTTATCTTTATTTGACTAGGATCCTACAACTACTCAGAAACGTTGTGGAACAAGTCATGACACACGACTAAAACAAAACAAACGGAAACAAATAAACACTCCAGACTTATGTTTAGATAGGCCCAACACTGAGATTAGCCTAGCCCAAACATTAAGTTTAGATTAGCCCAACAAACTCGACTCGGCTCAAACTCGAACTCGAACTCGGTTACTTATTTTTAAATAAGAAATTCATGTGTTTGTTAGTTTATGTGTCATCACTCAACTTACAAAATTTATTCTGAAAAATTAACTTGATATTTTTTTCACGTTTTATGTGCATTATAATATTAGAGAAAAATGGGCCTGAGTATGACCTCAGGTAACTCCCCTGAAGTTATATCATTCTTCCATATATATATTTAGTGGCATTTTTGTAAATACTAATGATTCATCTTGAATTTACAATTTTACCCTCCTGCATTTATAATAGAAATACTTATAACCTTAGGTAGCACCCTAAGGTCAATCTTAGGTACCTGTTACTCATAATATTATTATTATTATTATTATATTTAGTAAAATTTCTAAATTAACTTAGTTCTAATATGCAATTAGGAGATAATTAATTATGCATTCCTATAAATAGTCTGTATAATTAATTTTTATTATAAAATTTAAATTTGATAAGTTTTTAGATAAATCTTTTGACCAATTCTTAGTTGTTAGTCTACACATCAATCAATCCATCAAGTTCAATTTCTAATTTTACTTTCATATACTTTCTCTATGTTCTATTATAAACTACAACAATTATATGGTAACATTGTTGACTTTTTGTATGCAATATTTTTATTAAATTAAAAATATGATCTATAAAACTATTAATTACTCTTGGTCTAGGGCGCCTAATTGCCTATTTAAAAAAATAATCTCATATTACCTTACAATAAATAAAAGTTTTAAATGTAATAACAGTGTTCCTCACCTGTTTTTGTAGTGATGACCGAATTGCAATCCGGAGCAAGTGATGCAAAATCATGTGGCAATCATGAAAATTCATTCCAGTAAGTCGAAGAGTCTCCATTGAAACTAGACTCCTAATATTAGAACAAAAACCATCAGGTAACTTCATGTCAAGAAAGGATGAGCAAACAACTTTTTTTTCAGAGTGAGTTAAATTCCACGATGCCAATGGTAACTTTTCTTTTTTCCCAGGTGTTTTTGGCCTTAGCTCTATTCTTATTCCCATATCAGCCATGTCAAGATGGACCGATTCTTTGTCTTTTGTCTTCTTTGGTATATTAAGCATGGTCCCACGTGTCAAGTCATGTCAAGACGGACACACGTGTATTTTTTCATACTCCATTCCTAAAGCACACAAGCTTTTCTTAGCTTCACTGAATGATGCAGGAAAAGTGTTCCCTGATGGAAGCATAGATCCAACCAAGAGAAGCATTTCAGAGAAGCAAACATCAGATATTTGATGTTTGGCTTTTAGGTTATACAGCTTTACTAAAGCCTTGATCTTCGTAAATTCTTTACAGCCTGGATAAAGGGGTTCATGTTCGGACTGGACATGATTAAATAATTAAATCCGAGGAATCCAGGGAAACCTTATCGTAATCATCATCACTCTCTATTTTCCTTGGCATTTGATCCACAGTTTGTGAACTGTCTGTCTCATTATCGGCAGATTGACTTTCTTCTATGTTTCCCTCTCCGTGCCAAATCCATATTTTGTAGGTCCGATCGATACCATTTTGGAAAAGATGGTTCCTCACTATGCGAGCTTTCCACGATTTACTATGTGCACATTTTAAACAGGGATAGCTGATTTTGTTTGCATCGCATCCGTTTTATAATGCAAACCACAACAGTTCTTCAACTCCATCTTGGGACTCTTTAGTTCTTTTGTCAGCAATTAACCAAGACATGTCCATCTTTTAGAATTACATTCAATCAGTACATACTAGCTAATACAAGCATAAACACAAGCTAATACAAACACAAGTGTGGAGAGACTTTTTAGTACTCTAAGTATGGACAAAATATACTTTATAAAAATCAAAGAAATCTAAATTACATATTACAAGCTCTCTCTCTGTTGTTTTGTTTGGGTTTGATTTTCTATTTGTATTTGTTTAGGTTGATCTATTTGGGTTGATTCATCTAGGGTTGATTTATTTGGATAATTTGTTTTGCATGTTGTGTTTGGGTTTGTATGTTGAGCATGCAAATATAATATTGTCTTTGTGTTTGGGTTTGGATAATTTGGGTTGATTTATTGTGTTTCTTTGGTTGTGTTTGTGGATGGGTATCTCTGCTTTAGTTATATCTTTTTTGATATACTGGTTTACTTGTTTTATTCATGACAAAATGTTTGCTTTTACTTGTTTGTTTACTTATTTCGTATACGTTTACTTGTTTGTTTACCATAAATTTCTATTATGTCCATACTTGTTTGTTTAGCTATGGCCCTAATTTAATCTCTATGTTGTGTAGATTAGTTATGGCCCCTTCGAAGAAATCAAAGAAGGCCAATTCTGCTCCAAATAAAACCGCTTCAAACTTGTTAAAGGCTTTAAAAAGGAACAATTCAATTGAGAAAGTGCCAATGGAGAAGAAGGCCAACTCTTGCCCTCTAGATTCTTCACCTGAATCTGTCAAGAAAAAGCCTATATCTAAGATCCTCGGAAAGAAAATAAGCAAGAAGAGGAAACGAGCCGATAAACCAGTGCCTTGCAAACAAGAAGGGCTTAAACTTTTACAGCGCGGAGCTGTTACAATGCATAGGATTGTCAGGCGTAAGATGTTGGGTATGAAGCACCCTGTGTTTTTCAATGCAAAGGGCGATCTAGTCATATGGTACTGCTGCTTCGGAGATGAAGTCTTATATTGGGGTTCTTGCTAGAACTAAAACCCCGATATGTTATCCTAGATGGAAACATGTTCCAATAGAAAGAAAAATAAGATATAGGATTGTGTGCAGGTAAAATAAATTCCACCTCAACAAAGTAGCTAACATTTTTTTATTCAAGTATTTAATATAATAAACATGCTATGTAGATGGCGTTAGAGGTACCACCAACAGAAAAAAAGATGGTATGGAAGTCTGCGTGCCAGAAGTGGAGGGAGTTCAAATGTCAATTAACAATCGACTATATACTTTCATATAGGGAGCAGCGTGAGTTGCTCGAATTTCCACCAGCTGATTACACATTTATCGAGAAGGCACACTGGGATATGTTTGTTGCTAGCCGTCTAACTGATGACTTTTCGGTGGGTTCTCACTTATTATTACATAGCATAATTATATTAGTTCTTCCATGTATGTTGCTTATGTTTTGATGTTTTTCACGAAGGCGATCCACGATAAACAGAAAAAAAGGGCCTTGAATGAATATCCTCATCGCATTTCTCGCAAAGGATATGCAAACCTCGAACAGGAAATGGTTAGTGAAATAATGAAACGTATTATTTTTTATTTTTCTATGACATTTGAATGCATGATTATGGTCTAGTTTTATTTTTCTCAAATGTTTATATACATGCAGACGGAAGGTGATACTGAGGTGGAGGTCGATCGCTCTAGTACTTGGCTTCGTACACGTCAAGATGCAGATGGGAATTATATTTCAAAGTCAGGTACTAGAGTGATCGACCAGGTACTAGAGTGATCGACCAGCAATCTGTGCAACTTCCTCCGAAATATAATTCCCATCTGCATCTTGACGTGAACGAAGCCAGGTACTAGAGCGATCGACCTCCACCTCAGTATCACCTTCAGTCTGCATGTATATAAACATGTGAGAAAAATAAAACTAGACCATAATCATGCATGCAACTGTCGTAGAAAAATAAAAAAAATAATACATTTCATTATTTCACTAACCATTTCCTGTTCGAGGTTTGCATATCCTTTGCGAGAAATGCGATGAGGATATTCATTCAAGGCCCTTTTTTTTCTGTTTATCGTGGATCGCCTTCGTGAAAAACATCAAAACGTAAGCAACATACATAGAAGAACTAATATTTATGCTATGTGATAATAAGTGAAAACCCACCGAAAAGTCATCAGTTAGACGGCTAGCAACAAACATATCCCAGTGTGCCTTTTCTATAAATGAGTAATCAGCTGGTGGAAATTTGAGCAACTCACGCTGCTCCCTATATGGAAGTATATAGTCGATTGTTAATTGACAATTGAACTCCCTCCACTTCTGGCACGCAGACTTCCATACCATCTTTTTTGCTGTTGGCAGTACCTCAAACACCATCTACATAGCATGTTTATTATATTAAGTACTTGAATAAAAAAATGTTAGCTACTTTGTTGAGGTGGAATTTATTTTACCTGCACACAATCCCATATCTTATTTTTTCTTTCTATTGGAACATGTTTCCATCTAGGATAACATATCGGGGTTTTAGTTCTAGCAAGAACCCCAATATAAGACTGCATCTCCGAAGCAGCAGTACCATACGACTAGCTCTCCCTTTGCATTGAAAAACACAGGGTGCTTGATACCCAACATCTTACGCCTGACAATCCTATGCATTGTAACAGCTCCACGCTGTAAAAGTTTAAGCCCTTCTTGTTTGCAAGGCACTGGTTTATCGGCTCATTTCCTCTTCTTTCTTATTTTCTTTTCCAGGATCTTAGATATAGGCTTTTTCTTGACAGATTCAGGTGAAGAATCTAGAGGGCAAGAGTTGGCCTTCTTCTCCATTGGCACTTTCTCAATTGAATTGTTCCTTTTTAAAGCCTTCAACAAGTTCGAAGCGGTTTTATTTGGAGCAGAATTGGCCTTCTTTGATTTCTTCGAAGGGGCCATAACTAATCTACACAACATAGAGATTAAATTAGGGCCATAGCTAAACAAACAAGTATGGACATAATAGAATTTTATGGTAAACAAACAAGTAAACGTATACGAAATAAGTAAACAAACAAGTAAAAGCAAACGTTTTGTCATGAATAAAACAAGTAAACCAGTATATCCAAAAAGATATAACTAAAGCAGAGATACCCATCCATAAACACAACCAAAGAAACACAATAAATCAACCCAAATTATCCAAACCCAAACACAAAGACAATATTATATTTGCATGCTCAACATACAAACTCAAACACAAAATGCAAAACAAATTACCCAAATAAATCAACCCTAGATGAATCAACCCAAATAGATCAACCTAAACAAATACAAATAGAAAATCAAACCCAAACAAAACAACAGAGAGAGAGCTTGTAATATGTAATTTAGATTTCTTTGATTTTTATAAAGTATATTTTGTCCATACTTAGAGTACTAAAGAGTCTCTCCACACTTGTGTTTGTATTAGCTTGTGCTTATACTTGTATTAGCTAGTATGTACTGATTGAATGTAATTCTAAAAGATGGACAGGTCTTGGTTAATAGCTGACAGAAGAACTAAAGAGTTCCAAGATGGAGTTGAAGAACTGTTGTGGTTTGCATTGTAAAACGGATGCGATGCAAACAAAATCAGCTATCCCTGTTTAAAATGTGGTACATAGTAAATCGTGGAAAGCTCGCATAGTGAGGAACCATCTTTTCCAAAATGGTATCGATCAGACCTACAAAATATGGATTTGGCACGGAGAGGGAAACATAGAAGAAAGTCAATCTGCCGATAATGAGACAGACAGTTCACAAACTGTGGATCAAATGCCAAGTGGATCAAATGCCAAGGAAAATAGAGAGTGATGATGATTACGATGAGGTTTCCCTGGATTCCTCGGATTTAATTATTTAATCATGTCCAGTCCGAACATGAACCCCTTTATCCAGGCTATAAAGAATTTACGAAGATCAAGGCTTTAGTAAAGCTGTATAACCTAAAAGCCAAACATCAAATATCTGATGTTTGCTTCTCTGAAATGCTTCTCTTGGTTGGATCTATGCTTCCATCAGGGAACACTTTTCCTGCATCATTCAGTGAAGCTAAGAAAAGCTTGTGTGCTTTAGGAATGGAGTATGAAAAAATACACGTCTGTCCGTCTTGACATGACTTGACACGTGGGACCATGCTTAATATACCAAAGAAGACAAAAGACAAGGAATCGGTCCATCTTGACATGGCTGATATGGGAATAAGAACAGAGCTAAGGCCAAAAACACCTGGGAAAAAAGAAAAGTTACCATTGGCATCGTGGAATTTAACTCACTCTGAAAAAAAAGTTGTTTCCTCATCCTTTCTTGGCATGAAGTTGCCTAATGGTTTTTGTTCTAATATTAGGAGTCTAGTTTCAATGGAGACTCTTCAACTTACTGGAATGAAATCTCATGATTGCCACATGATTTTGCATCACTTGCTCCCGATTGCAATTCGGTCATCACTGCACAAACAGGTGAGGAACACTGTTATTAGAATTTGTCACTTCTTCAAAGCAATTTGTAGTAAAGTTATTGAGGTTGATAAGTTGGAGAAAATGCAATCGCAGTTTGTGGAAACTTTGTGCCAGCTTGAAAAATACTTCCCCTCTTCCTTGTTTGATTTAATGTTTCATATCTCGGTTCATCTTGTAATGGAAGTTGAGCTTTTTGGACCTATTTTCCTTAGGTGGATGTATCCTTTTGAGAGATATATGAAGACATTTAAGGGATATATAAGGAATCGAGCTCGTGCAGAAGGTTGTATAGCTGAGGCCTATATTGCAGAAGAGGCAGTTTAATGTTTGGTGGAGCATGAAGAAACGACTATTGGGGTACCAAAAAATGGTAGGCATACCAAGGATGGAATTTCTAGGCCATTATCCGGTGCAACCATGATAACCCCGAGCACCACTGATTTGCATGTAGCACATTTATGTGTTCTACAAAATACTACCGCTGTTAGCCCATATTTTGAGTAAGTCATTATATTATTTTCATCATGTCTACCATTTTCCCCTCTCTGTTTACCTACCTGAAAAATTGCATATTATATGTCATTGTCTTATTATTTATTTATTCTCTTTTCATTGAATGCAGTGAACACATGGCATTCTTTATGACCAGATTTCCAGAACACGAAAAGGATGAAATATGGCTAAAGAACAAGCAAAATGAGACTTTCCAAAATGGTTCAAAGAAAAGGTATTTTCTGAATTTCATAATAGCTTTGTGCATTTTTAAAAACTGCCATGTCCTGTGAATCATTTACAACTTGTATATATATATATATTTGAAGATCGCTTCAGATTTGGCTGATGAAAAAGAGGTTACGCAAGAGATCAGGTGGATTGCAGACGAGCACAACAAGGATGTTCCTACTTTCAACGACTATAGAATGGATGGGGTTACATTTAGTACGAAGGATCGTGATGATATGCGCCAAGTTCAATGTAGTGGTGTGTGTGGAAGCTGACACAATGATTGTTCAGGGTGTAAGGATAAAAATATTGAGCACACTTCACATACATATTACGGAGTTATAACAAGTATGTGGGAGTTGGACTATAATCAATTTAGGGTCTCTATTTTTCGTTGTAATTGGGTAGATATTAACAAAGGGATTAAGATTGATGACTTGGGATACACATTAGTAAATTTGAATAAGTTAGGTTTTTCGAATGATCCGTTTGTGTTGGCAAAACATGTCAAACAAGTTTGTTACATCGATGATCCTCTTGAAAAATTATGGTCCGTGGTGTTGAAATTACCCGAGAAAAAGTACTATGACGACGATGATGAAAATGAGGGATCCGTAGAAGTTGAACTTGAGAATGATTGTTTTGTGCCCAATATACCAGATGTTGATTTAGTTGAGGACGACGAGGGTAGTTATATGCGAGACGTAGATGAACTAATTCAACTTTCGTGATGTAATTTAATCTCTATACTTTTGTGATAACTTTACTTTGGTTTGGTGATCCTATATTTCTTCATTTCTGTTAATTTTCTGGTTGTTTGGTTTGCCCTCAGTTGGCCTTAGTGTTCTATTGGTTTGTATGCCACATTAATTTGTATGGCAGGTTTGCTTACTTACTGTCAATTTTTTTCCCATATACCACACTTCAGACAACAGTTTTTAACAAAAACATTGATGTCTCCAAGTTTTACATACAACACAAATACAAAAAACTAACTGTTGTCTACCTTTAAGTAGGACAACTACTTTTGCAAAATGTTGTCTCAGTTACACAACTCTACAAGAAAAATTGTTGTATGTTTAGATTCACTAGACAACGGTTTATAAACTGTTGTATGATTCCTCTTGGACAACTTTATCCATAAACTGTTGTCTAATTTGTACACCATAGAAAAAAGCCTTATGTGTTTGGATTTACTAGAGGATAGTTTATAAACTTTTGTGATATAGGTAATTGCTGATTTCTTGTAGTGTGAAGATCTAAAATGAATGCAACATAATAAATATTATAAATCATAGTTTAAACAGATACTCCCTCCGTCCCACCCAATTCTTAACACTTTTTTTATTACTTTCTGGCACGCATTTTAAGGTAAATTTTAAGGATAGTTCCATAACTTATTTTTGAAATTTTTTTTTTTTGTATAAAAATAGGATTGTTCTATTTTTATACAAAAAAAGAAAATTTCAAAAATAAGTTATGCAACTATCCTTAAAATTTACCTTAAATTGCGTGCCGAACACCCTATTTTGAAATGTTAAGAAATGGCCGGGACTGAGGGGGTAGTAAGCAAACTAATTTATATGTATTAAAGATGCATATAAAAATATGTAGATATAAAATTTATTTGTTAAAAAATTTGAAAACGCTAAAAAAAACTAAGAAATTTAAAATAATTGTAATGAAACTTATTAAGAATCATACCATGATGCATAAATTTTTCTTTGTCAATAGCTCGAACTTTCTGCAGGACAGTTTAATAATAGTTAAAACCATTGTAATAGATTAATATGTAGTACTATAGTTCTATAATAGAACGAGAACGAACCTGTAGGTGACTCTTTATATGCTCACGAGTCAGCCTCTTCACTTTCATTTTTTAAGGATCTTTTTGGGTATGGCATCTGTAAATTAATATAATTGATCGAAATATGAAATTGTACATTGAATATAATTTAGGAGCTTGCGAATTAGTGATATTGAAAGATTCTTGTGTGATGGGTGCAAATCAAATAAAAAGAATAATATTGCAAAAAGATTTTTTTAGAAATGTTTCGATGATATCCCAATAGATAATAACTATAATTTTATTAAAAGAATGAATATTAAAGTAAAATAGTACTACGACAATTGAAACATTCAAACCTTTCTTAAAAATTGACATTTATTTAGGATTGGACATTTACTTTAGATTCCAATCTCGTTTTACCGTTACTTTAATGTTATTTGAGTATAATAGTTTTAAATAAATTTTTTTCATTTGTTTATTTTCAATTTACGATCAAGAAATTTGAGTATAAAAGAACGAAAATAATTGTAGGAAAAGTTGTATTCAAATAACAATAAATCAATACTTGAACCTTTTCAAAAAATCAATAATAATTTTAGATTTCAATTCCATTTACCGTTATTTTATCATTATTTGAGTTCGAATTTTTTACATTATCTCATTTCTCTTCTTCCCAATTTACCTTCAAGAAAATTGGATATAAACGAACGAAAAGAGGTTGTACAAAGTAGTTCATGTGCTCGAATAACGATAAATCGAAATTAAATTCTTACTTTTTTGGACTTTTATATATGCCATAAAATACAAAGAGATATCGAATAAACACAAAAACAATCAGTATACACTATATACATGTAACTTTTGTTAAAAAATAGTAGTATTGCTAGTTTCCATGATTGATACACCATACACAGATAGCATATATTTATTATATTACTGTCTAACAAATTTCCTTTCTAATTAGATAGTTTTTGCAATATGACAGCTAGATACAGTGCCAAACAAATAAATTATAATATTTAAAGAAAGGAAAAAGTGTAAAAGAAATCATTTAGCTAAGGCTGGATTCAAAAGCTTTAATAGATCTAACTATTACTGTGATTCCTATCAAGAGAAACAGCTAGTACTTAAATGCATAAAAGTACTCTACGAACAAGATATATGCATGTGTGTTTTAGCAAAAAGATTAAAATAAAAAAAAATCGTGTGCATGAGACAAATTTAAAAGACTTACTAAAACTCCCGCCGAGCTCAGAGACTGCTCGAACAAATCGAGCGTGTAGCCAAACAACGGATGCTGTAATTTGACAACTTGAACATCCTCCTCTACTCCCTGCCGCTCAATCTGTAGCGGCTGTGCTGCTGGCCAAACCATGGGCTCTCCTAACCCTTGATTCAAATGTTGTGGGTGCTGCACTGCATAGTTGTTTTGAATGGAATAGCTAGGATTCATCGAAAGGTGGTCAGTGAATCCTTCAGACACATTTTGGGTAAACCCCAAATGGTTTGGATAAGCTTCAGGGTGATGGTAAGAATTTTGAGATGGGATTGATGCCGAAATCATCATAGGAGAAGACATTTTCTTTTATTTGTGCTATTTGGATGTTGTAGGCTTCAACCTCTCTCTTATATATATATATATATATATATATATATATATATATATATATATATATATATATATATTGAAAAAGTAGGGTCTTGTGAATAATTACGATATAAATTTAGAAAAAGTTTTGTTGGATAATAATATGAAAGGATATTATTATTAATTAAGGATCTTTTTATGGAATCAATAATCACTTTTTCTGCATTTGTGTGGGTATAGCATAAAAAACATAAAAAAAGATGGGTAAGGTTTCGGTAGAATCAAACACAATGAACTCTGGCGCCAATAACAACAACCTTTTAGCACTGTTGTAAGACCATTAGAAAAAAAATGATATATGCAAATAATCGTAGTTTATGGATGTTAATTGATGAGTAATTCTAATTTTATTCACCGTGAGTAAATATAGACATCACCAATTTCGATAATGTTTAAATTCAAATATTAAAGTACTTAAATTTTTAGTCTAAGATAATTCGTGAAATTATATATATCGTAAATATCATTTTTTAACTCATAACATTGATCATATTTATACAAATGTTCTTTACAATTTGTAAATGAAAAATCATATACGATAACATTTCGACATAAAGGTTTACCATAGGGTGTAAGTTGAAAATTCTTAATTAAACTATCTATGGCTCTGAAATGAATAATAATCTTGAGGCAGAGTGGAAGGTACCTTTTTTCTTTTTTTTTTCATAAAACCAGTATCTTTTTTCCAGCAATTACAAACAATTCGTTTCCTTCTGAAACTGAAGGAAAGCACATGAACTATTGAGCAATTAAAGTTTATTTTTTATATCTGATTCTAGCAACTTTTTATAAGACCAAAAAAAACACAATTTGCCTTTTTTTTTATTGAGATCGACTCGAAAAAGTGGGCTTAATTCGGCTCGAATTACAAAGTCTTCCAAATTTGAAAATTGTCCAAAAAAGAGGGAATATCATATTGGTAAAAGAAGAAATAAAGATGGAACAACCATTCATTTGAGAGAATCTCAATGGACAACAACTCATCGTTATATTCTATTCAATTGTGGAAACAAAGAAATAGAGGAGCTAATTGAGTATGTAAATTGTAGGTAGCATCAAGCTTTAGTTGATGGTCCAGCAAAATCGAAAAGATAAGAGAGCAAGAAAACATACTTTGGATTTTTGGAAGTGGATGAACGAAGAGGTTGGAAGAGGAGGAAATATTTCGAAGGAATTAGAAGTGCTTGCAATGGGCCCGAATCGAGCAACTAAGAAGTATATTGTTTATGTAATCAATGGGTACAGATTTCATACAAAGAAAAGAGATGCTAAATGTAAAATACAAAATAGTGACATTTTTTTGATGGCTTTGACGACTAGTTTTGCAAGCTCGAAAGATCAGAATCCAAAGGTCGGCGATGTCAATTATTATGGAGCAATAGAAGAGATATTAGATGTTGATTATTGGGTAGAATTTATTGTTGTGTTGTTTAACTATTGTTGGTACTCAAAAGAAAAGGATTCATATGGGATGACTCGAGTTAATTTAATAAATCATCCCAGAAATCTGATCCCTAGGTAATGGCCTCACAAGTACAACATGTTTTCTATGTAGAAGATCCAATTGAAAAGATGATGATTATAATGTCATCAAAAGACTACCGAGGAACTGGTGTGGTGTCGAAAATGAGAATGCAAACGAAGAACAAGATCAAAATGATCCAATTTTACTTGATATACGCTTTGCTACATAAATGAAAAATCAAGTCAATGAGGCTAGTTGATTTAGGGATGATGTTCCAACAAGATAAGTCCTCATCGAGCCCACCGAAGTCCAAGAACAATCAAATCACTTTATGCAATGTACGTGACTTTATTGATGTAATGGTTTTGAATCGAATGTTTCTTTAACTTTATTATTGAAGTGCTTGCTGCCCCAGTTTTATTACAAATTGAACTTGTAAATGTATTAATTACGTGAGTGCTTGCATTTTACTTTACTGCTTTTTATTTTTTATGATTTATTACTTGCCATTTAATTTCAATAAAATGAACTTTTTAATTGAAGTATTTAAGTGCTTGCTGCCCCCCCCCCCCTTTTTTTTGTAAATTGAACTTGTTTATGCAGTTTAATTAATTAAGTGTTTGTTTATTACTTTATTGTTGTAGTTAAATTAATGTAGTGTACCTTTATTGTTTTTTAAATTAGCTATTGTGTACTTAGTTTACTAACTTCTAATGTAATTTCCATTTCCAATTTTTTAAAAGATGAACAAATTCATTCATCTCAGATTCCACTATCAGGGTGAACTCCAGAGTACGGGATATAATGATGGGATATAGAGAATCATGTACTGGCATCGATATTGACATGTTTTCATATATAGTACTGATGGACCATGTCAAGGATGACCTTGAATATTCAAAAATTGGAGGAATTTATGTAAGCAAAGAAATGTTGGGAATTGGAAGTTATCGACAAATGATTGGGATCTAGCTAGTTCCTTTAGTCAAACGAGCTACAATGGTGACTACATTGATTTTTATGTCGACAACGTCATTGACATAAATATTAAGCCAATCAAATAAATGCAACAGCATGTAATCATAAGACCTAGGCATAATCTACTGGCAGGTACATGAATTCAGACTATTGCGGATAAACTTTTGCCAGATGTATTCTAATAAATTGAATCTAAATAGCTTTTTCCCTAACCTGAAATTTGTACATGCATGTCTACAGTCTTATATTTAAACTCTTCTCACTAACCTTATACTTTTGTAGCTAAAAAATTAGTGAAACGCCAGTTTGTTATTGCTCATCAACCACAACGACAATAAAAGAACAAAGAAGCAAATCAACTGGATTCACTGAAGCCGCCACAAGGAGAGGTACTCATAAGTCGCCACAATTGAATAACCTGCAACAAGTTAATTATGCAGCTATGGGTTATAAATTTTATAGTTGAAATTGGATTTTCAGAATCTACCACATGACATGGGAGAAAATGACCCAGAGGTTAGATATGTTCCTTAAAAATATATTTAATGTCCACACTATTGAAAGTTAACCATCTATATGATCCACCACCTCCTGATAAGTTTTGATCTTCCCGAGTAAGCATAACACACTATTATAAGAGCTACTGAAAGTTTGCCGAATTTAAAACACTCTCAGCTGATCTTTTATATTAAGATTAATTATTGCTAATGATTAGTCCAAATTGTACTTCAAAATTATGGTTCAAAATTAGAAACATCATAGACTATTTAGAATATCATAGGTGGTTGTTCAATAAAAGACTACATCTACACAACCTTGGCAAGAACGGCGCTCTGCAGAGTCATGATCGCGCACTCGACGAAAGAGCTTCTCCATGGACTTCTCTCTTTACCCCTTTGCATATGTTCGTGAAGGGAAGCTCGAAGAGCTTACGGGAGAGAAATTAGTTCTAGAACACAGCCTATTGTTGCTTATCATCTACTAGTTTTTGAAGTTCATCAAATTACTGTAATATTAATAATCCGCCACCCCTACGTTGCTAGTTATTACTCTAACTATTGTTAATCTACCTTTAATGAGGAAGTAAAGATAATTTAGCAAACAAAATCGATATCAAAATCTGGAAAAGAATAAATGCTAATTTCTATGTTGTTGATAATTTTTATGTGTTGTCATGAAGGATGTTAACCTACCCCTCCACCACCTCTAATATAGTATGAAGACAAAGAGCTATCAGAGTCAAGAAGAATAATGATTTTTTTTTGCTCTCAATTTACCTGCACTATCAGCAAGAATAAGAAGTTCCGTACAAAGAAATAAAGGAAAGGAAAAGAGGCAGGACGTAAATGAGGAATATGATCCAGGACAGGAATATGATAGCTAGATTATTTTTTTTGATTAGTAGGAATTGTAACTAGAATCAAATTATTTGGTACATAATCCAATGTATTTTGTAGGGAACCAAGAAGGCAAATAAGAGAAAGTTGTGGGACGTGGACCAACAACACATTCCCGAGCCAATGCTACAACCAAGCCTAGAACTAAGGACGCAAGCAACAAGGAATTGACATGTCGATCTGTACAACCTACAATATTTGCAAATCCTCTAATTTTGTTACCGAAGTCAGATGAAGGCAATGGTTCAAATGGCTGCTTTATTTGCTATGCGGAAAAGTCGATAAGAGAAAGTTGAAAAGGAAAAAGCTGAAAAAGGAAAAGTTGAAAAAGAAAAGGCCGAAAAGGAAAAAGCTGCTGCAGTTACAAGTAAGAAGGTTGTCACGCAAACTATCTTGCCTGATATTGAAAAAGCTAAAAAAGAAAAATCGAAAAGGAAAAGCTGATGCATTCACTTATAATGTTTTGTTGTATGTAATTGTAATTTTTTCTGAGTTGGGTTGTAGAAATGAAATTAGTTGAGGATAATTTCAGAAAATGTGAACTACGTATGAGTTGTCTCATATATTTGTTCTCATTGATTTTTGCAAGGTCCTGTATGTTATTCTTGATGAATTGGAAAAATGAGTGATCGAGTCAATTCATGCAACTTGGAAGGGGTATAAGAGTCGAACAAAGGCAGCGCATTATATAACCTTTGAACATGATGAAATTAGGCTAGAAAATAGGCCAGGCGAAATTCCCGTTAAGAGTTCAAAATGCTCTTGGAATATTGGAATGATGAGACTGTTCAGGTATATTAACTAATTAACCACTGAAAATTGTCCTCAAAAATATAATGAAAGACACTTTTTTTCCACTTTTTTTTTAGGAAAAAGCCCAGAGAAATTCAGTAATGCATGGTAAATCATATACTAACACTCACACTCATGGTCCAAAAATACAGCTTCGGAACAAGATGGTATGTGATTTATTTATTTAATTTTTTGCTCATTATTTTTCAAACTTGCAACTATTCTTAATTTGCTTTTCTTCCTCTTGTGTATATGTGTTACGTGTGTAACAAAAATCAATGTAAATAATAAAAAAACGGAACCCTCAACTGAGTACTTAACTATTTGTAGGGAAATACAGAAAGTCCACTAATATGACTAGATGATGCTCAATGTGAAAAAAGATGAACCTGGACAAGTTAAATTTTTTCTTTCTTGCACATTTTTAATATTTTTAAACCAACCGTCCAACAATAGTACTCCATAGTACTCCTCCGTTTCTCATTCATGTCGGTCATGACGTTTAACTTGTACAACTAGCTGCCAAATGAGTAAAGGCGGCTCAATTTTGATTTCATACAAAATTGAAGTTTCTCCAAAAATCAATATTTATCATTTATCTTAGCTACCTATCTTGTTAGATATTTAATTATTGATGTTATCAATTTAATGTAATATCCATGCTCATTGTGTTTGTTTAATCTTTTTTGCTCTAAAAAGAAGAAATAAGATGAGTTTGATGTTTTGCAGAGGTATTTGTTGAAACCTGGGAAAGAGTTGACGGACGCGAGTACAAGACCAATCCTGAAATAATGAAAAGAAAATTGTAAGTATTTTTTTCATAATTACTTAAATGTAATTGATGGCTAATTGATTTTTTCCTATTTCATTTTAATCTCATTTGTTCATGTGACTTTATTTTGTAGAAAAATATAAACTAAAAGCTTTGTACCGGAGATGCTTCTAATGAACTGCTCTTGGATAGAAAACTGTCTAGTTCTAATCCTCGAATAGACACTTATGTGAAGGAGCTGACAACAAAGATAAGGCAAGGCCTTGCTGCTGAAGTCTAGGAGAAAGTAAAGCAAATCCAAGTAGAAGTTGATGAGCAGGTGAAAAAGAAGGTGCACTAGAATTTGGCATCGGTTCTTATATAAAAAACTTGGAGTGACAATGACGATGGTACACCAATAACAGTATGTTGTAGCTTCTAGTATAACTGTGATGTTTGTGTTTTAAGTTTATAACTATTTGATGGTCGTGGACTAGTTGGTTAATTAAGTGTATTACAGTCACTATAGACTATATACATATGATGTTTGGGAGTTGGTTTAATTAAGTAGTTGGTAAATGATGATGTTTGGGAGTTGGTGTATTGATGTAATTTTTTAAATGGTTTATTGGATTGAACATGTTATTTCTGTATATTATATATATATATATATATATATATATATATATATATATATATATATATATAGGGTCTTACTCCACTACAAACTAAAATTAACTACAAACTAAAAACTAAACACTAATTTAACATTTCAAGCTAATCTAATGATCAAACTAGGGGTACCCCAATACAAAAAGTGTCTAAAATTATTGGCTCCATTCAGCAAAAAAAAAAAAAAAAATCACTGTTCACTGCTGACGTGGCAGTGACGTCAGCAGTGAACAGTGATTTTTTATTTTATTTTTTTATTTTTTTATTTTTTTTTGCTGAATGGAGCCAAGAATTTTAGACATTTTTTGTAAAGGTGCCCCTGGCGGGGCCATTAGAATGAATGAAATATAAAATATTTTATGTTAGTTTGTAGTTTGTATTTAAGGATTGGTTTGTATTTGAGCAAAAGCCTATATATATATATATATATATATTTATGCAGTAGCTATTTGAATTCTTTTGGTAATTAAAATGTTGCATAGCTAGATTAATATGTTGTACGAAACTGTACCTTGGCAACAAAAATGGATCCCACAATGAACCTGTAGTGGGACCCAAAGTGGAACCCATAGTAGGACCCAATGTAGGACCCACGGGCACCAATAATGATAATGAGCCCCCTATAGGTCCACTATTTTAAAAAATTAAGACATATATGTTGATTTAGGTCAATTTTTTGTTCCTATAACATTATATTGCAACATAAAATCGTATCATCGAAAAATGTTACCTTTCCTATGACAACATAGAAAAAATAAACACAAAGGATATTGATGGGATTTTAGTAGCTTGTTTATGGTGTAGATCACTGAAAATTAACTCCTATCATGGAGGCTAATGGCCATGCTATTTTTGCAACAATTAATTTAGGGTGTTCATTTTTACAATTTGGGTTCACAAAAAAGCTAGAAATACAAAGAAGCCCTAATATGATATGATAGCCAGGTGGGATACAAATGAGAGTTATATATATGTTTATTTATTTTACATCTTTTCCAAATTCTATTAATACCTTATCGGACATTGATTTACATTAGTAAAATTTTTGTTTTGAGCTTAAAAAAAGGATAAAGATTAGAACTGTAATTTATTAATGATTTTTTGGTGTTAGTTTTTAATATTAATACATATTTTGATACATTGCTAATAGAGTTCAAAAGATGACTAGATTGTAATTAAAGTACTTACTAGTTATTAAGGATCATCTTATATTTTAGAATACATAATAATATAATATAAGTATTGGAGAAGAGTTTTCGGACACACAAACAACATTGATTTCCATTAATTCATATTATAGTTTAATAAAATTATTTATTATTTAAATAATCTAACCGTATAAAGGTTAATACTAAATTAAACAAATTCACAAATTTTAATGTAATATATTGACTTGGAATCTAATACTTAGAAGAATAATATTTTGAAAATCAAGTTTATCAAATATTTGAAAAAATATTATTATTATGAAAGCTAAATTCCAATACAATTGAGATAGCACAAGTGCCTATAAGTACCCCAACCACAGCTGGCCAGCCTTACTTTACATAAAATCATATAAATGTTGGTTTAAGAAACTTAATTAGATCTACACCATAAACCAGCTCCCAAAGTGAATCACCAACAACAGGAGTGGCCTCCTAGTAAGGTGTAAACATAAGAACTTCAATGTCACACTGAAGCAAACTCCCAAAGCAGGAGGACTACTACTTCTCTACCAAGAATTTATTATTATTATTATTATTTTTCCTCACAAGGAGCCTGCTAAATATTATTTAATTACTATAACAATTTTTTATGCAAAACCAGAGGTAATGTATCCCAAAATAAAATCTATGAATACGGCTCACACTACACCAGAAATAGCCTCACACAACACTTTATAGACAACGGATGACCGAAAAAGCATGGTCCGAAAAACTCATACAACTGGTATTTTTGAAACTCAAAAAACCATTGTGTCACAAATACATAGACAATGGTTTATCACAAATACTCATACAATTGTTAAAGGCTTTAAAAAGGAACAATTCAATTGAGAAAGTGCCAATGGAGAAGAAGGCCAACTCTTGCCCTCTAGATTCTTCACCTGAATCTGTCAAGAAAAAGCCTATATCTAAGATCCTCGGAAAGAAAATAAGCAAGAAGAGGAAACGAGCCGATAAACCAGTGCCTTGCAAACAAGAAGGGCTTAAACTTTTACAGCGCGGAGCTGTTACAATGCATAGGATTGTCAGGCGTAAGATGTTGGGTATGAAGCACCCTGTGTTTTTCAATGCAAAGGGCGATCTAGTCATATGGTACTGCTGCTTCGGAGATGAAGTCTTATATTGGGGTTCTTCCTAGAACTAAAACCCCGATATGTTATCCTAGATGGAAACATGTTCCAATAGAAAGAAAAATAAGATATAGGATTGTGTGCAGGTAAAATAAATTCCACCTCAACAAAGTAGCTAACATTTTTTTATTCAAGTACTTAATATAATAAACATGCTATGTAGATGGCGTTAGAGGTACCACCAACAGAAAAAAAGATGGTATGGAAGTCTGCGTGCCAGAAGTGGAGGGAGTTCAAATGTCAATTAACAATCGACTATATACTTTCATATAGGGAGCAGCGTGAGTTGCTCGAATTTCCACCAGCTGATTACACATTTATCGAGAAGGCACACTGGGATATGTTTGTTGCTAGCCGTCTAACTGATGACTTTTCGGTGGGTTCTCACTTATTATCACATAGCATAATTATATTAGTTCTTCCATGTATGTTGCTTATGTTTTAATGTTTTTCACGAAGGCGATCCACGATAAACAGAAAAAAAGGGCCTTGAATGAATATCCTCATCGCATTTCTCGCAAAGGATATGCAAACCTCGAACAGGAAATGGTTAGTGAAATAATGAAACGTATTATTTTTTATTTTTCTATGACATTTGAATGCATGATTATGGTCTAGTTTTATTTTTCTCAAATGTTTATATACATGCAGACGGAAGGTGATACTGAGGTGGAGGTCGATCGCTCTAGTACTGGCTTCGTACACGTCAAGATGCAGATGGGAATTATATTTCAAAGTCAGGTACTAGAGTGATCGACCAGGTACTAGAGTGATCGACCAGCAATCTGTGCAACTTCCTCCGAAATATAATTCCCATCTGCATCTTGACGTGAACGAAGCCAGGTACTAGAGCGATCGACCTCCACCTCAGTATCACCTTCAGTCTGCATGTATATAAACATGTGAGAAAAATAAAACTAGACCATAATCATGCATGCAACTGTCGTAGAAAAATAAAAAAAATAATACATTTCATTATTTCACTAACCATTTCCTGTTCGAGGTTTGCATATCCTTTGCGAGAAATGCGATGAGGATATTCATTCAAGGCCCCTTTTTTTCTGTTTATCGTGGATCGCCTTCGTGAAAAACATCAAAACGTAAGCAACATACATAGAAGAACTAATATTTATGCTATGTGATAATAAGTGAAAACCCACCGAAAAGTCATCAGTTAGACGGCTAGCAACAAACATATCCCAGTGTGCCTTTTCTATAAATGAGTAATCAGCTGGTGGAAATTTGAGCAACTCACGCTGCTCCCTATATGGAAGTATATAGTCGATTGTTAATTGACAATTGAACTCCCTCCACTTCTGGCACGCAGACTTCCATACCATCTTTTTTGCTGTTGGCAGTACCTCAAACACCATCTACATAGCATGTTTATTATATTAAGTACTTGAATAAAAAAATGTTAGCTACTTTGTTGAGGTGGAATTTATTTTACCTGCACACAATCCCATATCTTATTTTTTCTTTCTATTGGAACATGTTTCCATCTAGGATAACATATCGGGGTTTTAGTTCTAGCAAGAACCCCAATATAAGACTGCATCTCCGAAGCAGCAGTACCATACGACTAGCTCTCCCTTTGCATTGAAAAACACAGGGTGCTTGATACCCAACATCTTACGCCTGACAATCCTATGCATTGTAACAGCTCCACGCTGTAAAAGTTTAAGCCCTTCTTGTTTGCAAGGCACTGGTTTATCGGCTCATTTCCTCTTCTTGCTTATTTTCTTTTCCAGGATCTTAGATATAGGCTTTTTCTTGACAGATTCAGGTGAAGAATCTAGAGGGCAAGAGTTGGCCTTCTTCTCCATTGGCACTTTCTCAATTGAATTGTTCCTTTTTAAAGCCTTCAACAAGTTCGAAGCGGTTTTATTTGGAGCAGAATTGGCCTTCTTTGATTTCTTCGAAGGGGCCATAACTAATCTACACAACATAGAGATTAAATTAGGGCCATAGCTAAACAAACAAGTATGGACATAATAGAATTTTATGGTAAACAAACAAGTAAACGTATACGAAATAAGTAAACAAACAAGTAAAAGCAAACGTTTTGTCATGAATAAAACAAGTAAACCAGTATATCCAAAAAGATATAACTAAAGCAGAGATACCCATCCACAAACACAACCAAAGAAACACAATAAATCAACCCAAATTATCCAAACCCAAACACAAAGACAATATTATATTTGCATGCTCAACATACAAACCCAAACACAAAATGCAAAACAAATTACCCAAATAAATCAACCCTAGATGAATCAACCCAAATAGATCAACCTAAACAAATACAAATAGAAAATCAAACCCAAACAAAACAACAGAGAGAGAGCTTGTAATATGTAATTTAGATTTCTTTGATTTTTATAAAGTATATTTTGTCCATACTTAGAGTACTAAAGAGTCTCTCCACACTTGTGTTTGTATTAGCTTGTGCTTATACTTGTATTAGCTAGTATGTACTGATTGAATGTAATTCTAAAAGATGGACAGGTCTTGGTTAATAGCTGACAGAAGAACTAAAGAGTTCCAAGATGGAGTTGAAGAACTGTTGTGGTTTGCATTGTAAAACGGATGCGATGCAAACAAAATCAGCTATCCCTGTTTAAAATGTGGTACATAGTAAATCGTGGAAAGCTCGCATAGTGAGGAACCATCTTTTCCAAAATGGTATCGATCAGACCTACAAAATATGGATTTGGCACGGAGAGGGAAACATAGAAGAAAGTCAATCTGCCGATAATGAGACAGACAGTTCACAAACTGTGGATCAAATGCCAAGTGGATCAAATGCCAAGGAAAATAGAGAGTGATGATGATTACGATGAGGTTTCCCTGGATTCCTCGGATTTAATTATTTAATCATGTCCAGTCCGAACATGAACCCCTTTATCCAGGCTGTAAAGAATTTACGAAGATCAAGGCTTTAGTAAAGCTGTATAACCTAAAAGCCAAACATCAAATATCTGATGTTTGCTTCTCTGAAATGCTTCTCTTGGTTGGATCTATGCTTCCATCAGGGAACACTTTTCCTGCATCATTCAGTGAAGCTAAGAAAAGCTTGTGTGCTTTAGGAATGGAGTATGAAAAAATACACGTCTGTCCGTCTTGACATGACTTGACACGTGGGACCATGCTTAATATACCAAAGAAGACAAAAGACAAGGAATCGGTCCATCTTGACATGGCTGATATGGGAATAAGAACAGAGCTAAGGCCAAAAACACCTGGGAAAAAAGAAAAGTTACCATTGGCATCGTGGAATTTAACTCACTCTGAAAAAAAAGTTGTTTGCTCATCCTTTCTTGGCATGAAGTTGCCTAATGGTTTTTGTTCTAATATTAGGAGTCTAGTTTCAATGGAGACTCTTCAACTTACTGGAATGAAATCTCATGATTGCCACATGATTTTGCATCACTTGCTCCCGATTGCAATTCGGTCATCACTGCACAAACAGGTGAGGAACACTGTTATTAGAATTTGTCACTTCTTCAAAGCAATTTGTAGTAAAGTTATTGAGGTTGATAAGTTGGAGAAAATGTAATCGCAGTTTGTGGAAACTTTGTGCCAGCTTGAAAAATACTTCCCCTCTTCCTTGTTTGATTTAATGTTTCATATCTCGGTTCATCTTGTAATGGAAGTTGAGCTTTTTGGACCTATTTTCCTTAGGTGGATGTATCCTTTTGAGAGATATATGAAGACATTTAAGGGATATATAAGGAATCGAGCTCGTGCAGAAGGTTGTATAGCTGAGGCCTATATTGCTGAAGAGGCAGTTTAATGTTTGGTGGAGCATGAAGAAACGACTATTAGGGTACCAAAAAATGGTAGGCATACCAAGGATGGAATTTCTAGGCCATTATCCGGTGCAACCATGATAACCCCGAGCACCACTGATTTGCATGTAGCACATTTATGTGTTCTACAAAATACTACCGCTGTTAGCCCATATTTTAAGTCATTATATTATTTTCATCATGTCTACCATTTTCCCCTCTCTGTTTACCTACCTGAAAAATTGCATATTATATGTCATTGTCTTATTATTTATTTATTCTCTTTTCATTGAATGCAGTGAACACATGGCATTCTTTATGACCAGATTTCCAGAACACGAAAAGGATGAAATATGGCTAAAGAACAAGCAAAATGAGACTTTCCAAAATGGTTCAAAGAAAAGGTATTTTCTGAATTTCATAATAGCTTTGTGCATTTTTAAAAACTGCCATGTCCTGTGAATCATTTACAACTTGTATATATATATATATTTGAAGATCGCTTCAGATTTGGCTGATGAAAAAGAGGTTACGCAAGAGATCAGGTGGATTGCAGACGAGCACAACAAGGATGTTCCTACTTTCAACGACTATAGAATGGATGGGGTTACATTTAGTACGAAGGATCGTGATGATATGCGCCAAGTTCAATGTAGTGGTGTGTGTGGAAGCTGACACAATGATTGTTCAGGGTGTAAGGATAAAAATATTGAGCACACTTCACATACATATTACGGAGTTATAACAAGTATGTGGGAGTTGGACTATAATCAATTTAGGGTCTCTATTTTTCGTTGTAATTGGGTAGATATTAACAAAGGGATTAAGATTGATGACTTGGGATACACATTAGTAAATTTGAATAAGTTAGGTTTTTCGAATGATCCGTTTGTGTTGGCAAAACATGTCAAACAAGTTTGTTACATCGATGATCCTCTTGAAAAATTATGGTCCGTGGTGTTGAAATTACCCGAGAAAAAGTACTATGACGACGATGATGAAAATGAGGGATCCGTAGAAGTTGAACTTGAGAATGATTGTTTTGTGCCCAATATACCAGATGTTGATTTAGTTGAGGACGACGAGGGTAGTTATATGCGAGACGTAGATGAACTAATTCAACTTTCGTGATGTAATTTAATCTCTATACTTTTGTGATAACTTTACTTTGGTTTGGTGATCCTATATTTCTTCATTTCTGTTAATTTTCTGGTTGTTTGGTTTGCCCTCAGTTGGCCTTAGTGTTCTATTGGTTTGTATGCCACATTAATTTGTATGGCAGGTTTGCTTACTTACTGTCAATTTTTTTTCCCATATACCACACTTCAGACAACAGTTTTTAACAAAAACATTGATGTCTCCAAGTTTTACATACAACACAAATACAAAAAACTAACTGTTGTCTACCTTTAAGTAGGACAACTACTTTTGCAAAATGTTGTCTCAGTTACACAACTCTACAAGAAAAATTGTTGTATGTTTAGATTCACTAGACAACAGTTTATAAACTGTTGTATGATTCCTCTTGGACAACTTTATCCATAAACTGTTGTCTAATTTGCACACCATAGAAAAAAGCCTTATGTGTTTGGATTTACTAGAGGATAGTTTATAAACTGTTGTGATATAGGTAATTGCTGATTTCTTGTAGTGTGAAGATCTAAAATGAATGCAACATAATAAATATTATAAATCATAGTTTAAACAGATACTCCCTCCGTCCCACCCAATTCTTAACACTTTTTTTATTACTTTCTGGCACGCATTTTAAGGTAAATTTTAAGGATAGTTCCATAACTTATTTTGGAAATTTTTTTTTTGTATAAAAATAGGATTGTTCTATTTTTATACAAAAAAAGAAAATTTCAAAAATAAGTTATGCAACTATCCTTAAAATTTACCTTAAAATGCGTGCCGAACACCCTATTTTGAAATGTTAAGAAATGGCACCCTATTTTGAAATGTTAAGAAATGGCGGGACTGAGGGGGTAGTAAGCAAACTAATTTATATGTATTAAAGATGCATATAAAATATGTAGATATAAAATTTATTTGTTAAAAAATTTGAAAACGCTAAAAAAAACTAAGAAATTTAAAATAATTGTAATGAAACTTATTAAGAATCATACCATGATGCATAAATTTTTCTTTGTCAATAGCTCGAACTTTCTGCAGGACAGTTTAATAATAGTTAAAACCATTGTAATAGATTAATATGTAGTACTATAGTTCTATAATAGAACGAGAACGAACCTGTAGGTGACTCTTTATATGCTCACGAGTCAGCCTCTTCACTTTCATTTTTTTAAGGATCTTTTTCGGTATGGCATCTGTAAATTAATATAATTGATTGAAATATGAAATTGTACACTGAATATAATTTAGGAGCTTGCGAATTAGTGATATTGAAAGATTCTTGTGTGATGGGTGCAAATCAAATAAAAAGAATAATATTGCAAAAAGATTTTTTTAGAAATGTTTCGATGATATCCCAATAGATAATAACTATAATTTTATTAAAAGAATGAATATTAAAGTAAAATAGTACTACGACAATTGAAACATTCAAACCTTTCTTAAAAATTGACATTTATTTAGGATTGGACATTTACTTTAGATTCCAATCTCGTTTTACCGTTACTTTAATGTTATTTGAGTATAATAGTTTTAAATAAATTTTTTTCATTTGTTTATTTTCAATTTACGATCAAGAAATTTGAGTATAAAAGAACGAAAATAATTGTAGGAAAAGTTGTATTCAAATAACAATAAATCAATACTTGAACCTTTTCAAAAAATCAATAATAATTTTAGATTTCAATTCCATTTACCGTTATTTTATCATTATTTGAGTTCGAATTTTTTACATTATCTCATTTCTCTTCTTCCCAATTTACCTTCAAGAAAATTGGATATAAACGAACGAAAAGAGGTTGTACAAAATAGTTCATGTGCTCGAATAACGATAAATCGAAATTAAATTCTTACTTTTTTGGACTTTTATATATGCCATAAAATACAAAGAGATATGGAATAAACACAAAAACAATCAGTATACACTATATACATGTAACTTTTGTTAAAAAATAGTAGTATTGCTAGTTTCCATGATTGATACACCATACACAGATAGCATATATTTATTATATTACTGTCTAACAAATTTCCTTTCTAATTAGATAGTTTTTGCAATATGACAGCTAGATACAGTGCCAAACAAATAAATTATAATATTTAAAGAAAGGAAAAAGTGTAAAAGAAATCATTTAGCTAAGGCTGGATTCAAAAGCTTTAATAGATCTAACTATTACTGTGATTCCTATCAAGAGAAACAGCTAGTACTTAAATGCATAAAAGTACTCTACGAACAAGATATATGCATGTGTGTTTTAGCAAAAAGATTAAAATAAAAAAAAAATCGTGTGCATGAGACAAATTTAAAAGACTTACTAAAACTCCCGCCGAGCTCAGAGACTGCTCGAACAAATCGAGCGTGTAGCCAAACAACGGATGCTGTAATTTGACAACTTGAACATCCTCCTCTACTCCCTGCCGCTCAATCTGTAGCGGCTGTGCTGCTGGCCAAACCATGGGCTCTCCTAACCCTTGATTCAAATGTTGTGGGTGCTGCACTGCATAGTTGTTTTGAATGGAATAGCTAGGATTCATCGAAAGGTGGTCAGTGAATCCTTCAGACACATTTTGGGTAAACCCCAAATGGTTTAGATAAGCTTCAGGGTGATGGTAAGAATTTTGAGATGGGATTGATGCCGAAATCATCATAGGAGAAGACATTTTCTTTTATTTGTGCTATTTGGATGTTGTAGGCTTCAACCTCTCTCTTTTATATATATATATGTATATATATATATATATATATATATATATATATATATATATATATATATATATATATATATTGAAAAAGTAGGGTCTTGTGAATAATTACGATATAAATTTAGAAAAAGTTTTGTTGGATAATAATATGAAAGGATATTATTATTAATTAAGGATCTTTTTATGGAATCAATAATCACCTTTTCTGCATTTGTGTGGGTATAGCATAAAAAACATAAAAAAAGATGGGTAAGGTTTCGGTAGAATCAAACACAATGAACTCTGGCGCCAATAACAACAACCTTTTAGCACTGTTGTAAGACCATTAGAAAAAAAATGATATATGCAAATAATCGTAGTTTATGGATGTTAATTGATGAGTAATTCTAATTTTATTCACCGTGAGTAAATATAGACATCACCAATTTCGATAATGTTTAAATTCAAATATTAAAGTACTTAAATTTTTAGTCTAAGATAATTCGTGAAATTATATATATCGTAAATATCATTTTTTAACTCATAACATTGATCATATTTATACAAATGTTCTTTACAATTTGTAAATGAAAAATCATATACGATAACATTTCGACATAAAGGTTTACCATAGGGTGTAAGTTGAAAATTCTTAATTAAACTATCTATGGCTCTGAAATGAATAATAATCTTGAGGCAGAGTGGAAGGTACCTTTTTTCTTTTTTTTTTCATAAAACCAGTATCTTTTTTCCAGCAATTACAAACAATTCGTTTCCTTCTGAAACTGAAGGAAAGCACATGAACTATTGAGCAATTAAAGTTTATTTTTTATATCTGATTCTAGCAACTTTTTATAAGACCAAAAAAAACACAATTTGCCTTTTTTTTTATTGAGATCGACTCGAAAAAGTGGGCTTAATTCGGCTCGAATTACAAAGTCTTCCAAATTTGAAAATTGTCCAAAAAAGAGGGAATATCATATTGGTAAAAGAAGAAATAAAGATGGAACAACCATTCATTTGAGAGAATCTCAATGGGCAACAACTCATCGTTATATTCTATTCAATTGTGGAAACAAAGAAATAGAGGAGCTAATTGAGTATGTAAATTGTAGGTAGAATCAAGCTTTAGTTGATGGTCCAGCAAAATCGAAAAGATAAGAGAGCAAGAAAACATACTTTGGATTTTTGGAAGTGGATGAACGAAGAGGTTGGAAGAGGAGGAAATATTTCGAAGGAATTAGAAGTGCTTGCAATGGGCCCGAATCGAGCAACTAAGAAGTATATTGTTTATGTAATCAATGGGTACAGATTTCATACAAAGAAAAGAGATGCTAAATGTAAAATACAAAATAGTGACATTTTTTTGATGGCTTTGACGACTAGTTTTGCAAGCTCGAAAGATCAGAATCCAAAGGTCGGCGATGTCAATTATTATGGAGCAATAGAAGAGATATTAGATGTTGATTATTGGGTAGAATTTATTGTTGTGTTGTTTAACTATTGTTGGTACTCAAAAGAAAAGGATTCATATGGGATGACTCGAGTTAATTTAATAAATAATCCCAGAAATCTGATCCCTACGTAATGGCCTCACAAGTACAACATGTTTTCTATGTAGAAGATCCAATTGAAAAGATGATGATTATAATGTCATCAAAAGACTACCGAGGAACTGGTGTGGTGTCGAAAATGAGAATGCAAACGAAGAACAAGATCAAAATGATCCAATTTTACTTGATATACGCTTTGCTACATAAATGAAAAATCAAGTCAATGAGGCTAGTTGATTTAGGGATGATGTTCCAACAAGATAAGTCCTCATCGAGCCCACCGAAGTCCAAGAACAATCAAATCACTTTATGCAATGTACGTGACTTTATTGATGTAATGGTTTTGAATCGAATGTTTCTTTAACTTTATTATTGAAGTGCTTGCTGCCCCAGTTTTATTACAAATTGAACTTGTAAATGTATTAATTACGTGAGTGCTTGCATTTTACTTTACTGCTTTTTATTTTTTATGATTTATTACTTGCCATTTAATTTCAATAAAATGAACTTTTTAATTGAAGTATTTAAGTGCTTGCTGCCCCCCCCCCTTTTTTTGTAAATTGAACTTGTTTATGCAGTTTAATTAATTAAGTGTTTGTTTATTACTTTATTGTTGTAGTTAAATTAATGTAGTGTACCTTTATTATTTTTTAAATTAGCTATTGTGTACTTAGTTTACTAACTTCTAATGTAATTTCCATTTCCAATTTTTTAAAAGATGAACAAATTCATTCATCTCAGATTCCACTATCAGGGTGAACTCCAGAGTACGGGATATAATGATGGGATATAGAGAATCATGTACTGGCATCGATATTGACATGTTTTCATATATAGTACTGATGGACCATGTCAAGGATGACCTTGAATATTCAAAAATTGGAGGAATTTATGTAAGCAAAGAAATGTTGGGAATTGGAAGTTATCGACAAATGATTGGGATCTAGCTAGTTCCTTTAGTCAAACGAGCTACAATGGTGACTACATTGATTTTTATGTCGACAACGTCATTGACATAAATATTAAGCCAATCAAATAAATGCAACAGCATGTAATCATAAGACCTAGGCATAATCTACTGGCAGGTACATGAATTCAGACTATTGCGGATAAACTTTTGCCAGATGTATTCTAATAAATTGAATCTAAATAGCTTTTTCCCTAACCTGAAATTTGTACATGCATGTCTACAGTCTTATATTTAAACTCTCCTCACTAACCTTAT
Organism: Kitagawia praeruptora; assembly: GCA_037693485.1. Lineage (NCBI taxonomy): Eukaryota > Viridiplantae > Streptophyta > Magnoliopsida > Apiales > Apiaceae > Kitagawia > Kitagawia praeruptora. The sequence continues at coordinate 45,093,391 of CM075345.1, read as the reverse complement.
ACTTTTGTAGCTAAAAAATTAGTGAAACGCCAGTTTGTTATTGCTCATCAACCACAACGACAATAAAAGAACAAAGAAGCAAATCAACTGGATTCACTGAAGCCGCCACAAGGAGAGGTACTCATAAGTCGCCACAATTGAATAACCTGCAACAAGTTAATTATGCAGCTATGGGTTATAAATTTTATAGTTGAAATTGGATTTTCAGAATCTACCACATGACATGGGAGAAAATGACCCAGAGGTTAGATATGTTCCTTAAAAATATATTTAATGTCCACACTATTGAAAGTTAACCATCTATATGATCCACCACCTCCTGATAAGTTTTGATCTTCCCGAGTAAGCATAACACACTATTATAAGAGCTACTGAAAGTTTGCCGAATTTAAAACACTCTCAGCTGATCTTTTATATTAAGATTAATTATTGCTAATGATTAGTCCAAATTGTACTTCAAAATTATGGTTCAAAATTAGAAACATCATAGACTATTTAGAATATCATAGGTGGTTGTTCAATAAAAGACTACATCTACACAACCTTGGCAAGAACGGCGCTCTGCAGAGTCATGATCGTGCACTCGACGAAAGAGCTTCTCCATGGACTTCTCTCTTTACCCCTTTGCATATGTTCGTGAAGGGAAGCTCGAAGAGCTTACGGGAGAGAAATTAGTTCTAGAACACAGCCTATTGTTGCTTATCATCTACTAGTTTTTGAAGTTCATCAAATTACTGTAATATTAATAATCCGCCACCCCTACGTTGCTAGTTATTACTCTAACTATTGTTAATCTACCTTTAATGAGGAAGTAAAGATAATTTAGCAAACAAAATAGATATCAAAATCTGGAAAAGAATAAATGCTAATTTCTATGTTGTTGATAATTTTTATGTGTTGTCATGAAGGATGTTAACCTACCCCTCCACCACCTCTAATATAGTATGAAGACAAAGAGCTATCAGAGTCAAGAAGAATAATGATTTTTTTTTGCTCTCAATTTACCTGCACTATCAGCAAGAATAAGAAGTTCCGTACAAAGAAATAAAGGAAAGGAAAAGAGGCAGGACGTAAATGAGGAATATGATCCAGGACAGGAATATGATAGCTAGATTATTTTTTTTGATTAGTAGGAATTGTAACTAGAATCAAATTATTTGGTACATAATCCAATGTATTTTGTAGGGAACCAAGAAGGCAAATAAGAGAAAGTTGTGGGACGTGGACCAACAACACATTCCCGAGCCAATGCTACAACCAAGCCTAGAACTAAGGACGCAAGCAACAAGGAATTGACATGTCGATCTGTACAACCTACAATATTTGCAAATCCTCTAATTTTGTTACCGAAGTCAGATGAAGGCAATGGTTCAAATGGCTGCTTTATTTGCTATGCGGAAAAGTCGATAAGAGAAAGTTGAAAAGGAAAAAGCTGAAAAAGGAAAAGTTGAAAAAGAAAAGGCCGAAAAGGAAAAAGCTGCTGCAGTTACAAGTAAGAAGGTTGTCACGCAAACTATCTTGCCTGATATTGAAAAAGCTAAAAAAGAAAAATCGAAAAGGAAAAGCTGATGCATTCACTTATAATGTTTTGTTGTATGTAATTGTAATTTTTTCTGAGTTGGGTTGTAGAAATGAAATTAGTTGAGGATAATTTCAGAAAATGTGAACTACGTATGAGTTGTCTCATATATTTGTTCTCATTGATTTTTGCAAGGTCCTGTATGTTATTCTTGATGAATTGGAAAAATGAGTGATCGAGTCAATTCATGCAACTTGGAAGGGGTATAAGAGTCGAACAAAGGCAGCGCATTATATAACCTTTGAACATGATGAAATTAGGCTAGAAAATAGGCCAGGCGAAATTCCCGTTAAGAGTTCAAAATGCTCTTGGAATATTGGAATGATGAGACTGTTCAGGTATATTAACTAATTAACCACTGAAAATTGTCCTCAAAAATATAATGAAAGACACTTTTTTCCACTTTTTTTTTAGGAAAAAGCCCAGAGAAATTCAGTAATGCATGGTAAATCATATACTAACACTCACACTCATGGTCCAAAAATACAGCTTCGGAACAAGATGGTATGTGATTTATTTATTTAATTTTTTGTTCATTATTTTTCAAACTTGCAACTATTCTTAATTTGCTTTTCTTCCTCTTGTGTATATGTGTTACGTGTGTAACAAAAATCAATGTAAATAATAAAAAAACGGAACCCTCAACTGAGTACTTAACTATTTGTAGGGAAATACAGAAAGTCCACTAATATGACTAGATGATGCTCAATGTGAAAAAAGATGAACCTGGACAAGTTAAATTTTTTCTTTCTTGCACATTTTTAATATTTTTAAACCAACCGTCCAACAATAGTACTCCATAGTACTCCTCCGTTTCTCATTCATGTCGGTCATGACGTTTAACTTGTACAACTAGCTGCCAAATGAGTAAAGGCGGCTCAATTTTCATTTCATACAAAATTGAAGTTTCTCCAAAAATCAATATTTATCATTTATCTTAGCTACCTATCTTGTTAGATATTTAATTATTGATGTTATCAATTTAATGTAATATCCATGCTCATTGTGTTTGTTTAATCTTTTTTGCTCTAAAAAGAAGAAATAAGATGAGTTTGATGTTTTGCAGAGGTATTTGTTGAAACCTGGGAAAGAGTTGACGGACGCGAGTACAAGACCAATCCTGAAATAATGAAAAGAAAATTGTAAGTATTTTTTTCATAATTACTTAAATGTAATTGATGGCTAATTGATTTTTTCCTATTTCATTTTAATCTCATTTGTTCATGTGACTTTATTTTGTAGAAAAATATAAACTAAAAGCTTTGTACCGGAGATGCTTCTAATGAACTGCTCTTGGATAGAAAACTGTCTAGTTCTAATCCTCGAATAGACACTTATGTGAAGGAGCTGACAACAAAGATAAGGCAAGGCCTTGCTGTTGAAGTCTAGGAGAAAGTAAAGCAAATCCAAGTAGAAGTTGATGAGCAGGTGAAAAAGAAGGTGCACTAGAATTTGGCATCGGTTCTTATATAAAAAACTTGGAGTGACAATGACGATGGTACACCAATAACAGTATGTTGTAGCTTCTAGTATAACTGTGATGTTTGTGTTTTAAGTTTATAACTATTTGATGGTCGTGGACTAGTTGGTTAATTAAGTGTATTACAGTCACTATAGACTATATACATATGATGTTTGGGAGTTGGTTTAATTAAGTAGTTGGTAAATGATGATGTTTGGGAGTTGGTGTATTGATGTAATTTTTTAAATGGTTTATTGGATTGAACATGTTATTTCTGTATATTATATATATATATATATATATATATATATATATATATATATATATATATAGGGTCTTACTTCACTACAAACTAAAATTAACTACAAACTAAAAACTAAACACTAATTTAACATTTCAAGCTAATCTAATGATCAAACTAGGGGTACCCCAATACAAAAAGTGTCTAAAATTATTGGCTCCATTCAGCAAAAAAAAAAAAAAAAAAAAAAATCACTGTTCACTGCTGACGTGGCAGTGACGTCAGCAGTGAACAGTGATTTTTTTTTTATTTTTTTATTTTTTTTTTGCTGAATGGAGCCAAGAATTTTAGACATTTTTTGTAAAGGTGCCCCTGGCGGGGCCATTAGAATGAATGAAATATAAAATATTTTATGTTAGTTTGTAGTTTGTATTTAAGGATTGGTTTGTATTTGAGCAAAAGCCTATATATATATATATATATTTATTTATGCAGTAGCTATTTAAATTCTTTTGGTAATTAAAATGTTGCATAGCTAGATTAATATGTTGTACGAAACTGTACCTTGGCAACAAAAATGGATCCCACAATGAACCTGTAGTGGGACCCAAAGTGGAACCCATAGTAGGACCCAATGTAGGACCCACGGGCACCAATAATGATAATGAGCCCCCTATAGGTCCACTATTTTAAAAAATTAAGACATATATGTTGATTTAGGTCAATTTTTTGTTCCTATAACATTATATTGCAACATAAAATCGTATCATCGAAAAATGTTACCTTTCCTATGACAACATAGAAAAAATAAACACAAAGGATATTGATGGGATTTTAGTAGCTTGTTTATGGTGTAGATCACTAAAAATTAACTCCTATCATGGAGGCTAATGGCCATGCTATTTTTGCAACAATTAATTTAGGGTGTTCATTTTTTACAATTTGGGTTCACAAAAAAGCTAGAAATACAAAGAAGCCCTAATATGATATGATAGCCAGGTGGGATACAAATGAGAGTTATATATATGTTTATTTATTTTACATCTTTTCCAAATTCTATTAATACCTTATCGGACATTGATTTACATTAGTAAAATTTTTGTTTTGAGCTTAAAAAAAGGATAAAGATTAGAACTGTAATTTATTAATGATTTTTTGGTGTTAGTTTTTAATATTAATACATATTTTGATACATTGCTAATAGAGTTCAAAAGATGACTAGATTGTAATTAAAGTACTTACTAGTTATTAAGGATCATCTTATATTTTAGAATACATAATAATATAATATAAGTATTGGAGAAGAGTTTTCGGACACACAAACAACATTGATTTCCATTAATTCATATTATAGTTTAATAAAATTATTTATTATTTAAATAATCTAACCGTATAAAGGTTAATACTAAATTAAACAAATTCACAAATTTTAATGTAATATATTGACTTGGAATCTAATACTTAGAAGAATAATATTTTGAAAATCAAGTTTATCAAATATTTGAAAAAATATTATTATTATGAAAGCTAAATTCCAATACAATTGAGATAGCACAAGTGCCTATAAGTACCCCAACCACAGCTGGCCAGCCTTACTTTACATAAAATCATATAAATGTTGGTTTAAGAAACTTAATTAGATCTACACCATAAACCAGCTCCCAAAGTGAATCACCAACAACAGGAGTGGCCTCCTAGTAAGGTGTAAACATAAGAACTTCAATGTCACACTGAAGCAAACTCCCAAAGCAGGAGGACTACTACTTCTCTACCAAGAATTTATTATTATTATTATTATTTTTCCTCACAAGGAGCCTGCTAAATATTATTTAATTACTACAACAATTTTTGATGCAAAACCAGAGGTAATGTATCCCAAAATAAAATCTATGAATACGGCTCACACTACACCAGAAATAGCCTCACACAACACTTTATAGACAACGGATGACCGAAAAAGCATGGTCCGAAAAACTCATACAACTGGTATTTTTGAAACTCAAAAAACCATTGTGTCACAAATACATAGACAATGGTTTATCACAAATACTCATACAATTGTGTGATTGTGATGTCAGACAACACAATCACACAACCGTTTATTCCGAGACTAAAAACATGTTGTCTCACATAGCCATAGACAATTGTTTTCTATGAAATTAAACTGTTGTTTCACATGGATATAGACAATGTGAAACTATTGTTTCACATGGACATAAACAATGCCTACAAACTGTTGTCACTTATACAACATATTTTCAAAAAAAACTGAAAACAGGGTACGTAATTTAAAACAGGGCAAGTAAAACAGGGCAAACTGAAAACAGCCCAAGACATACAACAGGTTGTTAGAAACCTTTATACAATTGCTGAAAACCGTTGTCTGAAAGTAGAATGTGTTAAAAAAATAAAGAACAATATACAATTGATGAAAACCGTTGTCTGAAAGTAGAACGTGTTAAAAAAATAAAGAACAATACATGATCTCCCCAACATCTCCCCAACTTAACATGAACAAATACAACCAAGATCATGAATAAATACAACCAAGATCAATCTTAATCACCAACACTGGTTTATCGACAAACCATATCAAATAAATCCAATGTACATTCAACAAACTAAATTAAAGAAACTAATTTGTTCAAGCCAAACAAACAAAATTACGGCTAGAAATCAAAGAAGCTAATGTTCTCAGTGGACGCTAAGTGAGAGTTGCAAGATATCCCATAGTAGCATAACTTAGAATATAAAGTTGACCCTTTAAAGAGATAATAGCAGATGCAGTGGGTATTAAGACATCTGCAGCAACTGCTCTTACAACATCATCAGGATCTTCCAGCCCAGTCTTACATGCAGGAAGAACATAATCGAGCAAATCTGGGAGCATCTCCTAGTGTCAACAGAAAAAACAATTAATGAATGTATTCGAACACAAACCCTAAAACATATAGTATAGGAACTTAAAAACATATATGCCTAGACAGGCCTGTATTGCTCCAGGTCTTCTTGTAGTGCCTTAATATATGCCCTGAAGATAGCCTCCTGATCTTCGTTAAATGATGCTGCACTATCAGCTCTTATTAAAATCCATCATCTAAAACTTACGATAACAGGCTGGTGCACAAGCTTATAGTTGATTTCGTAATTAACCATAGAACAAATGCTACTTGAGTGATCAGTCTAGTTACATTACTAGTGTATACACTTGAAAAAAAAACATATGCACACAGAATAACTGAGAGGTTAGCCCTAAATACCAGTCCAGCCCTCTGTCAAATCTGATTATTAGAATCTGAATACAACTCTACATACTTAACTACCCTTAATCTATGCTCCATGACTCCATTCACATCTCAAATTCTCAACCATAAATCCGCTTCACAATTCATAGCCATTGGGTTAGAAACCATCAAATTTTATTTAACTAACCACCTATGTGATCACATTACTTTTTACCATTAGCCACCAGTGAAAGACCTTAATTTGTCAAAACAGTTTCTAATAGATAGTTGCACTGCATTACATACATATATCTAGGAGGAGATGCAATACAATCATATTAACAACAATGCACATTCGCAAAACTAAAGAACATCTTACTCAGGACAAGTATCGAGCAGCAACTCCACGGAATCATCCAACGGATGACCAAGCTTCTTCTCCTCTTCCTCCTCAAGCTTTATCGTTTAATGTTGAAATTTATGTATCGCAACAAGTACGCAACAAATACAAAAACGGAAGATAAAAAATATTGATTAGGTAATAATCATACCAATTCAGTAGACGATTAAAAGTTAACATTAATATATTCCTGACCTCTTCAGGAGGATCATACTTCTGCCCTGCCAAGGAATAAACTTTCTTCTCTTTTCTTAACAGTTGTTGTTGTAACCATCGCAGTTGATTTCGATGAAGAACCAGCTGTGAACTTTCCATTTACCTCTATTTACAATTTATCAAAACCCATCAAACCAGGAAGCTACACATCAACCAAATCAACAATTACCTAGAACTTCATCCAAAAATTACAAAACAAATCGAATAATCAACTTACAATTCAATAAAACTAATCAAACCAGGAACCATCACCTCAACCAAATCAACAATTAGCTAGAATTTAATCCAAAACCACAAAACAAATCGAATAATCAACAAGTACAACACATAATAAATGCCCATTCAATTAATTCCAAGTATCACAGAATCCATACAATCAATCCGCAAATTTCCAAATTAAGAAACTGGGTCCTCAATTACGCAAATCATACACCAAACCCAACAAATCAAGAAACTAATAATTCAAAGAAAGCAACAAACTTTCTTGAAACCCACATCCAAAAACACAAAAAGACACAAACTTTCTTGAAACCCACATCTAAAAACACAAAAAGACACAACTTTAATGAAAGTACCAAATGGGTACCTCAGTTTTAGTGACAGTTGTTGTTGAGCTTGAAGAAATAATCTTGGGCTTTGAAGAAGAAGATGACCCAATTTGATTGGTTGTGGGTCTGACCAACACTAGATTTAGTCTCTGTAGCCCCTTATTCTGCTCTACCCCTCCTGCCAAATCTTGATTTTTTCACCAAATCAAAGGCGCCAGTTTTGTTTGATTTTTTCACCAAATCAAAGGTTCCAATTTTGCCGCTCTATCACTTGGCAAAAAAATTCCTTCCTACTTCTGCAAAAGAATATGTAAAAAAAGTGACCCTAACTTTCCAACTTACATAAGCTATATGTAATTTTAATTATTTTTTTTAATTTTAGTTATTTGTAAAATTAAAATTAAATCATTTTTCCGTAATTTATTCAATTCGTGTAAAATACCTTTTTATTCAAACACTTACTTTTTTATGGTTTAATCTTTCAAATTATTAAAAAATATTTCACTTTCATAAGAAGATATGTTATTTTTATAAAAATGTTTTAATTTAGTTCAATAATGCATAAAATTAACTTTTTACTTTTTTTAAAATTTAAATTGTTACGTTTTTTTAATAATTTGGTCTATTTTCAAATTATAAAAAATGTTATATTTTATAAAAATGCTAAATATTAACTCTAATAACAAACTTCGAAATTTTAATTATATATTTTTCAAATTATTTAATTTGAATTCACAATAATTAATTATTTCAATTTTTTGTTAAAAAATTTGTTTTTAAAGCATATTTTTTGTTACAGGAAGCAACACTTTTACTACATGTTTGTTAAAATCTCGTACAAGCCGACCTTTTTATTTTTTGATTATTTTTTCCCAATACTAAAATGAGTGTTTGTTAACATTCGTACGGTTTGTTATTTTTCCCAATAATCACCTTTTCTGCATTTGTGTGGGTATAGCATAAAAAACATAAAAAAAGATGGGTAAGGTTCCGGTAGAATCAAACACAATGAACTCTGGCGCCAATAACAACAACCTTTTAGCACTGTCGTAAGACCATTAGAAAAAAAATTATATAAGCAAATAATCGTAGTTTATGGATGTAGACATCACCAATTTCGATAATGTTTAAATTCAAATCACTACTACAGATTTGCACTTAGATAGCGTTTTTTTTAGCTCTTACATAGCGTTTTTAAACGCTATCTAAGTAGCCGCTATTGAAGTGAGGATCACTTACATAGCATTTTTTTTGCCATTCTGTAAGTACAGCTCTTAGATAGCATTTTTAGATGCGCTTTCTAAGTAAGTATTTCCTAAGTACATGTTCTTCTATAGCTCCTTTTAAAACGCTATGTAAGTGACAATTTTTTTTTAAAAAAATATATATTTATTTTTTGCCAGCCCTTTTTACCTGTACTATTCTTACCATTTTCAAAATAATAAACATACAAAAACAATAATATACTCCGTAATATATTTGGCAAAAGGAAGTCATAAAATTTTGATCACCAAATGTATAAATAAATTCTGCTATTAAATGTATAAATAAAATTTTGATCACAAAATGTACAAATAACATACTTCCTTTTTACTTTGTCTTTTTCTTCTTATCATTTTCAGTTTCCTCCTTGAACTGCATATATTGTTCAAGCAACTCCCTGGTTGTCCTCTGTTTCTGCTCTTCTTCCAAGAGCTTCATTGCTTCATTCTCGCGTTTTTCGGCCCCAGCTATCTTCAAATATACTTCCTTTTCTGCTTGATATTTCTCTTCATAAGGCTTCTTCTCTTCTGCAGTCACAGTCTTCCATTTCGTGACCAACATGGTTGATGTCTCCTTAAATTCTACATTTGGGTTTTCTTTCTTGACCTAGAAAGAAACACCAAAATCCCAACTACCGTAACAATCATATGAGATGCATTACTAAAAAAAATTAATTGCAAAAATATCAAAAGAGTATTACATTTTTGTAAAAGTTATTACCTCAGTCCACTGATCTTTCAACCACAGGGCATGAGGTGGAGAAGGCATTTTCTTCTCGGGTCTCGCAAGGAATTAGATATCCTAATGGCCCATATGACCATGCAAATGCCGACATAAATATGCATATCATGATTATTAGCACCATTGAACTAAGCTACACGGCTTGCCTCAACAAGCTCTCTGAATTCAGGTTCAACATTTTCAATACCACGAATCCTTTTTAGAACTATTTTGCCTTCTTCCAACTTACCACACTCAGATTCAAAGTATAAGACTCAACCAGTGCATTTGACACAGATGTGAACAAGTAGTGCTGCCCCAACCAGTATAACCTTGAGGAAACCCCATCCACCTTCGATTCTGTAGTTTTCAAAATATCAAAGACCATGCTTAGTAACATATACAAAAACTACTAAAAAACACAGATGTGAACAAGTAGTGTGCACAAGAGGTGAATAGAACCTATGTTATGTATCAAATGCTAATGTTATAAGGTAGAATTTAAGAATTTATTTCTTGCAGGGACAAGTGTAGGCTTACTTTGATGTCCCATAGTTAACAAGGTTGGCGAAAAGTATACCGATTGTGACCATTAGCTGGAACAATATGTTTAATTCTTTAACAGAGTTGACCTAGCCATGGAACAATAGTACTTGACCGAGACATGGAACAATAGTACTTGACCGAGCCATGGACTTTGGTGTCCGAATATGTTAAAAAGATGTCCCCCATCCTACGGGGTCTGTCTTTCTAACTGGTATAGTAATGCCTGGATGTCACTTGGTGAGATATACGATCCCAGGACGGTGACACTTCACCAGGTCTATGTTGATGTAAGCCATCTTTATACCATCAGTATTTTAATAATCAATACATGTCATCATTATTTTAATTAATATGTAGTGATAAAAATTTGATAAATTCTTGGCAACAGGTAAAAGTACAACTATCTAACCAGACAGTGATGCAGGTTATACCAATAATCTTCTACTTTAACTCTGATTCAGTATAAGCAACAGAATTATATTAGTGCAACTACTCAAAATCAAACTTAGCTAACCAATTCTTATTCAACACAATCTCCAACAGAAAGAATCCTGTAAAAATAACCATATACCAAGCCCAGCAGAAAAACATATACTGATATACACATTCTATTTAGAGAAAAACCCAATTCATGTTGAAACTACTACTTCAAATTTAAAGGATTACTCTTTAGTAGTAATGAAACCTCTTTTGTGAATTAGCAAAAATAAAATTAAAAGAATCACTGTATGTGTAAAACCAAACTTAAAAAGTAAACAGACCCCAGTTTTACATACACCAAATAGCAATAGTCCGTCCTGGTACCAATCATGCTAGTAGCTAGGATTTCAGTTCCTGCTGGGCCAAAAACAAGAAAGAAAGAAAGAAAGATTATAGGAGAGAAAAATAGCAATAGTCAGTCCTGATCAATGATGAACAGCAACAGACCATTTGGTACGCTAACAAGAAAATGAAGGATGACCAAAACTATATAATTAGGAGAGAAAGCGCATAACAATCCAGCTCCAGAAGTCATCAAAGCTACACTAAGAAGTCCTGTCCTAGGCAAGGCAAATGAACACATATACTCCAATAACTATGAATGTTCACGAATCACAAAATTCAACTAAAAAAGGACTGGACTTCAAAAACAGGAATGTAATACCAAATACTACCGGCTAAAAGACATTGAAAGACAGATAAATGTAAAAAGGGTGCTCCTAAAATCTTAGTCTATTTGCAATCAAAAGGGTACCAGACTTGCCTCCTTCCATATTTATCTGAAATGACCCCCCATGAACATGCACCAATGAGCATGCCAGCAAAGACCACGGTTGTTATTAGGCTTTCTTGAGTAGAGCAAAGATCTTATGATCCCCAACAATCTTAGTTCTCTTTCTAATCATTACTGGCTGGTACTTGTCACAATCATTTCTACATATCAAGATAAGTACTGGTTAGTACTTCTACCAATAATAGTCGAGATATCAAGATCAATCTTAAACATAACGAATTAATCAACAAAACCATGTAAATGAAACTATAAAACTGCAACCTGCATTCAATCAGGTTGATGAAAATGGCATATAATAATTTAATGTTACCCATGAAAATGATATATACATGTCTGATGTGTACATAATCACAAACAAGATAAAAACTTCCGAAGTTCAAACAATTAACAACAAAACTTTAACAATCAGTATACAAACCTTGTAAGCTTTAACAAAACTTTCCTTTGATTGAAGCAATCTATTAATAGTTCCTTGCAACTCCTTTTGCTTGTTATCAAGCAACTCATTGTCATTTTGAAGGTAATTTAACTGCAAACACAACAAAATCCACTGATTTTCCGAAAACAAATCTAGTACTAAAAAACAAAAACAAGTGACGACAACGAGTAATATTACCTCACGCCTCAATTACACCAAATCGAATCATATATACACTTAGTCCCACATTTAACTACTAAAGCTGATATGAAAAGATCAAACACAGGTCACTCGGCTCAAAACCAATAATCATAGTTTATTGAACTATGATGGAACTAGGGACCTGAGAGTTGAGACACACACCTATAATCATAGTTTATTGAACCCCTAAAATTAAACCCCTAAAATTGAAGATCCCATTAATATAACAATTGAACCCTTAAAATTCACGGCTAAGCCCGTGTTCTGTTATATTTTGTATCGAGAGAGAGAGAGAGATAGAGAGAGAGAGTGTTAAGAGATGAAACCTCAGTCAAATTAATCTTTAATCCCAAATCGAACAGAGGTAGAGAATAGAGGTTGAGAGAGTGTTGAGAGTGGCGAGGGTGAGCGGCGACGCTGTGCGGCGAGGGCGAGGGTGAGAGGCGGCGACGCTGTGCAGCGAGGGCGAGAGTGAGAGGCTGAGAGATATGACCTAAAATTATTGACCTGGATGAATTTTTGTTCGTGTTTTAGTGTTAAAATTATATATAAAAAATAAATAAATATTTCTTAAAATACAGTAATTTATAGAGCGTGTAACCAAAACGCTATCTAAGTGCGAGTTACAATAGCGTTTTTTACTTAAACGCTATCTTAGTATAGATTTTTGATATTTTATTTAATTTTGATTTTTTATTTATTATCTTACACTATGCTTTTCTAAAAAACGCTGTTTAAGTAATGCACTCCGATAGCGCTTTTGGAAAAACGCTATCTAAGTGATATATCCTAAGTTCAGTTTTGTAGTAGTGAATATTAAAGTACTTAAATTTTTAGTCTAAGATAATTCGTGAAATTATATATATCGTAAATATCATTTTTTAACTCATAACATTGATCATATTTATACAAATGTTCTTTACAATTTGTAAATGAAAAATCATATACGATAACATTTCGACATAAAGGTTTACCATAGGGTGTAAGTTGAAAATATAGAGTTGCACTCCATACAGAACACTTTAAATAAAGAACAGCGATCAGCACCGTTCATTTTTTTAACGTCCAGGATTAAAAGATAAAAATATATGCAGCGCTGCTGTTGTTCATAGCCGAAAATAAAAATAACAATTTCACAACTGTCGAGAAAACACGCTGATACACAAAGTTCAAATAGAAGCAGAAATTGAAGATTCTAAGCCCATAATTGAAAAATCAAAGCCCAAATTGAAGAATCAAAGATCAGAATCATATAAACCAAGCAGAAATCGCGCGTTGAATCCAAGCAGAAATTGAAGAATTGAAGCTCAAAATCGAAGAATTAAATTGAAGAATCGAAGCAGAAATTGAAGAATCCAAGCTCATAATCGAAAACGAAGTTAATTCCTTCAATATTTAGTGTAAAATTATCAGAAAAAGTCAAAAACTTGAAGAGTCGTTCAAAATCATTCAAAACTGTGCGAAATCGTTGAGGTAATGATTTAAAAAGTTAAATTTTATGATTTTGTGTCTAATATCTATATGATACTTGCGATTGGCGATTCTATCCAAATTTTGTATGTATATATCTGTATCTATACATGTATGTGATTCTATAAGAAATTTACAAGCGACTCTCTGTGGGATTCTCCAATATACGCATGATATTTGTTTTTATTAAACCAGATGAGAATATTTGTTTAAAGTGTTTGTTTCCAGAGTGCGAGTGATTCTCTGTTAAATTTAAAAGTGATGCTTTGTTTGATTTTCTGTTAGATTTTAAACTGGATGATGATTTTTTATTTAAAGTGTTTCTCAATTTGTAATAAATTTGATTTTATAAACTTACTTCATTTTGATGTTATTTTCAATGAGATGCTATATTAGATTCTATTGTAATTTGATTCTATGCTTGATTCTATATAATATTTTAAATACAATTCTACTTTCTGCTCGATTCTACACTTGATTAAATTATTATTTTAAAAAGTTAAGCCAATACTAGTTGATGATTCTCTGTTTGATTCTATTATGAAGTTTACAGGTTTAGTTATGGGGATAGGTGTAGTATGTTATTTTGTGAAAAGAGAGCATTACATTGTATGCTACAATTGATTGTTTTGATTGTATGGGGATAACTGTAGTTGGTTGGTGCCCCTGCGGGCCCTTTTAATAGATGACGACGACGATATTGTAAATTTGATTCTATGATATATTCTATCACACCTTCTTCTAATAAGCACAGAGCTAGTACTCTCATATATGCCAGGAGTGAACATTATATTATCTGCTCCATTCTATCTTTAGCATTTCATTTAAACAATTTGGTATGGTTTCTTAAATAATTTTGTCTTAAATTATTCACTTATGTATGTCTTCTGATGTTGTTCTTCCTCGCCTCGAATTCTTATGGATTTTATGTATGCGTGTATTGTTGAGATTCATTTATGTCTTTAACAAAAAGTAGACATACTACTTTTGTGTGTGCACCATGAGAGAGCTTAATATTTTTATTAAATTTAAACATGTATCAATTCTTGTACTTGTAAAAACTAATAAGTTGCCTGATGTACATATATTTCAGTATTAAAGTGTTTCTGTAATGAAATGAATTGGGCCAGGAATGAAGAAACCAATAAGCAATACAATGATCCCATTAGGGTCAGCTGTTTGAGGGCCTCAATAGTAGCTGTGTGGCTCATCTCAAAGGATTCTGTCCTGCTAATGTTCTAAGTCAATATATAAACTTTAAGGGATTAACACAAAATAGTAGAAGATTTGTTCTCGGTCATGAAAGTAATCTCTGAGTTGTGACTTATTATGAGCCATTAGCAAAAGAGAAAAAATGAGGAAATGCTTGGGATGATCATGATGGCCTTATTCTTGCAACATCTTCATGTAGCTGTTTTATCATCTTATAATGCAGCAACTACAAATTTGAGTCCAAACATACAAAAGCTTGCTGGTTCAGTTTAAGCTTAGCTTGGCAATAAGTACTTCTGCTTCCACAGTTTGCGATGATCATGAACGTCTGGGTATTCCTTCATGTCTAAAGACGACAAACTATAGCATGAGTTCTGACTGCTGGACGTGGGATGGGTTACATATAAACAGAAGACTGTGATGTGGTTAAACTGGAGGAGTTGAAGCGAACTTTCTCATCTTCAGTATCTCTACTTTAATTTCAGTGAATTAAATGGAGCATTACCTGATGATCGGAGGAATGGATCCCAACATGAGTAGAGCGCCACAAAGGCAAACGAAGGACAGTGTCGAGCATTATCTGGACCTGTTGTGACTCTCAAGGTGTTCAAGGACAATTTACTGGTCTGGGAACTACTAGAAACTAGAGGCGAAGGTAGAGTTCTGGTTAGAGACGGTGGAGACAGTTGGCTCAAAATATGGGGTGGTCTGGTTTTGTTTTTAATGGATGCATCAGAGACGTGGATGAGATCAATGGCTGTGATATTGGCATTAGCATTGGCATTGCATCCCCTGAAATCGAACAAAAGAGGGATAGGAGGGAGAAGAATCTTCTGGTGCATATTGCAGGAACATTTATTCTCTGTTTAATGTTAAATCATGATTTTACTATTGTTGTAATGCATTTATTCTTTGTTTTGTCTCTCTATTTGGATTCAGTGAATGCAAGTGTTAAAGTTTCAACCTTACAATTCATCCAACGCTAGGAAATGTATTAATTGCCTGTAATTCTTAAAGTCGTGTCCCATGTACCAGCAAAACTCCTATCCTCCACCTCAATTTCCAAAATTTTATCCAAATTAAACACAACACCCTATAAATTATAATCTGAATCTGGAAGAGAAGGACAAAGCATAATAATTTTTGAATATCAGATAAAAGTCTACTGTGACTGACCAGAAATGTAAAGCATATGTTATTTCATCATTTTTGCTGCAAAACGTAATGCAATTTCTTATAAGAGCAGAAAAGTTCTACACGACGGTATTATATGTGGAGCATTTGTATCAAGAGTATGTTCTCAGCATATTTACTATTCAAGTAAGCTAGTCCCCCAACAGAAAAAGAAACAGAACCAGTTGACATAATTATAATTAATAACACTTCCCTCTCAATTTCTCCACTAGTTTAAAGGAAATAGTTAAAGAAAACCATGTAGAAATCTTGAGGTTTGAGAGCGTGATCACCACATATTATAATAGAGCTCTGGTACAATGTCCCAATATTAGCCAAATTTCTTCTAACCGTAAACAAAAAATCAAGGCTAGTTATAGTTACTGACACAAAAAGATCAGTTGTCCTGAAATGTTCAGCCATCGCTGTCTTTTGACAAGTTCCCACCGCTACTTGTATCACTGGAATCTGCTGGTGAACTTGCTTCTTCGGAGTCGGGGGCAACAAAAAACTTGAGAGAGCTCTTACGGATAGTTCTTTGCCTCGGCCTATCTTTCGCACCTTTACTAATGTCTTGAGCAGGACTGCTGTCAACCCCAGCAACCCAACTGAATAATGAAGTTAACTGTGTACCAAGTGAAACAAAAGACTTCAGTGAATGCATAATGAAGTTAACTGTGTACCACGTGAAACAGTCAATGTACCTGAAGCAGTAATATATAGCTGAAGAGATGGTTCCAATGCTATTTTTTGAGCTTTTCAATAATATATTTTCTTCAACTCCCTGACCCCTGTATAGGTTGGATACAGATTCTATACTTCGTGCTTTAATAAGCACGCAAATTACACAAATCAAAAGCTTAAACTCGCAATAATTAAGCAAAAAAGACTGGGTATAAGAAAATAATGTTCAGTAAGATTAAGCACATATTACCAAAAGATTTGAAATTTTCATGTTCACGAGTAACGAGGCACCTAGTACTCCTGCATATTGCAAAGATCTGAATAAAATCTAACCAGAATTAAACACCAAAGTAATTCACGCTGTGGAAGAAGCCATTAAGACAATCCTGAATTAAATTAAATATAGCCACACGGCCAAATTTCCAAAATTATTAAAAAGAGGGAACAACATCCACTGAGAACACAAAGAGGAGATAAGTAGGCAATAAAGTAACATAAGTTACTGGTCTCCTAAGGAGCTTCTGTTTAAAATAGTAGTAAATCATAGTAAAAATCAAATTTAAACAAGTCATCCAGACAACATGTCCAGAAAACATAGAATACTCGGTCAGACCATTTGCCCAAAACTTATCCGTAGAGAAGACCATACGTCCCCAGTTTTGCATTCCATATTACTTCAAAGTTCAAACAAACACCCTTCCCAACCCAGAGAGAGGAGAGGAAACTTACTTTGTTCCCCGGAGACTTGGAATGAATGCTAGCATAGCTAATTATATTTGGTTTCATTTTTCAACCAAGTATCCACATAATACTGTATGCAGAAAAATACATACAAATAACAAAAAGAAAAAATGATGTGATTGACATCGAAAAAAGAAATCAAAGTGATTGGCATAGAATCCTTTTAGAATTGCATAAATAAACAACTTGGATTAAAACAGGTAATATATATTTAGGTAAAGGGAAGAACCTAAAAGAGATTATCATTTATATCTTTAAAATTATCATATAATTAACTAACAATTAAGGATAGCTAGTAACAGAATCTCACTTATATTCTAAAATTAACAAGAACTAGACTTCATTAAGCCAACACTGATGTAAAAAACAGAGTCTAAAATATAATCAAATGTATATTCTTTAGTTAACTAACATCATTTAACTAACACTTACGTACAAAACGAGGATCTAGTATAGAATCTCATGTATACATTAATTAATAAGAAATAAACTTCATTAAACTAACAACTAAGCACAAAAATATAATTTAGCATAGAATCTCATATACATTACAATCACACCAATGAATTCGACACATGCATCACACAAATTGTTCAAGCAACTTTAAAGATACGCACGAAATGAATCTATTACTGGATATGATCAGCACTATTAAACAAAATGTAAAATTCATATACATAGACTTCAGCACAAAAGGGAAAACTAGTATAGATTCACACTAACACTCAAAATTTAATCAAACTCAAATATATCAAACATCCCTATAGAGAGAGATGATATTCGCAACTAAAACTACAAAAGAATCTCGAACATAAATCATTTCACATATATAAAAGCACTAAATCATTCCAACATTGAGCCATATAAGTGTAGTAAAAAAAATTTATAGCATCTCGCACATAAATTTACAATCAAATAAACATAGATACTTACAGAACATCTTAGACATCTATCTACACTTAATAAATAGAGAATCTCAGTATCTCACACATATATTTGTACTTAAACAAACACGGAATCTCACACAACATCTCACACATATATCTACACTTAAACATACACATGATCTCGCACAAAATACATATACGTACATAAAAACTGATATGTAGTTTTAATATTTACCATGTCCACCACAAAATGATATGTGAAGGTGTCACCTGGCAAAACACAATTTTCTATAGTTTATTAAAATATTTTAGCCCCTCCAGGGGCACCCGAACCAAATAATTACTAACAAAACCAACCATCGAATCATTCATGGAATCATTTACCTTGATTATTACCAATTTTATTAGGATAGGTGCCCCTGGCGGGGCCTTTTGCATATAAAACTGTAGAATCTATAATAGAATCACAGAATCATTGACGGAATAAAGCAACCATAGAATCAATAACGGAATCATTTTCAACTTAACTCATATAAAACGAGACTAAAAAATACCAAACTTTATATATTAAATAAATGTACGGAATCACAAATTTAATAACAAAATCAACCACAAAATCACTTACAACTTCATATAACGAGTCTTAAATACATTATATAACAGAATTTCTAACAAAAATAAGCAAAGAATCATTAACTGAATCATTTGAAAAATCACTTTCATAAAATAATAGTAATATACAACATCCGATATAGAATCTAATATGTGTACTTTCATTCAAACAAGCATTTAGTACGGAATCAAAAAATGAAATCTTCAAACCCTAATTTTATTAATTTCGTTAAAATAACAAGCAGGATGAGATGTAAATATCATTACCTCGAATTGAAGATGAATTTACGTCAAATTGAAGCTTTGATGAGTGAGAGTTTACATTTTTTTCGGATTTTGAGCCGTAATTTCATAGATTCTGATCAAAGAGAAGAGTTTGTAGTTCGTCAGAGAAAGAGTTGCAGCTTCGTTATAGAGAGAGAGAGTCGTTAGAAGATAGAGAGCGAGATTAGATAAAGCCCATTATTAATTCTAACTTCTAATCCTGGCCGTTCAATTTTAATAAAAAAAATGAACGGTTAAGATGGGTGTTCTTCTTTGTTCTTTATTTAAAAGTGTTCTTTATGGAGCAATGACCTATATATATATATATATATATATATATATATATATATATATATATATAAAGTAGGGTCTTGTGAATGATTACGATATAAATTTAGAAAACGTTTTGTTGGATAATAATATGAAAGGATATTATTATTAATTAAGGATCTTTTTAAGGAATCAATAATCACCTTTTCTCTGGGTATAGCATAAAAAACATAAAAAAGATGGGGAAGGTTCCGGTAGAATCAAACACTGTGGTAAGACCATTAGAAAAAAAAATGATATATGCAAATAATCGTAGTTTATGGATGTTAATTGATGAGTAATTCTATGAGTAATTCTAATTTTATTCACTGTGAGTAAATATAGACATCACCAATTTCGATAATGTTTAAATTCAGATATTAAAGTACTTAAATTTTTAATCTAAGATAATTCGTGAAATTATATATATCGTAAATATCATTTTTTAACTCATAACATTGATCATATTTATACAAATGTTCTTTAGAATTTGTAAATGAAAAATCATATACGATAACATTTCGACATAAAGGTTTACCATAGGGTGTAAGTTGAAAATTCTTAATTAAACTATCTATGGCTCTGAAATGAATAATAATCTTGAGGCAGAGTGGAAGGTATCTTTTTTCTTTTTTTTTCATAAAGCCAGTATCTTTTCTCCAGCAATTACAAACAATTTGTTTCCTTCTGAAACTGAAGGAAAGCACATGAACTATTGCGCAATTAAAAGTTTATTTTTTATATCTGATTCTAGCAACTTTTCATAAGACCAAAAAAAAAAACACAATTTGCCTTTTTTTTTATTGAGATCGACTCGAAAAAGTGGGCTTAATTCGGCTCGAATTACAAAGTCTTCCAAATTTGAAAATTGTCCAAAAAAGAGGGAATATCATATTGGTAAAAGAAGAAATAAAGATGGAACAACCTTTCATTTGAGAGAATCTCAATGGACAACAACTCATCGTTATATTCTATTCAATTGTGGAAACAAAGAAATAGAGGAGCTAATTGAGTATGTAAATTGTAGGTAGCATCAAGCTTTAGTTGATGGTCCAGCAAAATCGAAAAGATAAGAGAGCAAGAAAACATACTTTGGATTTTTGGAAGTTGATGAATGAAGAGGTTGGAAGAAGAGGAAATATTTCGAAGGAATTAGAAGTGCTTGCAATGGGCCCGAATCGAGCAACTAAGAAGTATAGTGTTTATGTAATCAATGGGTACAGATTTTATACAAAAAAAAGAGATGCTAAATGTAAAATACAAAATAGTGACATTTTTTTTTATGGCTTTGACGACTAGTTTTGCAAGCTCGAAAGATCAGAATCCAAAGGTCGGCGATGTCAATTATTATGGAGCAATAGAAGAGATATTAGATGTTGATTATTGGGTAGAATTTATTGTTGTGTTGTTTAACTATTGTTGGTACTCAAAAGAAAAGGATTCATATGGGATGACTCGAGTTAATTTAATAAATCATCCCAGAAATCTGATCCCTACGTAATGGCCTCACAAGTACAACATGTTTTCTATGTAAAAGATCCACTTGAAAAGATGATTATAATGTCATCAAAAGACTACCGAGGAACTGGTGTGGTGTCGAAAATGAGAATGCAAACGAAGAACAAGATCAATATGATCCAATTTTACTTGATATACGCTTTGCTGCATAAATGAAAAATCAAGTCAATGAGGCTAGTTGATTTAGGGATGATGTTCCAACAAGATAAGTCCTCATTGAGCCCACCGAAGTCCAAGAACAATCAAATCACTTTATGCAATGTACGTGACTTTATTGATGTAATGGTTTTGAATCGAATGTTTCTTTAACTTTATTATTGAAGTGCTTGCTGCCCTAATTTTATTACAAATTGAACTTGTAAATGTATTAATTACGTGAGTGCTTGCATTTTACTTTACTGCTTTTTATTTTTTATGATTTATTACTTGCCATTTAATTTCAATAAAATGAACTTTTTAATTGAAGTATTTAATTAAGTGCTTGCTGCCCCCCCCCCTTTTTTGTAAATTGAAATTGTTTATGCAGTTTAATTAATTAAGTGCTTGTTTATTACTTTATTGTTGTAGTTAAATTAATGTAGTGTACCTTTATTGTTTTTTAAATTAGCTACTGTGTACTTAGTTTACTAACTTCTAATGTAATTTCCATTTCCAATTTTTTAAAAGATGAACAAATTCATTCATCTCAGATTCCACTATCAGGGTGAACTCCAGAGTACGGGATATAATGATGAGATATAGAGACTCATGTACTGGCATCGATATTGACATGTTTTCATATATAGTAGTGATGGACCATGTCAAGGATGACCTTGAATATTCAGAAATTGGAGGAATTTATGTAAGCAAAGAAATGTTGGGAATTGGAAGTTATCGACAAATGATTGGGATCTAGCTAGTTCCTTTAGTCAAACGAGCTACAATGGTGACTACATTGATTTTTATGTCGACAACGTCATTGACATAAATATTAAGCCAATCAAATAAATGCAACAGCATGTAATCATAAGACCTAGGCATAATCTACTGGCAGGTACATGAATTCAGACTATTGCGGATAAACTTTTGCCAGATGTATTCTAATAAATTGAATCTAAATAGCTTCTTCCCTAACCTGAAATTTGTACATGCATGTCTACAGTCTTATATTTAAACTCTCCTCACTAACCTTATACTTTTGTAGCTAAAAAATTAGTGAAACGCCAGTTTGTTATTGCTCATCAACCACAACGACAATAAAAGAACAAAGAAGCAAATCAACTGGATTCACTGAAGCCGCCACAAGGAGAGGTACTCATAAGTCGCCACAATTGAATAACCTGCAACAAGTTAATTATGCAGCTATGGGTTATAAATTTTATAGTTGAAATTGGATTTTCAGAATCTACCACATGACATGGGAGAAAATGACCCAGAGGTTAGATATGTTCCTTAAAAATATATTTAATGTCCACACTATTGAAAGTTAACCATCTATATGATCCACCACCTCCTGATAAGTTTTGATCTTCCCGAGTAAGCATAACACACTATTATAAGAGCTACTGAAAGTTTGCCGAATTTAAAACACTCTCAGCTGATCTTTTATATTAAGATTAATTATTGCTAATGATTAGTCCAAATTGTACTTCAAAATTATGGTTCAAAATTAGAAACATCATAGACTATTTAGAATATCATAGGTGGTTGTTCAATAAAAGACTACATCTACACAACCTTGGCAAGAACGGCGCTCTGCAGAGTCATGATCGCGCACTCGACAAAAGAGCTTCTCCATGGACTTCTCTCTTTACCCCTTTGCATATGTTCGTGAAGGGAAGCTCGAAGAGCTTACGGGAGAGAAATTAGTTCTAGAACACAGCCTATTGTTGCTTATCATCTACTAGTTTTTGAAGTTCATCAAATTACTGTAATATTAATAATCCGCCACCCCTACGTTGCTAGTTATTACTCTAACTATTGTTAATCTACCTTTAATGAGGAAGTAAAGATAATTTAGCAAACAAGATCGATATCAAAATCTGGAAAAGAATAAATGCTAATTTCTATGTTGTTGCTAATTTTTATGTGTTGTCATGAAGGATGTCAACCTACCCCTTCACCACCTCTAATATAGTATGAAGACAAAGAGCTATCAGAGTCAAGAAGAATAATGATTTTTTTTTGCTCTCAATTTACCTGCACTATCAGCAAGAATAAGAAGTTTCGTACAAAGAAATAAAGGAAAGGAAAAGAGGCAGGACGTAAATGAGGAATATGATCCAGGACAGGAATATGATAGCTAGATTATTATTTTTGATTAGTAGGAATTGTAACTAGAATCAAATTATTTGGTACATAATCCAATGTATTTTGTAGGGAACCAAGAAGGCAAATAAGAGAAAGTTGTGGGACGTGGACCAACAACACATTCCCGAGCCAATGCTACAACCAAGCCTAGAACTGAGGACACAAGCAACAAGGAATGGACATGTCGATCTGTACAACCTACAATAATTGCAAATCCTCTAATTTTGTTACCGAAGTCAGATGAAGGCAATGGTTCAAATGGCTGCTTTATTTGCTATGCGGAAAAGTCAATAAGAGAAAGTTGAAAAGGAAAAAGCTGAAAAAGGAAAAGTTGAAAAAGAAAAGGCCGAAAAGGAAAAAGCTGCTGCAGTTACTACAAGTAAGAAGGTTGTCACGGAAACTATCTTGCCTGATATTGAAAAAGCTAAAAAAGAAAAATCGAAAAGGAAAAGCTGATGCATTCACTTATAATGTTTTGTTGTATGTAATTGTAATTTTTTCTGATTTGGGTTGTAGAAATGAAATTAGTTGAGGATAATTTCAGAAAATGTGAACTACGTATGAGTTGTCTCATATATTTGTTCTCATTGATGTTTGCAAGGTCCTGTATGTTATTCTTGATGAATTGGAAAAATGAGTGATCGAGTCAATTCATGCAACTTGGAAGGGGTATAAGAGTCGAACAAAGGCAGCGCATTATATAACCTTTGAACATGATGAAATTAGGCTAGAAAATAGGCCAGGCGAAATTCCCGTTAAGAGTTCAAAATGCTCTTGGAATATTGGAATGATGAGACTGTTCAGGTATATTAACTAATTAACCACTGAAAATTGTCCTCAGAAATATAATGAAAGACACTTTTTTTCCACTTTTTTTTTAGGAAAAAGCCAAGAGAAATTCAGTAATGCATGGTAAATCATATACTAACACTCACACTCATGGTCCAAAAATACAGCTTCGGAACAAGATGGTATGTGATTTATTTATTTAATTTTTTGCTCATTATTTTTCAAACTTGCAACTATTCTTAATTTGATTTTCTTCCTCTTGTGTATATGTGTTACGTGTGTAACAAAAATCAATGCAAATAATAAAAAAACGGAACCCTCAACTGAGTACTTAACTATTTGTAGGGAAATACAGAAAGTCCACTAATATGACTAGATGATGCTCAATGTGAAAAAAGATGAACCTGGACAAGTTAAATTTTTTCTTTCTTGCACATTTTTAATATTTTTAGACCAACCGTCCAACAATAGTACTCCATAGTACTCCTCCGTTTCTCATTCATGTCGGTCATGACGTTTAACTTGTACAACTAGCTGCCAAATGAGTAAAGGCGGCTCAATTTTCATTTCATACAAAATTGAAGTTTCTCCAAAAATCAATATTTGTCATTTATCTTAGCTACCTATCTTGTTAGATATTTAATTATTGATGTTATCAATTTAATGTAATATCCATGCTCATTGTGTTTGTTTAATCTTTTTTTCTCTAAAAAGAAGAAATAAGATGAGTTTGATGTTTTGCAGAGGTATTTGTTGAAACCTGGGAAAGAGTTGAAGGACGCGAGTACAAGACCAATCCTGAAATAATGAAAAGAAAATTGTAAGTATTTTTTTCATAATTACTTAAATGTGATTGATGGCTAATTTATTTTTTCCTATTTCATTTTAATCTCATTTGTTCATGTGACTTTATTTTGTAGAAAAATATAAACTAAAAGCTTTGTACCGGAGATGCTTCTAATGAACTGCTCTTGGATAGAAATCCTCGAATAGACACTTATGTGAAGGAGCTGACAACAAAGATAAGGCAAGGCCTTGCTGTTGAAGTCTAGGAGAAAGTAAAGCAAATCCAAGTAGAAGTTGATGAGCAGGTGAACAAGAAGGTGCACTAGAATTTGGCATCGGTTCTTATATAAAAAACTTGGAGTGACAATGACGATGGTACACCAATAATAACAGTATGTTGTAGCTTCTAGTATAACTGTGATGTTTGTGTTTTAAGTTTATAACTATTTGATGGTCGTGGACTAGTTGGTTAATTAAGTGTATTACAGTCGCTATAGACTATATACATATGATGTTTGGGAGTTGGTTTAATTAAGTAGTTGGTAAATGATGATGTTTGGGAGTTCGTGTATTGATGTAATTTTTGAAATGGTTTATTGGATTGAACATGTTATTTCTATATATTATATATATATATATATATATATATATATATATATATATATATATATATATATATATATATATAGGGTCAAGTTCTATGGAGTACAGTTTAATTGGAGTACGATGGAGTACATATACGTTCTGCACTCAAAATATTGTAAAATTTATTGTTTTGCAAACCTTGTTATATGAATATCATAATTTCATTGATAATTTTGAAAATCATGTATATTTTGCAATATGTTCATCTTGAAAATCCTTTATATTTTGCAATCAGAACATATATGTTTTGTAACCCAAATGTGTTTTGCAGAACAATTCATTTTGCAATATTTTGTTAGCAAAACATACAAAATTTTCAAGATTCTCGATGAAATAATGATGTTCATGTAATAAGATTTGCAAAATAATAAATTTTAAAATATTTTGAGTGCAGAACGTATGTGTACTCCAACGTACTCTAATTAAACTGTACTCCATAGAACTTTTCTCTATATATATATATATATATATATATATATATATATATATATATATATATATATATATATAGAGTAAGGATCTAGGGAAAACCTCGTTTAATGGAAAATTTAGAAAACTAAATCGAAATATAGCATATATGGTATGCAAACTAATCGTTGGGAGATGAAGAAAAATGTGGTGAAATTAGATTTTAAAAAAATATCACCGATTGACGGGAAAAATTAAATTAAAAATGGAGGGGATTAGGTGTGATTCTGTGTGTGAGGGTGTATTTGATTAGTGTGTGTGCCCCTGGCGGGGCCATTAATCTTAATACATCTAATGGCTAGGATTAGTATCTTAGTTTTCTTCAAAAAATAAGTTCTCTTTTGAGCACTTGCCTATATATATATATATATATATATGCAGTAGCTATTTAAATTCTTTTGGTAATTAAAATGTTGCATAGCTAGATTAATATGTTGTACGAAACTGTACCTTGGCAACAAAAATGGATCCCACAATGAACCTGTAGTGGGATCCAAAGTGGAACCCATAGTAGGACCCAATGTAGGACCCACAGGCACCAATAATGATAATGAGCCCCCTATAGGTCCACTATTTTAAAAAATTAAGACATATATGTTGATTTAGGTCAATTTTTTGTTCCTATAACATTCTATTGCAACATAAAATGGTATCATCCAAAAATGTTACCTTTCCTATGATAACATAGAAAAAATAAACACAAAGGATATTGATGGGATTTTAGTAGCTTGTTTATGGTGTAGATCACCTGAAAATTAACTCCTATCTTATGGAGGCTAATGGCCATGCTATTTTTGCAACATTTAATTTAGGATGTTCATTTTTACAATTTGGGTTCACAAAAAAGCTAGAAATACAAACAAGCCCTAATATGATATGATAGCCAGGTGGGATACAAATGAGAGTTATATACTCCCTCCGTCCCCGCCAATTATTAACATTTCACAATAGATCGAGTTTTGGCACGTATTCTAAGGTAGATTTTAAATATAGTTCCATAACATATTTTTGAAATTTTCTTTTTTTGTATAAAAATATAACAATCCTATTTTTATACAAAAAAGAAAATTTCAAAAACAAGTTATGGAACTATTCTTAAACTTCATCTTAAAATGCAATGCGTGCCAGAAAGTGACAAAAAAGTGTTAAGAATTGGATGGGATAGAGGGAGTATATGTTTATTTATTTTACATCTTTTCCAAATTCTATTAATACCTTATCGGACATTGATTTACATTAGTAAATTTTTTGTTTTGAGCTTAAAAAAAGGATAAAGATTAGAACTGTAATTTATTAATGATTTTTTGGTGTTAGTTTTTAATATTAATACATATTTTGATACATTGCTAATAGAGTTCAAAAGATGACTAGATTGTAATTAAAGTACTTACTAGTTATTAAGGATCATCTTATATTTTAGAATATATAATAATATAATATAAGTATTGGAGAAGAGTTTTCGGACACACAAACAACATTGATTTCCATTAATTCATATTATAGTTTAATAAAATTATTTATTATTTAAATAATCTAACCGTATAAAGGTTAATACTAAATTAAACAAATTCACAAATTTTAATGTAATATATTGACTTGGAATCTAATACTTAGAAGAATAATATTTTGAAAATCAAGTTTATCAAATATTTGAAAAAATATTATTATTATGAAAGCTAAATTCCAATACAATTGAGATAGCACAAGTGCCTATAAGTACCCCAACCATAGCTGGCCAGCCTTACTTTACATAAAATCATATAAATGTTGGTTTAAGAAACTTAATAAGATCTACACCATAAACCAGCTCCCAAAGTGAATCACCAACAACAGGAGTGGCCTCCTAGTACGGTGTAAACATAAGAACTTCAATGTCACACTGAAGCAAACTCCCAAAGCAGGAGGACTACTACTTCTCTACCAAGAATTTATTATTATTATTATTATTTTTCCTCACAAGGAGCCTGCTAAATATTATTAAATTACTACAACAATTTTTGATGCAAAACCAGAGGTAATGTATCCCAAAATAAAATCTATTAAAACTGCTCAAATGACAATTTCCGTGTTGGTACTAGAATCTACAAACTATATATCCTAAAAACTTAGAAGTAGACAAATGCAAACGCTACAATTTATTACTAAGGTTGTCAAAGACAAGAAGATCGATCTTTTGATGATGATGATAACAATATTAACAAGTAAATCCTACAGTAAATTAATTATAGGAATCCGTCAAAAGGTAAAGTATACGGGTAGCCGGTTAAAATATAAAATTTATATTAGAAAGGAATAAAATATTATGTATATAGTAAACATATGCTTGAACTGGTAAAAAATATGGTAAGTAGTAAATGGAGACATTTAGATTAATTAATTGTAAAAGCTAACAAGGTATGTTGGTAAATTTCAATATTCCCAAAATTTATAGCTAAATCAACCACAACAAATGCATTTTTTTTAAAAAACTAACCACACCAAAACATCATATGGAATTCGGAAATGAAGTACTGCATTACACGGTTTTAACTTGTTCAACCAGCTAGAATATCAAGTTTCTGAAAATTTATTGCAAGGATTGGAAAACATAAATCAATAAGCTCTCAAGCATGATCATCAACAGTCCTCAAAGGCCAGAGCTTTAACCGTTTGTATTGTCTTGGTAGTCTGCCGTGGGTGCAAACATGAGATTCTGATAAAACATTGGAGTCTGCATCATAGACATGACATATGTTGTGAGAAAACGAAGATCAGTGGTAACTAGTTAATAATCTTGCATGCAATATTTGTTGTTCAGAAAACGTTTATACCTCAGAGCTCTGGAGCAATTTCCCATATTCTTCAATGTCAGCTTGAAAGGACTCCAAACCATCGCTATAGGAATGAAGAATGTATTTTATGAGCAGATCGAAACAATTATATGCAAAAAATAATTTCCACTGACTGATCGATAGAGGTATTATGTCCGACTATTTTTAGGATATTTTAAAAGATGCATGAATAATTGTATATGAACTTTATAAGTTTACCTATTCAGAGGAGCACTTGACATGGATGTTGAGGATCCTTGCCCAGAGAGTTGAAGAGAATGGCTGTTCACACTGTTCTGAAGATCTAAAATGAATGCAACATAATAAATATTATAAATCATAGTTTAAACAGATAGTAAGCAAACTAATTTATATGTATTAAAGATGCATATAAAAATATGTAGATATAAAATTTATTTGTTAAAAAATTTGAAAACCCTAAAAAAAACTAACAAATTTAAAATAATTGTAATGAAAATTATTAAGAATCATACCCTGATGCATAAATTTTTCTTTGTCAATAACTCGAACTTTCAGCAGGACAGTTTAATAATAGTTAAAACCATTCTGATAGATGAATATGTAGTACTATAGTTCTATAATAGAACGAGAACGAACCTGTAGGTGACTCTTTATATGCTCACGAGTCAGTCCCTTCACTTTCATTTTTTTAAGGATCTTTTTCGGTGTGGCATCTGTAAATTAATATAATTAAAATATGAATTTGTACACTGAATAGAATTTAGGAGCTTGCAAATTAGTGATATTGAAAGATTCTTTTAACTATAATTTATTGCAAAAAGATTCTTTTAGAAATGTTTCATCATATGATCCCAATAGATATTAATAACTATAATTTTATTAAAAGAATGAATATTAAAGTAAAATAGTACTACGACAATTGAAACATTCAAACCTTTTCAAAAAATTACATTTATTTTAGATTCCAATCCCGTTTTACCGTTAGTTTAATGTTATTTGAGTATAATAGTTTTAGATAAATTCTTTCATTTGTTTATTTTCAATTTACGATCAAAGAAATTTGGGTATAAATGAACGAAAAGAATTGTAGGAAAAGTTGTATTCAAATAACAATAAATCAATACTTGAAAATTTCCAAAAAATCAATAATAATTTTAGATTCCAATTCCATTTTACCGTTATTTTACCATTATTTGAGTTCAAATTTTTTAGATTATCCTATCTCGTTCTCTAGCTTCTTCCCAATTTACCATCAAGAAAATTGGATATAAATGAACGAAAGAAGTTGTACAAAAAAGTTGTGCTCGAATAATGATAAATTGAAATTAAATTCTTACTTTTTTGGACTTTTATGCCATAAAATACAAAGATATATGGAATTAATAAACACAAAAACAATCAGTATACACTATATACATGTAACTTTAAAAAATAGTATTGCTTTTTTTTTTTGATAAAAAAAATAGTATTGCTATAGTTCCCATGATTGATACACCATACACCGATAGCATAAATTTATTATATTACTGTCTTACAAATTTCCTTTCTAATTAGATAGTTTTTACAATATGACAGCTAGATACAGTGCGAAAAAAATAAATAATAATATTTAAAGAAAGGAAAAATGTAAAAGAAATCATTTAGCGAAGGCTGGATTCAAAAGCTTTAATTATTATATTACTGTGATTCCTATCAAGAGAAACAGCTAGTAGTTAAATGCATAAAAGTCTACGAACAAGATATATGCATGTGTGTTTTAGCAAAAAGATTAAAATAAAAAAAATCGTGTGCATGAGACACATTTAATGATTTAAAAGACTTACTAAAACTCCCGCCGAGCTCAGAGACTGCACGAACAAATCGAGCGTGTAGCTCGTGTGTCCAGTGGAGGCGAGGCTTGCCTTGTCCAAACAACGGATGCTCTAATTTGACAACTTGAACATCCTCCTCGACTCCCTGCCGCTCAATCTGTAGCGGCTGTGCTGCTGGCCAAACCATGGCCTCTCCTAACCCTTGATTCAAATGTTGTGGGTGCTGCACTGCATAGTTGTTTTGAATGGAATAGCTTGGATTCATGGAAAGGTTGTCAGTTAATCCTTCAGACACATTTTGGGTAAACCCCAAATGGTTTAGATAAGCTTCAGGGTGATGGTAATAATTCTGAGATGGGATTGATGCTGATGAATTCATCATAGGAGAAGATATTTTCTTTTATTTGTGCTATTCGGATGGCGTAGGCTTCAACCTCTCTTTTATACATATATATATATATATATACTGAAAAAATAGGGTCTTGTGAATAATTGCGATATAAATTTAGAAAACGTTTTGTTGGATAATAATATAAAAGAATATTAATATCAACGATCTTTTTAAGAAATCAATAATCACCTTTTTCTGCATTTGTGTGGGTGTAACATAAAAAACATAAAAAAGGCGTAGAAGGTTCGGGTAGAATATAACACAATGAATTCGGGCGCTGTAGAAAATAAAACGTATATAAGACACCTATATCTATATGTGTATGTACATGTGTAGGAAAAAAATTAAAAGACTACATTGTATTCTCTTCTTCACATTTTATTACTGCAAACACTTCACAATATATAGTGCAATACAAGGAAACTGCAAGCTAAAAAAAACAGAAGACGACACACACTACTTTCCTAAACAAACTCTAACAACCCATGACTTATTCCACGAAATCAAATCAAATCAAACGTTAACTTATTAAAAATATTGTTTGAGATTATCTCTAACAATCTCCCCCATAATCTCAAACACCACAGCACTCTCTCTGTCGTTCAAATGCAGAGTCGAGTTCATTTTTGCCCATATGGCAACTTCAACTTCTTTATCTGCCCGTATGGCTTTTAAACTGAGCCCGTATGGCTGATTCGACTGAGCCCGTATGGCTAATCCGACTGAGCCCGTATGGCTATTGTTTGCCCGTCTGGCACTTCAACTCATTTTTCATCTTTCAATGTCACGTCTCCTTGCGCTCCACGAACGACGGTAACATCCTCATCTCCTAAACTGACTCCAGCAAAAGAAACCATCACCAACTACACAAAAGAAACCACAAAGGGACACAATGGCCACCCCCGAAAACTCATTGCATTTCTCCAAACGTGAACATGGCAACAGCAAATCTCAAACGTGGGCAGTGCAAGAGAACACCATATGCATCCCATACTGCACATGATGATCTCTCCCACTATTCAAATACACCCGACACTAACACCTTCATTTGCGCAGCCATACACCCATACATCGTCAAAAACCCAAACAAGGAGCCATCCGCATTAACAGGCTCCTCCGAAGATAAAATCTCCGGGACTCCAGGTAAACATGGCAGCGCCCCAGAACATCGTCACCACGCCTCCACCAGCAGTGGCTTCACCACCTTCAGCGGCTTCACCACCGCCGGTGGCGGCCTCGCTCTGATACCAAATGTAGAAAATAAAACGTATATAAGACACCTATATCTATATGTGTATGTACATGTGTAGAAAAAAATTAAAAGACTACATTGTATTCTCTTCTTCAAATTTTATTACTACAAACACCTCACAATATATTGTGCAATACAAGGAAACTGCAAGCTAAAAAAAATAGAACACGACACACACTACTTTCCTAAACAAACTCTAACAACCCATGACTTATTCCACGATCCTAAAATCAAGGAAATAGACATCCGACCAAATCAAATCAAATCAAACGTTAACTTACTAAAAATATTGTTTGAGATTATCTCTAACAGGCGCCAATAACAACAAACTCTTAACATTGTCCCAAGACCATTAGAAAAAAATGCTAATCGTAGTTTATGGATGTAAAATTGATGAGTAATTCTCATTTTGTTCACTGTCAGTCTAAATATAGACATCACCAATATCGATAATGTTTAGAATCAAATATTAAAGTACTAAAATTTTTAATCTCGGATAATTTGTGAAATTACATATATCATAAATATGATGTTTTAACTCATAACATTGATCATATTTAGACAAATGTTCTTTACAATTTGTAAATGCAAAAATCATATAAGATAACATTTAGACATAAAGGTTTACCATAGGGTGTAAGTTGAAAATTCTTAATTAAACTATGTATGGCTGTGAAATGAATAACTAATCTTGAGGTAGAATGGAAGGTATCTTTTTTCTTTTTTTCATAAAACCAGTTTCTTTTTTCCAGCAATTACAAACAATTCGTTTCCTTATGACACTGAAGGAAAGCGCATGAACTATTGAACAAATAAAAGTTTATTTTTATATCAGATTCTAGCAACTTTTTATAAGACCAAAAAAAACACAATTTGCCTTTTTTTATCTAGATCGACTCGAAAAAATGGGCTTGATTCGGCTCAAATTTGTCATCTGACTCGAACACATATTCGGGATCGATAAAAACTCGAATCGAGCTGAGTTTTTGGAGCTCTACAAGAACTCGACTCGGCTCAAACTCAAACTCGGTTACTTATTTTTAAATAAGAAATTCATGTGTTTGTTAGTTTATGTGTCATCACTCAACTTACAAAATTTATTCTGAAAAATTAACTTGATATTTTTTTCACGTTTTATGTGCATTATAATATTAGAGAAAAATGGGCCTGAGTATGACCTCAGGTAACTCCCCTGAAGTTATATCATTCTTCCATATATATATTTCAGTATTAAAGTGTTTCTGTAATGAAATGAATTGGGCCAGGAATGAAGAAACCAATAAGCAATACAATGATCCCATTAGGGTCAGCTGTTTGAGGGCCTCAATAGTAGCTGTGTGGCTCATCTCAAAGGATTCTGTCCTGCTAATGTTCTAAGTCAATATATAAACTTTAAGGGATTAACACAAAATAGTAGAAGATTTGTTCTCGGTCATGAAAGTAATCTCTGAGTTGTGACTTATTATGAGCCATTAGCAAAAGAGAAAAAATGAGGAAATGCTTGGGATGATCATGATGGCCTTATTCTTGCAACATCTTCATGTAGCTGTTTTATCATCTTATAATGCAGCAACTACAAATTTGAGTCCAAACATACAAAAGCTTGCTGGTTCAGTTTAAGCTTAGCTTGGCAATAAGTACTTCTGCTTCCACAGTTTGCGATGATCATAAACGTCTGGGTATTCCTTCATGTCTAAAGACGACAAACTATAGCATGAGTTCTGACTGCTGGACGTGGGATGGGTTACATATAAACAGAAGACTGTGATGTGGTTAAACTGGAGGAGTTGAAGTGAACTTTCTCATCTCCAGTATCTCTACTTTAATTTCAGTGAATTAAATGGAGCATTACCTGATGATCGGAGGAATGGATCCCAACATGAGTAGAGTGCCACAAAGGCAAACGAAGGACAGTGTCGAGCATTATCTGGACCTGTTGTGACTCTCAAGGTGTTCAAGGACAATTTACTGGTCTGGGAACTACTAGAAACTAGAGGCGAAGGTAGAGTTCTGGTTAGAGACGGTGGAGACAGTTGGCTCAAAATATGGGGTGGTCTGGTTTTGTTTTTAATGGATGCATCAGAGACGTGGATGAGATCAATGGCTGTGATATTGGCATTAGCATTGGCATTGCATCCCCTGAAATCGAACAAAAGAGGGATAGGAGGGAGAAGAATCTTCTGGTGCATATTGCAGGAACATTTATTCTCTGTTTAATGTTAAATCATGATTTTACTATTGTTGTAATGCATTTATTCTTTGTTTTGTCTCTCTATTTGGATTCAGTGAATGCAAGTGTTAAAGTTTCAACCTTACAATTCATCCAACGCTAGGAAATGTATTAATTGCCTGTAATTCTTAAAGTCGTGTCCCATGTACCAGCAAAACTCCTATCCTCCACCTCAATTTCCAAAATTTTATCCAAATTAAACACAACACCCTATAAATTATAATCTGAATCTGGAAGAGAAGGACAAAGCATAATAATTTTTGAATATCAGATAAAAGTCTACTGTGACTGACCAGAAATGTAAAGCATATGTTATTTCATCATTTTTGCTGCAAAACGTAATGCAATTTCTTATAAGAGCAGAAAAGTTCTACACGACGGTATTATATGTGGAGCATTTGTATCAAGAGTATGTTCTCAGCATATTTACTATTCAAGTAAGCTAGTCCCCCAACAGAAAAAGAAACAGAACCAGTTGACATAATTATAATTAATAACACTTCCCTCTCAATTTCTCCACTAGTTTAAAGGAAATAGTTAAAGAAAACCATGTAGAAATCTTGAGGTTTGAGAGCGTGATCACCACATATTATAATAGAGCTCTGGTACAATGTCCCAATATTAGCCAAATTTCTTCTAACCGTAAACAAAAAATCAAGGCTAGTTATAGTTACTGACACAAAAAGATCAGTTGTCCTGAAATGTTCAGCCATCGCTGTCTTTTGACAAGTTCCCACCGCTACTTGTATCACTGGAATCTGCTGGTGAACTTGCTTCTTCGGAGTCGGGGGCAACAAAAAACTTGAGAGAGCTCTTACGGATAGTTCTTTGCCTCGGCCTATCTTTCGCACCTTTACTAATGTCTTGAGCAGGACTGCTGTCAACCCCAGCAACCCAACTGAATAATGAAGTTAACTGTGTACCAAGTGAAACAAAAGACTTCAGTGAATGCATAATGAAGTTAACTGTGTACCACGTGAAACAGTCAATGTACCTGAAGCAGTAATATATAGCTGAAGAGATGGTTCCAATGCTATTTTTTGAGCTTTTCAATAATATATTTTCTTCAACTCCCTGACCCCTGTATAGGTTGGATACAGATTCTATACTTCGTGCTTTAATAAGCACGCAAATTACACAAATCAAAAGCTTAAACTCGCAATAATTAAGCAAAAAAGACTGGGTATAAGAAAATAATGTTCAGTAAGATTAAGCACATATTACCAAAAGATTTGAAATTTTCATGTTCACGAGTAACGAGGCACCTAGTACTCCTGCATATTGCAAAGATCTGAATAAAATCTAACCAGAATTAAACACCAAAGTAATTCACGCTGTGGAAGAAGCCATTAAGACAATCCTGAATTAAATTAAATATAGCCACACGGCCAAATTTCCAAAATTATTAAAAAGAGGGAACAACATCCACTGAGAACACAAAGAGGAGATAAGTAGGCAATAAAGTAACATAAGTTACTGGTCTCCTAAGGAGCTTCTGTTTAAAATAGTAGTAAATCATAGTAAAAATCAAATTTAAACAAGTCCTCCAGACAACATGTCCAGAAAACATAGAATACTCGGTCAGACCATTTGCCCAAAACTTATCCGTAGAGAAGACCATACGTCCCCAGTTTTGCATTCCATATTACTTCAAAGTTCAAACAAACACCCTTCCTAACCCAGAGAGAGGAGAGGAAACTTACTTTGTTCCCCGGAGACTTGGAATGAATGCTAGCATAGCTAATTATATTTGGTTTCATTTTTCAACCAAGTATCCACATAATACTGTATGCAGAAAAATACATACAAATAACAAAAAGAAAAAATGATGTGATTGACATCGAAAAAAGAAATCAAAGTGATTGGCATAGAATCCTTTTAGAATTGCATAAATAAACAACTTGGATTAAAACAGGTAATATATATTTAGGTAAAGGGAAGAACCTAAAAGAGATTATCATTTATATCTTTAAAATTATCATATAATTAACTAACAATTAAGGATAGCTAGTAACAGAATCTCACTTATATTCTAAAATTAACAAGAACTAGACTTCATTAAGCCAACACTGATGTAAAAAACAGAGTCTAAAATATAATCAAATGTATATTCTTTAGTTAACTAACATCATTTAACTAACACTTACGTACAAAACGAGGATCTAGTATAGAATCTCATGTATACATTAATTAATAAGAAATAAACTTCATTAAACTAACAACTAAGCACAAAAATATAATTTAGCATAGAATCTCATATACATTACAATCACACCAATGAATTCGACACATGCATCACACAAATTGTTCAAGCAACTTTAAAGATACGCACGAAATGAATCTATTACTGGATATGATCAGCACTATTAAACAAAATGTAAAATTCATATACATAGACTTCAGCACAAAAGGGAAAACTAGTATAGATTCACACTAACACTCAAAATTTAATCAAACTCAAATATATCAAACATCCCTATAGAGAGAGATGATATTCGCAACTAAAACTACAAAAGAATCTCGAACATAAATCATTTCACATATATAAAAGCACTAAATCATTCCAACATTGAGCCATATAAGTGTAGTAAAAAAAATTTATAGCATCTCGCACATAAATTTACAATCAAATAAACATAGATACTTACAGAACATCTTAGACATCTATCTACACTTAATAAATAGAGAATCTCAGTATCTCACACATATATTTGTACTTAAACAAACACGGAATCTCACACAACATCTCACACATATATCTACACTTAAACATACACATGATCTCGCACAAAATACATATACGTACATAAAAACTGATATGTAGTTTTAATATTTACCATGTCCACCACAAAATGATATGTGAAGGTGTCACCTGGCAAAACACAATTTTCTATAGTTTATTAAAATATTTTAGCCCCTCCAGGGGCACCCGAACCAAATAATTACTAACAAAACCAACCATCGAATCATTCATGGAATCATTTACCTTGATTATTACCAATTTTATTAGGATAGGTGCCCCTGGCGGGGCCTTTTGCATATAAAACTGTAGAATCTATAATAGAATCACAGAATCATTGACGGAATAAAGCAACCATAGAATCAATAACGGAATCATTTTCAACTTAACTCATATAAAACGAGACTAAAAAATACCAAACTTTATATATTAAATAAATGTACGGAATCACAAATTTAATAACAAAATCAACCACAAAATCACTTACAACTTCATATAACGAGTCTTAAATACATTATATAACAGAATTTCTAACAAAAATAAGCAAAGAATCATTAACTGAATCATTTGAAAAATCACTTTCATAAAATAATAGTAATATACAACATCCGATATAGAATCTAATATGTGTACTTTCATTCAAACAAGCATTTAGTACGGAATCAAAAAATGAAATCTTCAAACCCTAATTTTATTAATTTCGTTAAAATAACAAGCAGGATGAGATGTAAATATCATTACCTCGAATTGAAGATGAATTTACGTCAAATTGAAGCTTTGATGAGTGAGAGTTTACATTTTTTTCGGATTTTGAGCCGTAATTTCATAGATTCTGATCAAAGAGAAGAGTTTGTAGTTCGTCAGAGAAAGAGTTGCAGCTTCGTTATAGAGAGAGAGAGTCGTTAGAAGATAGAGAGCGAGATTAGATAAAGCCCATTATTAATTCTAACTTCTAATCCTGGCCGTTCAATTTTAATAAAAAAAATGAACGGTTAAGATGGGTGTTCTTCTTTGTTCTTTATTTAA
Organism: Kitagawia praeruptora; assembly: GCA_037693485.1. NCBI lineage: Eukaryota > Viridiplantae > Streptophyta > Magnoliopsida > Apiales > Apiaceae > Kitagawia > Kitagawia praeruptora. The sequence goes on along the minus strand of CM075345.1, from coordinate 45,055,211 downwards.
AAGTGTTCTTTATGGAGCAATGACCTATATATATATATATATATATATATATATATATATATAAAGTAGGGTCTTGTGAATGATTACGATATAAATTTAGAAAACGTTTTGTTGGATAATAATATGAAAGGATATTATTATTAATTAAGGATCTTTTTAAGGAATCAATAATCACCTTTTCTCTGGGTATAGCATAAAAAACATAAAAAAGATGGGGAAGGTTCCGGTAGAATCAAACACTGTGGTAAGACCATTAGAAAAAAAAATGATATATGCAAATAATCGTAGTTTATGGATGTTAATTGATGAGTAATTCTATGAGTAATTCTAATTTTATTCACTGTGAGTAAATATAGACATCACCAATTTCGATAATGTTTAAATTCAAATATTAAAGTACTTAAATTTTTAATCTAAGATAATTCGTGAAATTATATATATCGTAAATATCATTTTTTAACTCATAACATTGATCATATTTATACAAATGTTCTTTAGAATTTGTAAATGAAAAATCATATACGATAACATTTCGACATAAAGGTTTACCATAGGGTGTAAGTTGAAAATTCTTAATTAAACTATCTATGGCTCTGAAATGAATAATAATCTTGAGGCAGAGTGGAAGGTATCTTTTTTCTTTTTTTTTCATAAAGCCAGTATCTTTTTTCCAGCAATTACAAACAATTTGTTTCCTTCTGAAACTGAAGGAAAGCACATGAACTATTGCGCAATTAAAAGTTTATTTTTTATATCTGATTCTAGCAACTTTTCATAAGACCAAAAAAAAAACACAATTTGCCTTTTTTTTATTGAGATCGACTCGAAAAAGTGGGCTTAATTCGGCTCGAATTACAAAGTCTTCCAAATTTGAAAATTGTCCAAAAAAGAGGGAATATCATATTGGTAAAAGAAGAAATAAAGATGGAACAACCTTTCATTTGAGAGAATCTCAATGGACAACAACTCATCGTTATATTCTATTCAATTGTGGAAACAAAGAAATAGAGGAGCTAATTGAGTATGTAAATTGTAGGTAGCATCAAGCTTTAGTTGATGGTCCAGCAAAATCGAAAAGATAAGAGAGCAAGAAAACATACTTTGGATTTTTGGAAGTTGATGAACGAAGAGGTTGGAAGAAGAGGAAATATTTCGAAGGAATTAGAAGTGCTTGCAATGGGCCCGAATCGAGCAACTAAGAAGTATGGTGTTTATGTAATCAATGGGTACAGATTTTATACAAAAAAAAGAGATGCTAAATGTAAAATACAAAATAGTGACATTTTTTTTATGGCTTTGACGACTAGTTTTGCAAGCTCGAAAGATCAGAATCCAAAGGTCGGCGATGTCAATTATTATGGAGCAATAGAAGAGATATTAGATGTTGATTATTGGGTAGAATTTATTGTTGTGTTGTTTAACTATTGTTGGTACTCAAAAGAAAAGGATTCATATGGGATGACTCAAGTTAATTTAATAAATCATCCCAGAAATCTGATCCCTACGTAATGGCCTCACAAGTACAACATGTTTTCTATGTAAAAGATCCACTTGAAAAGATGATTATAATGTCATCAAAAGACTACCGAGGAACTGGTGTGGTGTCGAAAATGAGAATGCAAACGAAGAACAAGATCAATATGATCCAATTTTACTTGATATACGCTTTGCTGCATAAATGAAAAATCAAGTCAATGAGGCTAGTTGATTTAGGGATGATGTTCCAACAAGATAAGTCCTCATCGAGCCCACCGAAGTCCAAGAACAATCAAATCACTTTATGCAGTGTACGTGACTTTATTGATGTAATGGTTTTGAATCGAATGTTTCTTTAACTTTATTATTGAAGTGCTTGCTGCCCTAATTTTATTACAAATTGAACTTGTAAATGTATTAATTACGTGAGTGCTTGCATTTTACTTTACTGCTTTTTATTTTTTATGATTTATTACTTGCCATTTAATTTCAATAAAATGAACTTTTTAATTGAAGTATTTAATTAAGTGCTTGCTGCCCCCCCCCCTTTTTTGTAAATTGAAATTGTTTATGCAGTTTAATTAATTAAGTGCTTGTTTATTACTTTATTGTTGTAGTTAAATTAATGTAGTGTACCTTTATTGTTTTTTAAATTAGCTACTGTGTACTTAGTTTACTAACTTCTAATGTAATTTCCATTTCCGATTTTTTAAAAGATGAACAAATTCATTCATCTCAGATTCCACTATCAGGGTGAACTCCAGAGTACGGGATATAATGATGAGATATAGAGACTCATGTACTGGCATCGATATTGACATGTTTTCATATATAGTAGTGATGGACCATGTCAAGGATGACCTTGAATATTCAGAAATTGGAGGAATTTATGTAAGCAAAGAAATGTTGGGAATTGGAAGTTATCGACAAATGATTGGGATCTAGCTAGTTCCTTTAGTCAAACGAGCTACAATGGTGACTACATTGATTTTTATGTCGACAACGTCATTGACATAAATATTAAGCCAATCAAATAAATGCAACAGCATGTAATCATAAGACCTAGGCATAATCTACTGGCAGGTACATGAATTCAGACTATTGCGGATAAACTTTTGCCAGATGTATTCTAATAAATTGAATCTAAATAGCTTCTTCCCTAACCTGAAATTTGTACATGCATGTCTACAGTCTTATATTTAAACTCTCCTCACTAACCTTATACTTTTGTAGCTAAAAAATTAGTGAAACGCCAGTTTGTTATTGCTCATCAACCACAACGACAATAAAAGAACAAAGAAGCAAATCAACTAGATTCACTGAAGCCGCCACAAGGAGAGGTACTCATAAGTCGCCACAATTGAATAACCTGCAACAAGTTAATTATGCAGCTATGGGTTATAAATTTTATAATTGAAATTGGATTTTCAGAATCTACCACATGACATGGGAGAAAATGACCCAGAGGTTAGATATGTTCCTTAAAAATATATTTAATGTCCACACTATTGAAAGTTAACCATCTATATGATCCACCACCTCCTGATAAGTTTTGATCTTACCGAGTAAGCATAACACACTATTATAAGAGCTACTGAAAGTTTGCCGAATTTAAAACACTCTCAGCTGATCTTTTATATTAAGATTAATTATTGCTAATGATTAGTCCAAATTGTACTTCAAAATTATGGTTCAAAATTAGAAACATCATAGACTATTTAGAATATCATAGGTGGTTGTTCAATAAAAGACTACATCTACACAACCTTGGCAAGAACGGCGCTCTGCAGAGTCATGATCGCGCACTCGACAAAAGAGCTTCTCCATGGACTTCTCTCTTTACCCCTTTGCATATGTTCGTGAAGGGAAGCTCGAAGAGCTTACGGGAGAGAAATTAGTTCTAGAACACAGCCTATTGTTGCTTATCATCTACTAGTTTTTGAAGTTCATCAAATTACTGTAATATTAATAATCCGCCACCCCTATGTTGCTAGTTATTACTCTAACTATTGTTAATCTACCTTTAATGAGGAAGTAAAGATAATTTAGCAAACAAGATCGATATCAAAATCTGGAAAAGAATAAATGCTAATTTCTATGTTGTTGCTAATTTTTATGTGTTGTCATGAAGGATGTCAACCTACCCCTTCACCACCTCTAATATAGTATGAAGACAAAGAGCTATCAGAGTCAAGAAGAATAATGATTTTTTTTTGCTCTCAATTTACCTGCACTATCAGCAAGAATAAGAAGTTCCGTACAAAGAAATAAAGGAAAGGAAAAGAGGCAGGACGTAAATGAGGAATATGATCCAGGACAGGAATATGATAGCTAGATTATTATTTTTGATTAGTAGGAATTGTAACTAGAATCAAATTATTTGGTACATAATCCAATGTATTTTGTAGGGAACCAAGAAGGCAAATAAGAGAAAGTTGTGGGACGTGGACCAATAACACATTCCCGAGCCAATGCTACAACCAAGCCTAGAACTGAGGACACAAGCAACAAGGAATGGACATGTCGATCTGTACAACCTACAATATTTGCAAATCCTCTAATTTTGTTACCGAAGTCAGATGAAGGCAATGGTTCAAATGGCTGCTTTATTTGCTATGCGGAAAAGTCGATAAGAGAAAGTTGAAAAGGAAAAAGCTGAAAAAGGAAAAGTTGAAAAAGAAAAGGCCGAAAAGGAAAAAGCTGCTGCAGTTACAAGTAAGAAGGTTGTCACGGAAACTATCTTGCCTGATATTGAAAAAGCTAAAAAAGAAAAATCGAAAAGGAAAAGCTGATGCATTCACTTATAATGTTTTGTTGTATGTAATTGTAATTTTTTCTGAGTTGGGTTGTAGAAATGAAATTAGTTGAGGATAATTTCAGAAAATGTGAACTACGTATGAGTTGTCTCATATATTTGTTCTCATTGATGTTTGCAAGGTCCTGTATGTTATTCTTGATGAATTGGAAAAATGAGTGATCGAGTCAATTCATGCAACTTGGAAGGGGTATAAGAGTCGAACAAAGGCAGCGCATTATATAACCTTTGAACATGATGAAATTAGGCTAGAAAATAGGCCAGGCGAAATTCCCGTTAAGAGTTCAAAATGCTCTTGGAATATTGGAATGATGAGACTGTTCAGGTATATTAACTAATTAACCACTGAAAATTGTCCTCAGAAATATAATGAAAGACACTTTTTTTCCACTTTTTTTTTAGGAAAAAGCCAAGAGAAATTCAGTAATGCATGGTAAATCATATACTAACACTCACACTCATGGTCCAAAAATACAGCTTCGGAACAAGATGGTATGTGATTTATTTATTTAATTTTTTGCTCATTATTTTTCAAACTTGCAACTATTCTTAATTTGATTTTCTTCCTCTTGTGTATATGTGTTACGTGTGTAACAAAAATCAATGCAAAAAATAAAAAAATGGAACCCTCAACTGAGTACTTAACTATTTGTAGGGAAATACAGAAAGTCCACTAATATGACTAGATGATGCTCAATGTGAAAAAAGATGAACCTGGACAAGTTAAATTTTTTCTTTCTTGCACATTTTTAATATTTTTAGACCAACCGTCCAACAATAGTACTCCATAGTACTCCTCCGTTTCTCATTCATGTCGGTCATGACGTTTAACTTGTACAACTAGCTGCCAAATGAGTAAAGGCGGCTCAATTTTCATTTCATACAAAATTGAAGTTTCTCCAAAAATCAATATTTGTCATTTATCTTAGCTACCTATCTTGTTAGATATTTAATTATTGATGTTATCAATTTAATGTAATATCCATGCTCATTGTGTTTGTTTAATCTTTTTTTCTCTAAAAAGAAGAAATAAGATGAGTTTGATGTTTTGCAGAGGTATTTGTTGAAACCTGGGAAAGAGTTGAAGGACGCGAGTACAAGACCAATCCTGAAATAATGAAAAGAAAATTGTAAGTATTTTTTTCATAATTACTTAAATGTGATTGATGGCTAATTTATTTTTTCCTATTTCATTTTAATCTCATTTGTTCATGTGACTTTATTTTGTAGAAAAATATAAACTAAAAGCTTTGTACCGGAGATGCTTCTAATGAACTGCTCTTGGATAGAAATCCTCGAATAGACACTTATGTGAAGGAGCTGACAACAAAGATAAGGCAAGGCCTTGCTGTTGAAGTCTAGGAGAAAGTAAAGCAAATCCAAGTAGAAGTTGATGAGCAGGTGAACAAGAAGGTGCACTAGAATTTGGCATCGGTTCTTATATAAAAAACTTGGAGTGACAATGACGATGGTACACCAATAACAGTATGTTGTAGCTTCTAGTATAACTGTGATGTTTGTGTTTTAAGTTTATAACTATTTGATGGTCGTGGACTAGTTGGTTAATTAAGTGTATTACAGTCGCTATAGACTATATACATATGATGTTTGGGAGTTGGTTTAATTAAGTAGTTGGTAAATGATGATGTTTGGGAGTTCGTGTATTGATGTAATTTTTGAAATGGTTTATTGGATTGAACATGTTATTTCTATATTATATATATATATATATATATATATATATATATATATATATATATATATATATATATATATATGCAGTAGCTATTTAAATTCTTTTGGTAATTAAAATGTTCCATAGCTAGATTAATATGTTGTACGAAACTGTACCTTGGCAACAAAAATGGATCCCACAATGAACCTGTAGTGGGATCCAAAGTGGAACCCATAGTAGGACCCAATGTAGGACCCACAGGCACCAATAATGATAATGAGCCCCCTATAGGTCCACTATTTTAAAAAATTAAGACATATATGTTGATTTAGGTCAATTTTTTGTTCCTATAACATTCTATTGCAACATAAAATGGTATCATCCAAAAATGTTACCTTTCCTATGATAACATAGAAAAAATAAACACAAAGGATATTGATGGGATTTTAGTAGCTTGTTTATGGTGTAGATCACCTGAAAATTAACTCCTATCTTATGGAGGCTAATGGCCATGCTATTTTTGCAACATTTAATTTAGGATGTTCATTTTTACAATTTGGGTTCACAAAAAAGCTAGAAATACAAACAAGCCCTAATATGATATGATAGCCAGGTGGGATACAAATGAGAGTTATATACTCCCTCCGTCCCGGCCAATTATTAACATTTCACAATAGATCGAGTTTTGGCACGTATTCTAAGGTAGATTTTAAATATAGTTCCATAACATATTTTTGAAATTTTCTTTTTTTGTATAAAAATATAACAATCCTATTTTTATACAAAAAAGAAAATTTCAAAAAAATATTCTTAAACTTCAAGTGACAAAAAAGTGTTAAGAATTGGATGGGATAGAGGGAGTATATGTTTATTTATTTTACATCTTTTCCAAATTCTATTAATACCTTATCGGACATTGATTTACATTAGTAAATTTTTTGTTTTGAGCTTAAAAAAAGGATAAAGATTAGAACTGTAATTTATTAATGATTTTTTGGTGTTAGTTTTTAATATTAATACATATTTTGATACATTGCTAATAGAGTTCAAAAGATGACTAGATTGTAATTAAAGTACTTACTAGTTATTAAGGATCATCTTATATTTTAGAATATATAATAATATAATATAAGTATTGGAGAAGAGTTTTCGGACACACAAACAACATTGATTTCCATTAATTCATATTATAGTTTAATAAAATTATTTATTATTTAAATAATCTAACCGTATAAAGGTTAATACTAAATTAAACAAATTCACAAATTTTAATGTAATATATTGACTTGGAATCTAATACTTAGAAGAATAATATTTTGAAAATCAAGTTTATCAAATATTTGAAAAAATATTATTATTATGAAAGCTAAATTCCAATACAATTGAGATAGCACAAGTGCCTATAAGTACCCCAACCACAGCTGGCCAGCCTTACTTTACATAAAATCATATAAATGTTGGTTTAAGAAACTTAATAAGATCTACACCATAAACCAGCTCCCAAAGTGAATCACCAACAACAGGAGTGGCCTCCTAGTAAGGTGTAAACATAAGAACTTCAATGTCACACTGAAGCAAACTCCCAAAGCAGGAGGACTACTACTTCTCTACCAAGAATTTATTATTATTATTATTATTTTTCCTCACAAGGAGCCTGCTAAATATTATTAAATCACTACAACAATTTTTGATGCAAAACCATAGGTAATGTATCCCAAAATAAAATCTATGAAAAAGAAGTAGACAAATGCAAACGCTACAATTTATTACTAAGGTTGTCAAAGACAAGAAGATCGATCTTTTGATGATGATTATAACAATATTAACAAGTAAATCCTACAGTAAATTAATTATAGGAATCCGTCAAAAGGTAAAGTATACGGGTAGCCTGTTAAAATATAAAATTTATATTAGAAAGGAATAAAATATTATGTATATAGTAAACATATGCTTGAACTGGTAAAAAATATGGTAAGTAGTAAATGGAGACATTTAGATTAATTAATTGTAAAAGCTAACAAGGTATGTTGGTAAATTTCAATATTCCCAAAATTTACAGCTAAATCAACCACAACAAATGCATTTTTTTTAAAAAACTAACCACACCAAAACATCATATGGAATTCGGAAATGAAGTACTGCATTACACGGTTTTAACTTGTTCAACCAGCTAGAATATCAAGTTTCTGAAAATTTATTGCAAGGATTGGAAAACATAAATCAATAAGCTCTCAAGCATGATCATCAACAGTCCTCAAAGGCCAGAGCTTTAACCGTTTGTATTGTCTTGGTAGTCTGCCGTGGGTGCAAACATGAGATTCTGATAAAACATTGGAGTCTGCATCATAGACATGACATATGTTGTGAGAAAACGAAGATCAGTGGTAACTAGTTAATAATCTTGCATGCAATATTTGTTGTTCAGAAAACGTTTATACCTCAGAGCTCTGGAGCAATTTCCCATATTCTTCAATGTCAGCTTGAAAGGACTCCAAACCATCGCTATAGGAATGAAGAATGTATTTTATGAGCAGATCGAAACAATTATATGCAAAAAATAATTTCCACTGACTGATCGATAGAGGTATTATGTCCGACTATTTTTAGGATATTTTAAAAGATGCATGAATAATTGTATATGAACTTTATAAGTTTACCTATTCAGAGGAGCACTTGACATGGATGTTGAGGATCCTTGCCCAGAGAGTTGAAGAGAATGGCTGTTCACACTGTTCTGAAGATCTAAAATGAATGCAACATAATAAATATTATAAATCATAGTTTAAACAGATAGTAAGCAAACTAATTTATATGTATTAAAGATGCATATAAAAATATGTAGATATAAAATTTATTTGTTAAAAAATTTGAAAACGCTAAAAAAAACTAACAAATTTAAAATAATTGTAATGAAACTTATTAAGAATCATACCCTGATGCATAAATTTTTCTTTGTCAATAACTCGAACTTTCTGCAGGACAGTTTAATAATAGTTAAAACCATTCTAATAGATGAATATGTAGTACTATAGTTCTATAATAGAACGAGAACGAACCTGTAGGTGACTCTTTATATGCTCACGAGTCAGTCCCTTCACTTTCATTTTTTTAAGGATCTTTTTCGGTGTGGCATCTGTAAATTAATATAATTAAAATATGAATTTGTACACTGAATAGAATTTAGGAGCTTGCAAATTAGTGATATTGAAAGATTCTTTTAACTATAATTTATTGCAAAAAGATTCTTTTAGAAATGTTTCATCATATGGATCCCAATAGATATTAATAACTATAATTTTATTAAAAGAATGAATATTAAAGTAAAATAGTACTACGACAATTGAAACATTCAAACCTTTTCAAAAAATTACATTTATTTTAGATTCCAATCCCGTTTTACCATTAGTTTAATGTTATTTGAGTATAATAGTTTTAGATAAATTCTTTCATTTGTTTATTTTCAATTTACGATCAAAGAAATTTGGGTATAAATGAACGAAAAGAATTGTAGGAAAAGTTGTATTCAAATAACAATAAATCAATACTTGAAAATTTCCAAAAAATCAATAATAATTTTAGATTCCAATTCCATTTTACCGTTATTTTACCATTATTTGAGTTCAAATTTTTTAGATTATCCTATCTCGTTCTCTAGCTTCTTCCCAATTTACCATCAAGAAAATTGGATATAAATGAACGAAAGAAGTTGTACAAAAAAGTTGTGCTCGAATAATGATAAATTGAAATTAAATTCTTACTTTTTTGGACTTTTATGCCATAAAATACAAAGATATATGGAATTAATAAACACAAAAACAATCAGTATACACTATATACATGTAACTTTAAAAAATAGTATTGCTTTTTTTTTTTGATAAAAAAAATAGTATTGCTATAGTTCCCATGATTGATACACCATACACCGATAGCATAAATTTATTATATTACTGTCTTACAAATTTCCTTTCTAATTAGATAGTTTTTACAATATGACAGCTAGATACAGTGCGAAAAAAATAAATAATAATATTTAAAGAAAGGAAAAATGTAAAAGAAATCATTTAGCGAAGGCTGGATTCAAAAGCTTTAATTATTATATTACTGTGATTCCTATCAAGAGAAACAGCTAGTAGTTAAATGCATAAAAGTCTACGAACAAGATATATGCATGTGTGTTTTAGCAAAAAGATTAAAATAAAAAAAAATCGTGTGCATGAGACACATTTAATGATTTAAAAGACTTACTAAAACTCCCGCCGAGCTCAGAGACTGCACGAACAAATCGAGCGTGTAGCTCGTGTGTCCAGTGGAGGCGAGGCTTGCCTTGTCCAAACAACGGATGCTCTAATTTGACAACTTGAACATCCTCCTCGACTCCCTGCCGCTCAATCTGTAGCGGCTGTGCTGCTGGCCAAACCATGGCCTCTCCTAACCCTTGATTCAAATGTTGTGGGTGCTGCACTGCATAGTTGTTTTGAATGGAATAGCTTGGATTCATGGAAAGGTTGTCAGTTAATCCTTCAGACACATTTTGGGTAAACCCCAAATGGTTTAGATAAGCTTCAGGGTGATGGTAATAATTCTGAGATGGGATTGATGCTGATGAATTCATCATAGGAGAAGATATTTTCTTTTATTTGTGCTATTCGGATGGCGTAGGCTTCAACCTCTCTTTTATACATATATATATATATATACTGAAAAAATAGGGTCTTGTGAATAATTGCGATATAAATTTAGAAAACGTTTTGTTGGATAATAATATAAAAGAATATTAATATCAACGATCTTTTTAAGAAATCAATAATCACCTTTTTCTGCATTTGTGTGGGTGTAACATAAAAAACATAAAAAAGGCGTAGAAGGTTCGGGTAGAATATAACACAATGAATTCGGGCGCTGTAGAAAATAAAACGTATATAAGACACCTATATCTATATGTGTATGTACATGTGTAGGAAAAAAATTAAAAGACTACATTGTATTCTCTTCTTCACATTTTATTACTGCAAACACTTCACAATATATAGTGCAATACAAGGAAACTGCAAGCTAAAAAAAACAGAAGACGACACACACTACTTTCCTAAACAAACTCTAACAACCCATGACTTATTCCACGAAATCAAATCAAATCAAATCAAACGTTAACTTATTAAAAATATTGTTTGAGATTATCTCTAACAATCTCCCCCATAATCTCAAACACCACAGCACTCTCTCTGTCGTTCAAATGCAGAGTCGAGTTCATTTTTGCCCATATGGCAACTTCAACTTCTTTATCTGCCCGTATGGCTTTTAAACTGAGCCCGTATGGCTGATTCGACTGAGCCCGTATGGCTAATCCGACTGAGCCCGTATGGCTATTGTTTGCCCGTCTGGCACTTCAACTCATTTTTCATCTTTCAATGTCACGTCTCCTTGCGCTCCACGAACGACGGTAACGTCCTCATCTCCTAAACTGACTCCAGCAAAAGAAACCATCACCAACTACACAAAAGAAACCACAAAGGGACACAATGGCCACCCCCGAAAACTCATTGCATTTCTCCAAACGAGAACATGGCAACAGCAAATCTCAAACGTGGGCAGTGCAAGAGAACACCATATGCATCCCATACTGCACATGATGATCTCTCCCACTATTCAAATACACCCGACACTAACACCTTCATTTGCGCAGCCATACACCCATACATCGTCAAAAACCCAAACAAGGAGCCATCCGCATTAACAGGCTCCTCCGAAGATAAAATCTCCGGGACTCCAGGTAAACATGGCAGCGCCCCAGAACATCGTCACCACGCCTCCACCAGCAGTGGCTTCACCACCTTCAGCGGCTTCACCACCGCCGGTGGCGGCCTCGCTCTGATACCAAATGTAGAAAATAAAACGTATATAAGACACCTATATCTATATGTGTATGTACATGTGTAGAAAAAAATTAAAAGACTACATTGTATTCTCTTCTTCAAATTTTATTACTACAAACACCTCACAATATATAGTGCAATACAAGGAAACTGCAAGCTAAAAAAAATAGAACACGACACACACTACTTTCCTAAACAAACTCTAACAACCCATGACTTATTCCACGATCCTAAAATCAAGGAAATAGACATCCGACCAAATCAAATCAAATCAAACGTTAACTTACTAAAAATATTGTTTGAGATTATCTCTAACAGGCGCCAATAACAACAAACTCTTAACATTGTCCCAAGACCATTAGAAAAAAATGCTAATCGTAGTTTATGGATGTAAAATTGATGAGTAATTCTCATTTTGTTCACTGTCAGTCTAAATATAGACATCACCAATATCGATAATGTTTAGAATCAAATATTAAAGTACTAAAATTTTTAATCTCGGATAATTTGTGAAATTACATATATCATAAATATGATGTTTTAACTCATAACATTGATCATATTTAGACAAATGTTCTTTACAATTTGTAAATGCAAAAATCATATAAGATAACATTTAGACATAAAGGTTTACCATAGGGTGTAAGTTGAAAATTCTTAATTAAACTATGTATGGCTGTGAAATGAATAACTAATCTTGAGGTAGAATGGAAGGTATCTTTTTTCTTTTTTTCATAAAACCAGTATCTTTTTTCCAGCAATTACAAACAATTCGTTTCCTTATGACACTGAAGGAAAGCGCATGAACTATTGAACAAATAAAAGTTTATTTTTATATCAGATTCTAGCAACTTTTTATAAGACCAAAAAAAACACAATTTGCCTTTTTTTATCTAGATCGACTCGAAAAAATGGGCTTGATTCGGCTCAAATTTGTCATCTGACTCGAACACATATTCGGGATCGATAAAAACTCGAATCGAGCTGAGTTTTTGGAGCTCTACAAGAAGTCTATGAGTATAGATTAGTATTAATATAGGTGTTTGTATGTAAAACTGATAAGCAAGAATTAAGAACGTAAACTCTTGTTCTTATTATTTCCATAAATGAAGTACAAAGAAATATATAGAAAGCAATCAACAGCTACACCTACAAACCAGGAACGACTACTTCAAAATGCATCCTACAAATACTCTACTACATATCTTTATTTGACTAGGATCCTACAACTACTCAGAAACGTTGTGGAACAAGTCATGACACACGACTAAAACAAAACAAACGGAAACAAATAAACACTCCAGACTTATGTTTAGATAGGCCCAACACTGAGATTAGCCTAGCCCAAACATTAAGTTTAGATTAGCCCAACAGTACACCCCCGTAATCTAAACTTCATGAGACAAGTCTTTAATCCCCAGCAAACGACACATCTTCTCAAACTTGACAATGGATAACGCCTTGGTAAGCACATCTACTCTTTGCTCCTCAGTACACACATGCTTCACAATGATTTCACCTCTTTCAACACACTCCCTAATAAAATGGTAGCGTATGTCAATGTGTTTAGAACGACCATGGAACACCGGATTCTTTGCTAAATCTATAGCAGATTTGTTGTCTATGTATAGAACCACCGGACCAATCTCCCCGTCTGTGATCTTTCCCAGCAAATTTCGAAGCCACACTCCTTGACAAGCTGCTGCGGTTGCAGCCATAAATTCTGCTTCGCACGAGGACAGAGCAACACATTTCTGCTTTTGAGAGACCCATGATATTACACTTTCATTCAAGTAATAAACCATTCCTCCAGTGCTTTTCCTGTCATCTAAATTCCCACCTAAGTCACTGTCAGAATAACCAGAAATCATATTATTTCTGCTGTCCTTCGAGTAGACCAGGCCATAGTTCATCGTGCCTTTGACATATCGTAAAATACGTTTAGCTGCATTCAGATGCATTAGCGTAGGCCTCTCCATAAACCGACTTACAATCCCCACAGAGTACGCCAAATCTGGGCGAGTATGCACAAGATAACGTAAACCTCCTACCAGGCTTTTAAACTCAGTAGGATTCACAGCTTTTCCCCCCTCGTCTTTTGTGATTAACAGCTTTGGATCCATTGGATATTTAGTAGGGTTGCAGTCATTCAAACCTGCCTTCTCCAACACCTTCTTGGCATATGATGTTTGCTTCAGCTTAATGTAACCTTCACCTTGGTATACTTCAATGCCCAGATAATACGAGAGTCTTCCCAGATCACTCATATCGAAATGACTGCTCATTTCTTTCTTAAAACGTTCGATGATACCAACACTTGTGCTTGTTATCAGCAAATCATCGACGTACACAGCAACAATCAACGACTCCTCTCCTTCTTTCTTTATGTAGACAGCATGCTCATATGGGCATCTTGACAAAGCCATCTCTTCAAGACATCGACTCAATTTTGCGTACCATGCCCGAGGGGCCTGTCGTAGACCATATAAGGCTTTATACAGTCGATACACCAAATGTTCTTGTCCTTGTTTAACGAACCCTTCAGGTTGTGATACATATACAACCTCATCTAGCTCGCCGTTTAAAAACGCCGACTTGACGTCCATGTGATGCACCTCCCATCCATGTTTGGCTGACAAAGCTAAGAGCAAGCGAACAGTTTCCAAACGCGTAACTGGAGCAAAAATCTCCTCAAAGTCTACTCCATGCTTCTGAACATATCCCTTTGCCACAATCCTAGCTTTATGTTTCACGATGTTTCCACTAGTGTCCTTCTTTAGCTTGTAAACCCACTTCAGATCGATGGCTTTGTTACTTGGAGGCAAGTTCGTCAATACCCATGTATTGTTTTTCTCTATAGACTGTATCTCACTCTCCATTGCACTTCTCCATTCCTTTTCTTTGCATGCCTGATCATAGTTGACTGGTTCATCAATCCCCATTAGAAGCAATTCGTCCTCAAGCTCTATTTCTTCAGTAACGTCATATATGTCACTAAGCAGCCTGAACTTTCGAGGTGGACTCTCAGTTGACGCCCCTGTTGTTGACGTCCCTGTTGTCGACACAGTACCACTTGAACCTTGTACACTTGAGTCACTATTTGTGCTTGTACTCGCACTACTTGGAGTCACAGGCTCATCTGTCTCGTCATTCAGCTCCTTGTCTTCAAAGACCGGGACTGTAAAGTAACCTTGTTGTGCCACTGTACTTCCCTCGTTTGTCTGATCCCAAAGCCAAGTTTTCTTTTCCTCAAACACAACATCGCGACTAACATGTACTTGTTTCAAAATAGGATCATACAAACGGTAAGCCTTAGTGCCAGGCTCCTTTCCAAGATTGATGACGGGTTTACTACGGTCATCCAGTTTCTTCACCTGAGTACTTAGGTTTTTCATGTATGCAATACAACCAAAAACCCGTATGTGTCCCAGGCTGGGTTTCACACCTGTCCATGCCTCATATGGAGTCAGCTCAGATAAGGCACGAGTTGGTAGACGATTCAACAGATAAATTGAGTGCCTGACTGCCTCTCCCCATAGGAACGATGGGAGTTACATTTCCTTCAACATGCTTCTGGCCATGGCAACCACAGTGCGATTTCGTCTCTCCACCACCCCATTTTGTTGGGGTGTGTATGGAGCAGTGTAATGACGGTTTATTCCTGCAGATTCACAATATGACTTGAACTGGTTCGAACAAAACTCACCCCCGTTATCCGTACGCAGAGTTCTCACTTTCTTTTCTGGTCCTTTCTCAACCTGGGCACGGAACTTCTTGAACGCATCGAGGGCCTCATTTTTAGTTTTCAAAAAATACACCCACATGGCCCTGCTATAATCATCTACCAGAAGGAAAAAATATTTATTCCCCCCTGGTGTCTCAGGTGCTATAGGTCCACATAAGTCGCCATGGATCAATTCCAAAAATCGCTCTGCTCTGTAGTCTGTCTTGGCAGGAAATGACTTTCTCACTTGCTTTGACATCAAGCTGGCAGGAAATGACTTTCTCACTTGCTTTGACATCAAGCACCCTGTGCATATTTCCTTTGGTTGAACAATGGCTGGGAATTCGTTTGCCATTTTCTTCTTAGACATTAAGACCATTGCTGGAAAATTAACGTGTCCTAGGCGTGAATGCCACAACCACGCTTCTTCATCTACTTTAGTTAATAAACAGGCATCGTTGTTGTTTTCAAGGAGTATTTTATACAATCTATTTCCAGATCTTTTCACTTTCATGACAAGCTTTTCACATTCATCATATACCCACAGATAAACACCATGTAATACGACTCGATTTCCCTCTTCAGATAATTGACCCAGACTTATAATGTTGTTGCAAAGATTTGGGATATAATATACCTCTTTCAGAAGCTTTTCTCCTCCGTTTTTGCATTTGAAAGATATAGTTCCCTTTCCTCGAATATCCACAAACGACCCATCACCAAAACGGACACGCCCTGTCACCTTTTCATCGAGCTGTTTAAATTTCGAACGTAGTCCAGTCATGTGGTTACTTGCTCCGTTATCCAAGTACCAGACATTTGATTCCGTCTGTTCGTCGCTTAAGCTTAGTTTCGCCACAGTGGTTGTTTCATTAAGCAATATGACACCGTCTCCGTTCTCTTCACATTTCGCCATCAAAAGTGCTGGCTCCTCGTCATGTGTTAGTGTCAAGTTTGCCTCTTCAGATCTGTTTCCTTTTTCACGTCGTGATGGCTTCTTACATTCGTTTGCGTAGTGGCCGTAAATGTTACAATTAAAGCATTTTATTTGGCTCTTATCTTGGCCTCCACCACGTCCTTTATTTCCACCACTCCGATTTCTTTGACTTGCTCGTTTCTCCCACTCTGCTCTAGTGAGTAACAATTTTCCTTCGGTCTCTCTCTTCAACCATTCATCCTCTGTAAGTAATAGCTGTCCATTACTAGGTTCAGTTTTTCCACGTAGTCGCTCCTCATGCGCCTTGAGTGAACCTACTGCCTCTTCTACTGTCATAGTCTCTAAGTTCCCAAATTGTTCGATTGTTGAAGCAATTTGGAGAAACTTTTGAGGAACGGCCCTTAGTAACTTTTTCACCACATATGACTCCTGAATCTCTTCTCCCAGGGTTCTGATGTTTGTCACGATTCCACTTAATTTTAAGCAAAAATCATCCAACTGCTCGTTGTCTTTCATCTGCAAAGCCTCAAAATCTCCTTTGAGTGTCTGCACTTTAGCCTTCTTGACACGGTCTGCACCAAGGCACATCGTCTTCAAAGCCGCCCAGACCTCCTTAGACGTTTTCTTGTCTGCCACCGCCAGGAGTATGTCCTCAGACAAACCTTGATATATAACAGCCAGTGCACACTTGTCCTTCTTGTCTTCCACCTTAGTGTTTTGATCTGCGGGCTCAACCGCCTCCCACACACCCTGGGCCTGCATATAGACTTGCATCTTGATAGCCCAGGCTGTGTAGTTACTTCTTGATAGCATTGGGTAACTGAGACCAACACCACCTCCTTTCAGCTTGCTTCCTGTTTCCATAGCTCCTACTTATAGAACACCGATATGTTAACCTCTCTCTGATACCAAATATAAGTATAGATTAGTATTAATATAGGTGTTTGTATGTAAAACTGATAAGCAAGAATTAAGAACGTAAACTCTTGTTCTTATTATTTCCATAAATGAAGTACAAAGAAATATATAGAAAGCAATCAACAGCTACACCTACAAACCAGGAACGACTACTTCAAAATGCATCCTACAAATACTCCACTACTTATCTTTATTTGACTAGGATCCTACAACTACTCAGAAACGTTGTGGAACAAGTCATGACACACGACTAAAACAAAACAAACGGAAACAAATAAACACTCCAGACTTATGTTTAGATAGGCCCAACACTGAGATTAGCCTAGCCCAAACATTAAGTTTAGATTAGCCCAACAAACTCGACTCGGCTCAAACTCGAACTCGAACTCGGTTACTTATTTTTAAATAAGAAATTCATGTGTTTGTTAGTTTATGTGTCATCACTCAACTTACAAAATTTATTCTGAAAAATTAACTTGATATTTTTTTCACGTTTTATGTGCATTATAATATTAGAGAAAAATGGGCCTGAGTATGACCTCAGGTAACTCCCCTGAAGTTATATCATTCTTCCATATATATATTTAGTGGCATTTTTGTAAATACTAATGATTCATCTTGAATTTACAATTTTACCCTCCTGCATTTATAATAGAAATACTTATAACCTTAGGTAGCACCCTAAGGTCAATCTTAGGTACCTGTTACTCATAATATTATTATTATTATTATTATATTTAGTAAAATTTCTAAATTAACTTAGTTCTAATATGCAATTAGGAGATAATTAATTATGCATTCCTATAAATAGTCTGTATAATTAATTTTTATTATAAAATTTAAATTTGATAAGTTTTTAGATAAATCTTTTGACCAATTCTTAGTTGTTAGTCTACACATCAATCAATCCATCAAGTTCAATTTCTAATTTTACTTTCATATACTTTCTCTATGTTCTATTATAAACTACAACAATTATATGGTAACATTGTTGACTTTTTGTATGCAATATTTTTATTAAATTAAAAATATGATCTATAAAACTATTAATTACTCTTGGTCTAGGGCGCCTAATTGCCTATTTAAAAAAATAATCTCATATTACCTTACAATAAATAAAAGTTTTAAATGTAATAACAGTGTTCCTCACCTGTTTTTGTAGTGATGACCGAATTGCAATCCGGAGCAAGTGATGCAAAATCATGTGGCAATCATGAAAATTCATTCCAGTAAGTCGAAGAGTCTCCATTGAAACTAGACTCCTAATATTAGAACAAAAACCATCAGGTAACTTCATGTCAAGAAAGGATGAGCAAACAACTTTTTTTTCAGAGTGAGTTAAATTCCACGATGCCAATGGTAACTTTTCTTTTTTCCCAGGTGTTTTTGGCCTTAGCTCTATTCTTATTCCCATATCAGCCATGTCAAGATGGACCGATTCTTTGTCTTTTGTCTTCTTTGGTATATTAAGCATGGTCCCACGTGTCAAGTCATGTCAAGACGGACACACGTGTATTTTTTCATACTCCATTCCTAAAGCACACAAGCTTTTCTTAGCTTCACTGAATGATGCAGGAAAAGTGTTCCCTGATGGAAGCATAGATCCAACCAAGAGAAGCATTTCAGAGAAGCAAACATCAGATATTTGATGTTTGGCTTTTAGGTTATACAGCTTTACTAAAGCCTTGATCTTCGTAAATTCTTTACAGCCTGGATAAAGGGGTTCATGTTCGGACTGGACATGATTAAATAATTAAATCCGAGGAATCCAGGGAAACCTTATCGTAATCATCATCACTCTCTATTTTCCTTGGCATTTGATCCACAGTTTGTGAACTGTCTGTCTCATTATCGGCAGATTGACTTTCTTCTATGTTTCCCTCTCCGTGCCAAATCCATATTTTGTAGGTCCGATCGATACCATTTTGGAAAAGATGGTTCCTCACTATGCGAGCTTTCCACGATTTACTATGTGCACATTTTAAACAGGGATAGCTGATTTTGTTTGCATCGCATCCGTTTTATAATGCAAACCACAACAGTTCTTCAACTCCATCTTGGGACTCTTTAGTTCTTTTGTCAGCAATTAACCAAGACATGTCCATCTTTTAGAATTACATTCAATCAGTACATACTAGCTAATACAAGCATAAACACAAGCTAATACAAACACAAGTGTGGAGAGACTTTTTAGTACTCTAAGTATGGACAAAATATACTTTATAAAAATCAAAGAAATCTAAATTACATATTACAAGCTCTCTCTCTGTTGTTTTGTTTGGGTTTGATTTTCTATTTGTATTTGTTTAGGTTGATCTATTTGGGTTGATTCATCTAGGGTTGATTTATTTGGATAATTTGTTTTGCATGTTGTGTTTGGGTTTGTATGTTGAGCATGCAAATATAATATTGTCTTTGTGTTTGGGTTTGGATAATTTGGGTTGATTTATTGTGTTTCTTTGGTTGTGTTTGTGGATGGGTATCTCTGCTTTAGTTATATCTTTTTTGATATACTGGTTTACTTGTTTTATTCATGACAAAATGTTTGCTTTTACTTGTTTGTTTACTTATTTCGTATACGTTTACTTGTTTGTTTACCATAAATTTCTATTATGTCCATACTTGTTTGTTTAGCTATGGCCCTAATTTAATCTCTATGTTGTGTAGATTAGTTATGGCCCCTTCGAAGAAATCAAAGAAGGCCAATTCTGCTCCAAATAAAACCGCTTCAAACTTGTTAAAGGCTTTAAAAAGGAACAATTCAATTGAGAAAGTGCCAATGGAGAAGAAGGCCAACTCTTGCCCTCTAGATTCTTCACCTGAATCTGTCAAGAAAAAGCCTATATCTAAGATCCTCGGAAAGAAAATAAGCAAGAAGAGGAAACGAGCCGATAAACCAGTGCCTTGCAAACAAGAAGGGCTTAAACTTTTACAGCGCGGAGCTGTTACAATGCATAGGATTGTCAGGCGTAAGATGTTGGGTATGAAGCACCCTGTGTTTTTCAATGCAAAGGGCGATCTAGTCATATGGTACTGCTGCTTCGGAGATGAAGTCTTATATTGGGGTTCTTGCTAGAACTAAAACCCCGATATGTTATCCTAGATGGAAACATGTTCCAATAGAAAGAAAAATAAGATATAGGATTGTGTGCAGGTAAAATAAATTCCACCTCAACAAAGTAGCTAACATTTTTTTATTCAAGTATTTAATATAATAAACATGCTATGTAGATGGCGTTAGAGGTACCACCAACAGAAAAAAAGATGGTATGGAAGTCTGCGTGCCAGAAGTGGAGGGAGTTCAAATGTCAATTAACAATCGACTATATACTTTCATATAGGGAGCAGCGTGAGTTGCTCAAATTTCCACCAGCTGATTACACATTTATCGAGAAGGCACACTGGGATATGTTTGTTGCTAGCCGTCTAACTGATGACTTTTCGGTGGGTTCTCACTTATTATCACATAGCATAATTATATTAGTTCTTCCATGTATGTTGCTTATGTTTTGATGTTTTTCACGAAGGCGATCCACGATAAACAGAAAAAAAGGGCCTTGAATGAATATCCTCATCGCATTTCTCGCAAAGGATATGCAAACCTCGAACAGGAAATGGTTAGTGAAATAATGAAACGTATTATTTTTTATTTTTCTATGACATTTGAATGCATGATTATGGTCTAGTTTTATTTTTCTCAAATGTTTATATACATGCAGACGGAAGGTGATACTGAGGTGGAGGTCGATCGCTCTAGTACTTGGCTTCGTACACGTCAAGATGCAGATGGGAATTATATTTCAAAGTCAGGTACTAGAGTGATCGACCAGGTACTAGAGTGATCGACCAGCAATCTGTGCAACTTCCTCCGAAATATAATTCCCATCTGCATCTTGACGTGAACGAAGCCAGGTACTAGAGCGATCGACCTCCACCTCAGTATCACCTTCAGTCTGCATGTATATAAACATGTGAGAAAAATAAAACTAGACCATAATCATGCATGCAACTGTCGTAGAAAAATAAAAAAAATAATACATTTCATTATTTCACTAACCATTTCCTGTTCGAGGTTTGCATATCCTTTGCGAGAAATGCGATGAGGATATTCATTCAAGGCCCTTTTTTTTCTGTTTATCGTGGATCGCCTTCGTGAAAAACATCAAAACGTAAGCAACATACATAGAAGAACTAATATTTATGCTATGTGATAATAAGTGAAAACCCACCGAAAAGTCATCAGTTAGACGGCTAGCAACAAACATATCCCAGTGTGCCTTTTCTATAAATGAGTAATCAGCTGGTGGAAATTTGAGCAACTCACGCTGCTCCCTATATGGAAGTATATAGTCGATTGTTAATTGACAATTGAACTCCCTCCACTTCTGGCACGCAGACTTCCATACCATCTTTTTTGCTGTTGGCAGTACCTCAAACACCATCTACATAGCATGTTTATTATATTAAGTACTTGAATAAAAAAATGTTAGCTACTTTGTTGAGGTGGAATTTATTTTACCTGCACACAATCCCATATCTTATTTTTTCTTTCTATTGGAACATGTTTCCATCTAGGATAACATATCGGGGTTTTAGTTCTAGCAAGAACCCCAATATAAGACTGCATCTCCGAAGCAGCAGTACCATACGACTAGCTCTCCCTTTGCATTGAAAAACACAGGGTGCTTGATACCCAACATCTTACGCCTGACAATCCTATGCATTGTAACAGCTCCACGCTGTAAAAGTTTAAGCCCTTCTTGTTTGCAAGGCACTGGTTTATCGGCTCATTTCCTCTTCTTGCTTATTTTCTTTTCCAGGATCTTAGATATAGGCTTTTTCTTGACAGATTCAGGTGAAGAATCTAGAGGGCAAGAGTTGGCCTTCTTCTCCATTGGCACTTTCTCAATTGAATTGTTCCTTTTTAAAGCCTTCAACAAGTTCGAAGCGGTTTTATTTGGAGCAGAATTGGCCTTCTTTGATTTCTTCGAAGGGGCCATAACTAATCTACACAACATAGAGATTAAATTAGGGCCATAGCTAAACAAACAAGTATGGACATAATAGAATTTTATGGTAAACAAACAAGTAAACGTATACGAAATAAGTAAACAAACAAGTAAAAGCAAACGTTTTGTCATGAATAAAACAAGTAAACCAGTATATCCAAAAAGATATAACTAAAGCAGAGATACCCATCCATAAACACAACCAAAGAAACACAATAAATCAACCCAAATTATCCAAACCCAAACACAAAGACAATATTATATTTGCATGCTCAACATACAAACTCAAACACAAAATGCAAAACAAATTACCCAAATAAATCAACCCTAGATGAATCAACCCAAATAGATCAACCTAAACAAATACAAATAGAAAATCAAACCCAAACAAAACAACAGAGAGAGAGCTTGTAATATGTAATTTAGATTTCTTTGATTTTTATAAAGTATATTTTGTCCATACTTAGAGTACTAAAAAGTCTCTCCACACTTGTGTTTGTATTAGCTTGTGCTTATACTTGTATTAGCTAGTATGTACTGATTGAATGTAATTCTAAAAGATGGACAGGTCTTGGTTAATAGCTGACAGAAGAACTAAAGAGTTCCAAGATGGAGTTGAAGAACTGTTGTGGTTTGCATTGTAAAACGGATGCGATGCAAACAAAATCAGC
Organism: Kitagawia praeruptora; assembly: GCA_037693485.1. Lineage (NCBI taxonomy): Eukaryota > Viridiplantae > Streptophyta > Magnoliopsida > Apiales > Apiaceae > Kitagawia > Kitagawia praeruptora. The sequence continues at coordinate 45,032,113 of CM075345.1, read as the reverse complement.
TATCCCTGTTTAAAATGTGGTACATAGTAAATCGTGGAAAGCTCGCATAGTGAGGAACCATCTTTTCCAAAATGGTATCGATCAGACCTACAAAATATGGATTTGGCACGGAGAGGGAAACATAGAAGAAAGTCAATCTGCCGATAATGAGACAGACAGTTCACAAACTGTGGATCAAATGCCAAGTGGATCAAATGCCAAGGAAAATAGAGAGTGATGATGATTACGATGAGGTTTCCCTGGATTCCTCGGATTTAATTATTTAATCATGTCCAGTCCGAACATGAACCCCTTTATCCAGGCTGTAAAGAATTTACGAAGATCAAGGCTTTAGTAAAGCTGTATAACCTAAAAGCCAAACATCAAATATCTGATGTTTGCTTCTCTGAAATGCTTCTCTTGGTTGGATCTATGCTTCCATCAGGGAACACTTTTCCTGCATCATTCAGTGAAGCTAAGAAAAGCTTGTGTGCTTTAGGAATGGAGTATGAAAAAATACACGTCTGTCCGTCTTGACATGACTTGACACGTGGGACCATGCTTAATATACCAAAGAAGACAAAAGACAAGGAATCGGTCCATCTTGACATGGCTGATATGGGAATAAGAACAGAGCTAAGGCCAAAAACACCTGGGAAAAAAGAAAAGTTACCATTGGCATCGTGGAATTTAACTCACTCTGAAAAAAAAGTTGTTTCCTCATCCTTTCTTGGCATGAAGTTGCCTAATGGTTTTTGTTCTAATATTAGGAGTCTAGTTTCAATGGAGACTCTTCAACTTACTGGAATGAAATCTCATGATTGCCACATGATTTTGCATCACTTGCTCCCGATTGCAATTCGGTCATCACTGCACAAACAGGTGAGGAACACTGTTATTAGAATTTGTCACTTCTTCAAAGCAATTTGTAGTAAAGTTATTGAGGTTGATAAGTTGGAGAAAATGCAATCGCAGTTTGTGGAAACTTTGTGCCAGCTTGAAAAATACTTCCCCTCTTCCTTGTTTGATTTAATGTTTCATATCTCGGTTCATCTTGTAATGGAAGTTGAGCTTTTTGGACCTATTTTCCTTAGGTGGATGTATCCTTTTGAGAGATATATGAAGACATTTAAGGGATATATAAGGAATCGAGCTCGTGCAGAAGGTTGTATAGCTGAGGCCTATATTGCAGAAGAGGCAGTTTAATGTTTGGTGGAGCATGAAGAAACGACTATTGGGGTACCAAAAAATGGTAGGCATACCAAGGATGGAATTTCTAGGCCATTATCCGGTGCAACCATGATAACCCCGAGCACCACTGATTTGCATGTAGCACATTTATGTGTTCTACAAAATACTACCGCTGTTAGCCCATATTTTGAGTAAGTCATTATATTATTTTCATCATGTCTACCATTTTCCCCTCTCTGTTTACCTACCTGAAAAATTGCATATTATATGTCATTGTCTTATTATTTATTTATTCTCTTTTCATTGAATGCAGTGAACACATGGCATTCTTTATGACCAGATTTCCAGAACACGAAAAGGATGAAATATGGCTAAAGAACAAGCAAAATGAGACTTTCCAAAATGGTTCAAAGAAAAGGTATTTTCTGAATTTCATAATAGCTTTGTGCATTTTTAAAAACTGCCATGTCCTGTGAATCATTTACAACTTGTATATATATATATATTTGAAGATCGCTTCAGATTTGGCTGATGAAAAAGAGGTTACGCAAGAGATCAGGTGGATTGCAGACGAGCACAACAAGGATGTTCCTACTTTCAACGACTATAGAATGGATGGGGTTACATTTAGTACGAAGGATCGTGATGATATGCGCCAAGTTCAATGTAGTGGTGTGTGTGGAAGCTGACACAATGATTGTTCAGGGTGTAAGGATAAAAATATTGAGCACACTTCACATACATATTACGGAGTTATAACAAGTATGTGGGAGTTGGACTATAATCAATTTAGGGTCTCTATTTTTCGTTGTAATTGGGTAGATATTAACAAAGGGATTAAGATTGATGACTTGGGATACACATTAGTAAATTTGAATAAGTTAGGTTTTTCGAATGATCCGTTTGTGTTGGCAAAACATGTCAAACAAGTTTGTTACATCGATGATCCTCTTGAAAAATTATGGTCTGTGGTGTTGAAATTACCCGAGAAAAAGTACTATGACGACGATGATGAAAATGAGGGATCCGTAGAAGTTGAACTTGAGAATGATTGTTTTGTGCCCAATATACCAGATGTTGATTTAGTTGAGGACGACGAGGGTAGTTATATGCGAGACGTAGATGAACTAATTCAACTTTCGTGATGTAATTTAATCTCTATACTTTTGTGATAACTTTACTTTGGTTTGGTGATCCTATATTTCTTCATTTCTGTTAATTTTCTGGTTGTTTGGTTTGCCCTCAGTTGGCCTTAGTGTTCTATTGGTTTGTATGCCACATTAATTTGTATGGCAGGTTTGCTTACTTACTGTCAATTTTTTTCCCATATACCACACTTCAGACAACAGTTTTTAACAAAAACATTGATGTCTCCAAGTTTTACATACAACACAAATACAAAAAACTAACTGTTGTCTACCTTTAAGTAGGACAACTACTTTTGCAAAATGTTGTCTCAGTTACACAACTCTACAAGAAAAATTGTTGTATGTTTAGATTCACTAGACAACGGTTTATAAACTGTTGTATGATTCCTCTTGGACAACTTTATCCATAAACTGTTGTCTAATTTGTACACCATAGAAAAAAGCCTTATGTGTTTGGATTTACTAGAGGATAGTTTATAAACTTTTGTGATATAGGTAATTGCTGATTTCTTGTAGTGTGAAGATCTAAAATGAATGCAACATAATAAATATTATAAATCATAGTTTAAACAGATACTCCCTCCGTCCCACCCAATTCTTAACACTTTTTTTATTACTTTCTGGCACGCATTTTAAGGTAAATTTTAAGGATAGTTCCATAACTTATTTTTGAAATTTTTTTTTTTTGTATAAAAATAGGATTGTTCTATTTTTATACAAAAAAAGAAAATTTCAAAAATAAGTTATGCAACTATCCTTAAAATTTACCTTAAATTGCGTGCCGAACACCCTATTTTGAAATGTTAAGAAATGGCCGGGACTGAGGGGGTAGTAAGCAAACTAATTTATATGTATTAAAGATGCATATAAAAATATGTAGATATAAAATTTATTTGTTAAAAAATTTGAAAACGCTAAAAAAAACTAAGAAATTTAAAATAATTGTAATGAAACTTATTAAGAATCATACCATGATGCATAAATTTTTCTTTGTCAATAGCTCGAACTTTCTGCAGGACAGTTTAATAATAGTTAAAACCATTGTAATAGATTAATATGTAGTACTATAGTTCTATAATAGAACGAGAACGAACCTGTAGGTGACTCTTTATATGCTCACGAGTCAGCCTCTTCACTTTCATTTTTTAAGGATCTTTTTCGGTATGGCATCTGTAAATTAATATAATTGATCGAAATATGAAATTGTACATTGAATATAATTTAGGAGCTTGCGAATTAGTGATATTGAAAGATTCTTGTGTGATGGGTGCAAATCAAATAAAAAGAATAATATTGCAAAAAGATTTTTTTAGAAATGTTTCGATGATATCCCAATAGATAATAACTATAATTTTATTAAAAGAATGAATATTAAAGTAAAATAGTACTACGACAATTGAAACATTCAAACCTTTCTTAAAAATTGACATTTATTTAGGATTGGACATTTACTTTAGATTCCAATCTCGTTTTACCGTTACTTTAATGTTATTTGAGTATAATAGTTTTAAATAAATTTTTTTCATTTGTTTATTTTCAATTTACGATCAAGAAATTTGAGTATAAAAGAACGAAAATAATTGTAGGAAAAGTTGTATTCAAATAACAATAAATCAATACTTGAACCTTTTCAAAAAATCAATAATAATTTTAGATTTCAATTCCATTTACCGTTATTTTATCATTATTTGAGTTCGGATTTTTTACATTATCTCATTTCTCTTCTTCCCAATTTACCTTCAAGAAAATTGGATATAAACGAACGAAAAGAGGTTGTACAAAGTAGTTCATGTGCTCGAATAACGATAAATCGAAATTAAATTCTTACTTTTTTGGACTTTTATATATGCCATAAAATACAAAGAGATATCGAATAAACACAAAAACAATCAGTATACACTATATACATGTAACTTTTGTTAAAAAATAGTAGTATTGCTAGTTTCCATGATTGATACACCATACACAGATAGCATATATTTATTATATTACTGTCTAACAAATTTCCTTTCTAATTAGATAGTTTTTGCAATATGACAGCTAGATACAGTGCCAAACAAATAAATTATAATATTTAAAGAAAGGAAAAAGTGTAAAAGAAATCATTTAGCTAAGGCTGGATTCAAAAGCTTTAATAGATCTAACTATTACTGTGATTCCTATCAAGAGAAACAGCTAGTACTTAAATGCATAAAAGTACTCTACGAACAAGATATATGCATGTGTGTTTTAGCAAAAAGATTAAAATAAAAAAAAATCGTGTGCATGAGACAAATTTAAAAGACTTACTAAAACTCCCGCCGAGCTCAGAGACTGCTCGAACAAATCGAGCGTGTAGCCAAACAACGGATGCTGTAATTTGACAACTTGAACATCCTCCTCTACTCCCTGCCGCTCAATCTGTAGCGGCTGTGCTGCTGGCCAAACCATGGGCTCTCCTAACCCTTGATTCAAATGTTGTGGGTGCTGCACTGCATAGTTGTTTTGAATGGAATAGCTAGGATTCATCGAAAGGTGGTCAGTGAATCCTTCAGACACATTTTGGGTAAACCCCAAATGGTTTGGATAAGCTTCAGGGTGATGGTAAGAATTTTGAGATGGGATTGATGCCGAAATCATCATAGGAGAAGACATTTTCTTTTATTTGTGCTATTTGGATGTTGTAGGCTTCAACCTCTCTTATATATATATATATATATATATATATATATATATATATATATATATATATATATTGAAAAAGTAGGGTCTTGTGAATAATTACGATATAAATTTAGAAAAAGTTTTGTTGGATAATAATATGAAAGGATATTATTATTAATTAAGGATCTTTTTATGGAATCAATAATCACTTTTTCTGCATTTGTGTGGGTATAGCATAAAAAACATAAAAAAAGATGGGTAAGGTTTCGGTAGAATCAAACACAATGAACTCTGGCGCCAATAACAACAACCTTTTAGCACTGTTGTAAGACCATTAGAAAAAAAATGATATATGCAAATAATCGTAGTTTATGGATGTTAATTGATGAGTAATTCTAATTTTATTCACCGTGAGTAAATATAGACATCACCAATTTCGATAATGTTTAAATTCAAATATTAAAGTACTTAAATTTTTAGTCTAAGATAATTCGTGAAATTATATATATCGTAAATATCATTTTTTAACTCATAACATTGATCATATTTATACAAATGTTCTTTACAATTTGTAAATGAAAAATCATATACGATAACATTTCGACATAAAGGTTTACCATAGGGTGTAAGTTGAAAATTCTTAATTAAACTATCTATGGCTCTGAAATGAATAATAATCTTGAGGCAGAGTGGAAGGTACCTTTTTTCTTTTTTTTTTCATAAAACCAGTATCTTTTTTCCAGCAATTACAAACAATTCGTTTCCTTCTGAAACTGAAGGAAAGCACATGAACTATTGAGCAATTAAAGTTTATTTTTTATATCTGATTCTAGCAACTTTTTATAAGACCAAAAAAAACACAATTTGCCTTTTTTTTATTGAGATCGACTCGAAAAAGTGGGCTTAATTCGGCTCGAATTACAAAGTCTTCCAAATTTGAAAATTGTCCAAAAAAGAGGGAATATCATATTGGTAAAAGAAGAAATAAAGATGGAACAACCATTCATTTGAGAGAATCTCAATGGACAACAACTCATCGTTATATTCTATTCAATTGTGGAAACAAAGAAATAGAGGAGCTAATTGAGTATGTAAATTGTAGGTAGCATCAAGCTTTAGTTGATGGTCCAGCAAAATCGAAAAGATAAGAGAGCAAGAAAACATACTTTGGATTTTTGGAAGTGGATGAACGAAGAGGTTGGAAGAGGAGGAAATATTTCGAAGGAATTAGAAGTGCTTGCAATGGGCCCGAATCGAGCAACTAAGAAGTATATTGTTTATGTAATCAATGGGTACAGATTTCATACAAAGAAAAGAGATGCTAAATGTAAAATACAAAATAGTGACATTTTTTTGATGGCTTTGACGACTAGTTTTGCAAGCTCGAAAGATCAGAATCCAAAGGTCGGCGATGTCAATTATTATGGAGCAATAGAAGAGATATTAGATGTTGATTATTGGGTAGAATTTATTGTTGTGTTGTTTAACTATTGTTGGTACTCAAAAGAAAAGGATTCATATGGGATGACTCGAGTTAATTTAATAAATCATCCCAGAAATCTGATCCCTACGTAATGGCCTCACAAGTACAACATGTTTTCTATGTAGAAGATCCAATTGAAAAGATGATGATTATAATGTCATCAAAAGACTACCGAGGAACTGGTGTGGTGTCGAAAATGAGAATGCAAACGAAGAACAAGATCAAAATGATCCAATTTTACTTGATATACGCTTTGCTACATAAATGAAAAATCAAGTCAATGAGGCTAGTTGATTTAGGGATGATGTTCCAACAAGATAAGTCCTCATCGAGCCCACCGAAGTCCAAGAACAATCAAATCACTTTATGCAATGTACGTGACTTTATTGATGTAATGGTTTTGAATCGAATGTTTCTTTAACTTTATTATTGAAGTGCTTGCTGCCCCAGTTTTATTACAAATTGAACTTGTAAATGTATTAATTACGTGAGTGCTTGCATTTTACTTTACTGCTTTTTATTTTTTATGATTTATTACTTGCCATTTAATTTCAATAAAATGAACTTTTTAATTGAAGTATTTAAGTGCTTGCTGCCCCCCCCCTTTTTTTTGTAAATTGAACTTGTTTATGCAGTTTAATTAATTAAGTGTTTGTTTATTACTTTATTGTTGTAGTTAAATTAATGTAGTGTACCTTTATTGTTTTTTAAATTAGCTATTGTGTACTTAGTTTACTAACTTCTAATGTAATTTCCATTTCCAATTTTTTAAAAGATGAACAAATTCATTCATCTCAGATTCCACTATCAGGGTGAACTCCAGAGTACGGGATATAATGATGGGATATAGAGAATCATGTACTGGCATCGATATTGACATGTTTTCATATATAGTACTGATGGACCATGTCAAGGATGACCTTGAATATTCAAAAATTGGAGGAATTTATGTAAGCAAAGAAATGTTGGGAATTGGAAGTTATCGACAAATGATTGGGATCTAGCTAGTTCCTTTAGTCAAACGAGCTACAATGGTGACTACATTGATTTTTATGTCGACAACGTCATTGACATAAATATTAAGCCAATCAAATAAATGCAACAGCATGTAATCATAAGACCTAGGCATAATCTACTGGCAGGTACATGAATTCAGACTATTGCGGATAAACTTTTGCCAGATGTATTCTAATAAATTGAATCTAAATAGCTTTTTCCCTAACCTGAAATTTGTACATGCATGTCTACAGTCTTATATTTAAACTCTTCTCACTAACCTTATACTTTTGTAGCTAAAAAATTAGTGAAACGCCAGTTTGTTATTGCTCATCAACCACAACGACAATAAAAGAACAAAGAAGCAAATCAACTGGATTCACTGAAGCCGCCACAAGGAGAGGTACTCATAAGTCGCCACAATTGAATAACCTGCAACAAGTTAATTATGCAGCTATGGGTTATAAATTTTATAGTTGAAATTGGATTTTCAGAATCTACCACATGACATGGGAGAAAATGACCCAGAGGTTAGATATGTTCCTTAAAAATATATTTAATGTCCACACTATTGAAAGTTAACCATCTATATGATCCACCACCTCCTGATAAGTTTTGATCTTCCCGAGTAAGCATAACACACTATTATAAGAGCTACTGAAAGTTTGCCGAATTTAAAACACTCTCAGCTGATCTTTTATATTAAGATTAATTATTGCTAATGATTAGTCCAAATTGTACTTCAAAATTATGGTTCAAAATTAGAAACATCATAGACTATTTAGAATATCATAGGTGGTTGTTCAATAAAAGACTACATCTACACAACCTTGGCAAGAACGGCGCTCTGCAGAGTCATGATCGCGCACTCGACGAAAGAGCTTCTCCATGGACTTCTCTCTTTACCCCTTTGCATATGTTCGTGAAGGGAAGCTCGAAGAGCTTACGGGAGAGAAATTAGTTCTAGAACACAGCCTATTGTTGCTTATCATCTACTAGTTTTTGAAGTTCATCAAATTACTGTAATATTAATAATCCGCCACCCCTACGTTGCTAGTTATTACTCTAACTATTGTTAATCTACCTTTAATGAGGAAGTAAAGATAATTTAGCAAACAAAATCGATATCAAAATCTGGAAAAGAATAAATGCTAATTTCTATGTTGTTGATAATTTTTATGTGTTGTCATGAAGGATGTTAACCTACCCCTCCACCACCTCTAATATAGTATGAAGACAAAGAGCTATCAGAGTCAAGAAGAATAATGATTTTTTTTTGCTCTCAATTTACCTGCACTATCAGCAAGAATAAGAAGTTCCGTACAAAGAAATAAAGGAAAGGAAAAGAGGCAGGACGTAAATGAGGAATATGATCCAGGACAGGAATATGATAGCTAGATTATTTTTTTTGATTAGTAGGAATTGTAACTAGAATCAAATTATTTGGTACATAATCCAATGTATTTTGTAGGGAACCAAGAAGGCAAATAAGAGAAAGTTGTGGGACGTGGACCAACAACACATTCCCGAGCCAATGCTACAACCAAGCCTAGAACTAAGGACGCAAGCAACAAGGAATTGACATGTCGATCTGTACAACCTACAATATTTGCAAATCCTCTAATTTTGTTACCGAAGTCAGATGAAGGCAATGGTTCAAATGGCTGCTTTATTTGCTATGCGGAAAAGTCGATAAGAGAAAGTTGAAAAGGAAAAAGCTGAAAAAGGAAAAGTTGAAAAAGAAAAGGCCGAAAAGGAAAAAGCTGCTGCAGTTACAAGTAAGAAGGTTGTCACGCAAACTATCTTGCCTGATATTGAAAAAGCTAAAAAAGAAAAATCGAAAAGGAAAAGCTGATGCATTCACTTATAATGTTTTGTTGTATGTAATTGTAATTTTTTCTGAGTTGGGTTGTAGAAATGAAATTAGTTGAGGATAATTTCAGAAAATGTGAACTACGTATGAGTTGTCTCATATATTTGTTCTCATTGATTTTTGCAAGGTCCTGTATGTTATTCTTGATGAATTGGAAAAATGAGTGATCGAGTCAATTCATGCAACTTGGAAGGGGTATAAGAGTCGAACAAAGGCAGCGCATTATATAACCTTTGAACATGATGAAATTAGGCTAGAAAATAGGCCAGGCGAAATTCCCGTTAAGAGTTCAAAATGCTCTTGGAATATTGGAATGATGAGACTGTTCAGGTATATTAACTAATTAACCACTGAAAATTGTCCTCAAAAATATAATGAAAGACACTTTTTTTCCACTTTTTTTTTAGGAAAAAGCCCAGAGAAATTCAGTAATGCATGGTAAATCATATACTAACACTCACACTCATGGTCCAAAAATACAGCTTCGGAACAAGATGGTATGTGATTTATTTATTTAATTTTTTGCTCATTATTTTTCAAACTTGCAACTATTCTTAATTTGCTTTTCTTCCTCTTGTGTATATGTGTTACGTGTGTAACAAAAATCAATGTAAATAATAAAAAAACGGAACCCTCAACTGAGTACTTAACTATTTGTAGGGAAATACAGAAAGTCCACTAATATGACTAGATGATGCTCAATGTGAAAAAAGATGAACCTGGACAAGTTAAATTTTTTCTTTCTTGCACATTTTTAATATTTTTAAACCAACCGTCCAACAATAGTACTCCATAGTACTCCTCCGTTTCTCATTCATGTCGGTCATGACGTTTAACTTGTACAACTAGCTGCCAAATGAGTAAAGGCGGCTCAATTTTCATTTCATACAAAATTGAAGTTTCTCCAAAAATCAATATTTATCATTTATCTTAGCTACCTATCTTGTTAGATATTTAATTATTGATGTTATCAATTTAATGTAATATCCATGCTCATTGTGTTTGTTTAATCTTTTTTGCTCTAAAAAGAAGAAATAAGATGAGTTTGATGTTTTGCAGAGGTATTTGTTGAAACCTGGGAAAGAGTTGACGGACGCGAGTACAAGACCAATCCTGAAATAATGAAAAGAAAATTGTAAGTATTTTTTTCATAATTACTTAAATGTAATTGATGGCTAATTGATTTTTTCCTATTTCATTTTAATCTCATTTGTTCATGTGACTTTATTTTGTAGAAAAATATAAACTAAAAGCTTTGTACCGGAGATGCTTCTAATGAACTGCTCTTGGATAGAAAACTGTCTAGTTCTAATCCTCGAATAGACACTTATGTGAAGGAGCTGACAACAAAGATAAGGCAAGGCCTTGCTGCTGAAGTCTAGGAGAAAGTAAAGCAAATCCAAGTAGAAGTTGATGAGCAGGTGAAAAAGAAGGTGCACTAGAATTTGGCATCGGTTCTTATATAAAAAACTTGGAGTGACAATGACGATGGTACACCAATAACAGTATGTTGTAGCTTCTAGTATAACTGTGATGTTTGTGTTTTAAGTTTATAACTATTTGATGGTCGTGGACTAGTTGGTTAATTAAGTGTATTACAGTCACTATAGACTATATACATATGATGTTTGGGAGTTGGTTTAATTAAGTAGTTGGTAAATGATGATGTTTGGGAGTTGGTGTATTGATGTAATTTTTTAAATGGTTTATTGGATTGAACATGTTATTTCTGTATATTATATATATATATATATATATATGGTCTTACTCCATTACAAACTAAAATTAACTACAAACTAAAAACTAAACACTAATTTAACATTTCAAGCTAATCTAATGATCAAACTAGGGGTACCCCAATACAAAAAGTGTCTAAAATTATTGGCTCCATTCAGCAAAAAAAAAAAAAAAAATCACTGTTCACTGCTGACGTGGCAGTGACGTCAGCAGTGAACAGTGATTTTTTATTTTATTTTTTTATTTTTTTATTTTTTTTTGCTGAATGGAGCCAAGAATTTTAGACATTTTTTGTAAAGGTGCCCCTGGCGGGGCCATTAGAATGAATGAAATATAAAATATTTTATGTTAGTTTGTAGTTTGTATTTAAGGATTGGTTTGTATTTGAGCAAAAGCCTATATATATATATATATATATATATATATTTATGCAGTAGCTATTTGAATTCTTTTGGTAATTAAAATGTTGCATAGCTAGATTAATATGTTGTACGAAACTGTACCTTGGCAACAAAAATGGATCCCACAATGAACCTGTAGTGGGACCCAAAGTGGAACCCATAGTAGGACCCAATGTAGGACCCACTGGCACCAATAATGATAATGAGCCCCCTATAGGTCCACTATTTTAAAAAATTAAGACATATATGTTGATTTAGGTCAATTTTTTGTTCCTATAACATTATATTGCAACATAAAATCGTATCATCGAAAAATGTTACCTTTCCTATGACAACATAGAAAAAATAAACACAAAGGATATTGATGGGATTTTAGTAGCTTGTTTATGGTGTAGATCACTGAAAATTAACTCCTATCATGGAGGCTAATGGCCATGCTATTTTTGCAACAATTAATTTAGGGTGTTCATTTTTACAATTTGGGTTCACAAAAAAGCTAGAAATACAAAGAAGCCCTAATATGATATGATAGCCAGGTGGGATACAAATGAGAGTTATATATATGTTTATTTATTTTACATCTTTTCCAAATTCTATTAATACCTTATCGGACATTGATTTACATTAGTAAAATTTTTGTTTTGAGCTTAAAAAAAGGATAAAGATTAGAACTGTAATTTATTAATGATTTTTTGGTGTTAGTTTTTAATATTAATACATATTTTGATACATTGCTAATAGAGTTCAAAAGATGACTAGATTGTAATTAAAGTACTTACTAGTTATTAAGGATCATCTTATATTTTAGAATACATAATAATATAATATAAGTATTGGAGAAGAGTTTTCGGACACACAAACAACATTGATTTCCATTAATTCATATTATAGTTTAATAAAATTATTTATTATTTAAATAATCTAACCGTATAAAGGTTAATACTAAATTAAACAAATTCACAAATTTTAATGTAATATATTGACTTGGAATCTAATACTTAGAAGAATAATATTTTGAAAATCAAGTTTATCAAATATTTGAAAAAATATTATTATTATGAAAGCTAAATTCCAATACAATTGAGATAGCACAAGTGCCTATAAGTACCCCAACCACAGCTGGCCAGCCTTACTTTACATAAAATCATATAAATGTTGGTTTAAGAAACTTAATTAGATCTACACCATAAACCAGCTCCCAAAGTGAATCACCAACAACAGGAGTGGCCTCCTAGTAAGGTGTAAACATAAGAACTTCAATGTCACACTGAAGCAAACTCCCAAAGCAGGAGGACTACTACTTCTCTACCAAGAATTTATTATTATTATTATTATTTTTCCTCACAAGGAGCCTGCTAAATATTATTTAATTACTATAACAATTTTTTATGCAAAACCAGAGGTAATGTATCCCAAAATAAAATCTATGAATACGGCTCACACTACACCAGAAATAGCCTCACACAACACTTTATAGACAACGGATGACCGAAAAAGCATGGTCCGAAAAACTCATACAACTGGTATTTTTGAAACTCAAAAAACCATTGTGTCACAAATACATAGACAATGGTTTATCACAAATACTCATACAATTGTTAAAGGCTTTAAAAAGGAACAATTCAATTGAGAAAGTGCCAATGGAGAAGAAGGCCAACTCTTGCCCTCTAGATTCTTCACCTGAATCTGTCAAGAAAAAGCCTATATCTAAGATCCTCGGAAAGAAAATAAGCAAGAAGAGGAAACGAGCCGATAAACCAGTGCCTTGCAAACAAGAAGGGCTTAAACTTTTACAGCGCGGAGCTGTTACAATGCATAGGATTGTCAGGCGTAAGATGTTGGGTATGAAGCACCCTGTGTTTTTCAATGCAAAGGGCGATCTAGTCATATGGTACTGCTGCTTCGGAGATGAAGTCTTATATTGGGGTTCTTGCTAGAACTAAAACCCCGATATGTTATCCTAGATGGAAACATGTTCCAATAGAAAGAAAAATAAGATATAGGATTGTGTGCAGGTAAAATAAATTCCACCTCAACAAAGTAGCTAACATTTTTTTATTCAAGTACTTAATATAATAAACATGCTATGTAGATGGCGTTAGAGGTACCACCAACAGAAAAAAAGATGGTATGGAAGTCTGCGTGCCAGAAGTGGAGGGAGTTCAAATGTCAATTAACAATCGACTATATACTTTCATATAGGGAGCAGCGTGAGTTGCTCGAATTTCCACCAGCTGATTACACATTTATCGAGAAGGCACACTGGGATATGTTTGTTGCTAGCCGTCTAACTGATGACTTTTCGGTGGGTTCTCACTTATTATCACATAGCATAATTATATTAGTTCTTCCATGTATGTTGCTTATGTTTTAATGTTTTTCACGAAGGCGATCCACGATAAACAGAAAAAAAGGGCCTTGAATGAATATCCTCATCGCATTTCTCGCAAAGGATATGCAAACCTCGAACAGGAAATGGTTAGTGAAATAATGAAACGTATTATTTTTTATTTTTCTATGACATTTGAATGCATGATTATGGTCTAGTTTTATTTTTCTCAAATGTTTATATACATGCAGACGGAAGGTGATACTGAGGTGGAGGTCGATCGCTCTAGTACTGGCTTCGTACACGTCAAGATGCAGATGGGAATTATATTTCAAAGTCAGGTACTAGAGTGATCGACCAGGTACTAGAGTGATCGACCAGCAATCTGTGCAACTTCCTCCGAAATATAATTCCCATCTGCATCTTGACGTGAACGAAGCCAGGTACTAGAGCGATCGACCTCCACCTCAGTATCACCTTCAGTCTGCATGTATATAAACATGTGAGAAAAATAAAACTAGACCATAATCATGCATGCAACTGTCGTAGAAAAATAAAAAAAATAATACATTTCATTATTTCACTAACCATTTCCTGTTCGAGGTTTGCATATCCTTTGCGAGAAATGCGATGAGGATATTCATTCAAGGCCCCTTTTTTTCTGTTTATCGTGGATCGCCTTCGTGAAAAACATCAAAACGTAAGCAACATACATAGAAGAACTAATATTTATGCTATGTGATAATAAGTGAAAACCCACCGAAAAGTCATCAGTTAGACGGCTAGCAACAAACATATCCCAGTGTGCCTTTTCTATAAATGAGTAATCAGCTGGTGGAAATTTGAGCAACTCACGCTGCTCCCTATATGGAAGTATATAGTCGATTGTTAATTGACAATTGAACTCCCTCCACTTCTGGCACGCAGACTTCCATACCATCTTTTTTGCTGTTGGCAGTACCTCAAACACCATCTACATAGCATGTTTATTATATTAAGTACTTGAATAAAAAAATGTTAGCTACTTTGTTGAGGTGGAATTTATTTTACCTGCACACAATCCCATATCTTATTTTTTCTTTCTATTGGAACATGTTTCCATCTAGGATAACATATCGGGGTTTTAGTTCTAGCAAGAACCCCAATATAAGACTGCATCTCCGAAGCAGCAGTACCATACGACTAGCTCGCCCTTTGCATTGAAAAACACAGGGTGCTTGATACCCAACATCTTACGCCTGACAATCCTATGCATTGTAACAGCTCCACGCTGTAAAAGTTTAAGCCCTTCTTGTTTGCAAGGCACTGGTTTATCGGCTCATTTCCTCTTCTTGCTTATTTTCTTTTCCAGGATCTTAGATATAGGCTTTTTCTTGACAGATTCAGGTGAAGAATCTAGAGGGCAAGAGTTGGCCTTCTTCTCCATTGGCACTTTCTCAATTGAATTGTTCCTTTTTAAAGACTTCAACAAGTTCGAAGCGGTTTTATTTGGAGCAGAATTGGCCTTCTTTGATTTCTTCGAAGGGGCCATAACTAATCTACACAACATAGAGATTAAATTAGGGCCATAGCTAAACAAACAAGTATGGACATAATAGAATTTTATGGTAAACAAACAAGTAAACGTATACGAAATAAGTAAACAAACAAGTAAAAGCAAACGTTTTGTCATGAATAAAACAAGTAAACCAGTATATCCAAAAAGATATAACTAAAGCAGAGATACCCATCCACAAACACAACCAAAGAAACACAATAAATCAACCCAAATTATCCAAACCCAAACACAAAGACAATATTATATTTGCATGCTCAACATACAAACCCAAACACAAAATGCAAAACAAATTACCCAAATAAATCAACCCTAGATGAATCAACCCAAATAGATCAACCTAAACAAATACAAATAGAAAATCAAACCCAAACAAAACAACAGAGAGAGAGCTTGTAATATGTAATTTAGATTTCTTTGATTTTTATAAAGTATATTTTGTCCATACTTAGAGTACTAAAGAGTCTCTCCACACTTGTGTTTGTATTAGCTTGTGCTTATACTTGTATTAGCTAGTATGTACTGATTGAATGTAATTCTAAAAGATGGACAGGTCTTGGTTAATAGCTGACAGAAGAACTAAAGAGTTCCAAGATGGAGTTGAAGAACTGTTGTGGTTTGCATTGTAAAACGGATGCGATGCAAACAAAATCAGCTATCCCTGTTTAAAATGTGGTACATAGTAAATCGTGGAAAGCTCGCATAGTGAGGAACCATCTTTTCCAAAATGGTATCGATCAGACCTACAAAATATGGATTTGGCACGGAGAGGGAAACATAGAAGAAAGTCAATCTGCCGATAATGAGACAGACAGTTCACAAACTGTGGATCAAATGCCAAGTGGATCAAATGCCAAGGAAAATAGAGAGTGATGATGATTACGATGAGGTTTCCCTGGATTCCTCGGATTTAATTATTTAATCATGTCCAGTCCGAACATGAACCCCTTTATCCAGGCTGTAAAGAATTTACGAAGATCAAGGCTTTAGTAAAGCTGTATAACCTAAAAGCCAAACATCAAATATCTGATGTTTGCTTCTCTGAAATGCTTCTCTTGGTTGGATCTATGCTTCCATCAGGGAACACTTTTCCTGCATCATTCAGTGAAGCTAAGAAAAGCTTGTGTGCTTTAGGAATGGAGTATGAAAAAATACACGTCTGTCCGTCTTGACATGACTTGACACGTGGGACCATGCTTAATATACCAAAGAAGACAAAAGACAAGGAATCGGTCCATCTTGACATGGCTGATATGGGAATAAGAACAGAGCTAAGGCCAAAAACACCTGGGAAAAAAGAAAAGTTACCATTGGCATCGTGGAATTTAACTCACTCTGAAAAAAAAGTTGTTTGCTCATCCTTTCTTGGCATGAAGTTGCCTAATGGTTTTTGTTCTAATATTAGGAGTCTAGTTTCAATGGAGACTCTTCAACTTACTGGAATGAAATCTCATGATTGCCACATGATTTTGCATCACTTGCTCCCGATTGCAATTCGGTCATCACTGCACAAACAGGTGAGGAACACTGTTATTAGAATTTGTCACTTCTTCAAAGCAATTTGTAGTAAAGTTATTGAGGTTGATAAGTTGGAGAAAATGCAATCGCAGTTTGTGGAAACTTTGTGCCAGCTTGAAAAATACTTCCCCTCTTCCTTGTTTGATTTAATGTTTCATATCTCGGTTCATCTTGTAATGGAAGTTGAGCTTTTTGGACCTATTTTCCTTAGGTGGATGTATCCTTTTGAGAGATATATGAAGACATTTAAGGGATATATAAGGAATCGAGCTCGTGCAGAAGGTTGTATAGCTGAGGCCTATATTGCTGAAGAGGCAGTTTAATGTTTGGTGGAGCATGAAGAAACGACTATTAGGGTACCAAAAAATGGTAGGCATACCAAGGATGGAATTTCTAGGCCATTATCCGGTGCAACCATGATAACCCCGAGCACCACTGATTTGCATGTAGCACATTTATGTGTTCTACAAAATACTACCGCTGTTAGCCCATATTTTAAGTCATTATATTATTTTCATCATGTCTACCATTTTCCCCTCTCTGTTTACCTACCTGAAAAATTGCATATTATATGTCATTGTCTTATTATTTATTTATTCTCTTTTCATTGAATGCAGTGAACACATGGCATTCTTTATGACCAGATTTCCAGAACACGAAAAGGATGAAATATGGCTAAAGAACAAGCAAAATGAGACTTTCCAAAATGGTTCAAAGAAAAGGTATTTTCTGAATTTCATAATAGCTTTGTGCATTTTTAAAAACTGCCATGTCCTGTGAATCATTTACAACTTGTATATATATATATATTTGAAGATCGCTTCAGATTTGGCTGATGAAAAAGAGGTTACGCAAGAGATCAGGTGGATTGCAGACGAGCACAACAAGGATGTTCCTACTTTCAACGACTATAGAATGGATGGGGTTACATTTAGTACGAAGGATCGTGATGATATGCGCCAAGTTCAATGTAGTGGTGTGTGTGGAAGCTGACACAATGATTGTTCAGGGTGTAAGGATAAAAATATTGAGCACACTTCACATACATATTACGGAGTTATAACAAGTATGTGGGAGTTGGACTATAATCAATTTAGGGTCTCTATTTTTCGTTGTAATTGGGTAGATATTAACAAAGGGATTAAGATTGATGACTTGGGATACACATTAGTAAATTTGAATAAGTTAGGTTTTTGGAATGATCCGTTTGTGTTGGCAAAACATGTCAAACAAGTTTGTTACATCGATGATCCTCTTGAAAAATTATGGTCCGTGGTGTTGAAATTACCCGAGAAAAAGTACTATGACGACGATGATGAAAATGAGGGATCCGTAGAAGTTGAACTTGAGAATGATTGTTTTGTGCCCAATATACCAGATGTTGATTTAGTTGAGGACGACGAGGGTAGTTATATGCGAGACGTAGATGAACTAATTCAACTTTCGTGATGTAATTTAATCTCTATACTTTTGTGATAACTTTACTTTGGTTTGGTGATCCTATATTTCTTCATTTCTGTTAATTTTCTGGTTGTTTGGTTTGCCCTCAGTTGGCCTTAGTGTTCTATTGGTTTGTATGCCACATTAATTTGTATGGCAGGTTTGCTTACTTACTGTCAATTTTTTTTCCCATATACCACACTTCAGACAACAGTTTTTAACAAAAACATTGATGTCTCCAAGTTTTACATACAACACAAATACAAAAAACTAACTGTTGTCTACCTTTAAGTAGGACAACTACTTTTGCAAAATGTTGTCTCAGTTACACAACTCTACAAGAAAAATTGTTGTATGTTTAGATTCACTAGACAACAGTTTATAAACTGTTGTATGATTCCTCTTGGACAACTTTATCCATAAACTGTTGTCTAATTTGCACACCATAGAAAAAAGCCTTATGTGTTTGGATTTACTAGAGGATAGTTTATAAACTGTTGTGATATAGGTAATTGCTGATTTCTTGTAGTGTGAAGATCTAAAATGAATGCAACATAATAAATATTATAAATCATAGTTTAAACAGATACTCCCTCCGTCCCACCCAATTCTTAACACTTTTTTTATTACTTTCTGGCACGCATTTTAAGGTAAATTTTAAGGATAGTTCCATAACTTATTTTGGAAATTTTTTTTTTGTATAAAAATAGGATTGTTCTATTTTTATACAAAAAAAGAAAATTTCAAAAATAAGTTATGCAACTATCCTTAAAATTTACCTTAAAATGCGTGCCGAACACCCTATTTTGAAATGTTAAGAAATGGCGGGACTGAGGGGGTAGTAAGCAAACTAATTTATATGTATTAAAGATGCATATAAAAATATGTAGATATAAAATTTATTTGTTAAAAAATTTGAAAACGCTAAAAAAAACTAAGAAATTTAAAATAATTGTAATGAAACTTATTAAGAATCATACCATGATGCATAAATTTTTCTTTGTCAATAGCTCGAACTTTCTGCAGGACAGTTTAATAATAGTTAAAACCATTGTAATAGATTAATATGTAGTACTATAGTTCTATAATAGAACGAGAACGAACCTGTAGGTGACTCTTTATATGCTCACGAGTCAGCCTCTTCACTTTCATTTTTTTAAGGATCTTTTTCGGTATGGCATCTGTAAATTAATATAATTGATCGAAATATGAAATTGTACACTGAATATAATTTAGGAGCTTGCGAATTAGTGATATTGAAAGATTCTTGTGTGATGGGTGCAAATCAAATAAAAAGAATAATATTGCAAAAAGATTTTTTTAGAAATGTTTCGATGATATCCCAATAGATAATAACTATAATTTTATTAAAAGAATGAATATTAAAGTAAAATAGTACTACGACAATTGAAACATTCAAACCTTTCTTAAAAATTGACATTTATTTAGGATTGGACATTTACTTTAGATTCCAATCTCGTTTTACCGTTACTTTAATGTTATTTGAGTATAATAGTTTTAAATAAATTTTTTTCATTTGTTTATTTTCAATTTACGATCAAGAAATTTGAGTATAAAAGAACGAAAATAATTGTAGGAAAAGTTGTATTCAAATAACAATAAATCAATACTTGAACCTTTTCAAAAAATCAATAATAATTTTAGATTTCAATTCCATTTACCGTTATTTTATCATTATTTGAGTTCGAATTTTTTACATTATCTCATTTCTCTTCTTCCCAATTTACCTTCAAGAAAATTGGATATAAACGAACGAAAAGAGGTTGTACAAAATAGTTCATGTGCTCGAATAACGATAAATCGAAATTAAATTCTTACTTTTTTGGACTTTTATATATGCCATAAAATACAAAGAGATATGGAATAAACACAAAAACAATCAGTATACACTATATACATGTAACTTTTGTTAAAAAATAGTAGTATTGCTAGTTTCCATGATTGATACACCATACACAGATAGCATATATTTATTATATTACTGTCTAACAAATTTCCTTTCTAATTAGATAGTTTTTGCAATATGACAGCTAGATACAGTGCCAAACAAATAAATTATAATATTTAAAGAAAGGAAAAAGTGTAAAAGAAATCATTTAGCTAAGGCTGGATTCAAAAGCTTTAATAGATCTAACTATTACTGTGATTCCTATCAAGAGAAACAGCTAGTACTTAAATGCATAAAAGTACTCTACGAACAAGATATATGCATGTGTGTTTTAGCAAAAAGATTAAAATAAAAAAAAAATCGTGTGCATGAGACAAATTTAAAAGACTTACTAAAACTCCCGCCGAGCTCAGAGACTGCTCGAACAAATCGAGCGTGTAGCCAAACAACGGATGCTGTAATTTGACAACTTGAACATCCTCCTCTACTCCCTGCCGCTCAATCTGTAGCGGCTGTGCTGCTGGCCAAACCATGGGCTCTCCTAACCCTTGATTCAAATGTTGTGGGTGCTGCACTGCATAGTTGTTTTGAATGGAATAGCTAGGATTCATCGAAAGGTGGTCAGTGAATCCTTCAGACACATTTTGGGTAAACCCCAAATGGTTTAGATAAGCTTCAGGGTGATGGTAAGAATTTTGAGATGGGATTGATGCCGAAATCATCATAGGAGAAGACATTTTCTTTTATTTGTGCTATTTGGATGTTGTAGGCTTCAACCTCTCTCTTTTATATATATATATATATATATATATATATATATATATATATATATATATATATATATATATTGAAAAAGTAGGGTCTTGTGAATAATTACGATATAAATTTAGAAAAAGTTTTGTTGGATAATAATATGAAAGGATATTATTATTAATTAAGGATCTTTTTATGGAATCAATAATCACCTTTTCTGCATTTGTGTGGGTATAGCATAAAAAACATAAAAAAAGATGGGTAAGGTTTCGGTAGAATCAAACACAATGAACTCTGGCGCCAATAACAACAACCTTTTAGCACTGTTGTAAGACCATTAGAAAAAAAATGATATATGCAAATAATCGTAGTTTATGGATGTTAATTGATGAGTAATTCTAATTTTATTCACCGTGAGTAAATATAGACATCACCAATTTCGATAATGTTTAAATTCAAATATTAAAGTACTTAAATTTTTAGTCTAAGATAATTCGTGAAATTATATATATCGTAAATATCATTTTTTAACTCATAACATTGATCATATTTATACAAATGTTCTTTACAATTTGTAAATGAAAAATCATATACGATAACATTTCGACATAAAGGTTTACCATAGGGTGTAAGTTGAAAATTCTTAATTAAACTATCTATGGCTCTGAAATGAATAATAATCTTGAGGCAGAGTGGAAGGTACCTTTTTTCTTTTTTTTTTCATAAAACCAGTATCTTTTTTCCAGCAATTACAAACAATTCGTTTCCTTCTGAAACTGAAGGAAAGCACATGAACTATTGAGCAATTAAAGTTTATTTTTTATATCTGATTCTAGCAACTTTTTATAAGACCAAAAAAAACACAATTTGCCTTTTTTTTTATTGAGATCGACTCGAAAAAGTGGGCTTAATTCGGCTCGAATTACAAAGTCTTCCAAATTTGAAAATTGTCCAAAAAAGAGGGAATATCATATTGGTAAAAGAAGAAATAAAGATGGAACAACCATTCATTTGAGAGAATCTCAATGGACAACAACTCATCGTTATATTCTATTCAATTGTGGAAACAAAGAAATAGAGGAGCTAATTGAGTATGTAAATTGTAGGTAGAATCAAGCTTTAGTTGATGGTCCAGCAAAATCGAAAAGATAAGAGAGCAAGAAAACATACTTTGGATTTTTGGAAGTGGATGAACGAAGAGGTTGGAAGAGGAGGAAATATTTCGAAGGAATTAGAAGTGCTTGCAATGGGCCCGAATCGAGCAACTAAGAAGTATATTGTTTATGTAATCAATGGGTACAGATTTCATACAAAGAAAAGAGATGCTAAATGTAAAATACAAAATAGTGACATTTTTTTGATGGCTTTGACGACTAGTTTTGCAAGCTCGAAAGATCAGAATCCAAAGGTCGGCGATGTCAATTATTATGGAGCAATAGAAGAGATATTAGATGTTGATTATTGGGTAGAATTTATTGTTGTGTTGTTTAACTATTGTTGGTACTCAAAAGAAAAGGATTCATATGGGATGACTCGAGTTAATTTAATAAATAATCCCAGAAATCTGATCCCTACGTAATGGCCTCACAAGTACAACATGTTTTCTATGTAGAAGATCCAATTGAAAAGATGATGATTATAATGTCATCAAAAGACTACCGAGGAACTGGTGTGGTGTCGAAAATGAGAATGCAAACGAAGAACAAGATCAAAATGATCCAATTTTACTTGATATACGCTTTGCTACATAAATGAAAAATCAAGTCAATGAGGCTAGTTGATTTAGGGATGATGTTCCAACAAGATAAGTCCTCATCGAGCCCACCGAAGTCCAAGAACAATCAAATCACTTTATGCAATGTACGTGACTTTATTGATGTAATGGTTTTGAATCGAATGTTTCTTTAACTTTATTATTGAAGTGCTTGCTGCCCCAGTTTTATTACAAATTGAACTTGTAAATGTATTAATTACGTGAGTGCTTGCATTTTACTTTACTGCTTTTTATTTTTTATGATTTATTACTTGCCATTTAATTTCAATAAAATGAACTTTTTAATTGAAGTATTTAAGTGCTTGCTGCCCCCCCCCCTTTTTTTTGTAAATTGAACTTGTTTATGCAGTTTAATTAATTAAGTGTTTGTTTATTACTTTATTGTTGTAGTTAAATTAATGTAGTGTACCTTTATTATTTTTTAAATTAGCTATTGTGTACTTAGTTTACTAACTTCTAATGTAATTTCCATTTCCAATTTTTTAAAAGATGAACAAATTCATTCATCTCAGATTCCACTATCAGGGTGAACTCCAGAGTACGGGATATAATGATGGGATATAGAGAATCATGTACTGGCATCGATATTGACATGTTTTCATATATAGTACTGATGGACCATGTCAAGGATGACCTTGAATATTCAAAAATTGGAGGAATTTATGTAAGCAAAGAAATGTTGGGAATTGGAAGTTATCGACAAATGATTGGGATCTAGCTAGTTCCTTTAGTCAAACGAGCTACAATGGTGACTACATTGATTTTTATGTCGACAACGTCATTGACATAAATATTAAGCCAATCAAATAAATGCAACAGCATGTAATCATAAGACCTAGGCATAATCTACTGGCAGGTACATGAATTCAGACTATTGCGGATAAACTTTTGCCAGATGTATTCTAATAAATTGAATCTAAATAGCTTTTTCCCTAACCTGAAATTTGTACATGCATGTCTACAGTCTTATATTTAAACTCTCCTCACTAACCTTATACTTTTGTAGCTAAAAAATTAGTGAAACGCCAGTTTGTTATTGCTCATCAACCACAACGACAATAAAAGAACAAAGAAGCAAATCAACTGGATTCACTGAAGCCGCCACAAGGAGAGGTACTCATAAGTCGCCACAATTGAATAACCTGCAACAAGTTAATTATGCAGCTATGGGTTATAAATTTTATAGTTGAAATTGGATTTTCAGAATCTACCACATGACATGGGAGAAAATGACCCAGAGGTTAGATATGTTCCTTAAAAATATATTTAATGTCCACACTATTGAAAGTTAACCATCTATATGATCCACCACCTCCTGATAAGTTTTGATCTTCCCGAGTAAGCATAACACACTATTATAAGAGCTACTGAAAGTTTGCCGAATTTAAAACACTCTCAGCTGATCTTTTATATTAAGATTAATTATTGCTAATGATTAGTCCAAATTGTACTTCAAAATTATGGTTCAAAATTAGAAACATCATAGACTATTTAGAATATCATAGGTGGTTGTTCAATAAAAGACTACATCTACACAACCTTGGCAAGAACGGCGCTCTGCAGAGTCATGATCGCGCACTCGACGAAAGAGCTTCTCCATGGACTTCTCTCTTTACCCCTTTGCATATGTTCGTGAAGGGAAGCTCGAAGAGCTTACGGGAGAGAAATTAGTTCTAGAACACAGCCTATTGTTGCTTATCATCTACTAGTTTTTGAAGTTCATCAAATTACTGTAATATTAATAATCCGCCACCCCTACGTTGCTAGTTATTACTCTAACTATTGTTAATCTACCTTTAATGAGGAAGTAAAGATAATTTAGCAAACAAAATAGATATCAAAATCTGGAAAAGAATAAATGCTAATTTCTATGTTGTTGATAATTTTTATGTGTTGTCATGAAGGATGTTAACCTACCCCTCCACCACCTCTAATATAGTATGAAGACAAAGAGCTATCAGAGTCAAGAAGAATAATGATTTTTTTTTGCTCTCAATTTACCTGCACTATCAGCAAGAATAAGAAGTTCCGTACAAAGAAATAAAGGAAAGGAAAAGAGGCAGGACGTAAATGAGGAATATGATCCAGGACAGGAATATGATAGCTAGATTATTTTTTTTGATTAGTAGGAATTGTAACTAGAATCAAATTATTTGGTACATAATCCAATGTATTTTGTAGGGAACCAAGAAGGCAAATAAGAGAAAGTTGTGGGACGTGGACCAACAACACATTCCCGAGCCAATGCTACAACCAAGCCTAGAACTAAGGACGCAAGCAACAAGGAATTGACATGTCGATCTGTACAACCTACAATATTTGCAAATCCTCTAATTTTGTTACCGAAGTCAGATGAAGGCAATGGTTCAAATGGCTGCTTTATTTGCTATGCGGAAAAGTCGATAAGAGAAAGTTGAAAAGGAAAAAGCTGAAAAAGGAAAAGTTGAAAAAGAAAAGGCCGAAAAGGAAAAAGCTGCTGCAGTTACAAGTAAGAAGGTTGTCACGCAAACTATCTTGCCTGATATTGAAAAAGCTAAAAAAGAAAAATCGAAAAGGAAAAGCTGATGCATTCACTTATAATGTTTTGTTGTATGTAATTGTAATTTTTTCTGAGTTGGGTTGTAGAAATGAAATTAGTTGAGGATAATTTCAGAAAATGTGAACTACGTATGAGTTGTCTCATATATTTGTTCTCATTGATTTTTGCAAGGTCCTGTATGTTATTCTTGATGAATTGGAAAAATGAGTGATCGAGTCAATTCATGCAACTTGGAAGGGGTATAAGAGTCGAACAAAGGCAGCGCATTATATAACCTTTGAACATGATGAAATTAGGCTAGAAAATAGGCCAGGCGAAATTCCTGTTAAGAGTTCAAAATGCTCTTGGAATATTGGAATGATGAGACTGTTCAGGTATATTAACTAATTAACCACTGAAAATTGTCCTCAAAAATATAATGAAAGACACTTTTTTTCCACTTTTTTTTTAGGAAAAAGCCCAGAGAAATTCAGTAATGCATGGTAAATCATATACTAACACTCACACTCATGGTCCAAAAATACAGCTTCGGAACAAGATGGTATGTGATTTATTTATTTAATTTTTTGCTCATTATTTTTCAAACTTGCAACTATTCTTAATTTGCTTTTCTTCCTCTTGTGTATATGTGTTACGTGTGTAACAAAAATCAATGTAAATAATAAAAAAACGGAACCCTCAACTGAGTACTTAACTATTTGTAGGGAAATACAGAAAGTCCACTAATATGACTAGATGATGCTCAATGTGAAAAAAGATGAACCTGGACAAGTTAAATTTTTTCTTTCTTGCACATTTTTAATATTTTTAAACCAACCGTCCAACAATAGTACTCCATAGTACTCCTCCGTTTCTCATTCATGTCGGTCATGACGTTTAACTTGTACAACTAGCTGCCAAATGAGTAAAGGCGGCTCAATTTTCATTTCATACAAAATTGAAGTTTCTCCAAAAATCAATATTTATCATTTATCTTAGCTACCTATCTTGTTAGATATTTAATTATTGATGTTATCAATTTAATGTAATATCCATGCTCATTGTGTTTGTTTAATCTTTTTTGCTCTAAAAAGAAGAAATAAGATGAGTTTGATGTTTTGCAGAGGTATTTGTTGAAACCTGGGAAAGAGTTGACGGACGCGAGTACAAGACCAATCCTGAAATAATGAAAAGAAAATTGTAAGTATTTTTTTCATAATTACTTAAATGTAATTGATGGCTAATTGATTTTTTCCTATTTCATTTTAATCTCATTTGTTCATGTGACTTTATTTTGTAGAAAAATATAAACTAAAAGCTTTGTACCGGAGATGCTTCTAATGAACTGCTCTTGGATAGAAAACTGTCTAGTTCTAATCCTCGAATAGACACTTATGTGAAGGAGCTGACAACAAAGATAAGGCAAGGCCTTGCTGTTGAAGTCTAGGAGAAAGTAAAGCAAATCCAAGTAGAAGTTGATGAGCAGGTGAAAAAGAAGGTGCACTAGAATTTGGCATCGGTTCTTATATAAAAAACTTGGAGTGACAATGACGATGGTACACCAATAACAGTATGTTGTAGCTTCTAGTATAACTGTGATGTTTGTGTTTTAAGTTTATAACTATTTGATGGTCGTGGACTAGTTGGTTAATTAAGTGTATTACAGTCACTATAGACTATATACATATGATGTTTGGGAGTTGGTTTAATTAAGTAGTTGGTAAATGATGATGTTTGGGAGTTGGTGTATTGATGTAATTTTTTAAATGGTTTATTGGATTGAACATGTTATTTCTGTATATTATATATATATATATATATATATATATATATAGGGTCTTACTTCACTACAAACTAAAATTAACTACAAACTAAAAACTAAACACTAATTTAACATTTCAAGCTAATCTAATGATCAAACTAGGGGTACCCCAATACAAAAAGTGTCTAAAATTATTGGCTCCATTCAGCAAAAAAAAAAAAAAAAAAAAAAAAAAATCACTGTTCACTGCTGACGTGGCAGTGACGTCAGCAGTGAACAGTGATTTTTTTTTTTTATTTTTTTATTTTTTTTTTGCTGAATGGAGCCAAGAATTTTAGACATTTTTTGTAAAGGTGCCCCTGGCGGGGCCATTAGAATGAATGAAATATAAAATATTTTATGTTAGTTTGTAGTTTGTATTTAAGGATTGGTTTGTATTTGAGCAAAAGCCTATATATATATATATATATATATATATATTTATGCAGTAGCTATTTAAATTCTTTTGGTAATTAAAATGTTGCATAGCTAGATTAATATGTTGTACGAAACTGTACCTTGGCAACAAAAATGGATCCCACAATGAACCTGTAGTGGGACCCAAAGTGGAACCCATAGTAGGACCCAATGTAGGACCCACGGGCACCAATAATGATAATGAGCCCCCTATAGGTCCACTATTTTAAAAAATTAAGACATATATGTTGATTTAGGTCAATTTTTTGTTCCTATAACATTATATTGCAACATAAAATCGTATCATCGAAAAATGTTACCTTTCCTATGACAACATAGAAAAAATAAACACAAAGGATATTGATGGGATTTTAGTAGCTTGTTTATGGTGTAGATCACTGAAAATTAACTCCTATCATGGAGGCTAATGGCCATGCTATTTTTGCAACAATTAATTTAGGGTGTTCATTTTTTACAATTTGGGTTCACAAAAAAGCTAGAAATACAAAGAAGCCCTAATATGATATGATAGCCAGGTGGGATACAAATGAGAGTTATATATATGTTTATTTATTTTACATCTTTTCCAAATTCTATTAATACCTTATCGGACATTGATTTACATTAGTAAAATTTTTGTTTTGAGCTTAAAAAAAGGATAAAGATTAGAACTGTAATTTATTAATGATTTTTTGGTGTTAGTTTTTAATATTAATACATATTTTGATACATTGCTAATAGAGTTCAAAAGATGACTAGATTGTAATTAAAGTACTTACTAGTTATTAAGGATCATCTTATATTTTAGAATACATAATAATATAATATAAGTATTGGAGAAGAGTTTTCGGACACACAAACAACATTGATTTCCATTAATTCATATTATAGTTTAATAAAATTATTTATTATTTAAATAATCTAACCGTATAAAGGTTAATACTAAATTAAACAAATTCACAAATTTTAATGTAATATATTGACTTGGAATCTAATACTTAGAAGAATAATATTTTGAAAATCAAGTTTATCAAATATTTGAAAAAATATTATTATTATGAAAGCTAAATTCCAATACAATTGAGATAGCACAAGTGCCTATAAGTACCCCAACCACAGCTGGCCAGCCTTACTTTACATAAAATCATATAAATGTTGGTTTAAGAAACTTAATTAGATCTACACCATAAACCAGCTCCCAAAGTGAATCACCAACAACAGGAGTGGCCTCCTAGTAAGGTGTAAACATAAGAACTTCAATGTCACACTGAAGCAAACTCCCAAAGCAGGAGGACTACTACTTCTCTACCAAGAATTTATTATTATTATTATTATTATTCCTCACAAGGAGCCTGCTAAATATTATTTAATTACTACAACAATTTTTGATGCAAAACCAGAGGTAATGTATCCCAAAATAAAATCTATGAATACGGCTCACACTACACCAGAAATAGCCTCACACAACACTTTATAGACAACGGATGACCGAAAAAGCATGGTCCGAAAAACTCATACAACTGGTATTTTTGAAACTCAAAAAACCATTGTGTCACAAATACATAGACAATGGTTTATCACAAATACTCATACAATTGTGTGATTGTGATGTCAGACAACACAATCACACAACCGTTTATTCCGAGACTAAAAACATGTTGTCTCACATAGCCATAGACAATTGTTTTCTATGAAATTAAACTGTTGTTTCACATGGATATAGACAATGTGAAACTATTGTTTCACATGGACATAAACAATGCCTACAAACTGTTGTCACTTATACAACATATTTTCAAAAAAAACTGAAAACAGGGTACGTAATTTAAAACAGGGCAAGTAAAACAGGGCAAACTGAAAACAGCCCAAGACATACAACAGGTTGTTAGAAACCTTTATACAATTGCTGAAAACCGTTGTCTGAAAGTAGAATGTGTTAAAAAAATAAAGAACAATATACAATTGATGAAAACCGTTGTCTGAAAGTAGAACGTGTTAAAAAAATAAAGAACAATACATGATCTCCCCAACATCTCCCCAACTTAACATGAACAAATACAACCAAGATCATGAATAAATACAACCAAGATCAATCTTAATCACCAACACTGGTTTATCGACAAACCATATCAAATAAATCCAATGTACATTCAACAAACTAAATTAAAGAAACTAATTTGTTCAAGCCAAACAAACAAAATTACGGCTAGAAATCAAAGAAGCTAATGTTCTCAGTGGACGCTAAGTGAGAGTTGCAAGATATCCCATAGTAGCATAACTTAGAATATAAAGTTGACCCTTTAAAGAGATAATAGCAGATGCAGTGGGTATTAAGACATCTGCAGCAACTGCTCTTACAACATCATCAGGATCTTCCAGCCCAGTCTTACATGCAGGAAGAACATAATCGAGCAAATCTGGGAGCATCTCCTAGTGTCAACAGAAAAAACAATTAATGAATGTATTCGAACACAAACCCTAAAACATATAGTATAGGAACTTAAAAACATATATGCCTAGACAGGCCTGTATTGCTCCAGGTCTTCTTGTAGTGCCTTAATATATGCCCTGAAGATAGCCTCCTGATCTTCGTTAAATGATGCTGCACTATCAGCTCTTATTAAAATCCATCATCTAAAACTTACGATAACAGGCTGGTGCACAAGCTTATAGTTGATTTCGTAATTAACCATAGAACAAATGCTACTTGAGTGATCAGTCTAGTTACATTACTAGTGTATACACTTGAAAAAAAAACATATGCACACAGAATAACTGAGAGGTTAGCCCTAAATACCAGTCCAGCCCTCTGTCAAATCTGATTATTAGAATCTGAATACAACTCTACATACTTAACTACCCTTAATCTATGCTCCATGACTCCATTCACATCTCAAATTCTCAACCATAAATCCGCTTCACAATTCATAGCCATTGGGTTAGAAACCATCAAATTTTATTTAACTAACCACCTATGTGATCACATTACTTTTTACCATTAGCCACCAGTGAAAGACCTTAATTTGTCAAAACAGTTTCTAATAGATAGTTGCACTGCATTACATACATATATCTAGGAGGAGATGCAATACAATCATATTAACAACAATGCACATTCGCAAAACTAAAGAACATCTTACTCAGGACAAGTATCGAGCAGCAACTCCACGGAATCATCCAACGGATGACCAAGCTTCTTCTCCTCTTCCTCCTCAAGCTTTATCGTTTAATGTTGAAATTTATGTATCGCAACAAGTACGCAACAAATACAAAAACGGAAGATAAAAAATATTGATTAGGTAATAATCATACCAATTCAGTAGACGATTAAAAGTTAACATTAATATATTCCTGACCTCTTCAGGAGGATCATACTTCTGCCCTGCCAAGGAATAAACTTTCTTCTCTTTTCTTAACAGTTGTTGTTGTAACCATCGCAGTTGATTTCGATGAAGAACCAGCTGTGAACTTTCCATTTACCTCTATTTACAATTTATCAAAACCCATCAAACCAGGAAGCTACACATCAACCAAATCAACAATTACCTAGAACTTCATCCAAAAATTACAAAACAAATCGAATAATCAACTTACAATTCAATAAAACTAATCAAACCAGGAACCATCACCTCAACCAAATCAACAATTAGCTAGAATTTAATCCAAAACCACAAAACAAATCGAATAATCAACAAGTACAACACATAATAAATGCCCATTCAATTAATTCCAAGTATCACAGAATCCATACAATCAATCCGCAAATTTCCAAATTAAGAAACTGGGTCCTCAATTACGCAAATCATACACCAAACCCAACAAATCAAGAAACTAATAATTCAAAGAAAGCAACAAACTTTCTTGAAACCCACATCCAAAAACACAAAAAGACACAAACTTTCTTGAAACCCACATCTAAAAACACAAAAAGACACAACTTTAATGAAAGTACCAAATGGGTACCTCAGTTTTAGTGACAGTTGTTGTTGAGCTTGAAGAAATAATCTTGGGCTTTGAAGAAGAAGATGACCCAATTTGATTGGTTGTGGGTCTGACCAACACTAGATTTAGTCTCTGTAGCCCCTTATTCTGCTCTACCCCTCCTGCCAAATCTTGATTTTTTCACCAAATCAAAGGCGCCAGTTTTGTTTGATTTTTTCACCAAATCAAAGGTTCCAATTTTGCCGCTCTATCACTTGGCAAAAAAATTCCTTCCTACTTCTGCAAAAGAATATGTAAAAAAAGTGACCCTAACTTTCCAACTTACATAAGCTATATGTAATTTTAATTATTTTTTTTAATTTTAGTTATTTGTAAAATTAAAATTAAATCATTTTTCCGTAATTTATTCAATTCGTGTAAAATACCTTTTTATTCAAACACTTACTTTTTTATGGTTTAATCTTTCAAATTATTAAAAAATATTTCACTTTCATAAGAAGATATGTTATTTTTATAAAAATGTTTTAATTTAGTTCAATAATGCATAAAATTAACTTTTTACTTTTTTTAAAATTTAAATTGTTACGTTTTTTTAATAATTTGGTCTATTTTCAAATTATAAAAAATGTTATATTTTATAAAAATGCTAAATATTAACTCTAATAACAAACTTCGAAATTTTAATTATATATTTTTCAAATTATTTAATTTGAATTCACAATAATTAATTATTTCAATTTTTTGTTAAAAAATTTGTTTTTAAAGCATATTTTTTGTTACAGGAAGCAACACTTTTACTACATGTTTGTTAAAATCTCGTACAAGCCGACCTTTTTATTTTTTGATTATTTTTTCCCAATACTAAAATGAGTGTTTGTTAACATTCGTACGGTTTGATCGTCAAAGAAATTATTTAAAAAAATTATTCTGTGATTCTGGATCGTGTTCCGTTATTGGAAGCAACACTTTTACTACATTTTTGTTAAAATCTCGTACAAGCCGACCTTTTCATTTTTTGATTATTTTTTCCCAACACTAAAATGAGTTTTTGTTAACATTCGTACGGTTCGATCATCAAAGAAATCATTCAAAAAAATTATTCAGTGAATCTCGATCGTGTCCCGTTATAGGAAGCAAACCTTTTACTAAATTTTTGTTAAAATCTCGTACAAGCCAACCTTTTTATTTTTTGATTATTTTTTTCTAACACTAAAATGAGTGTTTGTTAACATTCGTACGGTTCTATCATCAAAGAAATCATTCAAAAAATTATTCAGTGAATCTGGATCGTGTCCCGTTATTTGAAGCAAAACTTTTACTACATTTTTGTTAAAATCTCGTACAAACCTACCGTTTTATTTTTTGATTATTTTTTTTCAACACTAAAATGAATGTTTGTTAACATTCGTACGGTTCGATCATCAAAGAAATCATTCAAAAAAATTATTCAGTGAATCTGGATCGTGTCCCGTTATTTGAAGCAAAACTTTTACTACATTTTTGTTAAAATCTCGTACAAGCCGACCTTTTTATTTTTTGATTATTTTTTCCCAACACTACAAAGAGTGTTTGTTAACATTCGTACAGTTCGATCGTCAAAGAAATCATTCAGAAAAATTATTCAGTGAATCTAGATCGTGTTCCGTTATTGGAAACAACACTTTTACTACATTTTTGTTAAAATCTCATACAAGCCGACCTTTTTATTTTTTTATTATTTTTTTCCAACACTAAAATGAGTGTTTGTTAACATTCGTACGGTTCGATCATCAAAGAAATCATTCAAAAAAAAATTTCAGTGAATCTGGATCGTGTTCCGTTATAGGAAGCAACACTTTTACTACATTTTTGTTAAAATCTCGCACAAGCCGACCTTTTTATTTTTTGATTATTTTTTTCCCAACACTAAAATGAGTGTTTATTAACATTCGTACGGTTCGATCGTCAAAGAAAGCATTCAAAAAAATTATTCAGTGAATCGGGATCGTGTCCCGTTATAGGAAGCAAACCTTTTACTAAATTTTTGTTAAAATCTCGTACAAGCCGACCTTTTTATTTTTTGATTATTTTTTTCCAACACTAAAATGAGTGTTTGTTAACATTCGTACGGTTCGATCATCAAAGAAATCATTCAAAAAAATTATTCAGTGAATCTGGATCGTGTCTCGTTATTGGAAGCAAAACTTTTACTACATTTTTGTTAAAATCTCGTACAAACCTACCGTTTTATTTTTTGATTATTTTTTTTCAACACTAAAATGAATGTTTGTTAACATTCGTATGGTTCGATCATCAAAGAAATCATTCAAAAAAATTATTCAGTGAATCTGGATCGTGTTCCGTTTTTGGAAGCAACACTTTTACTACATTTTTGTTAAAATCTCGTACAAGCCGACCTTTTCATTTTTTGATTATTTTTTGTCAACACTAAAATGAGTGTTTATTAACATTCGTACGGTTCGATCATCAAAGAAATCATTCAAAAAAATTATTCAGTGAATCTGGATCGTGCCCCGTTATCGGAAGCAAAACTTTTACTACATTTTTGTTAAAATCTCGTACAAGCCGACCTTTTTATTTTTTGATTATTTTTTCCCAACACTACAATGAGTGTTTGTTAACATTCGTATAGTTCAATCGTCAAAGAAATCATTCAAAAAAATTATTCAGTGAATCTAGATCGTGTTTCGTTATTGGAAACAACACTTTTACTACATTTTTGTTAAAATCTCATACAAGCCGACCTTTTTATTTTTTGATTATTTTTTTCCAACACTAGAATGAGTGTTTGTTAACATTCGTACGGTTCGATCATCAAAGAAATCATTCAATTTTTTTTCAGTGAATCTGGATCGTGTTCCGTTATAGGAAGCAACACTTTTACTACATTTTTGTTAAAATCTCGCACAAGCCGACCTTTTTATTTTTAAATTATTTTTTTTCCAACACTAAAATGAGTGTTTATTAACATTCGTACGGTTCGATCGTCAAAGAAAGCATTCAAATTTTTTTTTCAGTGAATCTGGATCGTGTCCCGTTATAGGAAGCAAACCTTTTACTAAATTTTTGTTAAAATCTCGTACAAGCCGACCTTTTCATTTTTTGATTATTTTTTTCCAACACTAAAATGAGTGTTTGTTAACATTCGTACGGTTCGATCATCAAAGAAATCATTCAAAAAAATTATTCAGTGAATCTGGATCGTGTCCCGTTATTGGAAGCAAAACTTTTACTACATTTTTGTTAAAATCTCGTACAAGCCGACCTTTTTATTTTTTGATTATTTTTTTCCAACACTAAAATGAGTGTTTGTTAACATTCGTACGGTTCGATCATCAAAGAAATCATTCAAAAAAATTATTCAGTGAATCTGGATCGTGTCCCGTTATTGGAAGCAAAACTTTTACTACATTTTTGTTAAAATCTCGTACAAACCTACCGTTTTATTTTTTGATTATTTTTTTTCAACACTAAAATGAATGTTTGTTAACATTCGTATGGTTCGATCGTCAAAGAAATCATTCAAAAAAATTATTCAGTGAATCTGGATCGTGTTCCGTTATTGGAAGCAACACTTTTACTACATTTTTGTTAAAATCTCGTACAAGCCGACCTTTTCATTTTTTGATTATTTTTTGTCAACACTAAAATGAGTGTTTATTAACATTCGTATGGTTCGATCATCAAAGAAATCATTCAAAAAAATTCTTATTAAAATTGAAATAAAATTAGAATTTTTAACAAATTTTTTAAAAAATGTAAAAATAAATGAAACCGTACATTGCAAAACCTAAAATGTTAAAGGCGGTCAAATTCCCGCTAACCCAAAATTTTCAGCATTTCATTTCCCTCCTCTCCTTTTTATCTTCCCCAAACTTTATCTTGTCAATCTCTCTCTCCTTCAATCTCTCACCTTCTCTCTCTGTCTCTCCCTCTTTCTCTGTCTCTCCCTCTCTCTCGTTCTCTCTCTTACCCCCTTTCTTTTCACCAAACACTCTCCACCTTCCCCTTTCTAAACCCACTCGATTAACCACTGCTGCTCTAAGCCCACTTGATTTCACTCAATTACATCCAATTAAAAACTCGATTACACTTGATTTCTTGATTTTACAGGAGATTTTAGGGCTTTACATTTGGAAGTTTCATTCTAGGTCTTCTTATTTCGAAAATTCATTAAGGTACTTCATCTCCATGAAATGGTGTTTGTTTTTCATAAAATACAATTTAACTAAGAGTGAGGGGGATTCATGCAGTGAACAGAAATAATATAGATGCCATATTTATTGCTAAGTAAGATTTTTTGTTTGTATCTAATTCTATTTTCTTTCAGGTACGAGCTCTTCAGTGGTTAGGAAGCTATTTTGAGAATCTATCCAGACATGAAAGGTCCTGTGGTGGCCTAAAAAGACCATGATTTGTCGGTGAAGTAGGTGGCCTGTGGTGGGTCTGTACTTTGCCTAATTTGGTGGATTGGGTCTGTAATATGGCGTTTGTTGCAAAGAAAGAGGTGATTAAGGAGGTATGTAAAAAGTTGTCTGCAAGATCTTTTTTAGAAAATAGAATATGTAGTGCTACGATCAATTAAATGTGCAAAACTCGCTTTACTAGGAATGTAGAGGCATAGTATAACTTTGAACCTTACTCCAGTCACTCAGTTGGCTAATTGCCAATGACAGCCTTGTCCTATTAGTATATAATGCCACAAATAAATAAAAAACAACATTGATGTTAGGTTCAAATTGACGCATCACTATTAAGCTTAGATGGCCTCTCTTTCTAGTTTCTTATAGTTCTTCCACCAAAACTGATTAAGCAAGTTGTGGTGTTTTGTTACTATTATTTTTGTTTGGCACCTTTTATTTTCTTCCTTCTTTGAAAAGAGTTGGGTTTAGACAGTATCTTTTGCCAAAATATAAACTCCTGACAGAAGATGGAAGCATACATGGTTACCAAAATTTAAGAAACTTAAAAATATAAAAAGTTTTGTACATACCAAGTAATAATTGATCAAAATACTTGTACGGTAAAAATGTGTTTATTAAAAAATCATATTAATTTTTGGAGTATGTATGGAATGTTCCCAAGTAAAATCAATCACAGCATGCATGAGTATGTGGTCATAAATTCCATATTTATTGCTAAGTAAGATTTTTTGTTTGTATCTAATTCTATTTTCTTTCAGGTACGCGCTCTTCAGCGTTTAGGAAGCCGTTTTGAGAATCTATCCGGACATGAAAGATCATGTATTTTGTCTGGTCAACATCGAAGCGGACATTGCATGTGCCGTCTAAATAACAGAAATATTAATTCCAGTGATGACACCAATGCCAGGGCTAGCATTTCCCGGATTGTTATGCTAGCTGAAGCTCTGTTTGAGGTGATATACTCATAACTGAAGTTTCGACTTTTAATTTATTTATCTTTCAAAAAAACTGTGTGTTTAATCTATTTTCACAATGTCATCAGGTCTTGGATGAGATTCACCAGCAATCTGTAGTTCTATCACGACCTTCAGTATAAACTTGTTTTGATTCATCAGGTCTTGTTCTATTTCTGATTGATTCTCTTCTATTATATTAATTCATATAATAGTTATTGTTTTTAAGATGTAGTTGCCCAAGTTCCTGTTTATTGAAGTTACAAGCAGAAGGAATACTTAAGTCACACATATCCTTCTGATGTTCTAGATAATTATATTGTATTGGATGCATTTAAAAATTCTAGAAGTTTAGATTATTGCGGTTGCAAGGAAGGGGTGCATTTCTTCTGAATGATAACAAGCGAGAAGAATAACTTGAGATAAAACATGTTGGAACCATTTTGGGTTAATCAAACTTTACATAAACATGTTGTAACATATTTCGCAATTTAGAAGATGTTAAATATAAAATATCAGTGACCAGTTTCTTCTTTGCTTCATTATAACAGGTGTTATATATGCCTTGTTGAATATGAGGAAGGGGATAGTGTCCGGATACTACCCTGCCATCATGAATTTCATAAAACTTGTGTAGACAAATGGCTGAAGGAGATCCACAGGTGTACTTGTTTAATGAAAACCTTTAATTGTTTTTCCATAACTAGGTTCCTTCAAATCGTATCTGCTTCTACTCCTGAACCACTTTGTCAAGTCATGCCTCCTGTTGGTATCCTAGATCGTGCTATTAACTTCTATGAAAAAGTAAGTTGCATATGTAGTAACTTGTTTCCTTTTATGATAAATCAGAGGGCTCTTCTAGAACTAGAGGAAGAGGCCGTGGTGGTGCTGGAAGAGGCATAGGTATACATTGTGCACTAACTCTGTTTCTTCTATGACTTAAAAGTTTTGCTTTATTTATATTAAAGCATATCTTGTACATTCTACATCATTTTTCTTGAAGTAGATATATATATAGAAGACATCCATTGTTAATCTTGACAAACAAGATTAAAAAGGGTTAATAATCTTATATCTTATATATAAATTATTTTTGTACTGTAAGAACAAAATATAATAGAACATAAGCTAATTGTTGGTTTATGGGATGTTCATGCCAGGATCTGAATGATGCTCCAACTATTCTGGTAAGCGATCACCATGGAAAGCTCCACATTTAAGGACTTTACATTGATGAAAGAGGCGGACGAGAGCATAATCCAATTGCTACTATTGTCTTTCCTTGGCAATTAGAGATAGTTCTTGATATTATTCAGACATTTCCCTATGTAAATAGAATTTATATAAAATTTTATAATTTATTATTCAAGTTTTATGCTCCTTTATGTATATTTGTTGCATTCTGTAAGACTCATTTTTTATTTACATTCAGACAAGTATGTATTCAATTAAAACTATTGTGTAGCATCTAAACAACAATGGTTTCTAAATCTAGTGTTGTTGTTTCTGGCTATTACACAACGACGTCTAGAGATGAAGTTGTTGTCTCCCACTCTTTTTACAAGCATTTAGAACGGTTGTGTTACTTTCTTCTAGCAACGGTTGTAAAACCATTGTCTGATTTCAATCAGACCACTGCCCGATAGACCACAAAAAAATTAGAGTTCAGGCAACGGTGAAAAACTGTTGCATGATCTTGTTTTCGTTCAGAATAGGCAACGGTATTCTATAATATCAAACAATTCGTAGAAAGCATTGTGTTCAACCAAAAATTGATTTTTCCATTCAACAATGGTTTTTAGTGTTTGATATTTATACTATAATTAGCACCAAACCCTGTCGTATGATGTTTTATCAGACAGCGTTTTGATAGTCAACGGAATGAAAGGGTCTCAGACAACGGCAGAAAAACGTCATATGATTCAGATTCTATTGTAGTGTCAAATGACAATTTCCGTGTTGGTACTAGAATCTACAAACTATATATCCTAAAAACTTAGAAGTAGACAAATGCAAACGCTACAATTTATTACTAAGGTTGTCAAAGACAAGAAGATCGATCTTTTGATGATGATGATAACAATATTAACAAGTAAATCCTACAGTAAATTAATTATAGGAATCCGTCAAAAGGTAAAGTATACGGGTAGCCGGTTAAAATATAAAATTTATATTAGAAAGGAATAAAATATTATGTATATAGTAAACATATGCTTGAACTGGTAAAAAATATGGTAAGTAGTAAATGGAGACATTTAGATTAATTAATTGTAAAAGCTAACAAGGTATGTTGGTAAATTTCAATATTCCCAAAATTTACAGCTAAATCAACCACAACAAATGCATTTTTTTAAAAAAACTAACCACACCAAAACATCATATGAAATTCGGAAATGAAGTACTGCATTACACGGTTTTAACTTGTTCAACCAGCTAGAATATCAAGTTTCTGAAAATTTATTGCAAGGATTGGAAATTAAATCATAAATCAATAAGCTCTCAAGCATGATCATCAACAGTCCTCAAAGGCCAGAGCTTTAACCGTTTGTATTGTCTTGGTAGTCTGCCGTGGGTGCAAAGATGAGATTCTGATAAAACATTGGAGTCTGCATCATAGACATGACATATGTTGTGAGAAAACGAAGATCAGTGGTAGCTAGTTAATAATCTTGCATGCAATATTTGTTGTTCAGAAAACGTTTATACCTCAGAGCTCTGGAGCAATTTCCCATATTCTTCAATGTCAGGTTGAAAGGACTCCAAACCATCGCTATAGGAATGAAGAATGTATTTTATGAGCAGATCGAAACAATTATATGCAAAAAATAATTTCCACTGACTGATAGAGGTATTATGTCCTACTCCCTCCGTCCCGGCCAATTATTAACATTTCAAAATATAGTTTCTGGCACGCATTCTAAAGTAGATTTTAAGGATAGTTTCAAAACTTATTTTTGAAATTTTCTTTTTTTATATAAAAATAGAACAATCCTATTTTTGTACAAAAAAAGAAATTTTCAAAAATAAGTTATGGAACTATCCTTAAACTTCATCTTAAAATGCGTGCCAGAAAGTGACAAAAAAAGTGTTAAGAATTGGATGGGACAGAGGGAGTACTATTTTTAGGATATTTTAAAAGATGCATGAATAATTGGATATGAACTTTATAAGTTTACCTTTTCAGAGGAGCACTTGACATGGATGTTGAGGATCCTTGCCCAGAGAGTTGAAGAGAATGGCTGTTCACACTGTTCTGAAGATCTAAAATGAATGCAACATAATAAATATTATAAATCATAGTTTAAACAGATAGTAAGCAAACTAATTTATATGTATTAAAGATGCATATAAAAATATGTAGATATAAAATTTATTTGTTAAAAAATTTGAAAACGCTAAAAAAAACTAACAAATTTAAAATAATTGTAATGAAACTTATTAAGAATCATACCCTGATGCATAAATTTAATTTTCTTTGTCAATAACTCGAACTTTCTGCAGGACAGTTTAATAATAGTTAAAACCATTCTAATAGATGAATATGTAGTACTATACTTCTATAATAGTAACAAATTTAAAATAATTGTAATGAAACTTATTAAGAATCATACCCTGATGCATAAATTTAATTTTCTTTGTCAATAACTCGAACTTTCTGCAGGACAGTTCAATAATAGTTAAAACCATTCTAATAGATGAATATGTAGTACTCCCTCCGTCCCGGCCATTTGTTTACATTTGGTTTGGGCACGGAGACCAAGAATAGTGGGTGTAATATTGTTAAAATAAATGAAGTAGTGGATGTAATAGTGATTTTATTATTAAAATAAGTGAAGTAGTGAGTGTAATAGTGATTTTATTGTTAAAATAAGTGAAGTAGTGGGTGTAATAGTGTAAAGTATTGTTAAAATAAGTGAAGTAGTAGGTGTAATAGTGTTAAAACTTACTATTTTAGGAAACGTAAAGAATTGGTTGGGACGTCCCAAAAAGGAAAGTGTAAACAATTGGTTGGGACAGAGGGAGTACTATACTTCTATAATAGAACGAGAACGAACCTGTAGGTGACTCTTTATATGCTCACGAGTCAGTCCCTTCACTTTCATTTTTTTAAGGATCTTTTTCGATGTGGCATCTGTAAATTAATATAATTAAAATATGAAATTGTATACTGAATAGAATTTAGGAGCTTGCAAATTAGTGATATTGAAAGATTCTTTTAACTATAATTTATTGCAAAAAGATTCTTTTAGAAATGTTTCATCATATGGATCCCAATAGATATTAATAACTATAATTTTATTAAAAGAATGAATATTAAAGTAAAATAGTACTACGACAATTGAAAAATTCAAACCTTTACAAAAAATTGACATTTATTTTAGATTCCAATCCCGTTTTACCGTTAGTTTAATGTTATTTGAGTATAATAGTTTTAGATAAATTCTTTCATTTGTTTATTTTCAATTTACGATCAAAGAAATTTGGGTATAAATGAACGAAAAGAATTGTAGGAAAAGTTGTATTCAAATAACAATAAATCAATACTTGAAAATTTCCAAAAAATCAATAATAATTTTAGATTCCAATTCCATTTTACAGTTATTTTACCATTATTTGAGTTCAAATTTTTTAGATTATCCTATCTCGTTCTCTAGCTTCTTCCCAATTTACCATCAAGAAAATTGGATATAAACGAACTAAAAGAAGTTGTACAAAAAAGTTGTGCTCCAATAACGATAAATTGAAATTAAATTCTTATTTTTTTGGACTTTTATGCCATAAAATACAATGATATATCGAATTAATAAACACAAAAACAATCAGTATACACTATATACATGTAACTTTAAAAAATAGTATTGCTTTTTTTTTTTTGATAAAAAAAATAGTATTGCTATAGTTCCCATGATTGATACACCATACACCGATAGCATAAATTTATTATATTACTGTCTTACAAATTTCCTTTCTAATTAGATAGTTTTTGCAATATGACAGCTAGATAGAGTGCAAAAAAAATAAATTATAATATTTAAAGAAAGGAAAAAGTGTAAAAGACACTACAAGAAAATCGCAATCAGACAACACTCATCAGACAACGCTCGGACGAAAAAGCATTGTTTGGAATTAAGAGACAACGGTTTTTTTGTAACTTCAGAAAAGTATTGTGTCATCCAGGTACCCTACAACGGGTTAAAAACGTTGTCTAGTAAATTGATTCAGACAATGTCTTTTGCAATGTGGTGTTGTAAAGACGAGTAAGGTTGCACAACTGTTTTTACGAACATTGTCTGATCTGTTTTGAAACAACGTTTATAAACCGTTGTATAATTCACACAACTGTTTTCATATACCATTGTGTTATTACAATTCACACAACGGAATAATTAACCGTTGTTAAATCGTGTTTTGATGAGACAACAGTTTTTATGAAACCGTTGTCTGAACTACAAAAATTTTGAATAGAATTTGGTGGGAAATAATGAAATATTTGGTGGGAATAATGAAATAATTTGAATTGAATTTGGTGGGAAATAATGAAAATAATCAGACAACGGTTTTCATATAAAAAAATGTTGTGTTATATTAAGCACAACAACAGTTTTTAATAAAAAAAACGGTTGTTTAATGTTCTTGTATGATATTTAATGGTCAACTATCAAAGTACTCCTTGGTTAAACTAGTATAATTTTCGAATAATAATTTTTTTAAAAAAAAATTTGGACGATCCAACAGTGCGGATGATGTTATATACAAATTTAAGTGATGATTTTTATTAACTTTCGTACAGTTCGATAGTCGAATAAATCATTCAAAAAATTATTCAGTGAATCTCAATCTTGCCTCGTTATAGGAAGTAGCACTTTTGCTACGTTTTTGTTAAAATCTCGTACAACCAAACCTTTTTATTTTTTGATTATTTTTTTTCCAACACTAGAATGAGTGTTTATTAACTTTTGTACGGTTCGATCGTCGAAGAAATCATTCAAAAATATTATTCAGTGAAGCTGGATCGTGCCTCGTTATAGGAAGTAGCACTTTTGCTACGTTTTTGTTAAAATCTCGTACAACCCGACCTTTATATTTTTTGAATATTTTTTCCCAACACTAGAATGAGTGTTTTATTAACTTTCGTACGGTTGGATCGTCGAAGAAATCAATCAAAAAAATTATTCAGTGAATCTGGATCGTGACTCGTTATAGGAAGTAGCACTTTTGCTACGTTTTTGTTAAAATCTCGTACAACCCGACCTTTTTTTTTCCAACACTAGAATGAATGTTTATTAACTTTCGTACGGTTCGATCGTCGAAGAAATCGTTCAAAAAAATTATTCAGTGAATCTGGATCGTGTCTCGTTATAGGAAGTAGCACTTTTGCTACGTTTTTGTTAAAATCTCGTACAACCAGGCCTTTTTATTTTTTGAATATTTTTTCCCAACACTAGAATGAGTGTTTTATTAACTTTCGTACGGTTGGATCGTCGAAGAAATCAATCAAAAAAATTATTCAGTGAATCTGGATCGTGACTCGTTATAGGAAGTAGCACTTTTGCTACGTTTTTGTTAAAATCTCGTACAACCAGGCCTTTTTATTTT
The DNA here is from genome assembly GCA_037693485.1 of Kitagawia praeruptora. Classification (NCBI taxonomy): domain Eukaryota; kingdom Viridiplantae; phylum Streptophyta; class Magnoliopsida; order Apiales; family Apiaceae; genus Kitagawia; species Kitagawia praeruptora. The sequence continues at coordinate 44,988,732 of CM075345.1, read as the reverse complement.
TTGATTATTTTTTCCCAACACTAGAATGAGTGTTTATTAACTTTCGTACGGTTGGATCGTCGAAGAAATCAATCAAAAAAATTATTCAGTGAATCTGGATCGTGTCTCGTTATAGGAAGTAGCACTTTTGCTACGTTTTTGTTAAAATCTCGTACAACCAGGCCTTTTTATTTTTTGATTATTTTTTCCCAACACTAGAATGAGTGTTTATTAACTTTCGTACAGTTGGATCATCGAAGAAATCAATCAAAAAAATTATTCAGTGAATCTGGATCGTGACTCGTTATAGGAAGTAGCACTTTTGCTACGTTTTTGTTAAACTCTCGTACAACCCGACCTTTTTATTTTTTGATTATTTTTTCCAACACTATAATGAGTGTTTATTAACTTTCGTACGATTGGATCGTCGAAGAAATCAATCAAAAAAATTATTCAGTGAATCTGGATCGTGACTCGTTATAGGAAGTAGCACTTTTGCTACGTTTTTGTTAAACTCTCGTAAAACCCGACCTTTTTATTTTTTGATTATTTTTTCCAACACTATAATGAGTGTTTATTAACTTTCGTACAGTTCGATCGTCGAATAAATCATTCAAAAAATTATTCAGTGAATCTGGATCGTGCCTCGTTATAGGAAGTAGCACTTTTGCTACGTTTTTGTTAAAATCTCGTACAATTTGACCTTTTTATTTTTTGATTATTTTTTTCCAACACTAGAATGAGTGTTTATTAACTTTCGTACGGTTCGATCGTCGAAGAAATCGTTCAAAAAAATTATTCAGTAAATCTGGATCGTGACTCGTTATAGGAAGTAGCACTTTTGCTACGTTTTTGTTAAAATCTTGTATAACCCGACCTTTTCATTTTTTGATTATTTTTTCCCAACACTAGAATGAATGTTTATTAACTTTCGTACGGTTCGATCGTCGAAGAAATCGTTCAAAAAAATTATTCAGTGAATCTGGATCATTCTAGTAACGTGTACAAAAAATTAGAAAAAAAATGAATCATTCTTATATGATATTTTAATGGTCAACTATCAAAGTACTCCTTGGTCAAAAAAATGAATCATTCTTATATGTACGTGTTTATAATATAAATCCGCCAAAAGTACTACTCCCTCTAACTAGTGTCGTACCGATTGAACATGATCTTTTTAAAAAAAAACAAATTCGACGATCCAACCGTACGAATGATGTCATATACTGATTTTAGTGATGTGTACAAAAAGTTAGAAAAAAACGAATCATTCTTGTATGATATTTTAATGGTCAACTATCAAAGTACTCCTTGGTCAAACTAGTATAATTTTCAAATAATATTTTTTTTTTAAAAAAATTTGGACGATCCAACCGTACGAATGATGTTATTAGTTATATACTAATTTTAGTGATGTGTACAAAATTTTAGAAAAAAATACTAAGATGAGTGCTTATTAATATCTATACGGTTCGATCATAGAAGATTTATTAAAAATACTACTCACTCTAACTTGTCTAGTCCTGATTGCACATAATATTTTTTAAGAAAATATTTTTTCGAGAATCCAACCTTTTAAATTTTATCTTATCATTTTAATGTCGGGGAAAAATAATTAAAAGTATTTAAATTTATCTTACATATTATTTTAAATTAAAAATTATCTTATACTATATTATTTCCCTTTTACTATTTTGTTTTCCCTCTTAACAAATTTCATTTCCCTCCCTCTATTCCCCCTCACCCCCTTGAAAATTTCCCCCTTTTAGAGAATTTTATTTCCCCGCCTCCGCCCTCCCCAAATATTCATCGCTCTCTTTCTTTCTTTCTTACTCTCTCCCACCGACCTTCCTCTCTTTATCACTCCACTTCTCTCTCACCACCCTCCCTCAACATACACTTCCATCCCTAAAAAGATAAACCCCTAAAATAAAACCCCATCTTCTTTTAACAAACCCCTAAATCAAAAAAGGTAAACCCAATTTTCAATTCTATCGAAGCCCTAAATCGAACAAGATGAACCCTAAAGCTTGAATCAGTTGATTCTCTCAGATTAGTAGCTAGAATTAGTAAGTGTTTGAATCAGTTGGACTGCAAGACTGCATCCTTCAAGATAGGTTTGTACTTCTTTAGTAACTTTTGCTTCTTATTTATATCTTGCACTAGTATAGGGGTTGGAACAATTTTTTGCTACAAATGTATGTTTTTATGCTTAATGACCCTAGTGTAGTAAAGGAGCCTTTAAATACACAATTTAATATCATCCCTGCTTTATCTCTGGTTTACATACTCATTTACTCGTCAAGTGGTTCTTGTTATTAATATCATATGGTTTTTTGTTAAATAATATGCAAACTTATTATATATGCAGTTTGGGTATATTGTGCTCACAACATCTGCTGGTATTATGGATCAAGAAGAAGCTAGGAGAAAGAATGTTGGTGGTAAGTACTTGGTTTCTTTTACTAAGTAGAGATTTCAGAAGGTGTTTTTGGATATTTAGGGTATTTAGGCGGCCTTTCATTTTTCTTAATCCCTTACCTTTTTCTTATTTGGTAAGTACTTGAGATAGTTTCTCTTATTTGGTTCCATTATTCTCTCATGATAGTATGATATGGTTTTTAAACTTCTTTACAAACGATGGTATGAACTCCGTATGTCCTGCTCTTAATTTTTGCAACTGATTGTTTGGATAAGTATGTCGTTGTGTGTTCATATAATTAGCTCTGAGCCATGTAACCTTGATTAAGTTGCTAGTATGTGTTCTATAATGTAATATGCGGCATTTACAAGCTAACATGTAATTCGTTCGTTCCCCTGCCCCTGTAATTTTTTAAAAATCTCTTTAAGTCTTCAAGCCTTTACAAATTATATCTAAGCTAGGATATAGATTTTAATTAATCCTTTTTATATGGAAGTTAATATTTTATGTATAATTGTAAGTAATAACTCTCAATCTATAATCTTTTTGGATAGTTATATACGTTAGAATTTGATGTGCTAGTGTCGGGAGTCAGAGTAAATGTTAAGAATTAACAATGTTGAAGCTACTAATGACTTGGTAAATTTGACAAAGATTGAATTAATAAATGTCATGTAAGTATTTGACAGGGCTGGTGTTCAGCAGCGATGGCGAACATCCTGGAAAGATGGAGTACTTGGCCTGGAAAGATGGAGTACTTGGCACTAACTGTCCAATTCCTCCAAAATGGAATTGGACTTACAATTTTCAAGTGAAAGACCAGATTGGGAGTTTCTTTTACTTCGTTCGTTTAATTTTCAAAGGGCCTCAGGTGATTTTGGTGGCATTATTATTAATAACCGGGCAATTATACCAATCCCTTTTGCAACCCCACATGACGATATTCCAATCATGATTGATACTACACTAGGAACCACACGGTTAGTGTTTGGTGATTTGTATATCTCAGGTATTTTTATACATGTGTGTGCTGTAATAAAAGATGTGATATGATTTATTCTTGGTTTTGTTTGGAATTTGGATTATAGGCACTGAGAAGGACCCTAAATGGTGGAAAAGATCTTGGCATGCCCGATGGTGTACTTATCAAAATTTTACAGATCAAAGAGAAGAGCTACAGAAATAGATCAAAAAAATTCTGATTGATGTAGGCCTTATTTGCAATAGATGTAGTTTATTTTTTAGACGATATGATGTTGTGGGAATTAGATAAATAGTTTTATAGCTATGAATACTAATGGATAGTTTTTGTTATAAATATTGGTTAATTGCTAAAATTGTATAAACTAAACCATTGTACCAAAAAGAGTTGACCATTGTATAAAATATGTAAAACCATTGTTTATAAGTAAAACATGCAATTTTAGTAAAACTAAACCATTGTGTGAAAATAAGAAAAATAAGCATTTAAGAAACAAAAGTGTTGTACCAAGCATTTCCCACAATTGTTTTTAAAAAGATAAAGGCTTGTGTAAAATACAACTCACTCAACGGGTTTATGATACAATTAAGTTGTATGCTCAGTTATCCGACAATGGTTATATTTTAAGAAACCGTTGTTAACATAACGAATGAACAATGTTTTATTTTTTAGGAACCATTGTATTCCTCATTTTCTAACAACGGATTTAAATGATTGCGTTGTGGTTTCTGGTTGTGGTACAACGCTTTATGAGCATGGTGTGCTGTTGCTACGGATATTAGACAACGCTTTGTGTACCGTTGTCTGAGGTTGGTAAGAGACAGCTGCTCGATAGACAACGCTATTCCAGGGTATCAGACAACGGGCTAAAACCATTGTATACTTCAGTTTTCCTTGTAGTGAGAAATCATTTAGCCAAGGCTGGATTCAAAAGCTTTAATTATAATATTACTGTGATTCCTATCAAGAGAAACAGCTAGTAGTTAAATGCATATATAAAAGTCTACGAACAAGATATATGCATGTGTGTTTTAGCAAAAAGATTAAAATAAAAAAAAATCGTGTGCATGAGACACATTTAAAAGACTTACTAAAACTCCCGCCGAGCTCAGAGACTGCACCAACAAATCGAGCGTGTAGCTCGTGTGTCCAGTGGAGGCGAGGCTTGCCTTGTCCAAACAACGGATGCTCTAATTTGACAACTTGAACATCCTCCTCGACTCCCTGCCGCTCAATCTGTAGCGGCTGTGCTGCTGGCCAAACCATGGGCTCTCCTAACCCTTGATTCAAATGTTGTGGGTGCTGCACTGCATACGTTGTTTTGAATGGAATAGCTTGGATTCATGGAAAGGTTGTCAGTGAATCCTTCAGACACATTTTGGGTAAACCCCAAATGGTTTAGATAAGCTTCACGGTGATGGTAATAATTCTGAGATGGGATTGATGCTGATGAATTCATCATAGGAGAAGACATTTTCTTTTATTTGTGCTATTTGGATGGTGTAGGCTTCAACCTCTCTTTTATACATATATATATATACTGAAAAAATAGGGTCTTGTGAATAATTGCGATATAAATTTAGAAAAAGTTTTGTTGGATAATAATATAAAAGAATATTAATATCAAGGATCTTTTTAATAAATCAATAATCACCTTTTTTGCATTTGTGTGGGTATAACATAAAAAACATAAAAAAGGCGTAGAAGGTTCCGGTAGAATATAACACAATGAATTCGGGCGCCAATAACAACAAACTCTTAACACTGTCCCAAGACCATTAGAAAAAAAATGCTATCTGCAAATAATCGTAGTTTATGGATGTAAAATTGATGAGTAATTCTCATTTTGTTCACTATCAGTCTAAATATAGACATCACCAATATCGATAATGTTTAGAATCAAATATTAAAGTACTAAAATTTTTAATCTCGGATAGTTTGTGAAATTATATATATCATAAATATGATGTTTTAACTCATAACATTGATCATATTTAGACAAATGTTCTTTACAATTTGTAAATGCAAAAATCATATAAGATAACATTTAGACATAAAGGTTTACCATATATAGGGTGTAAGTTGAAAATTCTTAATTAAACTATGTATGGCTGTGAAATGAATAACTAATCTTGAGGCAGAATGGAAGGTATCTTTTTTCTTTTTTTCATAAAACCAGTATCTTTTTTCCAGCAATTACAAACAATTCGTTTCCTTATGACACTGAAGGAAGGTGCATGAACTATTGAAAAATTAAAAGTTTATTTTTATATCAGATTCTAGCAACTTTTTATAAGACCAAAAAAAACACAATTTGCCTTTTTGTATCGAGATCGACTCGAAAAATTGGGCTTGATTCGGCTCGAATTTGTCATCTGACTCGAACACATATTCGGGATCGATAAAAACTCAAATCGAGCTGAGTTTTTGGAGCTCTACAAGAACTCGACTCGGCTCAAACTCGAACTCGTTACTTATTTTTAAATAAGAAATTCATGTGTTTGTTAGTTTATGTGTCATCACTCCACTTACAAAATTTATTCTGAAAAATTAACTTGATATTTTTTTCACGTTTTATGTGCATTATAATATTAGAGAAAAATGGACCTGAGGATGACCTCATGTAACTCCCCTGAAGTTATATCATTCTTCCATATATATATTTAGTGGCATTTTTGTAAATACTAATGATTCATCTTGAATTTACAATTTTACCCTCCTGCATTTATAATAGAAATACTTATAACCTTAGGTAGCACCCTAAGGTCAATCTTAGGTACCTGTTACTCATGATATTATTATTATTATTATTATATTTAGTAAAATTTCTAAATTAACTTATTTCTAATATGCAATTAGGAGATAATTAATTATGTATTCCTATAAATAGTCTGTATAATTAATTTTTATTATAAAATTTAAATTTGATAAGTTTTTAGATAAATCTTTTGACCAATTCTTAGTTGTTAGTCTACACATCAGTCAATCCATCAAGTTCGATTTCTAATTTTACTTTCATATACTTTCTCTATGTACTATTATAAACTACAACAATTATATGGTAACATTGTAGACTTTTTGTATGCAATATTTTTATTAAATTAAAAAAATTATCTATAAAACTATTAATTTCTCTTGGTCTAGGGCGCCTAGCTAATTGCCTATTTAAACAAAAAATCTCATATTACCTTACAATAAATAAAAGTTTTAAATTTTATTGTTGTTATTATCAACATTTACTACTTAAGATGCATAATGTGTAACGAAGATAAAATGGATCTTTAAAAACTGTGTGAATAAAATAGACTAATTTTTTTTATTGACTGGAAGGTTGACCATGGAAATCATAAAGTGTGTAATTTCGTTTAACAACTTGATAAGCTCGAAAACTCATTTAAACACTCGATAAGCTTGAAAGCTTGATAATAGCTCGTACCCGACTTGTATAGTAAACGAATAGAATTCGAACACACGCTCGGGTCGACTCCAAAAAAAAGAATTCGAACTCAAATTTGATAAATGTAAACTCGACTCGACTCTAGTTACATCCCTTAAACAAACTATATGACCAGGTGCTATAAAAGCATCTACCAACTATATGCAACATTTTACGGGGATACAGATTTTTTTTTGTAAGAAAATGGTTCATTGTTGAAATATATTTCTAAAGCTCTCCTTGGGTGAATAATTCCATATGATGTGGGCACTAGATCAACAAGCTGTGTTTCACATCCATCCTTTCTGCCTTATTTTAATAACAGAGTACTTGGTATATATAGATATTGGCCGTCTCCAAAAATTTGGAGGCCTAATTTCTACATCGTATATTTTGTAAATATTTTTGGAAATGCAAAATTTTAAACTAGTAGTTTTTTTGAAAAAATATTTTTTTCTTAAGCAATTTTTATAAATTCTTTTTGTTAAAATGTGACTAAAAACCAAATACAACTAAATTAGAAAAAAAATAGAATCAAATAATATATTTAGCTGAAACATTAATGCAAGTTTTAAATTTAAAATATTAAAATTACATAAGATTATCGAAGTCTTTAATTTTAATACTTACACATACACCTGGCAAAATGGGTCTGGATCCGAAAAATCGAACCGAAATATGTGGAACCGAATCCGAAATTGGATCCGAAATAGATTATCCGAAATTGTATCCAAAACCGAAACAATCCGAATCCGAACCGAAACCGGTTCAATTTAATCAAATCTGATGACGATCCGAAAACCGATTTGACCCGATCCAAAAATTAACCGAACCGGAAATTTAACCAAAAATTATCCGAAATATTGTATCCAATGATGACCATGTATCCGATTATAATCAGAACCGATCAAATCCGAATTAAAAATTACCCGAACCGAATATGACTTGAATTCGATATAAATCCGAAACAAAAAATAACTGAATCGAAAAATATCCGATTAAATAATTTTATATAGATTAATATTTTCTTGACCTTTATTTGTTTAGTTTTGTCAATTTTTATATTTTTTAATTTGCTATATATTTAATATTTTCATTGAATATTGCTTACGATATTTTGTATATAATAATATTTTAATTCAATTTGCAAATATAAATTAATAAATTCTGCACATAATTAGCAAATAAATAAATTCTGCATATTTTGGGCAGAAATTAAAGTGCATTCACTTATATAGCGCTTATTGAAGCGCTGTCTAAGTGAGTGCATTTACTTCCATAGCGCTTATGGAAGCGTTATATAAGTGATGTATCTAATTTTGACATATTCGGTCTTATTTAATAAATTTTGACACAGGTATTTTTTTAAAAATATATTTTATTTTTTGAAAATTTGGAAATATCACTAAATTGGATATATCTTGACATCCATACGGTTGGATCGTCGAGAAATAATTTAAAAAAAATAAGATCAACAATCCGTGACAAAACAATAGTTACGAGTATTAGTGAATTTGGCAGTTGACTACTAAGATCTCCAACCAAATTAATATTTTATTTTTTAAAAATTTGGGAATATCACTATATTAGATATATCTTGAGATCCGTACGGTTGGATCGTCGAGAAATAATTTTTAAAAAATAGAATCAACAATCCGTGACAAATCACTAGTTACGAGTACTAGTCAATTCGGTAGTTGACTACTATGTTCTCCAACCAAATTAATTTTTTATTTTTTTGAAAATTTGGGAATTTTACTAGATTAGATATATCTTGAGATCCGCAGGTTGGATCGTCGAGAAATAATGTTTAAAAAATAGAATCAACAATCCGTGACAAAGCACTAGTTACGAGTACTAGTCAGTTCGGTAATTGACTACTAAGATCTCCAACCAAATTAATTTTTTATTTTTTGAAAATTTGAGAATAGTACTAGATTTGATATATCTTGAGATCCGTACGGTTGGATCGTCGAGAAATAATTTTAAAAAAATAGAATCAACAATCCGTGACAAAACACTAGTTACGAGTACTAGTCAATTAGGTAGTTGACTACTAAGATCTCCAACCAAATTAATTTTTTATTTTTTGAAAATTTGGGAATGTCACTAGATTAGATATATCTTGAGATTCGTACGGTTGGATCGTCGAGAAATAATATTTAAAAAATAGAATCAACAATCCGTGACAAAACACTAGTTACTAGTACTAGTCAATTCGGTAGTTGACTACTAAGATCTCCAACCAAATTAATTTTTTATTTTGTGAAAATTTGGGAATATCACTATATTAGATATATCTTTAGATCCGTACGGTTGGATGGTCGAGAAATAATTTTTAAAAAATAGAATCAACAATCCGTAACAAAGCACTAGCTACGAGTACTAGTCAATTCAGTAGTTGACTACTAAGATCTCCAACTAAATTAATTTTTTATTTTTTGAAAATTTGGGAATATCACTAGATTAGATATATCTTGAGATTCGTACGGTTGGATCGTCGAGAAATAATTTTTAAAAAATAGAATCAACAATCCGTGACAAAGCACTAGTTACGAGTACTAGTCAATTCGATAGTTGACTACTAAAATCTCCAACCAAATTAATTTTTTATTTTTTAAAAATTTGTGAATATCACTAGATTAGATATATCTTGAGATCCGTACGGTTGGATCGTCGAGAAATAAGTTTAAAAAAATATAATCAACAATCCGTGACAAAGCACTAGTTACGAGTAGTAGTCAATTCGGTAGTTGATTATTAAGATCTCCAAACAAATTAATTTTTTATTTTTTGAAAATTTGGGAATATCACTAAATTAGATATATCTTGAGATCCGTACGGTTGGATCGTCGAGATATATTTTTTTAAAAATAGAATCAACAATCCGTGACAAAGAACTAGTTACGAGTACTAGTCAATTCGGCAGTTGACTACTAAGGTCTTCAACCAAATTAATTTTTTATATTTTGAAAATTTGGGAATATCACTAGATTAGATATATCTTGAGATCCGTACGGTTGGATCTTCGATAAATAATTTTTAAAAAATAGAATCAACAATTCGTGACAAAGCACTAGTTATGAGTACTAGTCAATTCGGTAGTTGACTACTAAGATTTCCAACCAAATTATTTTTTTATTTTTTTAAAATTTGGTAATATCACTAGATTAGATATATCTTGAGATCTGTACGGTTGGATCGTCGAGAAATTATTTTTAAAAATAGAAACAACAATCCGTGACAAAGCACTAATTACGAGTACTAGTCAATTCAATAGTTGACTACTAAAATCTCCAAGCAAATTAATTTTTATTTTTTAAAAATTTAGGAATATTAATCTAATTAGATATATCTTGAGATCCGTACGGTTGGATCGTCGAGAAATAATTTTTAAAAAATAGAATCAACAATCCGTGACAAAGCACTAGTTACGAGTACTAGTCAATTCGGTAGTTGACTACTAAGATATCCAACCAAATTAATTTTTTATTTTTTGAAAATTATGGTATATCACTAAATTAGATATATTTTGAGATCCGTACGGTTGGATCGTCGAGATATATTTTTTAAAACATAGAATCAACAATCCCTGACAAAGCACTAGTTACGTGTACTATTCAATTCGGTAGTTGACTACTAAGAAATTCCAACCAAATTAATTTTTTATTTTTTAAAAATTGGGAATATCACTAGATTTGATATATCTTGAGATCCGTACGGTTGGATCGTCGAGAAATAATTCTTAAAAATAGAATAACAATCCGTGACAAAACACTAGTTACGAGTACTAGTCAATTCGGTAGTTGACTACTAAGATTTCCAACCAAATTAATTTATTTATTTTTAAAAATTTGAAAATATCACTAAATTAGATATATTTTGACATCCCACAGTTGGATCGTCGAGAATTATTATTTTTTAAAGGAAACAAAAAGCTGTAACAAAGCACTAGTTACTAGTACTAGTCAATTTAGTTGTTCATTGCTAAAATCTCAAGCCAAAATAATTTTTTGGTTTTTGGAAAATTTGGGTACATCAAAAAATTAGATATATCTCGACAATCCGATCCGAACCGAATGTACCTACATCCAAACAAAATTTGATCCGAACAGTAAAAATCCGAAAGAGAACCGAACCCAATTTGATCCGATCTTAATCCAAAATTTATCCGATTTTAATCCGAATTTTACCCGAACCGAATCAGATCTGATCCGAACCGAACAGGCTCTAAATAGTACCTTAACCGAAAGTGGATCCGAACCGAATCAGATCCGATCCGAACCGAACAGGCTCTAAATAATACCTTAACCGAAAGTGGATCCGATCCGAAGCAGATCCGATCCGAAACCGATCTGTTTACCCGATTTGCCAGGTCTACTTACACAACACAGACTAAAGTTTACATTTTCATATGGTTTACATATTCACATCAAAATAAACTCTTATGGACCTCTAATCCATTCTCTAAAATGCATTATATAATATCAATAATGATTGAAAAAAAATATTGTAATTTAAATACTTTTCTAAACTTTGAATCACAATACATATATATATATATATATATATATGGAGAGAGAGATTCGCTCTCCATTGAGAATTAGTATATTTGTGAGATATGAGATTCAATAAGAACCGTCCATTTCATAAATCATCACAACCAAGAAAAGAGAAAAGCTCGGTGGTTTTTTTGTAATTTTACTAAACTTTAGGGGTATTTACCAATTAAACTTAAAAAGGCTCATAAAAACAAATTTATAACCACGATAAACGGTTCAACTGTTTCTCTTTCATAATTTCTCCCTCTTTCTCTTTCACACTTCCCCATAAACTCACCGTCAAAATTTAAATCACCGCCGATTAAAGCACGAGTAAGATGAGATTTAAGCATGATTAAGGTAATAATCACTTGCTGTTGTTGAATAACATTTGTAATAGTTGTAATTCAGGTATTGTTTTTTGACTGAATATGAATGTTATATTTGATGATTATTAGGGTTTCTAAACTACTTTTCTTTTGTCCAAGGGCATTTTAAAGTAGTAATGGCTGAAATACCTCAATGTATGTCTAGCTAACTTTACTAGTGGTTATTACTATTTTTTTACGTATTTGTTTTGATATTTTTTGTCGTTTTTGGAGGAGAACTATTCCGACGATTAGATGAGTTGAGATTCGAGTTATTAACAGTGATTAGGAACATTTTGTGGTGGTTTTTAGTTAATGAGATGACTATAATGGCGTTGTTCTATTTTTTATGTATTTTTTTGATATTTTTTTGTCATTTTTAGAGGAGGACTGTTCTGACTATTAGAGGAGTTGAGATTCGAGTTATTAGCAGTGATCAGGAACATTTTGTGGTAGTTTTTAGTTAATGAACTGACTGTAATGGCGTTGTTCTGTTTTTTATGTATTGTTTTGATATTTTTTGTCATTTTTAGAGGAGGACTGTTCCGACGATTAGAGAAGTTGAGATTCGATTTATTTGCAGTGATTAAGAACATTTTATGGTGGTTTTTAGTTAATAAGCTTACTGTAATTAACTTGCTCTCTTTTTTATGTATTTTTTTGATATTTTTTGTCATTTTTAGAGGAGGACTGTTCCAACGATTAATTAGAGGAGTTGAGAGAGGAGTTATTAGCAGTGATTAGGAACATTTTGTGGTGGTTTTTAGTTAATAAGCTGACCGTAATGGGCTTGTTTTGTTTTTAACGTATTTTTTCTGCTATTTCTTGTCATTCTCTCTAATTTTACTTGTTTCTTCATTTGTACATGTGTATGACAAGGGATGGGGGTGGTGGGAGAGATGTAAAAACACCCACTGACCAATTACTGCATAAACCAATACTAGTTTATAGTTTGTACATTTATGCTTTCAAATAATTATTATTTGGGCTATAATATACTACATTTTACTTGGCCTATCATCGTTAGTGTTGAGTATTGAATACAGTAAAAGAATACAGAGGGGGGTGAATGGATTCTTGAACTTTTCTTGTCTCGAGTCTATGTTGCAGATAAGTGTTTGTGTGTGCAAGGTGTAGGTGCGGATAAAAAACAACACAAGACACAATATCACTTTAATCTAATGTATTATTAGATAAAGGTTGCTACAATCTGTGAATACAAATGATAGTATTCTCAGCTTCGTTTTTCTCAGAGAGATATAGCTTACAGTGTATGAAAAACTTGACTCACAAAAGTTAATTGCTAAGGAAGTGAGGCTGTATCCTTATAGAACATGGATACAACCTACTTACTACAAATGAGGTAGCTAAACAATTTACTTTCTAGTTTGTCTATCATATTTGAGTAAGTGTCCAAACGGTTACAGATTTGACTTTGCAAAGCCTGTTCAGATCCACTTCTTTAGCCCTTTGTCTCTTCTATATCTCTCCAAGCTTCCTTGTAGGCTTTCCAGAGCACGTTACAGATTGTGGTCCATAAAGTGCATTGGCTTGTTGCAGGTTTCTGACTTGTACATTTGACTTATCGAATCCTCGAGATATCGAATAGCTTTCTAAGTCCTTGAGATATCGAATGGAACTTTGACTTGTTGACTCTTTGAGAACTCGAATACCACTTTGACTTGTTGACTTCTTGAGTTCTCGAACAGAGTAATAGACATATCGAATCTCTAAGATATCGAATGATATATTGAACAGTCACTAGTACAAAATTGACTTTTTACGTCGCCTAAATAGGCCTTATACGTCGGTTAAATGGCGACGTATAGAGGGGCGACGTATAAAGTCGAGTCTTTTACGTCGGTTAAAAGGCGATGTAATAGGTAGAATATACGTCGGTTAAATGGCGACGTAATAGGTAAAAAAGGCGACGTAATAGATAAAATATATGCCTGGTAAAAAGGCGACGTAATAGGTAAAAAGGCGACGTATATAGATTATGTTTTATACGTCGCCCATGTGGGAACCGACGTATATTGTCCAAAAAAATTTAAAAAAAACATTTCTTTTGTTTCTGAATTCTATACCCCTAAACCTGTTAATTAATTAAAAAAAGCTGCTCCAATAAAATTTTGTACAACTAAAAAGGCCGTGCTATATACAAATCAAAACCCTGCTACATACAAACCAAAAACCTGTTGTAACTAAATTTTTTTTCAACCAAACACTTGCATAGACCAAAATGTATCGGAACACAACATTTATTACATAAAAAAATTGTCATTACACATTGAAAATACATCCGGAATGTTCACAGTTCTTGATCTAACCATATCTTACATTTCGATCACATGCCATGGATCATGTTTAAATAATACTGCTACAAGCTCGGATGATACTCCCCCTTAGTAGAACTGCAGCAAAATTTGTGTGTGCAAATTTGTTAGAAAAACAAATATATAATATATAATATTAAACTGATATTTATGTTACATAGGCATAGCTTAGAAACAAAAGATTTGTTTTAAAATTAAATATCCAGTTACATAGAAATGCAGCTAAACAAAAATACCTAGACAAAATGGAACATGCTAGAGGACTCCATTGTAGCCTTTCATATCAAACTTGCGACATATACACAAACATTACCTGCTGTAAAAAGGAACGTGAATTACTGTCACACAATCAACAACCTAGCTAATCTCTCAATTGGTTGAAAATATAAACTTGATGTACAAAAATAACATAATAACAAAAATAAAATAAAATGACTATAAACCTGCTAACCATGCTGATGGTTTCCAGAATGTGACTAAATGTATATAGATTAAGAACTAACATATTACTAAACTTTAAGTATGGAAAGAGGTACTTTGATTTTTACCACTTTAAGTAATTGTCCATTTTTTTGCTTCCTTCTGTATCAAGAGTGGATCACTGGTGGTGGGTGCATTAAGAGTTTGCATGTAATCTTTCAGATAACAAAACTTTGCATAGCTAGCCCTGATCTTTACTATAGCAAGGAGTGGAGACTTGATATTTGAGAAGTAGAGGAAAGTACCTGATCAACGACATAGAAGTAGAGGAAAGTACTTGATTAAAAGATTTGAACATTAAGTCAGGACTACTATTAATTAATCTAGAATGTTGATGTTTAACTGGATTATAAATTTATAAAGGTACCTGCTCTCGGACATCATCATTCGGAGAACCAAGAAGCTTCACAAATACAGGGATAACACCATGTTCAATCACCACTTTTGTATTTTCAGTGTTTCCAGAAGCAATATTAGTGAGAGCCCATGCAGCTTCAAACTGTAACAGAATAAAAAAAACATGTTATCGAAATAAGTGACAAAAACAGAGTAATGTGCATACTGTAGCAGGAGACATGTAGCCGCTGCAGGAAACCCAGCAGAAAAAGTTAGATAATTTGTTACAATAGAATTAATAACCATGTTAAGAACCCTAATCAGGTTCAAGAACAACATATATGCATACATTTTGGCATGGAGAAGTTATTAATTTAAGTCGATATGACTCAGACCTAGTTAAAAGACAAGGGTCCCTCTTTTCAGGTCGAGGCCTGATGATCACACAGCTAGAATTTATTTAACTACCAACACCGGCACTGCCTTGTCCTTCACATCGAACTACTTCATCTACCCAATTATGATGTGCCTCTCTTCTAGCAACATATCCTTCACTACTTTTATCAGGCTCGTAGTTGTTATCCAAATTAGCTTTTACAATCTGCAACCAGAATAATAGATATCAGTGAAGATGCTACAAGATTTACAAACAACTTGTACGGTAAGGAGGCATACGTTTTATTAATATATGAAAGCAAATCGAAAATTATAAACAGATTATACAGTATTTACAAACTCCGCAACTTTAATACTAAATTCTCTTTTTCTTTTATGGCTTAATAAACCCCTACACAATATATTCAAGTCATCATGTAACCCAAGTAAATAGTCAATGTGACTAGCTATATTTTAAAGCGATCATGCCAACCCAAACAGTGTGGCATTGCAGAATGTACACTTTCTTGACCAACAAACTTATATATTTATTTTTTTTGCTAATTCTTGACCAACAAACTTAGCCACACAAATAAAGAACACATATTCTTAAATAACTGAAACGATATGATATTGCAATGTAACAGAAAGCAACTTCATTGGTACATAATAAATTTATATATAGCACCCACCGCAAGCAAGTTACAAAAAAAGAACGGTATGATCATTAAATTATATAATAACGATGCAAATTGAGTATCACTGGCAAACAAATGATGGAATGTAGTTCATTTTTTCGAAAACAATGTGAATTAGTGAATCGAAAAAGGAGGGCATAAAATGTAATACCTCCATCAAGAAGAGAAGAAGCAGTACATTTTCTCGACAAATTGGCAGAGAGCTCAAAATATTGCCTCTCATATCCTTCAAACACCTCACTCCTATCTCCTTCAAGAAAACAACATAAAACTCAATCACTTGAATTATTCATCACAAACTAATCAAATAAACAAACTTTTACTTCAAAAATCAAAACTTTTGACACCCCTTTATGTCAAAGTAGAAAACCCAATTGTGTTTTTATGAAAGATTATGTAAGATAAACAGAAATTGTGAAGTTATAAGTATAGATAGAGGCGTGTATGTATATATTTTGGGGGATTGGATCGATATGATTAATGAGATGATACCTCGAGTCAAACTGAAGAACTGGAGAAAAGTAGCAATTGTGTGTGTATATATTACATGGAGAGAGAGAGATTACCAAGATCTGAAGAGTGGTGAGAGATAGAGAGAGATTACCGGGATCTGAAGAGGGGTGAGAGAGAGAGATCTGAAGAGTGGTGTTTGAATTGGGGAAGAACAGAAGACTACATTTTTAATTAAATGAAAGATTTTATACGTCGGTTATATAAACAATGACGTAAAAAATGAAACTTTATACATCAGTTTTTCTTAACCGATGTATAAGAGAATTTTATACGTTAACAAAAAAAAACCGACGTAAAAAGTATACATCTTATACGTCGCCTTACATAAATTCGACGTAAAAGGTCTATTTTATACGTCGCCTTAAACAAAGCCGACGTATATAAGTGTTTTATACGTCGCCTTTAGGCGGAACCGACGTATAATGATACTTAGAAACACAAATATACGTCGCCTTTAGGCGGAACCGACGTATAATGGTTGAATATACGTCGCCTTTGGATAGAACCGACGTATAATAGGCGACGTAAAAGATCAGTTTTGTACTAGTGAGTGTATTCAGAGATATCGAATAGTGTCTTGAGATATCGAATCCCTGACTTCTCGAATGCTGGACTTCTCGAATAGACAAAACTACTTCTCGAATTGGTACTTAGGCAATTTCTTCACTTTCTTCAAATCCCAACTGTGATTATTTGACAGTCTTTATCTTCTTGCTTGAGGCATGAACCTTGGAACTTCTTTCAAGCATTATTATTGACTTTATAAGTACAGTTACACAACTAGGATTTGTTGCCTATTACAAGTACAAAACAAGTAGAGACTCTACAACTAGAGGTTCCCTCAGTTAAGAGGTCATGTAAGTAATGCAAAGCATTACAAACAATTAGGCTTGTTATTAGATGTAAACAAGCATGCCTCTGTGACGTCTCCCCCAAATTGTGAATGAGACCCTTAGTCACAATTTCATGTCTGATAACAAGCCTAACATACATAAAGATAAAACTTGAAAAGTACAGGTATGAAGTTTGATTGAGCACATGAATGAATAATCTTACTGTATGATGAAATACTAGCCATTCTCATTTGATTCCATTTTCATTGCTTTGGCTTGTAGATCATCATATGCTTTCTGTTTTCTTTCTTTCTCCTTTCTTGCATTCTCATCCATGGCCTTTATGATCTCTGCCAAAGCATCCAATTCTTCAAGCATGATAGAGTCTTTGAAATCTTCAAGTACTGGTTTTTAGAATGTTGGCAGGATAGTGACTGAGTAGGTTTATTCTTATATTGACATTATCTCCATTTCTCCTCCTATACTTCACCACATAGGGATTGAATTGAACTCTACACAATCCTTTTGCCCTTAGCTTTTCTGCTTCAACTTCCAGCCTATCAATCTCCTTCTCCCTTTCTAGCCATTTCTCAAAGCATCCCTTTCTTATCTTATCAGCATAGTCTATTTTCATTTTTACAAAATCAATCAACTCCAGCTTCCATACTTTCTCCACTTTGTCTTCAGAATCTAATAATGAAATGATTCTTTCTATTTCATATAGCTTGCCCCAATTTTGACACTGTCCTTGTTTGAATTTCTTCTCCCTTCCATCAGTATATCTAATCTCAAGGCAGTTATTTATAATGGCAGCATAGTAGATTCTTTGAGCTCTTAGATATTGCAATTGGTCTTCATCAAAATCTTCATCTAATGGTTGGAGTTTTAAGTCTGGATAGATTGTCAGATTCCTTGATTTGGATAGCTTTGGTTTCCTTGCAGCTTGTTTGAATTTGATCCTTTTTACATGGTTGCCTGGCAGTAGCATGTGACCTTTGTTTGTATACCATTGTAGTATTCCATTAGTAGTTTGCTTTTTGAAACACACAAATGGTTTCTTGACTTGAATCTTCTTTCCTTGATCCTTGGCAAAGCAGTTGCAGAAGCCATTGATTCAGATTTTGGTAGGTCATTGCTAACAGCATTCACCCTAGACTCAGAGTCTTGTGTTGTGGTGAGATTATTGTTAGTAATGCCTAAGACTTGCTGCTTTCCACTCTTTCTCTCATACACCTTTCCACTATCTCTGTCATCATCTTTCTTCTTGCTTCTACCATCCCTTTTCTCCTTGTCATCACCACCCTTATTCCTCCCTTGAGATCCACCTTTGCTCCCACTCTTGTCTTGATCATCCTTATCCTTGTCTGGCTTTCCCTCTTTAGCAATAGGCTTGATGTCTGACTGAGAGTTGATAAACTTCACCAGAATGTCAAGAGCCTCTATTTCAGATTTAGATTTTCCACTCCTTGAATGTAGAACTCCAGCCAAAAATTTTATTGTAGACATGTTGTTTGATTTGAGGTGTTGGCCAAATCTGAAGGCAATAATGTCTTGATTCTTTTCATACAAGATACAATGAGGCTGAGGAACTACTTGAGGCAATTAAGATTTCATGCACTTGGTGAGAATCTCTTTGAGCATGTTGTCATCCGATGAGTTATTCCTTTCTATCTTCCTGATAATTGTTCCAAGTTCAGAGCTGGATAGAATTTGCAAAGCTTCAATGTGGATGTGAAAGAGGTTCTTGGCAGTGTGAACTAGGACTTCTCTATCATTGGTAGTGATGATGGCATAAGGATTAGTTTGAACAATTTCTCTTCTCACTATAGTGACTAGAAACACATCTTGCATAAGAAGCTTGATGTAGTCAAAGTAGTGGAAGTTTGCCCTTCTTCTCAGCTCATGTAGGTGCTTCAGAAAGGCTATGTCATGGTATAGTTTAGAATTTGCAGTATCTTGACATACCCTTTGAGTAAGAACATTTTTGAATTCTGAAGGTTCACCTTGAAGAGATTGCTTAGCAATGTCAGGAATGTCGAATTCATATTCAGTTTCAGATGGAATCTTGGCCTCTTCATCTACAGCCACTTTCTTCAGTTTTTCCTCCTTGGATGCTGCCTTTAATCTCTCAAACTGATTTGACTTAGTAGTTCTTGGTTGACCACCCTCATTCATTGTAATGCCTTTCTCCTTAGGTTTCTCCCCCTTATATTTTGAGTCCCTTAAAGTCCTCTTCTCCCCCTTAGGCTTGTTGTCAGGCATAGAGGCTGTAGTAGTGACCTTTGGGTTGGAAGAGGCTTCAGGTAGAGGGAGTCCCATATGCTTCATTATGGTAGAAAGCATCTGTTGTTGATTAAGAAGAACATCAGCATTGGCAGTGGCTTGAATGTCCAACTTTTCATTGAGGGCAGCAACAGTGTCTGTTAACTGAGCATTGGATGTCTTTAGATTGACCACCTCCTTTTCCAGAGTATCCACCTTGGTGAATAACTCAGTGGCCTTGAAACCAGAGATAGATTGATCCTTGAGTCTTTGAACTTCATATTTGGTCATGTCATGCACAGGGACCTCAGTTACCAACTTATCTCCATACTGGTTGGCAAATAGTATCCTGAGCATGGCATTGGCCTCAGTGGTCTGATCAGTGAGATTCTGAAATTTGTGCCCCAGCCCTGTGACAGTATCTTTGAGAATGGCCAAGCCATTGTCCATTTTGGTGCAGCTAGACTTGCAGGCTAGAATGTCCTTGACCACAGTCTCCAGTTGAGGGAATTTGGAATCAAAAGCCCTTTTATCTCATGCACCTCCTTGGTTGTGGCTGTACACACTTCTGTGACTTCTGCCTTTAGACCCTTGCCAAGGTAGTGTGCAGCCTTGAGAATTCCCTTGTAACTGTCATTGATTGCTTCATACACATCACTAGGGGTGAGAGATTTGGCATTGGACCCTAGTGAAGTGATGTACTCCTCTCTGAGGTACTATAGGCCTTCTGAGAGAGGAATGTCATATTTTCCTTGCAGCCAGGCATCTACATTGCCTTCTCTCTCAGTATCATCTATAATTTTGGCCTGCTGTAGCTCCACATCCTCTTTATTGCACAAGAGTATAGCTTCATAGTCAGGAATGGGCAGGTTGGCAGTGAGGAGGTGTTGTGCAATCTTTGTGAACTCAGGGATCTGATCTACAATTAAGCTTTGAAGTGCTTCAACCGTCAATTGTTGTGGAACAGACCCCGATCCTGAAGCACTGTCATGGTGCACAGGCTTCAGCCATTGTGACATAAAGTCAGAGCTAGAGCTAAGCAAGCGAGACTCCTCAGTTACAGATGCAACTTCTGTAACTAGATGGATTGACTCTACTACTGGTGTCTCCACAGAAGTGGGATGAGTTACACCAGCAGTTGACAAAGGCACAGAGTCTCTAGTGAAAACTAGTGGAACCTCTGTGTTTGCGATGGTGTCATTAGGAGATGCCCCAGCATGCATTCCCTCACCATCTAAATGTGGGTCCTGGGTGGTGAACAAGGTGTCATGCACCAAGTCACTTGAATCCATTAGCTCATCAAGAGAAAAGAATTCTTGATGATCAATGCCTTGCTCCTCAATTGCTTAAGTTGCAGGCTGCAAAGAAATTTGAGTGGTAGATTCTGGAAGAGAAGTGTCTTGTGGAATAGATTTTGGCAACTCCCCCTGAGAGATAGAGGGAGTTTCAACTGTGATGTACTCTCCACTCAGTGTTGTGCCAGACTTATCACTCCCATGTGCTGACTCTGTACAGATAGGTGCATTGGGGAGGATGCTTGATTCTATAGATGCACCCTGTTGAGAGGATACATCTAGTGAACTGTTTGCCCCTGATTTTACAACTTCAGCCATTTGTGTGACTGAAGAGGTGGTTTTAGTTTTCTTCTTCTTTGGCCTGATAAGGGGTGACTCAGGTGCCTCACTTTCTAACTCTACAGCCAAAGCTGCTTCTGACAAGATGGTTAAAGGTGCAGAAGCAACCTGTTTTCTCTTCTTCTCCTTTTTACTAACATCACCCTTTTGAGAGGATGATGCAGTTGGCTCAGTATTTGGTAGAGTATTTGGTTGAGAGGGTTGGTTAGCAGGCCCTGGGTTAGCATTTTGTCCTACTTGCTTGGGCTGTGCTAACTGTGACTTTGAGTCAAATGTTGGCATGTTGTGGGGGTAAGTCCTAAACAAACTCTCCATATGGGGAGTTATGTTCAGTCTTACATCCACATCATTCATAGTCTCCAAATTACCAAAAATGAGTTTGGTCATGGATTTAGGATAGCCTATTCTATTTTTATTCATCCCATCTAATTCAATCAATTTATTATCTAAGAATTAGTTAAGTACAGATTGAATAAAATGAGGGAAGAAAATTTCATTACCTCTCTTGGCTGAGTTCTTACCAAGTCTCCCATACAGCTCCTGTAGAATGATAAGGCCAAAATATATTTTTATGAGTAATTCTGAATTTTGAATAAAAATCCAAAATCGGTTAAAATTCAGCGAGAAATTAGCCTGTTCAAATGATTCGAGAACTCAAACATGCTATTCGAGAACTCTATCAATAGAGAACTGAAATACCTTATTCGAGAACTCACTCATGTCTCTGTTCGAGTTCTCTAAAAGATACTATTCGAGAACTCAAGAGTGTCCTGAATAGGCTTGTTAGAGAAGTCGACCACTAACACTGAAATGAACCATTCGAGAAGTCTGATTTATTGAACTATTCCTTTTACTCATAGAAACTCAAATTTCACTATCTTTTAAAATTTACCAGCCATATTCATTCAAGAATACTCTAGCAAATTAAACAGTGATTTTCTCAAAATTTCATAGAAATTTCAAGTTAATAAGAAAATATGATTTTCCAAATATGCAACAGATTTGAAATATTTATAAATCATATTTCAGCCAACACTTACTCCAAAAATATTGAGAATTTAGATAAAGTAAGTGTTTACTGCTGCAACAATCTAGATGTTGTATTCACCTAGCCAGAATCTGAAGAATTCAGCATTCCAATCTCACTAACCAACCTTGTGAAGGTGGCTTCATCTAATGGCTTAGTGAATATATCAGCTAGTTGTTTATCTGTAGAAACATAATGCAACTCAATAATTCCATTAGTTGCATGTTCCCTTATGAAATGATATCTGATGTCAATGTGCTTTGTCCTAGAATGATTGACAGGATTGGCAACTATAGAGATTGCACTTGTGTTGTCACACGTGATTGGAATTCTTTCCATCACAAGTCCATAATCTCTAAGTTGATTTCTAATCCAAAGCACTTGAGCACAACAACTTCCATCAGCTATGTATTCAGCCTTAGCTGTAGAAGTTGACACAGATTGTTGTTTCTTGCTATACCAAGAGACTAACCTTTGTCCAAGAAACTGGAAGCTACCTGAGGTGCTTTTCCTATCCACTCTTCATCCAGCATAATCAGCATCAGAATAACCAACCAGATTGAACCCTATGTCCTTAGGATACCATAGACCCAAGTTTGGAGCGCCCTTCAGATATCTAAAGATCCTTTTTATAGCAATCAAATGTGATTCTTTTGGATTTGATTGAAACCTTGCACACAAGCATGTAGCAAACATGATGTCTGGCCTACTTGCAGTGAGATAGAGTAGAGAACCAACCATGCCTCTGTAGACTGAGATATCTACTTTCTTGCCTTTAGCATCTTCATCCAAATTAGTTGCAGTGGCCATGGGTGTCTTTGCAGGTGAGAAATCTTCCAAGTCAAACTTCTTCAATAAATCCTTGATGTACTTGGTCTGACTGATAAAGATACCATCCTTCCTTTAACTGACTTGCAACCCAAGAAAGAATGTCAACTCTCCCATCATACTCATCTCATATCTGCTCTGCATGAGTTTAGAAAATTTCTCACACAGCTTCTCATTTGTAGAACCAAAAATGATATCATCCACATAGATCTGAACTAGGATAAGATCATCACCATGCTTCTTGTAAAATAGTGTCTTGTCTAGTGTACCTCTAGTGAATTGATTTTCAAGAAGAAATTATGATAAGGTATCATACCATGCCCTTGGAGCCTGCTTAAGTCCATACAATGCCTTAAGCAATTTGTAGACAAATTCTGGGAAGTGTGGATCCTCAAAGCCAGGTGGTTGTTGCACATAGACTTCTTCTTCCAGTTCTCCATTCAGAAATGCACTCTTGACATCCATTTGATACACTTTAAAGTTTGAATGAGCAGCAAATGCCAAGAATATTCTGATGGCTTCCAATCTAGCAACAGGGGCAAATGTCTCATCATAATCAATGCCTTCCTGTTGAGAGTATCCTTTTGTAACCAACCTTGCTTTGTTTCTTACTATTACACCATCTTCATCCATCTTATTCTTCAGAACCCACTTTGTTCCAACAATGGTTCTATTCTTTGGTGCAGGCACAAGTTCCCATACTTTGTTCCTTTCAAATTGATTCAGCTCCTCTTGCATGACAATAATCCAATCTGGATCTAGCAGTGCATCATCAAGTTTCTTAGGCTCCACCTGAGATAGGAAACAACCATAGAGACACTCATTCTGAGTTGCTCTCCTAATCCTTACTCCTGCATTAGGATCTCCAATGATTTGCTCTGCAGTGTGTGATCTATCCCATTTCCTTGAGTGCTCAGCCTGATTTCTCATTCTTGAAGTTGCTTCATCATCCAAATCATCATCCTGATTTCCTCCCCCTGTGAGGTTGCCACTACTCACAGGTGTGTCTTGGATGCTAGTTTCTCCACTGTTGATTGGCACAAATTCTTCTCTTGTATTATCATTCACTTGAGTCTGTTGAACTTAAGTTTCAACTTCAGTTTCAGTCTCTTCATCAGAATCATCTAGATTATCAAACTTCAATGGATCTTTATCTTCATCATTGGCTTCTTCTAGTCCAGGTAGTTTGCTATCATCAAATGTCACATCTGTGCTTTCCATAATTTTTTTTTGACTGATGACATAAACTTTGTATGCAATTCTTTCCATAGAGTAGCCAAGAAAAATTCCTTCAATGCTTTTGCATCAAATTTTCCAACATATTCAGAATTATCCTTCAATACAAAGCATTTGCTTCCAAAAGTATGAACATACTTTAGAGTAGGCTTCTTTCCAGTCATCAAATTGTAAGGTGTCTTTCCAGTGTTTTTGTTGATGAGGGTTCTGTTCTGGATAAAGCATGCAGTGCTCACAGCCTCAGCCCAAAAACATGTAGGCATCTTTGCATCAAGTAAAATTGTTCTAGCAGCCTCAATTAGAGTTATATTCTTCCTCTCAACAACTCCATTTTGTTGTGGAGTTCTTGGAGCTGAGAATTGCTGAGAAATACCATTCTCTTTACAGAATGCTTCAAGTATAGCATTTCTAAACTCTGTTCCATTATCACTTCTCAGTGCAATCACACTTGTATTGTTGGCCTTTGCTTCCTTGTCAACTTTCTTTATATGCTCAATGATTACTTGTGGAGCCTCATCTTT
This sequence comes from Kitagawia praeruptora, assembly GCA_037693485.1. Taxonomy (NCBI): domain Eukaryota; kingdom Viridiplantae; phylum Streptophyta; class Magnoliopsida; order Apiales; family Apiaceae; genus Kitagawia; species Kitagawia praeruptora. The sequence continues at coordinate 44,963,925 of CM075345.1, read as the reverse complement.
TGATGCCAGAAATTCCACCCATGTATACCTTGTAAAGTCATCAACCATCACCAAGGCATACTTCTTTCTTCCTAGTGACATAATATTGACAGGCCCAAATAAATCCATATGAATGAGTTGTAGGGGCTTGATTATTGATGTCACTGTCTTTGACTTGTGGCTTGATCTTTTCATCTTTCCTTTTTGACAAGCCTCACACACTCCTTCTTGACAGAATTCAAGTGTGGGCATGCCTCTCACTAACTCTCTTTTGACTAGAGAATTAATGGCTTTGAAGTTCAGGTGTGATAGTTTCTTGTGCCACAGCCAATAATCTTCATTTGGTGCTTTTGAGTAAAAGCAACAAATTTTGTCCTTGTTTGCAGAATCCATATTGGCTACAAATAGGCTTCCTTTCCTTACTCCAGATAGCGCAAAATCACCAGTCTTCTTGTGGGTGATCAAACATTCATCTTTGTCAAAATCCACCTTGAATCCTCTATCAGTAAACTGACCAACACTTAGCAGATTATGCTTGAGCCCCTTGACTAGTGCTACATCTTCAATGATGACATTTCCAACTTTTAACTTGCCATATCCCAATGTGTTACCCATGCTGTCATCTCCAAAAGCAACCATTGGGCCAGCCTTTTACTCATACTGTGATAGCAGGGCTATATCACTAGTCATATGATTTGAGCATCCTCTGTCCAAAATCCACATGACCTTCTTTTCACTTTCTTTGCCCTGCAAACACAAAGGTATTACTTCTCCTTTGGTACCCAAACAAGTTTGGGTCCATGTGACTTAGAAACAGTTTTATCATAAACAACATGCTTGTCAACTTTCTTGGCATTAGTCTTCTTGTCACTGTTAGAAGTCTTAGAACCTGAGGTTTCAGACTTAGGTGACAGAGGTACCTTCCTAGCTTTAGGAGGACTCGAAGACTTTGACCTGGTGTAGTGTGTGTGAGAATTGTGACTGATACAACCATCAATGAATTGTCTTCTCAGATTGAAACAACTAGTCATAACATTCATATTGCATGGTATACAGTCAAATTTATCATAAAATGGTGCATCTCTATGTCTTAGAGGCACAGAACAATCATAGAAAGGTTTAGACACACTACCAACAGGTTTTTTGCATGCATGAGTTAAATGATTGGTATTGAAACAGTTCTGACAAGTTTTCCTAGGGGCATTAGGCATATAAACATAGTTGTTATCTTTGTTAATCCCTAACTTGACATTTCTGTTCTGTTTCTTCTTAGTCACTTTCTTCTCTGATTCACTCTTTCCAGCTGAAACAAACTTAACAAACTTCTTGGGTCTTATCCTATCACCTACTGGTTCCTTGGTTTTTGACTTGACACTCTCACTCTTGGAAGATGCTTGTTGTTCATTGGATTGTGCCTCATCCTCATCATTCAACATTTGTTTGATGAGTAAGGCATCCTCATAAATTTTAAATGTTGATTCCTTAAAAATTGGATTTCCAGTCTTTTTCAAAATGTGAGGCACTCCCTCATGAACAGCTGTGTCATCTTTAATGATAGCATAGCCTTTTCTCTGTTTAAGAGTGTCATAATCAAGTCCAATAGCAGCCTTGGGTTTTGCTTCAATTTTCTCACAGTAGGATTGCACTAGACCAGATGATTTCTTGAAAGTTTTCAGTTTGAATTCATTTTCAGCTAATTCATCCCTAAGAGCCTTTTCAACCTGACTAGCACACAAAACCTTATTCTGCAGATATTCAACTTCTTTCTTAAGGTTTTCTACTTGCATAGCAGTTAGCTCAAGTTCATCATTCTTTTTTATTAACATTTCATTTCTAGTAGACAGTTTAGTAATCTCTTCATTAGCAGCAGTCATACTAGTATGAATGTTAAACATCTCAACAGATAGTTGTTCAATCATGCATTTATACTCTGAAACAGACATGTCTATAGTAGTGAGAGACGGTACCTGAGGGTCTGATGGAGATGTATCATCCTTGGAATTGGCCATCAAGGCATAATTGCAAAATTCTTGTTCCTCTCCATCACTGTCAGAATCATCCCAATACTTCCCTTCAGCTATGTAGGCCTTACCTTGTGTCTTCTTTTTTAGAAGGGCCTCATACTTAGCTTCGAGCTCAAGATAATCTCTATCCTTCTTTTTAGGCTTCTTGCATTCACTGGCAAAATGCCCTAGGTCATTGCATCTATAACACCTTACAGATGACCTATCCACATGGCTGGTTTTGAACTTATTCTTGTTTGGTTTCACAGGTGCCTTGCTCTTGTTGAACGAATGGTTTTGGGTTTTAGGTCTGAAGGGTTGGTTCCTCTTAAATCTGATGTTTGGAAATTTTCTGGCCATGAAAGCATATGAAGTGTTTTCCATTCCATCTAGTTCTTCAAGAATATAGAACTCATCTTCCTCCTTCTCCTCAACAGGTTCACTTACCTCAGCTTCAGTTTCTTCCTCTTCCACTACCTCCTCTATCCTTAATTGGCTTGTAGATGCTTCTAGGTCTTGAATAAATTTGTTGACAATCAAGGCACATGATGTGTTTATCATTCTGCCTTGGTTGGCTTGGATAGCCCTTTTCTGAAGCAACTCAAGCTCATGAGTTTTTAAAACCCCATAGAGCACATCATATGTAACTTTGTTCAAATCTCTTTCCCTTAGAGAAATGACCCTTTGCTCTAGATGGTTTGGTGAAGATAGCAGAAACTTCATGTTTAACTCCTTGGTACTATAAACCTTTCCATTCATCTGCAACTCAGTAACTAACTTGTGAAATCTCTCAAACATCTCAGTAATGCTTTCCTTGGGCTGTGCCATGAAAGCCTCATACTGTGTGACCAGTATCTGTTTCTTGTTTTCCCTGACCTCATCAGTTCCTTCACATAACACCTCAATGTGATCCCACATTTCTTTGGCAGTGGTACATGAAGCAATGTTTGCAAACATTGACATGTCCATGGAATCTATAATCAGCAACATGAGGTGACTGTCAAGGGCAACCATGTCCTTTTTTGATTCTGTCCATTTGGATGGATCCTTAGCCACATAAGATCTTGGAATAGTAGTGGTTCCAATAGTCTTTTCAGGAATCTCCTGTTGGGGAACAAATGGACCATTCTTAAGAATCTCAGGATACAAATGATGAGATGGTTTGATGAACAACTGCATCTTTATCTTCCAGAGGTTATAATTCTCTTTGTCAAACTTAGGGACTTTCACCGTTCCTGTAGTCTTTGGTGTATTCGAACTCATTATCATTTTTCTGTTTTTGAATAAACAGCCCGCTCTAATACCACTTGTTGAGTATTGAATACAGTAAAAGAATACAGAGGGGGGGTGAATGGATTCTTGAACTTTTCTTGTCTCGAGTCTATGTTGCAGATAAGTGTTTGTGTGTGCAAGGTGTAGGTGCGGATAAAGAACAACACAAGACACAATATCACTTTAATCTAATGTATTATTAGATAAAGGTTGCTACAATCTGTGAATACAAATGATAGTATTCTCAGCTTCGTTCACTACGCCATAAACGCACAAATGCAACGCCATGTTTACTGTTGCTTTAGGCCAAAAAAGCATTGCGTTAGACCAAATGCAACACCAGGGGGCGTTGCATCCGCCACCGTCCTGTTAGACCCCCTAAGGTAACGCTTTTTGGCATCTAAGGCAACATCAATAAGCGTTGCATCTGACATATAATGCAACACCAGAGCATTCAAATGCAACATTAAAAGGGCGTTGCATTTGACATTAGCTAAAATTACAATTCCACGTCACTAAGTGGGTCCCACTAGCTTGCCACGTCATCAATGGGGCCAGCTGGCATGCCACGTAAGCAAGTCCAGTTGGCATGCCACGTCAGCAATAGTCCAGCTGGCATGCCATGTCAGCATGTGGGGGGCCACTTACCACGTCAGCATGTGGGGCCCACTTGCCATGTCAGAAGTGGGGTCCACTTGCCTTGTCAGATGTGGGGCCTGACATGCCATGTCAGCTGTGGGGCCTGCCATGCCACGTCAGCACTGGGGCCCACAGCTATGTAATGCTACGCTTTTTTTTGCTTTTTAAATTAAACACTAGTATCTGATCAAAGGCAACACTATATTTACCAAATGCAACACTAAAATATCTAATGCAACACTGGAAAGATCAAATGCAACGCTTTAATTAAAATTTCTGCAATATATAATTTCATACATAAAGAAACCAATCCAAAACATTCAACATACATTCAATCATCCTACTTCTAATTAAAATGTATCAAAGTGCTAATGCCAAGCACATACAATCAAGTCTATAATTTAGAAGTACAAAACGACCAAATTTAGATATTAAAAACAGTTACATAATGCAGTGCACTATCTTCATATGGGCATCAATTCCTTCATATGGGCATTTAACTTAGTCGTGTGGAGCTTGTCGAAAAGATTATCACTATCTTCTTTCCCTGGTACAATATTATGAGATAATCAGCAACCATGAACAAAAAATATTAAGATTTTTTACCAAAGAAAAATGCAGTGCACTGACCACTTCTAAACTGTTGGATCACCTTAAACACGGGAATTTCAACCTCTACCTCATTCTGGTATCTAATACAATCTTTACCAAGAAAGTCAAGCTGGAATATCGTATCATTGCCACCGAAGTCATTATTGAGATATATCTCAATTCTCACATTACTAGACTTTGAAGGTAAACAGCAACATTAGATGTAATTATCTAGGAAATATATTGCATAAAAATCAAATCACTTGCAAGGATTGCACCTCAAACTTGGGAATCTTTCTTCTAGTTCCTCCCTCAAATGTAAGAACAGGTAGAAATACCAATGCATGTCCTTTTATGTCTACAAGAAAGTTCTACATGTCAAAAAATAGACAGGAGAGGGATGTTAAATTCATTTAGTAATACTAGCACCTACTTTTTCAATATGATTCCAGGAAAATGAAACTTTGTCTTTAAACCAAACTAACTTGCACTCATTACTTTAAATATGTCATTAAAAGATATATCTGAAAATGAAATAAATAAATTGACCCAACTTAATATATAGATTATAAAAGTTCAAGCCTACTTAATTAATTTCAAAACAATTCAAGTAATTCTAAGCTCTAGATTAACTTTTAAGTAAGATTTTTAATTTTTGAACTATTAAAATTTTTACTATTAGCCAAAATAGAAATCTACAGCTAAACACCTGCTCCTAAGAATATATGAAGCATAAACATAATAATTAGATAAAGGAAATTCCAAAATTAGAAAACTGCAAGTAACAGGAGATAATTGCTGCTAGCAACAAAAGTAATTACATACTCCAGCATGTGTAGTTGGATCGAGCTCGTTTAATGGTGTATATTCAGAATCTGATGGAGGTCGATGTACCAGGAATTGACAAATCCTGGTAGCAATTCATAAATAACTGTTAAACAATGCAAAATGTATATGTAAAAACATATTTTATGAAAACCCTAGCGTGACAGATGTGATATCAAATAGTAAAAATCCTCTAAAACCTGAGATAGGCAGCACATCGAAGGCAAACCGAGAAAGAAGTCTATCTAATCCAGAACTTGTTATGAATAAATAAATAACTGTATATAATTAAGAACATTATGCCAAACTTACCAAAAGGCGCACCTCCCAAATCATCTGCAATGATGCTGCATAAGTAAATAAACCAGATTATTTTCATCGCCATAAATATTCAAGCTTTATGTTTGGATGGCTCTTTATATTTGTAAAGTAAAATAGGATTGTCTTCATGTAGTTAGCACAGGTGCAATATCAATTGCCTCCTTAGATTATCAAGGATATGGAAATACTGAACATCGGTCAGAAACTCAGATTTCAGAAATGGGCATTTGTCCGTTCTGGCCAGAAGTATATTATGTTTATTACTCAAAAGTTTTATTGTCTAAAGGTACATATACATGAATATTAAATCCTAGGTACATATACATGAACATATTTTCGGGCATGTAATTTGTTTGGGAAATAGCAATATAGCATTAGAGTGCTAATCCTAGGTACATCACGATTAAGCCCTGCTTAACAAAAGAGCACACAATATTAAATCAAATGTCACATCACCTAAAGTTCAACACATATATAAGTAATACTAACACGCTCAAAAACACATTTCAAGGTTTTTATCAATTCTGACCATATACAAATTGCAACTTCACAACAAAAAAGATGTTAATTGTGAAGTCAGATACTTCAATTCAGAAATTACCATCCCCGGTTGTCTGAGAACTGGGAACAGAAGGAATGAGAGAAAAATGAGCAGTTTTCTTTATGCAATATTCTTCATGAGCTCTTGATGATCTTCAGTACTCAAAACCATGGAGACATCCTACAATCAAGTTCCAGAAATAACACGATTTTAGTAATATTGATAATGAGATGGGGAAGCAAACAAAAGGAAAAAGAAATCTGTACACTACTACACTGTTTGACATGAGAAATCAATCTTACATCTTTATTCATGATAATGATGTCCTTTCCAATTTTCGCATTCTTGTCAATAATACAGTTGCTTCAAAGAAATTACAACAATGATGTCAAGCTGTGATGTTCTGATACAATGTGAATTGAAGAAATGATATAACTTCAGTTTTATTACATGATTTTGGAGTTTTGACCAATCCCAATGGGAACTTTCCCCTCTACCAGTAGAGACGCAATCTCGGAATCTGTCTGAGAGTAGTCTGCCCCCATCATCAATGTATCCTATTGGAAAGTGCATACTTGAATTCAAGTCTAAAGTAAAGAACTACACATTTTGTAATAGATACATAGCTCACCTTTAGCTCAACACCAGAGTCCAAACGTGGGCGGTCACCCACGATTGAGTGAACACTACATTCTTGCAGAAAACACCCGTGTGATATGATTGCATCCTTGATCTGCAAAGTGAAACTTAGAAAAAAGAATCAAAATATTTAACTTAAACCAGGATTCTTCCTAATTATAACTCACCATACATCTATCAAATTCTGTTGGTGGTAAGAACCGATGGGAAGTGAAGAATGGTGTTATATAGAAAAAAGATAACCACACACTGACTTATATATCATACATCACTCAATGACCGATTTTAGTTCATAAACAACCAATTCATATAAACAAAGGGTAAATAGGCAAATTCATAATCAAACTGACCCTCAACTTGCAACTGGATAACTGAACTCAAAAACCTTGCAATTACATAACTCAATAAATTAAAACTTGCATTTAGGTAACTACCGTTAACCTAACTAACAGAATAAAAACTGAACTTGCAACTTACAAAACTGAACTTATCCGTAACTTGAATTTACATACTAGATTAATAGAAACTTGCAACTGGGGTATTGAACAAAAATAAACTTACAATTGTGCCCTAAACAAAACATTCAGTTTTTTATTTTAAAATCTTAATTTATTGTTTATATATAAAAACTATAAAATAAATATTTTAAATCTTAATCTTTTTTTAATTTACTAGCTTATAACTCGTGCAATGCATGACTCCTTTTCAAATATCTTTAATTATATTATTTTTTTAAATTTTTATATGTTATTAATTTACGTATCAAATTGTTGGTAAAAAATTAATATATATAAGATTTTACACATTCAATTTAATATTTGTGTTCTATCTTGAATTGTTAAAATTTGATTTGAACAATTTTACAGGTCACATGAAATTAGCAAAATATTCATTAATTTAGTGATGACTTAACAATTTTTTTCCAATTAAAACTATGTAGAAACAAAAGAGAGAAGAAATTGATCATTTTTTTACGTTGAAAATTGACCTTTGTTTAATTTATAAAAAAATTTGAATTTTCTTAAAAATTTCATGTTCAATTTTTTATTTAAAATCTTAATTTTTATATATAAAAACTATAAAACAAATATTTTAAATCTTAATCTTTTTTTTAATTTAAAAAAATACGAATTTTCTTAAAATAAAAAAATAAACTGAATCTCAGTCTCCCTCCTCTCTCAATCAGTTTATTTTGCTTATTCTCAATCTCAATTTTGTTCAGTACCCCCGTTGCAAATTTATTTTTATTTAGTTGGCAAGTTGCAAGTTTACTTTTGTTTAGTGCCCCAGTTGCAAGTTTTAATTACATAAAAAATGTAAATGCAAGGTTTTTGAGTTGAATTACCCAGTTGCAAGTTGAGGGTCAGTTTGATTATGAATTTGCCTATTTACCCTATAAACAAACTGCTCTGAATTATAATCAAACAGGTTCCACATGGATAAATATAAAATACACTATCATATCCGCATTGTAAATCACTCAGTAATCAATTTCAGTTCGTAATAAAAAAATTAACATTAACAAGCAGCTCCTAATTTGAATTCAACTTCGCAACAACACTAATTCAAACGAAAACAAAATTTTACGAAAAATTAACAATTCAATTAACTTTCGAGATCTATTTTACAAATTAACGATAAGCGAAGAGTTCCAAACCTGAGCAAACAGACTCAAGAGTACCAAGTCCATCTGATCCACTATCACTCATCGGACAAAACGACGAGAGCGAGTACCTTTAAAACCCCAATTTAATGGAAGCCCTGAAAAAAAGAGAAGCTCTAATTAATCGAAGCGATTGACCTCTTAAATTGAAAAAAAAAACCAAATAAACAAAACCCTAATTCAAACCGAAGAAACCCTTAATTGATTGAAGAAGAAGTCGATTGAACAAGAAGGCGATTTGCACAAATCGATTTAAGATCTAATCGAATTAAGATCTAATCGGTTGATGACATTTATTTGCCTCAAATCGATTGAACGGAACAGCAGCAGTGCGGAGGGAGAGAGAGAGAGAGAGTGTGTTGTGTGAGTGAATTAATTAGAAGTGAGAGCGGGGCTTTTTTGTGTAAGGGAAAATTGAGAAGGGCGGTCTTTTTGCCGCCGCCCGAATTTTGTCAAAGCCAAAAGTAATCTGTCCAAGCATTCTATGAATTGTGATACAATAGATTGTAATTTCTATTTTTTTTTAAAAAAAAATTAATTAATTCATTTAAATATTATTAAAAATTATTTAATATTTATAAAGATAAAATTATGATTTATTGGTAGACTTTACATTTTCATATAAATGTTTTTACTAATTTTATCAAAATTTTATTTAATAATTTAATATTAAAATTATTTAATATTATGTGAATTATTATTTAATTTTTTGAATGATTTCTTGGTCGATCGAACCGTACGAATGTTAATAAACACTCATTTTAGTGTTGGGAAAAAATAATCAAAAAATAAAAAATTCGGGTTGTACGAGATTTTAACAAAAACGTAGTAAAAGTGTTGCTTCTTGTAATGGGGCACGATCCATGTTCACTGAATAATTTTATAAAAATTTTATTTAATAATTTAATATTAAAATTATTTAATATTATGTGAATTATTATTTAATTTTTTGAATGATTTCTTGGTCGATTGAACCGTACGAATGTTAATAAACACTCATTATAGTGTTGGGAAAAAATAATCAAAAAATAAAAAATTCGGGTTGTACGAGATTTTAACAAAAACGTAGTAAAAGTGTTGCTTCCTATAACGGGGCACGATCCAAGTTCACTGAATAATTTTTTTGAATGATTTCTTCGACGTTCGAACTGTACGAATGTTAATAAACACTCACTTGAGTGTTGGGAAAAAATAATCAAAAAATAAAAAGGTCGGGTTGTACGAGATTTTAACAAAAAAGTAGTAAAAGTGTTGCTTCCTATAACGGGGCACGATCCAGGTTCACTGAATATTTTTTTGGAATGATTTCTTCGACTATCGAACTGTACGAATGTTAATAAACACTCATTTTAGTGTTGGGAAAAAATAATCAAAAAATAAAAAAGGTCGGGTTGTACGAGATTTTAACAAAAACGTAGTAAAAGTGCTGCTTCATGTAATCGGGCACGATCCAGGTTCACTGAATAACTTTTTTGAATGATTTCTTCGACGATTAAACCATACGAATGTTAATAAACACCCATTTCAGTGTTGGGAAAAAATAATCAAAATATAAAAAGGTCGGGTTGTACGAGATTTTAACAAAAACATAGTAAAAGTGCTGCTTCATGTAATCGGGCAAGATCCAGGTTCACTGAATAACTTTTTTGAATGATTTCTTCGACGATTAAACCATACGAATGTTAATAAACACTCATTTTAGTGTTGGGAAAAAATAATCAAAAAATTAAAAGGTCGGGTTGTACGAGATTTTAACAAAAATGTAGTAAAAGTGCTACTTCCTGTAACGGGGCACGATTCAGGTTCACTGAGTAATTTTTTTTTAATGATTTCTTCGACGATCGAACCATACTGTTAGAAATGATTGATGAAAACAGTGCTTGGAAGCTAAAGTAACAAAACAGAGTTTAGCTGGAAGCAGTCAGAGTTTAGTTAAACACTGACTGGAAGCGCAACAGAGATTGTTAAACTCTGTAGCGGTATTGTCTGAAGAGTCAACAGTGTTTGAAGATTGATTCAAGATAAATATGGAAGCAATATCTTTGAAGATTGGAAAGCTGTCAAAGAGATTGAGTTGACTTGGAAAACTGGAGCAATCGTGATTGATATCAATTGTATAGCTTAATTATAGGAAAATCAATTACTGATTGTACGAAGCTGTATGTTCTATAAATACAGTTAGGTTAACCCTAGAAGGGTATCGAACATTGAGAAATTCATTGATTGTAACCTAAGCAGCTCTCTATGATATTGAAAGGCAGAGTGTATAAACTTGTAACACTGTAACTAATGTAACTCAATTAAAGGAAAAGATACTTAACCAGAAGACAATCAAGAACAAGAAGTCACAAGAAATCAACACTAAATGAAGACAAGGTAATTGATACAATTGAACATGTTAACTATGATCAAGCCAAGAAGAAATCATTGAGAGAAGTTCAAGTCAAAGTTGTTCATGCCTCAGTGATTTGAGAAATCGAGAATCAAGATCATAACTATCAGTATCAACAAGACCAATTGATTTCAAGTGAACAAGAAGGAAAGCGAATATTGGAAAGCCAAGTTACTAAGTGAATATGGTAATTTATTCAAGAAGCAGAAACACTATCAAGACTAGTCACTTATGAACCAGACCAGTGCATCAAGTGTCAGGACATTGATAGCAAGTTTATGTTAGTAATAAAGATCCATGTTCAAGAGCTTGCTGAAGAATAAAGAAGACATGAAGATATCACAAGCTCAAGATGTGCATTGAAGTTTCAAGTTGAAGACCAGAATATTTTCTAAGTACTAAATATTCTAGATGACCAAGTAGAATATTTCTAAGTAGAAGTTCTACTTAGAAATTCGAGATGGCTAAGTAGAAATTCTCAAGTAGAAGTTCTACTTAGAGTGCAGCTTCAACATGACACATGGCATCTTCTGATTGGCAGATTTCCAAGCTTTCAAGATAAGGCAAGATTTATGTGGACATCATTGGGCCACGTACATCTTAGTCTTTGAAGACTACAGGACATAGATTACATGTAGTATAAATAGAAGCACTTGTGTAATGTTTTATGTTAGAGAGCAATATTGAGAAAACACAAGAAAAAGAGAGAGAGTACATTCACAGAGCTTAGAATCATTCACTTCTCTCTGAACTTCTGTTATACTTTGTAATGAATGTTGTAGCAACCTTTTCAAGTTATATATAAGAAATATATTCCTTGAATCTGCGTGTTCATTTATTGCATCGTATTTATTGCTTCTCATATTTGAAAAGTTGTATTCACCCCCCTCTACAACACATTTGGACCTAACAATTGGTATCAGAGAGGATGTTTAACATACAAAACATAGATCCTTGTGTTTGGTAGAAGAATCGTGAGTTTTCATTTTCTAGATCTACTTTTCATTTTCTCGAAAAGTGTGCTTTAATTCGTTGGTAGTGAAAACTCATCCGAAAAATTATTTAAATACTCCAGGTGTGATTATTTAGCTTGGGTGTATTTTAATTAATTTTTGTGAATTAATCTGGGTTCATTGATATTTGGTGTTCTTGAGTGTTCATCATCTGTTCTTATCAAAGAAGACAACCCAACAACTTTTTGATCTCCTTTTCAAACAGATAAATAGTAAAAGAATAAAAAGGTGTTTTTGGACTTTTTGATTTGCATTATTCACGGCCGAAAGTGTACAAGACATACTCAGTACCTAGCATGTGGGTTAGGTGGATTAGGTGAGTAAAGCATCAAAGTCAAAAAGGTGTTAAAGAGATAATATTGTTTATTCAATATTAAAGTAATCTGCAGAAAATTTATTCTAAGGACAAAAGTTCTACATAGAATTTCTACTTGAGATTTTCTACATAGAATTTCGACTTGGACAATTTCTACTTGGTGAAGTTCGACTTGAGCAAAATTTCTACTTAGAGAAATTTCGACTTGGCAGAAGTTCTACATATATATTCTACTTAGCCTAGTCTTGGGTACTTAGAAACTTTTTAGTGACCAGATTTGAAATGGCTCCTAAAAATTCTTTCAAGATCCCAATGTTCAACCGAGATCACTATGAAGAATGGGTTTTCAGAATGAGACTTTACTTAGAGACAATTAACCCTGAATATCTGGAAGTCCTTGAAAAGGGTAAATTCGTTCCAATGAAAGCTATTCCTGAGCGTACGGAAGGAGAGGAGGTTATACCTGCTCGGTCTGAGCCTAAAAAGGCAGCGGACTTTACGGATGCTGACAAGGAGCAAATAGCTTATGATACTTCTGTAAGACAAACCTTGATGGAATCCCTTGATCATGAAATGTTCAACATAGTCAAAGGTTTGAATACAGCAAAGAAGATTTGGGACAAGATAGAAGTTGTCATGGAAGGATCTGCAGAGGTTAGAAGTAACAAGACACTCATACTCAAGATGGAGTATGACACCTTCAGAATACGAAAAGGAGAAGGCATAACAGACGTCTATCTAAGATTCAGTCAGTTGGTATTGGATTTGAATCTGAGAGGTGTTACTCTCCCCATGGTTGAGACCAATACGAGATATCTGAGGAACCAGCCAAAGAGCATTGAACATAGGGTCTACGCAATCAGAGAAACCAGAGATTTGCATACAACTTCTCTGGAAGAATATTATGGAATTCTAAAGACCTATGAGCTGGAGACACTTCAAGATCAAGCATGGGACAATGATTCAAAAGGAAAAGAAACTGCATCAGGATTAGTTGCTGATGAGGAAGAGTCTAAGAAGGCAATGGTTGCAGCAAAGCCTAAATCATCACTTGCACCACATCAAGTTGATAATGATGACGAGTGCACATCTAACAGTGATGATGACTACTACACCCAAGAAGAGCTGGACAACATGGACGATAGTGTCGTGGCATACATGGTAAGGAAGTTCAGCAACATGAGATTCAGAAAGAGCAACCGACCTCAGAGAAATTCTTCATCTTACTATCGGACTGCTAAGGGTGGTGGTAGTTCGTCAGGCTACCAAGGTAAAGGAAAGAATACCAGCTACAAATCTCCTTTGGATTTCAAAATGAAGTTCAAATGCTATAACTGTGGTGAAGCTGGACACTTTGCTTCGGACTGCAAAAAGCCTAAACAGACTTATCCAAAAGAGTCATTTGAAGCCCTCAAAAGCAAGTATGAATCGCTGATGAAAGAAAAACATGGAAAAAGAGCTTTATTAGTAACAGAAGGAAGAGCTTGGGATGATTCAGATGAGACATCAGAGGAACCAGAGGTACCAGTTCTAACCCTTAAAGTAGAAATGTCCATTGATGATTATAAGGAATAGAACGGGGCTCTTAGCGAAGAGATCTATATGTTGTGCAAAAGCCTAGACACTTCTCAAAAGGAACAGAAAACACTTGTCGCCAAAAGCAGAATGCTTGAGGCAAAAGTGGAAGAGTTAGAGGCTGCTTGCACTATAGATACTTCCCTAAGAGATTTTATTAAATCTTTGGAACACAAGCTCGTCCTTAAGGAAGAAGTAGAAGCATGTCTTAGGAACAAACTAGCTGAGTTAGAAACTAAATGTGAAGCTTACAAACTAGCTGCTAGTAAAGTGTATGTAGATAATGACGTATTTAAGAAGATAACTGGAGTAGGTGTAGGACTTGATTATTCTAACCTTTCTAAGAAAGAAGGGAAGAGACCTATCGACACTAGTTCCAGTGACCTTAATAATGAAATTCCTAGCATTTTTAAACCTTCTGTCAAACCCATCTACAAACACCTTGTTCCTAGAATAGAAGAAGAAGAGACTGAATTGATAGCTAGATATGAGATTGAGATGGAAGATCGCCAGAAAGCACAACCTATAACTCCTATCAAACAAGTTAAAATCAATTTCCCTAGTGATGAATCTAGACTAGGAATAGGAGCTAAGGCTGTTAAACAACAAGGGAAGAAAGGCATAAAAGAGGTTAAGGCTGAACGAATAAAGAAAGCATGTTATCACTGCAAATCTACTGAACATCTTTCTTATGCATGTAAAGCTAACATAAATGTTCCTACTGCACATGCCATGCCTGCCACACATACAATGAATAAACTGCATCCGAATCATGCACAGTGTGGTCAACCTAATTGTATGCCATGCACTTTTAACGTCATGCAAACTTTTGTGAATTTAATGAATGCATCTAGCCAGTCATGCTCAAATACTGCTGCTAGTTCAAACATCAAGAAAAAGCATGTGAGAGCCAAGACTGTCAGTCCTCCTAAAGTTAGGAGTGACAAACCTTCTCCTAGGACTGACAAACATGTCAAGTCTGAGAAAGGAAAGGAAAAAGTCGAAAGCTCTAGTAATGTTAAGAAAAGTGCATTTCCAGTTGTTAAATCTGTTGATTATCGATCTTATCGAAAAGCCGGGCCCAATCAAAGTTGGGTTCCGAAGAATGTCTAACCAATCTGTCATTGCAGGGCATTAAGCAGAATAGAAATAAAGTTATATGGGTGCTAGACAGTGGAGCATCGAGGCATATGACTGGAAACAAGTCCCTGCTTACAGAGTTGGTTATGAAAGCTGGCCCTTATGTTACCTTTGGAGATGACAGCATAGGTGTGACAAAGGGATATGGCAAACTGAAAACTGGCAATGTCATCATTGAAGATATTTCCTATGTTGAGGGATTAAAGCACAATTTGTTGAGTATCAGTCAATTCTGTGACAAAGGTTACGAAATTGTCTTCAACAAGAAAGGTGTATCAATCACTCACATCAAGGAAGGCTCACTGGCTTTGAGAGGAGTTCGAAAGGCAGATCTTTTTGTTGCAGACATGGATTCAGCAAATCAGAATGAGGTCACCTGTTTCTACAGCAAAGCCTCGGATGATGAAAGCTGGTTATGGCACAAAAAGCTATCTCACTTAAACTTCAAAACGATGAATGCTCTCGCGAGGCGAGAATTGGTGAGAGATCTACCTCAAATGGAGTTCGCTCCGAAAGGACTCTGTGAAGCTTGTGAAATGGGAAAGTCGAAACGAGCATCGCATAAAAGCAAAGAAATTTCTAGTATTACTGAGCCTCTGCAACTTCTTCATATGGATTTGTTCGGCCCAGTGAATGTCCTATCTTTGTCTAGGAAAAGATATGCATTGGTAATCGTGGATGACTTCTCCAAGTATACATGGGTATTGTTCGCAATGACGAAAGACGAAGTACCTTTCCTAATCATTGATCACATCACTCAAATTGAGAATGTTTCAACACTTACTGTGAAGACGATTAGATCAGATAATGGCACTGAATTCAAAAACGCAGTGCTGATTGACTTCTGTGTATCTAAGGGAATACGTCGTCAGTATTTAGCCCCAAGAACTCCACAACAAAATGGAGTAGTTGAAAGGAAGAATAGAACGTTGGTTGAAGCAGCAAAAACTTTGTTGTATGATTTGAAACTTCCTCTGTACTTCTGGGCAGAAGCAGTGAGTACCGTGTGTTACACTCAAAATCGATCCTTGATTATAAAAGATAAAGAAAAGACACCATGTGAGCTAATGAACGGCAGAAGACCAACAATCAAATACTTTCATGTCTTTGGAGCAAAATGCTATGTACTTATAGATGATGAAAATCTAGGCAAGTTTGCAGCAAAAGCTCGTGAAGGAATCTTTGTTGGTTACTCCACAGATGTGGTAGCAGCTTATAGGGTGTTCTTAGTAAATGATCGAAAAGTGACTGAAAGCTACAACGTCAGATTCGACGATACCAAACTCTCATCAATTTCAAGAGATTCTAGTGAACCTGAGTCCCTAAAATTTCAGAATCTGGACTTAGAAGAACTTGAAGATGAACCTGAGTTGGTTGTCCCTTTAAATGTTCCAAGTGTACGTGAAGAACCTGAGTCTAGTGAACAAGCTAATCCTACAAGATCAGGAGAGACTTCTTCAGTACGAACCGGTAACAACTCAGGGGGAGTAAATAGCAGCTCAAGGACTACTGTTCAAGGCTCGAGTCGAGTTGACTCTAGTTCTGTAGGAGCTGGCACTAACTCAGGGGGAGTTAGTGAAAATAATCAAAGTAGTCAGCACCACAACTCAGAAAGTCACGCTGAATCATCAAGACAATTTTCAAGAGAACGGGTATGGAATAGAGACCATCCGTTTGAATTAATTATTGGTGATCCAGATGCTGGTGTGACTACTAGAAGAACTACAAGAGCTGACCTGGCTAATATTTGCTTATATTCTGGGTTCTTATCCAAGCATGAACCTAAAGAAATAGAAGAAACTCTTGGTGATGCTGATTGGGTGATTGCAATGCAAGAGGAACTCAATCAGTTTGAAAGGCAGAAAGTTTGGAAACTGGTACCCCGACCAAAGAACAAATCAGTAATTGGAGCTAGGTGGGTATTCAGAAATAAAATGGATGAAAACGGACTTGTAACTCGAAACAAGGCTCGTTTGGTTGCAAAAGGTTATTCTCAACGGGAAGGAATTGATTATGATGAGACCTATGCACCGGTTGCAAGACTTGAGGCAGTCAGGATGTTCTTGGCATTTGCAGCACATAAGAACTTCAAGGTTTTTCAGATGGATGTGAAAAGTGCCTTCCTGAACGGAGAGTTAGAAGAAGAGGTGTATCTGGAACAGCCGCCTGGCTTCATTGATCCAGAACTTGTAGATTTTGTGTATCTTCTCTTCAAATCTGTCTATGGCCTCAGGCAATCCCCAAGATGTTGGTATGAAACCCTATCCGTATTCTTAATTGAAAGTGGTTTTACTAGGGGAGTAATTGATAAAACATTGTTCTATAAGAATGTGAAGAATGATTTAATACTTGTTCAAGTCTATGTGGACGATATTATCTTCGGGTCATCTAATGAGCGCTTGTGCGAGAAATTTGCTAAGCTAATGCAAGAGAAATACGAGATGAGCATGATGGGAGAGCTGTCCTTCTTCCTTGGATTACAGATCAGTCAAAGAAAAGATGGTATCTTTATCTGTCAATCCAAGTACGTCAGAGATTTACTCAAGAAGTACAATCTAGAAGATGCATCAGCAGCTAAGACTCCCATGGCAACAGCCACGAAGCTTGATGAAGATAAATCAGGTAAACCAGTTGACATCACAAGCTATCGAGGTATGATTGGCTCACTTCTCTATTTAACTGCAAGTAGACCCGATATAATGTTCGCAACTTGTTTATGTGCAAGATTCCAAGCGGATCCTAGAGAATCACATCTCATAGCCATCAAAAGAATTTTTAGGTATCTCAAGGGCACACCAAATCTAGGGATTTGGTACCCAAGAGATACAGGTTTTAATCTAATTGGCTATACGGATTCAGACTATGCAGGTTGCAGGATTGATAGGAAAAGCACATCTGGTGCTTGTCAATTTCTTGGCAGAAGATTGGTGTCCTGGCAAAGTAAAAAGCAACATACAGTATCTACTTCTACTGCTGAAGCTGAGTACATTGCTGCTGGAAGCTGTGTAGCTCAAATACTGTGGATGAGGAACCAATTGAAGGATTATGGCATGGAGCACAAGAAAATTCCAATTATGTGTGACAACACAAGTGCTATTGCCATAACCAACAATCCTGTAGATCACTCAAGAACCAAGCACATCGACATCAGGTATCACTTCATAAGAGAACATGTCGAGGAGGGGACTGTGGAGCTACATTTCGTGCCCACAATGCAACAAATTGCAGATATATTCACCAAACCTCTTGATGAAGTAACATTCAATAGGTTGGTTGGTGAATTGGGAATGCTTAACACAAGTTAGTAAAGCCTTCCATCTGTAAAATCCATGTTTATGTTTGTATATGCAAGCTACTTAATCATTATGTGCTTAGACTTTAAAATGCCTAATTAATGATTGTTATAGGTTGCATATAGTGTCATTTTACATGAATTCATTGTGTTTTAAGTGTCTTTTATAGCACAAATCTTTGAATTTATGCTTGTTAGATTGCATGATCATAGGGGGAGTTAAATTCATAATATTCTAAATTTTGCATGATTTTTAGATGAATTTACCTGTGTTTTTCATGTAATTAGAGGCCTTAGAATTATCAAGGAATGTTTTAATTATGTCATATATTAAAATCCTTGAATTGATATTTATATTAATTTGGCAATATTAAGTGTTGAGTTTTTCAAAGAAAATTGTCAAATTATTCTAAGTATCTTCAAAATTTCGAGTTAGTCACTATCTCGAAACTCATCTTGAAATTCTAGTTGAATTTCGATTTGAGCTTCCAGAGTGAAGTTTTGAAAATTCTAAGTCTGGGAAGAATTTCGAGTTAGTCTCTATCTCGAAATTCATCTCGAAATTCGACTTAGGGTTCGAATTCGAGTTACCAGTGTGCCTATTTCTTTCTTCAAAATATTCAAGATAAAGTCTATCTTACAGGGGATATTTTTGAATATATCTGAGAATAACTTCGAGTTAGTTAATAACTTCGAGTTAATCTCTATCTCGAAACTCAACTCGAATTTCGACTTGATGTTCGAGATAGAGTTCTCAGTTGGTCAAGGGAATTTTTCGAGTTAACTCCTAACTCGAAACTTATCTCGAATTTCTACTTGAATTTCGAGATAGGTTTCCCTAGTACTGTTGGTGGTTTTTGCTGTTTAAATGGTCTTTAATGATTAAATGGTTCAAGTTTTCGAGTTAACCTATCTCGAAATTTATCTCGAAGTTCGACTTGATAACATTTCGAGATAAACTTCGACTTAAAATGTTCGAGATAGAGTTCGACTTAGGTTCTCCCTGTATGTACTTAGTGTTTTCATTCTTTTTAACAGGGACACTTTTGTCATTTCACAATCATGTCTATATATACATCTCTAACTCGATCAATTCATTCACTTTTACCTAATTAAGTTTTACAGCAGCCTCCATATACATACAGGCGATTTCGACTTACAAACTACTGTTCGTGATTTTTATGATTAAACTCATACAGACCACGAATTAATGCCCGATTTTAGACTGCTGTTATCTGTGTTATCATAAATCTTTGTGTCTGTGTGTTTTGTAACCGTTCATATACACACGTATATATATATATATACACACAAACATCAAGTACTTGTGTGTTTGTGTTTGTGTGTCTGTTCATAACTTGACTTCACTGGTTTACACACACAAATATACATCTTCATTGTATATCACAGATTTGGTAATTGGATTGTAATTTTCGCCTCTACTTAATCATTGTTGATATTTCGTAGTTTAATTTCTCAAGTGACTCCTGGTATTCACGAACGAAATTAAAAGGACTATAACTTTGGTTTTGTTAATTGATTGTTTTTTCAACAAATATCACAATTTTTAAGGAAAAAACATTTTATTAAATAAAAATAAAAAAAAACGGTTCACCAATTTTCACTTGCTAAAAACAATTTTTATAATATTTCTACGGAAATTGGTGATCAACTCCCGCGCTTTAAGTCTTGGATACGATTTCTCAATTTGTATTCCAAAGCTAGCGATGCTTTTACTGCTAAACCTACACTAGTACATGATGCTTTACAGCAATTATGGACTAGTGCGGTTTCTTTTGGGAGCAAATCAACCCCCTACGGTTTCAGGTTTACCTTAGCGGGTCAGGAATATGAGGTGACTGAAGAAATTGTCAACAGGGTTCTGGGATTCCCGATAAAAGATGCTTATGATCCAGAACCTACAGCTGCAGATCGCCTCAGATTCTTTGAAGAAATAGGATGTTATCCTCCGTCTGGCCGGATCACTGGAAACATCCAAAAACAATTCTTTCATGTGGAATGGAATTACTTTTTCGAGGCTATCACAAGATGTTTTCGGGCACGAGAAAGCGATTTCCATCAAATTTCCATTCCCATGCAAACCTTTGGAATTGCCCTAGCAAGAGAACTGGATATAAATTATGGACGCATAGTTCTCTCTGAGATAGTGGGTGTAATGGGATCTCCTGCAAGCAGAGACCTCAACACAACAGATGTTGTCTGCTGGTTTCCTCGGTTCCTACAGATGCTGATTAATGATTTAATACCGAAGGATGCTCTTGCAGTTAGACAGAGTTTTGCCAGAAGTCCAACATCTGCACCGCTAGGGATGGGCACTAAGTCACTTTCAACAATTGATAATCAGGATAAACATCATGGAAAACCGATGTCAGTTCCTGATACCTTACAAACGTGGCTTACATATGATGAGGGAGTTACCACTTTGGCAGCATCATCGCAAGTTTCATCATATGCTCAGAATCGGTCTGCTCATGCTGAGGCATTTGAAGAGATTCCTGATGAGCAAAGCGATGACGAACAAGGTAATGAATCAGGTAATCTCTCTCTGCATACTACTCATTCCTCTTCCTATGTATCTGATTCCGAGACCCAAGAGACTGCTAGCCCGCAGGATCTATCCCAGGGTGCGAGCCATATTTCTGAGTCTGTCATACATTCTTATTCTCGTTCACCCCTGTCACCGGAATCCAAACAGCCAGCACATGTAGATGTAGG
Organism: Kitagawia praeruptora; assembly: GCA_037693485.1. Taxonomy (NCBI): domain Eukaryota; kingdom Viridiplantae; phylum Streptophyta; class Magnoliopsida; order Apiales; family Apiaceae; genus Kitagawia; species Kitagawia praeruptora. The sequence continues at coordinate 44,942,988 of CM075345.1, read as the reverse complement.
ATATGATGAGGAGAGTGACCCCGAAGAGCAGCCTCTTACTCGAAAGAAAGCCAAATTTTCTCATGCTGCTACTTCTAAACCTCAGTCAAACCCTAGTGTGTCACACGCAACCACTCCACCTCACGAGAGTGGTTCTCCCCTTGAACAATCTGCACATAGGGATTTTGGTGAGGATGATGTACCTTTTGAAGATACTGTTGCTTCAAAAGGACATGAAGCTTTAAGAACTTCAGCCGTACCTTCACCGGTACGTACTGATGCTGCAAAGAGGATCGGTTCTGATGTAGTACAAGAACACTTTGTAGCCTCTCAGCCTGAGATTCCACCTCAGGAACCAACAGCAATTGATCCCATAACTGCAAATTATATTGCTTATCCAGTTTCTGCAGGTACTGCTTCATATTTTGGATCAATTATTGAAGACATACACGAGCGTGAGACAGGGAGTGTGTGTGAGAGGTTAGGGAGAGAGGGACCTTCATTTTTAAGGCCCGAAACCGAGCGCCAAATACTAACAGAACGAGTATTAGAGCGAGGTCACCTAAACCAAACACCGTCCCTTAATATTGAAAATCTTGATACACGTATGACTTCTATGGAAAATCAGATGAAGCAGTTTGGGCAGACAATGGGGCAGTTAGGGATGAACATTGGAAACAATCAAAGGTCTCTTGATGACTACGCAGCACGAATGGCAAGTCAAGCTACAGCTTTTAATGTTTTGACAAACAAGGTAAATGACTTGGGCCATGCTGGTGGTGTCTTGGGAAACACTCTGAATGAGAGGATGGGAGCAATGGAGATTACAATGGATACTCTGGCTGTGGAGATCAGTAGAGTGATGTTCGCAATCAGAAGTTTTGTGCCCCCGGAGTGTTTCGAGCCGCAACAACCTCCCCCCGATGCTGGTACAGGTGGTGCTAGTGGAGCAGGAGCCTATGGTTCTGGTTTTGAAGATTCTTATGCAGCTAGTGGATCTGGAGACCAAGGTGGAGTTCAGGAAAACTCACCTAAGGGGGAGAGTGGAAAGGAGACGAGACAGCAGGGAGTTCAAATCGAAGAAATTCAAGAACAAGCTGATCTTGTCAAAGAAAAAGAAATTGAGCCGTCTATTGATGAAGAGGCTCTGAGGAGGAGAAAGGGTAAGGCAATAGCGATTGAGCAAGATGAGCCATTCGTTGACCTGAGTCATCAAGAAAAAGTACAGGTGGTACTTGATTCAGATTCTGATATGGAAGACGTATCTTTAGCACATGCAATAAAAAGATCTTTGAAGGAACAAGGTGGAGGTGCTGGGATGTCTTTCGGAATGCCTGAAGAAATTACTGTTGATGAGGAAACCCTTAATTCTCAACAGTTAGCCTTGGAACAAGCTGAGTTCTTTAAAATGAAGGCAATGCAAGAACGTGCTGTGTTTCTAGAAAAGAAAGTGGAGCTACAAGGGAAGCAGTACGATCATGAGCTTGCAAGGCTAGCTGATCCTCAAGTGGATCTGGACAAGAGAAGGTTAGGGCAGAAGTGGGATGAAGCAAGGAAGATAATGATGGGACCCTGTGCGAAAGGAGTTCATAACAAGGAGGTAGATGATCTGTTCTACAACCTAAATTTGCAGAATCCAATGACTGCGGACTACATGAGTGCATTAAAGAGATTAATTTCTAAAGTCAGGGTTGGATACAATGCAACGCTTAAGGAGTGGCAGGTTATATTGTCTTTGACAGAAGGAGTCCCAATGTCTTTCCTATATGTGGATGACCAATTCATGACGAGAAGATCTGCATCAGAGTTGTTCTTGCTAGCAACAAAAATTCAATACTCTCATTCTGAGAATATAAGCATTCTGTATAGGGATCAGTTAATGCAGCTAGCAGAGGACAAGGGTCCAGAATTCTCAGCATATCCTAATGTTGTCCGGATGGTAGTTGACAGTAAATTGAAGAGGGTTAGCATGGAGGAAAAGGATTTAATGGAACTTTCAGTGGAATCTCTTAAAGCCGTCTGTAGACAAATGATGAGTAAGGGATTCGCTTCTGAGCTTAAAGATAAAGCAGTGAAGATCATTGAAAGAGTCATATTCATGAAGAGCAATGAGGTGTGGAAGTGTGATATCATTGCTCCAAACCCTCTCGGTAACGTGAAGATTGAGCCGGAGCTGATAGAGAAGAAATGGAATATTCTTCAAGCAATGAAGAATGTAGATGAAGCTCTGAATCTTCCTTCTGGAGAACTAGAACAAGGAGAGATAAGGGAGTCAGTTGGTGTTCCAGGAAGAGATAGTGTATACTGGATACACTCTTTTATTGATGATACAGCTGATGCCTTAGTATTCATAGATGCAGACCAGAATAAAACACTCTTGCATATGAGTAGAAAATGGCTGCTGCAGACTCAAGATGTTGCATTTCTGGAGAAAGTGTTATATGTGTTCAAATGGGACGAAGTGGAAGATAAGCATGTGGAAGAAAAGCAGAGACTCATGAGTTACCTGTCTGATGTAGTAGTGGAAAAGAAGCGAATGGAGCAAGATGCGGCTAGTGTCCACAATACTAACCGTGTCAAGGGCTATCCCAAAATGATCTATTGTCAGTTTAAAGCTGATAAAGCTCATTGGAAACCTCAGCTTATAATGAAGAAATTTGAGGACATTCCAAAGATCAGGACTACTCAGGAGGTGGACAAACTCAGAAGGCTTTTCAAACATCCTTACCCAGAGCCCAAGAATCCTCTAGAAATGGAAGCAGTAAGTTTGTTGAATGCTAGGTGGACGCAGCTTCGCGATCCAGTGTACAAGAAAGAACAGCAGCAGAAGGAGAAGCGCAGAAGGCAGAAAGAAGAGAAAGACCAAGCTGCTGAAGCTAGGAAGAGGAAACGGAATTAGGGTTAAAGGTCAGAGTGGTGTGAACTTGAAGTTGGAAAAACTTCATGTCTTTCGGTTGCTTTAGCTCACTTGAGGAAAATTCACCTTAGAGTGAATCCAATAAGGTGATATAAGTTTGACTAAAAGATATGAAATAATCCAGGTGATAGGAATCATTCAAATGATCTTTAATTCGAGGTTCGAATTCTGTTTCTAGTTTAAGTTCTTTGTATTGTTTTCAAGTACTTTTCAATTGTATATTATTCAAGACTGTAATGTTAATTATCTTTTCTCGTCTCATTATTTAGTTGAGTTATCCTTCATTAATTTGAATGTCATTGTTAGACAATCAAATAGGGGGAGATTGAAAGGCAGAGTGTATAAACTTGTAACACTGTAACTAATGTAACTCAATTAAAGGAAAAGATACTTAACCAGAAGACAATCAAGAACAAGAAGTCACAAGAAATCAACACTAAATGAAGACAAGGTAATTGATACAATTGAAAATGTTAACTATGATCAAGCCAAGAAGAAATCATTGAGAGAAGTTCAAGTCAAAGTTGTTCATGCCTCAGTGATTTGAGAAATCGAGAATCAAGATCATAACTATCAGTATCAACAAGACCAATTGATTTCAAGTGAACAAGAAGGAAAGCGAATATTGGAAAGCCAAGTTACTAAGTGAATATGGTAATTTATTCAAGAAGCAGAAACACTATCAAGACTAGTCACTTATGAACCAGACCAGTGCATCAAGTGTCAGGACATTGATAGCAAGTTTATGTCAGTAATAAAGATCCATGTTCAAGAGCTTGCTGAAGAATAAAGAAGACATGAAGATATCACAAGCTCAAGATGTGCATTGAAGTTTCAAGTTGAAGACCAGAATATTTTCTAAGTACTAAATATTCTAGATGACCAAGTAGAATATTTCTAAGTAGAAGTTCTACTTAGAAATTCGAGATGGCTAAGTAGAAATTCTCAAGTAGAAGTTCTACTTAGAGTGCAGCTTCAACATGACACATGGCATCTTCTGATTGGCAGATTTCCAAGCTTTCAAGATAAGGCAAGATTTATGTGGACATCATTGGGCCACGTACATCTTAGTCTTTGAAGACTACAGGACATAGATTACATGTAGTATAAATAGAAGCACTTGTGTAATGTTTTATGTTAGAGAGCAATATTGAGAAAACACAAGAAAAAGAGAGAGAGTACATTCACAGAGCTTAGAATCATTCACTTCTCTCTGAACTTCTGTTATACTTTGTAATGAATGTTGTAGCAACCTTTTCAAGTTATATATAAGAAATATATTCCTTGAATCTGCGTGTTCATTTATTGCATCGTATTTATTGCTTCTCATATTTGAAAAGTTGTATTCACCCCCCCTCTACAACACATTTGGACCTAACAGATATTTACATCACTGAGAGAGGAATTGTTAATTCCAAACAGTTTTTAAGTGTTAAACAGTGTGTTCTTGTTAAGTTACTCATATAGTATTTGATTAACTATTGTGAATTCGACCTAACAAGTGGTATCAGAGACAATCTGTTACTTTATTACAGTTAAAGATCCAAAACACAATAGTAATCAATGGCAGAGATACCTCCACCATCTGAGAAAACCCCTACTACTGTTAGTAGGTATGAAACAATTAGGGTTCCTATACTTAGGCCATCAGAGTATGCAATTTGGAAGGTGAAGATGACCATGTTTCTGGAGGCTACAGATCTAGAATACCTTGATAGAATTTATGAAGGTCCTCACAAACCTACAAAGTTATCTGCTGCTGCTGCTGGTGAGGAATCAAAGGTTATTCCAAAAGAAAAGAAAGATCTAACTGCTGAGGATCTTTCATCTATTGCAAAGGATGCAAAAGTAAGACACTTACTTCACAGTGCATTAGACAATGTTATGTCTAATAAAGTGATTAATTGCACAACTGCAAAGGAAATATGGGATGCACTTGAGGTAAGGTGTCAAGGAACTCCTGCAATCAAGAAAAACAGAAGAAACATACTCACTCAGGAGTATGAGCACTTTGAGGCAAAGTCTGAAGAAACCATGACAGAAACATTTGACAGATTCTGTAAACTGCTCAATGATTTGTCATTGGTTAATAAAGAGTATGATTTAGAAGACTCAAATCTCAAGTTTCTTCTTTCTCTACCTGAAAAGTGGGATGTGAAAACAACCACCATAAGAGATAACTATGAACTTGGTGAAACAGAGATTGATGAAATTTATGGACTGCTCAAAACCCATGAATTGGAATTGGAACAGAGAAACAAAAGATCAAGTAGAAAGTCAAAGTCTATTGCACTTAAGGTTGAGGAGAAACCATCAAAGAAGGAAGCATCAAGGAAAAAGGCAAAAGGAAAAGCTTTAGTCATACACTCAGAAAGTGAGTCATCAAACTCTGATGTTGACTCAAACACAGATGAAACATCTGATTCTGAAGATGATGAAGAGATGATGCAAATGGCTGCATTGATGGTAAAGACCTTCAAGAAGATGGGATACAAGAACTTCAAGAAGGGAAAGAGATTCTCCAAGGACTACTCTAAGTCTGACAAGAAGAATTTCAAGAAATCTGAGGGAAAGGACTTCAAATCTGGTAAGAAAGATAAGTCTGAGATTCAATGCTACAAGTGTAAGGAGATGGGTCACTATGCTCCTGAGTGCAAGAAGGGTAAAACTGAAAAGGCACTCTACACCAAAGGCAGAGATTGGGCAGACACTTCAGATTCAGATGAGGAAGTGAACTATGCACTCATGGCTACTACTCAAAATGAAGATGATGATCTAAAGGTACCCCCAACTACCTATGCTTATAATACAGATAATATAACTGAATTGAGAATTTATCTTAAAGCATTGCATATCAGTTATAGGGATCAGACTTTAGAAAATGAGAGGATAAAGACTGAGTGCTCTCAACTCAAAGATAGAAACAAACTAGTTGAGGAACAGCTAGAAAACATGAATAAAATTCAGAAAGAGAGAGATGATGCAGTGTTTATTGAACATGAGTTGCTAGGTAAGTATAAGCAACTAGAATCTGAATTGGAGGATACTAAACACATCATTAAAACTTGGACACACTCTGGTAAAGATACTCAAGAAGTGTTTCAGTCAGACACAGTAGGTCTAGGTTACTCTGAAGGAGATGAACTTAGATTTGAAAATTTGGTAAAAGTTAGACCACATCGTTCATCTGAAGGTAATGTCATGGGAACAGGTGGACCTAAGACTGAAGCTGAGAAAAAGGCTGTTAAAGAATCATATACTAAGACTTTTGTTAAAGAGGCTAACATTGGTTTAATGACAGATAAACAACTCAAGCATAAGCTTAAAGAGATAAAATCTGTCAACAAACAGAAAATGCCTAGGAAAAACAAAAATGGAAAGGTAGGCATAACATCAGGAATAAAGCCAATGCTTGCTTCATTAGCTCCTAGAAAAACATGCTTTAATTGTGGTAGCACTAATCATCTTGCTAGTTTCTGCAGTAAGAATAAGAACATTAATTCTTTGCCCTCTAAAACTGCAGTTAAAAATGATTATGTGAGAACTAGACCACAGACTTTATGTAAACACTGTGGAAGTACATGGCATTCTATTTACACTTGCAGAGATTATCATGCTATTTACTATAATTACTATGAACCCAAACCAAATTTGAAATGGGTTAAAGTAAACTCTGCAAATGTAAACTCTGAAAAAGTTAGCTTAAACTCTGATAATGTGAATTCCGCTGCAAAAGCTAACAGAATTAAGAAAGCCAAAGGATCCAAGCAAGTCTGGATCCTTAAAACTAATAATCAGTGATTGTTTGTGATTGCAGGGCAACAGGGTTAGTACCCTAGTCGTGGACAGTGGATGTTCAGGACACATGACTGGAAATAAAGCTCTGCTATCAGAGTATGAGGAGAAAGCTGGCCCAAAAGTTTCCTATGGAGATGGCAACATAGGACATACTCTGGGATATGGCAATATTAATCTTGGGAATGTCATCATCACAAATGTAGCTCTGGTTCCAGGACTCAAGCATGATCTGCTATCTGTGAGTCAAATCTGTGACAGAGGATATCATGTAGATTTTCAGCCTGAATATTGTCAAGTAATCAGTAAATCTACAGGGAAAGTTGCTCTAGTTGGAAACAGACACAATAACATATATGAAATTAAACTGTTAACAAACACTGATGGCAAAGCAGTGTGTCTGTCAACAAGAATGTCCAGTGAAGAGAGTTGGAAGTGGCACAAGAAACTCTCTCATTTGAACCTGAACAATATCAATGAGCTAATAAAGAATGATCTTGTAAGAGGTCTACCAAAATCCTTGTTGAATGTAGAAGGCCTGTGTGATTCTTGTCAAAAGGCCAAACAGAGAAAAGCCTCCTTCAAAAGCAAATCTGAGTCTTCAATTGTTGATCCTTATCATCTCCTACATGTTGATCTTTTTGGTCCAGTGAATGTGATGTCTCTTGGAAAGAAGAAATATGCTCTAGTCATTGTTGATGAATATACCAGGTACACATGGGTATATTTTCTTGCAAAGAAGGATGAAACTGCATTAACACTGACAGAACATATATTACAACTGGACAAAGGGTCAGAAAATCAAGTGAAGATAATCAGAAGTGACAATGGAACTGAATTCAGGAATTCATCAATGGAAGAATTTTGCAAGAGTAAAGGAATCAAACAAGAGTTTTCTGTACTTGGCACTCCACAACAAAATGGTGTAGTGGAGAGGAAGAACAGAACCTTGATAGAAGCTGCCAGAACCATGCTAGATGAAGCAAAATTGCCAACATATTTCTGGGCAGAAGCAGTTCAAACTGCTTGTTTTACTCAAAATGCAACACTGATCAACAAGCATGGTAAAACACCATATGAAATGGTGAAGAAGAAAAAGCCAAATCTAAAATATTTTCATATTTTTGGATGCAAATGCTTTGTGTTGAAGACTCATCCTGAACAGTTGACCAAGTTTGACCTAAAGGCAGATGAAGGAATTTTTGTTGGCTATCCACTGTCAACTAAGGCATTCAGAGTTTATAATCTGAGAACCAGAGTAATCATGGAATCAATTCATGTGTCATTTGATGACAAGAAAATAACTGGACTTGAAGATGTCAATGAACATGATCAACTGCACTTTGAAAATGAAGATTTATTCTCTGAAAAAGTAAACTCTGATCAGACTGATCTGACAAACTCTGTTGATCTAAACTCTGAACCTCTACTGGTAAATACTGAAGAAACTCTTCAATCAGAAACAAGGAAAGAACCAGTTGAGGGGGAGCATGAAGAATCACATCAAAGTGATAATTCAAACAATGAAAGTGACTCAGTTGATAATTCTGAATCAAACTCTGTTGAATCAAACTCTGTTGATTCAAACTCTGTTGATAATTCTGAGAAGTCACATTCAGGGGGAGCATCAGAAAATGAAGAGAGGCACCAAGAAAATCAGGAGAGCATGGATCAAGGGGGAGGATCACATGATGACAGAAGCAATCTGCCTTCTACAAGAAAATGGACTAAATCTCACACACCTGATTTGATTATTGGTAATCCTGATGCAAAAGTAAGGACAAGAAGTGCAACAACAAATGAATGTCTATTTCATGCATTCTTGTCACAATCTGAGCCAAAGAAAGTGGAAGAAGCTCTTAAATATGCTGACTGGATAACAGCAATGCAAGAAGAGCTAAATGAATTTGAAAGAAATGAAGTGTGGACACTTGTACCAAGGCCCAAGAATAGATCCATTGTTGGTACTAAATGGGTTTTCAGAAATAAAACTGACAGTGAGGGTGTTATCACAAGAAACAAAGCAAGACTGGTTGCAAAAGGCTATTCACAATAGGAAGGAATAGACTATGATGAAACATTTGCTCCAGTGGCTAGATTGGAGGCAATCAGAATCTTTCTAGCATATGCCTCTCATAAGAAATTCAAAGTGTTTCAGATGGATGTAAAAAGTGCATTTTTGAATGGAAAACTTGAAGAAGAAGTGTTTGTGGAACAACCACCAGGTTTTGTAGATCCAAAATATCCAGACTATGTCTACAGGTTAGACAAGGCACTCTATGGACTTAAGCAGGCACCAAGGGCATGGTATGAAACCCTTGCCAAATTTTTACTAGAAAGTGGGTTTCACAGAGGTACTATTGATAAAACTCTGTTTTACTTTCAATCTGGTAGTGACTTGCTTTTAGTTCAGATATATGTGGATGATATCATTTTTGGATCTACTAATGATAAACTCTGTAAGAAGTTTGCTAAACTCATGCAGTCAAGATATCAAATGAGTATGATGGGAGAGCTTAGTTATTTTCTAGGCCTACAGGTGAAGCAAACAGATGATGGAATTTTTATAAATCAAGCAAAATATACCAGAAATCTTCTCAAGAAATTTGGTATGCTTGACTGTTCATCTGCAACAACTCCCATGGCAACTGCAACAAAATTGGACAAAGATGCAGGGTCATCAGTAGATATGACAAGTTACAGAGGAATGATTGGTTCTCTACTCTATTTAACAGCTAGTAGACCTGATATCATGTATGCCACTTGTTTGTGTGCAAGGTTCCAGGCAGATCCAAGAGAACCACATTTAACAGCAGTAAAGAGGATTTTTAAGTACCTCAAGGGCACTATAACTTTGGGGCTGTGGTATCCAAGAGAATCAGAGTTTAAACTACTTGGTTATTCAGATGCAGACTTTGCAGGCTGTAAGATAGACAGAAAAAGCACCAGTGGAAGTTGTCAATTTCTGGGTGACAGACTTGTTTCCTGGTATAGCAAGAAACAGAAGTCAATATCTACATCTACAGCTGAAGCAGAGTATATTGCTGCTGGTAGCTGCTGTGCACAGATTTTATGGATGAAGAATCAACTGCTGGATTATGGATTAAGGTATACCAAGATACCTATTTACTGTGATAATCAAAGTGCTATTGCAATGACAGGTAATCCAGTACAACATTCAATGACAAAGCACATCAACATAAGGTATCACTTCATCAGAGAGCATGTAGAGGAAGGAAACATTGAGCTTCACTTTGTGTCTACAGAACAACAACTTGCAGATATCTTCACCAAGCCATTGAGTGAAGCTACATTTACAAGACTGGTCAATGAACTAGGAATGGTCTCTAGTTTTGACTAGAGATGTTGGTTAGACTCAAAGACTTATCTCTAAAATATATTGCTCATGTTTCTGCAAATTGTTAAGTGCTATGTGAACCTTAGTATTAAACTCTGTTCTGCATGCTTATGTTTACAACTTGTTAAACTCTGTCAGCATGTCTGTCTGTTAAACACTGTTAACATGTTGGATACACTCAGTGAATTCAGAATTGATTATTGTCTGAATGAAAACACCAATGAAGAAAAATGTATGAAGCATGATTCTCAGTAAATAAATCATGATTCTTTCTGAGTCACTGTAATCTAATCAGTCTTTGTGCAGTAAATCAACACAGCATGATACTATTTCATATTTATAGCATCTCTTAGTTTATTCAGTCCTAAACTCTGAGTCTATGAATATTGTGTGCATTGCCTCTCATAAATAATTTCTGTTATTGATGAACTCTAAACTCTGATAAGTGACATTCTGTTTCCAGAGGTATGGTTCCTGATGATTCCTTGTTTGTACTTGTGAAAACCATAAAACTTGAGATGTGTCATTGATTAGTTTTGTGAGTTCAGATTCATGTCTACACCCTGTGAGAGTTTGAGCCAAATCAGTGATTGATACATTTTCTATCAATCAGTATTTATTGTTGTGTGATATTCATCAGGAAGTATGTTTCTCTAGAACTTGTATTAAACCATCTTGAGACTACATGATATGTGTGTGCATGAAAATGATAAAGGCAATAGGATTTACCATTCCTTCAAACACTATTCTAAATTCTTTTGAACACTGTTCAAACACTGTATAAACACTGTTCATAAATACCATCCTTAGTAAACCCCTTTGAGCCTATTTAACTGCTCATTTTTCTTATACTCTGAAGCATTAAGAGCAGTTATATTCTTTTGAAAAAAAAAAATCAAGCAGATGAGTGTTTCTCAGGAAAAGAAAAGTTTACTCAGTATATATGCTAAATTAAAAAATATATATATATATATATAAAAATAAAAAATAAAAAAAAGGCATATATACTGATCTTGTACAAATATGTACTAACATTGTGATTGAACACTTTGGTCTATTAAAATGTTCAGTTTGAATTCACTCATGAATAAAACATCTTTTTCATCTGTTTGATCTTACCTCATTACAACCCTGAATAAAGTCCTTTTGATTTGTGAATACATGTACTCAAAGTAGTGTAGATTTGGTGGACATTCAAGCATATGGTAGATTCTGCTATTTCTGAATGAATGAGAGTGTAAACACTTCACCTAAACACTTGTGTGCTTTGAGAGTTTGTGAGATTATCAAATTCATGACTGTTATTCACTGAATGATGCTCTGATTTCTATCTCTTGATCTTTTTGTCTTCAAAGACTGTGTGCTTACTTGGATAATCATGGAACATCAAAGGGAATGGAAGTTTTCAGATTTCTGTATTACAGTAACTACAGAGTTTAGCATTCATCAAACAATCAGTGTTTAATATGAGAGTTTGTGCATTCAGTGTTTATTGATTTTTGTTATGGATTTTATGAAATATTAGATGCTCTAAAAAATTGATTTTAGTAAACTCTGCTTCACACACACTCATATTCACAACTGTGCAATTTTTGAAAGGGTTGTTAGTGATAAAGTTGGAAAATTGATAAACACTGTTGAGTTGTGTTAAATACTCTAAGGTACAGTTTCATTGAGATGATTTGACTATTTTGGAGTAATTGGGGTAGTTGACAACTGTTAATTAGTGTAAATATGTCAAAGTGTCGTGATTATAGGAATGACAGCGGTAATTATTAAGTGATCCATTGGTTGTTTGACACGTGTCCCATGACAGTGTCCCACTCACACATTACTCTACAATCAGTTACGCGCTTTTACTGAATAAACGATTGAGTTTATTTTTACTCTAATCGTTTTTGTTCTCTCACTTCACATCGATTAATATTCACCCACTCACAGTTACTTGCATATTCATTCACTTTCAAAAATCTCATACACTCTCCTTCACATTTTGGTAAACACTTACCATACATCTTTTCTCTGAATATCTTCGTATCATATCTTACTAATGGCAACCAAAGCGTTTGATGCAGCAGGATTAACTTTTCTTCCTAGCAACTATGCAGCACCACTGGAGACTTCAAATGCTCCAGAGGCGTTTCATGTGTTCCAAAATTTCTTGAAAGATTCTGAAATAGGGAAGGCTTTAACTGTACCATCAATACTCTCTGCTTCACAAATTGCTACCTTCTGGACAAACTCTGTATATGATGATGGAGAAGAGTCTGGCACTCCAACAATCACTTTCACTCATAATGAATCAGAGTATATTATTACTCCAACTACAGTTAGAGATGCTCTGGATTTTGAGACTCACACTTCTTACAGTGTTGTTGGTCATGATCGCTTGAGGACAATGTTGCAGCAAATTGGATGTGCAGGCAACTTGAATAAGCTAGGGTCTCTGAGAAGGCCACTTTTGAGAAAGGAATGGAGTTTCTTTTTCGATTGCATTACAAGAGCTTTTGGAAAGAAGACAACAAACTGGGATGCACTTCCTCTTGACACTCTCCAAATTGGTCATGCTCTACTATATGGAGGTAATTTCGATTTTGGTAGATTAGTGCTAATGAATCTGGGAGAGCGTTTGTCTGAGCCTACTTCTGTTTATTTTGCTCGTTTTTGTCAAATGCTATTTACTGCTTGTGTGCCTAACATTCCAATTGATGAAGCTGATGTGATTCAGCCTTTTCAAGTTGCTAAAAGAATGTTTTCTGATTTGACAAACAAAGATGTTACTAAACAGCAAATACCTGATATGTTTATGCCACTAGCCTTACAGAATTATGTAAACCAACCTCAAGATTCTCAATCACCACAACACATGCCTGAACCATTAGACACCATAAATTCTGAACCAACACCCACAAACACTGTACCTACTACATCTGATCAATCACAACCAGAACACTTACACTCTTCACCAATAAACTCTCCAAAAATAAACTCTCCAAAAATAAACTCTCCACCAATAAACTCTGAAACCTTAAACACTGAAACCTTAAACTCTGAGCCAGCACCTACTGAAAAAGCCAAATCCAAACCAAAAAGGAAAATACACACCGCCCAAAACACTAAACACTCAAAGGCTAAACAGACATTACCTGGAGCTGTTTATACTAGAAGAATGAAACAAAAGGCAAACAGACCTTCACTTTCACCACCTAAAGAGAGCTCTAGTGAAGAAGAAGAGGAGATTGTAGTGCCTCAAGTCAAGAAGAGAAGATTAATTCTTTTAGATTCAGATGATGAGAATGTTGTTGAAGCTCCAGAGGTGGTTTCACAACAAACACCTACTGTTGAGGTTGCAGAGAATGTTGCTATACCTGCAGAGGTTGAAATGCCTGCAGAGGATATTGTGGCTGTCAATTTTGAAATTCCTGCAGAGGTTGAAATGCCTGCAGAGGATACTGTCAATGTTGAAGTACCTACAGAGGATAACATGCCTGTAGAAGAGGATCACATAGATGGTTTTTCACCAGTGAATGATGTTCTTGATTCAATTCTTGATCCTATCTCACCTATTGTTCACACTGAAGTTCCTGGTGTTGTTGATGAGACTGCAGTTAATGTTCCTGAAGCTGCAGCATCACATACAGAACTAATATCTATTGCTTCTCCAATTCCAGACAAAGGTGATGAAGTTGATCAGGCAACTAAGAAAATTTCTGAATCTATGCCTATTGAAACTACAAAGGCAAACTCTGTTGCAGAGCCTGTGCAACATGAGGAGACTATTGAAAAGATTGCAGAAGTTGTTGCAGAAACTATGGCTGACATAGCTCAGCACAGTGGTTCTTTAAAAGATGCTCAAGCTAAAGATGCAAGTGCTGAAGATGAATCTGACAGCAGTGCAAACTCTGATTCTTTTCTGAGTGCACCAGCACAGACTAAAAATAAACATAAACCTTTTGATCAGCCTTGTCCATCTCATGCAATTGAAGAAGAGCACCTTGCTAAATATGCTGCTAATTGGTATAAACAAGACTGTATTTTTCCAAAAGGGAGAGCAGCTGATTTTGTTAAGCAGACTGCAAGTAAAATTTCAAATCCAGAGATTTTATCATGTTTAAAGGCAACTGTGGTACAAGTCAAAACTCTGGATGGAAATTTTGCTGAAACAAAACAAGAAATTGCTTCTTTGAAGACCGAGATTCAGTCAAGAGAAATGAAGATGGAAAGAGAGTCCAAAATCAAAGCTGCACAGCTGTCTAAAGTTCAAGATACTCTCTTTGCCAGGCTAGGAAAGGTTGAAGAAAATCAAGCTGCTTTGTTTTCTAAGGTTGATTCTATTGCTAATTCTTTGGAGCTCATTACATCTATACTCATTCCTGATGATGTCAAAAAGGGGGAGAGAGTTGCTAAGTCTAAATGCAAAGTTTCTCAAACTCTGCTTCAAAAGGATGATGCTGGAGATGGAGGGGCAAGTGATAAGAAGAAGGGTTTAAACTCTGATACACTAACTCTGAGATCTGGCAAATCTCTTAAGTCACAGTCTGTTGGAATAAACACTGAAACTCAAGGTACTTCAAAAACCAAGAGTTTGGAATTAATATCAAATCCAAAGACTGATGAGGAGTTAGCTGTTAAGCTTTTCATGGAAGAGAATGCAGAAGGAGTTACTATAGAAGATGCTAAAGCTGAAGAGAAGAGTCTGCAAGAAAAGCATTTGAAGACTTTAAAGTCTGATAAATTGAAGAAGAATGTGAAAGTTGCTAAAGCTGCAAAGCCTGTTCTTAAAGGTATTCAAATCAAAGAACCAGTTGGTACAAATCAAAGAATGCAAGTGTTCAGAAAACCAACAGATGCAGAAGCTAAGCAAAAGCTGAAAAGTATTGTTACAACCTCTGTTGATACACATGTTGTACAGAAGAATGAAGACACAACCTCTGTTACTACACAAGTTGTGACTACACCATTATTGTCTTCTCAGTTGAAATCAACATTTGGAAAAAGTGTTCTTCATGATTCAAGGCTAGAAGCTACAGTTCCAATGGATTTCACTGATGGTAGAGCCTTATCTGGTAAAATCGGATATAACAAAGGAGGAATAGGCTCACACAGAGACACAAGACAATATGTTGGTCCCAGAGATCCTTCTTCACTGTCTGTTCCAGGTCGTGGTGTCACTCAAGAGAGTTTAGACAAACTGGAGTCAGTACAGCTTGTTAATTAGAAGAGTTTAGAGAAGGATTTTCTCCTATATTTCATGGCTGATGGAACAGTGTTTAAAGTTGATGAAAAGGATATTGATTTAAAATACTGGGAAGAACTAGAATATGTTCTGTATCTTTTCAGAGTAAGAAATCAAAGAGCTCAGTCAGTTGCAAATGTACTCAGACAAAAGATGATTCAAAATCTTGCCAGGAGAAATATGAAGTACAACAGCAAGTATGTTCCAAAGTATAGAGACTGGAATGGGAATCTGATAGAAATGGAGAAGGGGACTACAAAGCTGAAGACTGATCTTGGAATCACTATTCTGGATTTTAATGTGAAGTCTGAGGAAGTGAAATATATCAGGCTGGGAAATGAGATGAGAAGAAACAAAATCTACGATCTTAGAGCTGCTATCTATCAAACTGATGAGAATGATCCTCAGTTGAGAGAAATCAAGGAAGCTATGCAGATAGAGCTTGAAAATGCTGAAAGAAGATTGCTTATAGACTATCTCAGAACAATGCCAGATCTTCAAGAGATTAGAATTTGAAGTCTGTAAGAATTTTCTTATCTTCTGTAGAAATTGTTAAGTAATAGCTTAAACTCTGTTTGTATGTTAGACACTGTAAAAACTTTGTATTTGTTTTGACATCATCATTTACTGTAAACTTGTACATTCTTGCTAATGAACAAGTTGGGGGAGATTGTTAGAAATGATTGATGAAAACAGTGTTTGGAAGCTAAAGTAACAAAACAGAGTTTAGCTGGAAGCAGTCAGAGTTTAGTTAAACACTGACTGGAAGCGCAACATAGATTGTTAAACTCTGTAGCGGTATTGTCTGAAGAGTCAACAGTGTTTGAAGATTGATTCAAGATAAATATGGAAGCAATATCTTTGAAGATTGGAAAGCTGTCAAAGAGATTGAGTTGACTTGGAAGACTGGAGCAATCGTGATTGATATCAATTGTATAGCTTAATTATAGGAGAATCAATTACTGATTGTACGAAGCTGTATGTTCTATAAATACAGTTAGGTTAACCCTAGAAGGGTATCGAACATTGAGAAATTCATTGATTGTAACCTAAGCAGCTCTCTGTGATATTTACATCACTGAGAGAGGAATTGTTAATTCCAAACAGTTTTTAAGTGTTAAACAGTGTGTTCTTGTTAAGTTACTCATATAGTATTTGGTTAACTATTGTGAATTCGACCTAACACATACGCATGTTAATAAACACTCATTTTAGTGTTGGGAAAAAATAATTAAAAAATAAAAAGGTCGGGTTGTACGAGATTTTAACAAAAACGTAGTAAAAGTGCTACTTTTTGTATTGGGGCACAATCCAGGTTCACTGAATAGTTTTTTTGAATGATTTATTCGACGATCACATAGGGTAGCATATTATCTCTAATCATGCCACAAATCATGATGTTAAAACATCAACCTATCCTATGCTAGCATGGCAAGTTCTAAATCTCAAGATCCACTCTCGTTTAGCAAGAGATTAACAAATTAGATGTTCATGACGCATCTAAACACATGAATCACAACCATATGAGGATATCAAGATATACATCACACACAGATCTTTTAAAGCATCAAGATACTAAACTCCATAAATAAATCCGTTAGAATCCCATGACAGCGATTAGTTCATAATCGAACCTCTCGTCATCATGGGATCTGATGAAACCATGATAAAAAACAAAGTATGAAAATATACAAATAAACCTAAGTAATTGATATGTAATTGTTCTACTCCTAATGATAATGATACAAATTACAAGGGTTGGATGTGTTTATATAGGCTCTAGAAGTCTTGTCCACCAAGCAATTGCCTTTTTAGAGTTGGAATAGAAGATTGGCAATTTTCGTTCTTGAATGAGAATAGAATTGCAAATTCTATGTGTAGATCTGATTCTGGAATGTTCTAGCCGCCCAGAGCAATTACCATACTTATTAGAAGTAGGAATTATATCAATTTCCTTGTCAAAGTTGAATTTCTGCAGCTCGGCACATAATACGTTTCCTAAACTGATTCGGTTTTTAAGGAAAATTCGTTGCTGACTTTTCTTCAATATTTATGGGCCGTTCCAGTTGTAATTGGACCTCTGGACCACTTTAGAATGATAGAGAATCTCGTTATCTTCGCGTGGACAGTAAGATCGCCCAAAACGGAGTTCTAGAACTCAAGATATGGCCAAAATCGTAAAAAGGGCAAAACTGTAATTTTTCAGCGACTTCTAGGGCACCCTGCACGAGATTGGAGCAGTCTGCCCGGGCGCAATCTGCATAAAAAGCTCAGTTCTGGCGCAGACTGCTCGAAATCTGGGGCAGACTGCCCGGCTGCAATCTGATGGATTTTTTCTGCATTTTTTTCTTCGTTTTTCAGCCTTTTCTTCCCGTTCCTTTTGCATGAGCTTCCGTCTTTAATCCTTCTTGACTTGTATACTTCTTGGTAGCTGACATTAGCCTCCATTCTTCATTCCATATCATAAATCAACTCCAAAACGATGGAAACTACACCCTTAATCGACATTTCTTCAACCCTGCACAATTAAGCAAAACACATCAAAACTACAACAAACTTGAGTCCAAGTACACCAATTTAAGCCGATATGGAACCCTCCAAGTGGATATAAATCCACTTATCAGATAGGATATTTAAAAATGCTTTATTTTGTAATTTTTGTAATATTCATAATTTTTGGGGAATTTTGGCATTTATGTTATATTTGTTTAAAAATAAAAATTTTACATTTTTATCCCATAAAAATTATTTTGAAGGCTTAATAATTTTAATCAGGGGCTAAAAATATTTTTGGGGTATTAATTTTCAGATTAATATAAATAGCAGATTTTTATTTTTAATTGTTAAAATTAATCAAAAATCAGATTTTTGATTTTATTTTCTGGAAATTGTAGAGAGGTGTTCTTGGCGTTCTTGAGAATCAATCACACTTTTGAAGGTGATTCCAGGATCCAAATCTCTTGTATGAATAACCAAACTGAATCTCATGTTATATACTACATGTTTATGTGGGTGTTGATGTGTGTGTATGCCTCGATCGAAATTTTATATTTTTATTTAATTTTCGAATAAATTGAAACTGGTGTTGATTGTAGGATGATTTGTTGTTTATGTGGTTAGTTCCTACAGATTGCTTATGCTTCCAGGGATTTTATGATGATTTTTAACTGATTTGTTTTGTACTAAATATGAAAATCGAGTTTTTGTGTGGGTGAGAAATTTTGACTTCGATTTCTGGGTTCTTGATTGATTTGTTGCTGTTATTGATGATTGGTATAGCTTGTACAAGTAATAAGCTTCGTTTTGGTGTATAAAACGCTGAATTTGGTTCCCGATTTAAGCAAATCGGAGTTTTGGCCGGAGTTTGGTTGAAGCTCGCCGGAAAGCTTCGAATTTTGGCCGGATTCGGCGATTGGTTAGCCGGATTCTGCGGTTGTTGGTTTGGTTTGATTGTTGGGTTGTTGTGGAACATTTTACAATCGAAAACAAAGTAGAATGATCGACTTTTGGGTCGGCCGGAGTTGGCCAGAATTCGCCGGAGGTCGCCGGAGTTCACGCCGCCGGCGTGAACAGTATTTGCATGTGGCTGTGAGGAAGACGATGCTGTTAAAAAAAATTGATTTACTTTTAATTACTTTTAAATCATTTAATAATTCTGAATTTAATTATAAAATTCTGAAATATTATTTTCTGAAAATGTTTTGTAAATTCAGAATTTATTTCTGAATTCTATTTTAATGATTTATTTATTTAGTTATTTATTTATTTTTAATTCCAAAAATAATTAGGAATTAAATACTTTTAATTATATTAATTAAATTCAAATAAAAGGAAAGTCTACTTTGACCGGTTTGACCGTTATAAAACCAAACCAAATACATCTAGGAAATTTTTCGAAAATTTACCACTTCACTAAAATCGTTATATCTCGACATCCGTACGATTGGAACGTCAAAAAAAAAATTTAAAAAATAGTTTCATAATTCCGGACAAGACTAGTTAAAAGGAAAGTCTACTTTGACCGGTTTGACCGTTATAAAACCAAACCAAATACATCTAGCAAATTTTTCGAAAATTTACCACTTCACTAAAATCGTTGTATCTCGACATCCGTACGATTAGAACGTCGAAAAAAGAATTTAAAAAAATAGTTTCATCATTCCGGTAAGAGAAGTATCTAATGCAACGCTTTTAAAGGCAAATGCAACACCTTTTTCACCTACTGCAACGCTTCTGCCACGTCAGCAAATGCCACGTCAACAATTGTGGGCCCAACATCTGCCACGTCTGCAATTGTGGGCCCCACACGTGCCACGTCACCATCTGTGGGCCTCCTTCCACGTCACTTTGGTGGGCCCACATTGACACGTCACCCAGGTGGGTCCCACAACTGCCACGTAAGCATTTAATAAAAATTCTAAACTAGCTAATGCAACGCTTTTAAAGGCAAATGCAACAACTTTTTCACCTAAAGCAACGCTGCTGCCACGTCAGTCAATGCCACATCAGCAAATGTGGGTCCCACATCTGCCATGTCAGTAGTTGTGGGCCCCACACTTGCCACGTCAGCATCTGTGGGCCTCTGCCATGTCACCCTGGTGGACCCCACGCTGCCACGTCACCCTGGTGGGTCCCACAACTGCCACGTCAGCATTTATTAAAAATTCAAAAATATCTAATGCAACGCTTTTAAACAGCAAATGCAACACCTCTTTCACCTAATGCAACGCTTCTGCCACGTCAGCCCATGACACGTCAACAAATGTGGGTCCCACACTTGCCACGTTAGCAATTGTGGGCCCCACACTTGCCACGTCAGCAAATGCCACGTCAGCACGTGTGGACCCCACTGCTGCCACATCAGCATTTTTTAAAATTTAAAAATATCTAATGCAACGCCTGCTGTTAGTGTTGCATTATGTGAAACACCGTGGATCAAATGCAACACTAAATTATATGTAATGCAACACCAGTTCATGTTCTGTTTCGTTAGAGTCAAAATTTCATACCTAACGAAACACTTTCTAAAAGCGTTGCATATGAGCATTTATGGCGTAGTGGTTTTTACTAGAGAGATATAGCTTACAGTGTATGAAAAACTTGACTCACAAAAGTTAATTGCTAAGGAAGTGAGGCTGTATCCTTATAGAACATGGATACAACCTACTTACTACAAATGAGGTAGCTAAACAATTTACTTTCTAGCCTGTCTATCATATTTGAGTAAGTGTCCAAACGGTTACAGATTTGACTTTGCAAAGCCTGTTCAGATCCACTTCTTTAGCCCTTTGTCTCTTCTATATCTCTCCAAGCTTCCTTGTAGGCTTTCCAGAGCACGTTACAGATTGTGGTCCATAAAGTGCATTGGCTTGTTGCAGGTTTCTGACTTGTACAATTTTTTCAGTATTTTGTCTCCAAGAATGTATTCGAGAAGTGACTAAGTAATTGATTCGAGAACTAGAATTGACTTGATCGATAACTTTGAGTTCTCGAACACTATTATATTGACATATCGAATTACTTCTCGAATAGCTCTTTTTCATCAGGATTCCTTGAGTTGTCGAATAGAACATTTGACTTATCGAATCCTCGAGATATCAAATAGCTTTCTGAGTCCTTGGGATATCGAATGGAACTTTGACTTGTTGACTCTTTGAGAACTCGAATACCACTTTGACTTGTTGACTTCTTGAACAGAGTAATAGACATATCGAATCTCTGAGATATCGAATGAGATATCGAACAGTGTATTCAGAGATATCGAATAGTGTCTTGAGATATCGAATCCCTGACTTCTCGAATGCTGGACTTCTCGAATAGACAAAACTACTTCTCGAATTGGTACTTAGGCAATTTCTTCACTTTCTTCAAATCCAAACTGTGATTATTCGACATTCTTTATCTTCTTGCTTGAGGCATGAACCTTGGAACTTCTTTCAAGCATTATTCTTGACTTTATAAGTATAGTTACACAACTAGGATTTGGTGCCTATTACAAGTACAAAACAAGTAGAGACTCTACAACTAGAGGTTCCCTCAGTTAAGAGGTCATGTAAGTAATGCAAAGCATTATAAACAATTAGGCTTATTATTAGATGTAAATAGGCATGCCTCTATGACTAACAGTTAGGTATCAAATATTATAAAATATTATGTAAATGTCAATCACATGATTCTAATAATGAATTAGTTATGTATGATCTTACATGTGAAAACAAGCTTCTATAGAGTGGGTGTCAACCCAAGTCCCACATCAATAAGATAAAGAAGAATTATCATGAATATAAGCAGTCAAAAAAACTCCATTAGTATGAGACCTTTTGGTAGGAGCCCAAAAACATATCTGTGCGGGCTTGGCCATGACCCAGAGCGGACAATATCATACTAATGTGGAGTTAATGGGTGTTGCGCGACCCAATAAGTGGTATTAGAGTCAATGGTTAAGAAGTTGATCCTGGGGTTGGGGCTGTAAGTTGTGTGGTGTGGGAGGCTCTCCAAAACTACGATTGGAGATCTTGGACGTCTTGTGTCGAAAGTCTTCCTGACACTAAGGTAGTCGGGCGGCGTGTCCCGCAAGATGAGGAGCCACAGATGAATAGCGGCGGTATAAAGGTCACAAGATTGGTTGTTCTTGGATTGAGGGGAGTTTGTAGAGTGGGTGTCAACCCAAGTCCCACATCGATAGGATAAATAAGAATTATCTTGAATATTAGCAGCCAAAACAACTCCATTAGTATGAGATATTTTGGGAGGAGCCCAAAAACAAATCCGTGCGGGCTTGGCCTCGACCTAGAGCGGACAATATCATACTAATGTGGAGTTAATGGGTGTTGCGTGGCCCAATAAGTGGTATCAGAGCTGATGGTTAAGAAGTTGATCCTGGGGTTGCGGGCTACAAGTTGTGTGGTGTGGGAGGCTCTCCAAAACTACGACTGGAGATCTTGGAAGGCTTGTGTCGAAAGTCTTCCTGACACTAAGGTAGTCAGGCGGCATGTCCCACAAGATGAAGAGCCACAGATGAATAGTGGCGGTATAAGGGTCACAAGATTGGTGGTTCTTGGATTGGGTGAAGTTTGTAGAGTGGGTGTCAACCCAAGTCCCACATCGATAGGATAAAGAAGAATTATCTTGAATATAAGCAGCCAAAACAACTCCCTGCCGCTTGTGTGTCCAGTGGAGGCGAGGCTTGCCTTGTCCAAACAACGGATGCTGTTTACACTAATTCACGCAAGCGTACGTGGTCACAAGTAATACATATAGAAGTCAAGTTCGTTCCCACAGAGATCTGGTTATGGTTTTAATTCAGTAGATGTACCTATGCAACAATGTATGATTATTATTCACTGCTAAGACAATTAACAAATTGGGTTTTGATTAACTAAGATTAACTAAAAAAACAAATTAACAAACTAAGAATTAACTAACTAACAAGAATTGGAATCAAATTACTTCTGCAAGAGGAAACATGGAATCCTAACTTCATTAAATACTTTGCTTAGATCTAACGCCTTTAATCACTATATGCAATGGTTATGATATCTGATCGGATAACACGAAACAAGTATACGCTTCCTCTCAGTATACGAATACCAAACTAAACATACATCCACAAAAGAGATAGAAGATGAATAGACACCAATTATGCTTAGACCCTATATGTCTATAGAATTTGAAAACATAACGGTTGAAGAGCAAGTTATCCATAAAGATCACATAGGGCAGCATACACTACGCCACAAATGGGCTTTAACAACACTTTTTTCGGTGTTACGGGCAAAAGTGTTGGCATATATGGCTTAGAATTGGTCTACGCCTACACATATTTTTAATGTTAGCATTTCTATAAATAAGTGTTAGCATAGACTTCAGACGGTATCTATCCTAACACGGAAGCAAGTGTAGGCGTTGGTCTTTAAAAAATGTGTAGCCATTGCCCTCTAAAAATGAGTAAAAAATAGGCGGGCTTAATCTTTTTCCGAAAATTTGATTTAAGCGGGTCAAATTTCGTTAAATCTCCCGATTATTCCCTCTATCTCAATTATTCACTCTGTCACTCACTCTCTCTCAACTCACTCACTCTCTCTCTCTCTCTCTCTATCTCTCCCAAATTTCAATTAAACCCCAAGCAATTAGGGTTCTTCACGGGTTCTATTCATGTTTAATTAGGCCTCTCACTACGGGTTGTGTTCGGGGTTCAATTATACGTATATCAATTAGTTCCTTCCAAAAAAAACCTAAGTATCAATTAATTAGTTCAATCACTCACACTGCCCGACCACTACCAATATTCAATCGTCTATCATCTTCATCTTCAATCAATTGGTTTCATCAAGGCATCGTTCAATCGCTATTTACAACTCACTGGGTTTAATCTTCTCTATGATTTTCACCTGCGATTCTAGGGTTTCG
Source organism: Kitagawia praeruptora (assembly GCA_037693485.1). Classification (NCBI taxonomy): domain Eukaryota; kingdom Viridiplantae; phylum Streptophyta; class Magnoliopsida; order Apiales; family Apiaceae; genus Kitagawia; species Kitagawia praeruptora. Next base: position 44,919,294 of record CM075345.1, on the reverse strand, counting down.
ATTTGGGTTTAATCAGGTTGTTTATCTCTCCCTCTAAACATGTATAAATAAACACGAGTGATTTGGGTTTCGGTTTGTTCTGCAATCGATTTGTTCTATTACTCTGTTCTTCTCAATTTTAGGGTTCTATTTTGAAGTTTTAGGGGGGTTTAAATTAATTTGATGTTTTAGTTTTGTAGCTGCTTCAAGATTAAAAGGTATTGGCTTCAATTTTGGGTGTGGGGTTTGGCTTCTCAGTTCACAAGATTAAAAGGTATGTTGTGGGTTTGGCTTTTCAATTTAGTACTAGAATTATTATTTTAGTTTCTGGAAATAGGAGTGTCAAATTTAATACTAGAAGGGAACCTGCGGGTAGTTCATTCTGCAACTGAATGGATCCTGATAGATTCAGAATTAACTACGAGACTGCACGCTGCATTGGTGTAAGTAAGATCATTCGAAAAAAGTCGAGTACTGAACTGTTCTTTTCTGCTTTGTTGTAGTTTAATTGTTTTCATATAGTTAGAATTCAGGCCTGCTTTTTAGTAGCAGGGTTGAGGAGTGAAAGTACTTTTAACACAAAATTCTAGAAACACCTGGAATTGTAAGCATATATGATAGATTCTGGTTTTTCCATCTGAAGATTTGGCAGTCTGATTAACATTAGAACCATGAAATTTCAGAATCCGAATAAATCTCATAATTTTTAAATTCATAGATTCAGAAAATATGATCAAGATTAGTATAATCTTACTCAGTTTTATACCGACTTCCTAGATAATTTTCACATTTAATGTTATATAATATAGTGTAGCAATGTAATATAGTATATAATTTCTCATATTATTAATCAAGAATTAAAGCAAAGTATTAGACCACAGGACCACTGAACAATTTCCTAAAAGAATCATACCGAAGATATCCAAAAATGTTTGGTTCATCATGCACGTGCTCTGGGTTTTCCATACAACTAAATTGATCATAAGAGACACCCGGATTTGCTCGAGTATGTTTATCAATGCAATCATTTAATAGCTTTCTGATAAATTAAGTAGAGGTGTATGACTTATTAGAGATATCTTATAAGATTATTTGGGTTTTATAGAATTTATGTAGTTCAACACTTGTATGATACTGTGAAGGTTTAAACAAATTGGTCCAGCTGACAACTCCATCAAATCCCCTGGCAACTAGAGCAGATGACCTGGTCTGGATTTTTGGGAACTGGCTCTTGAACTATTATGTCGCTCATGGCTCAGGGCAGCATGTTGGGTTCTTCTAGTTTGCCTGGCTTACCTACTTTGAGATGGAAACTCTTTGCTGACATAATAGCAAAGCTAAAGCTTATAGGATGCTTTGTATGTGATTTATGTGTTGCAACTTACGCGTCGTCAAATATATAGATTTATGATATATATGTAGTACGTCTCCTGGTTGTACATGACAACAATCTTATTTCAGGATTGTTTACCCGTGATCTGTCTGTTATGCATCTCGTTGGAACTGTGCTCCTCAACTTGAAGCAGGTGGAACCTTGAAGGACTAGACGCTGTATAATTGCCGATGATCTATTTCAACTTTCTAAAGCTCCAAAGCAAGATATTTTATCTGTTATATGCAAAGTTATCAAAGATTTGAAAGGCTGTAAGTTCCAGGCTTGCTCGACTTTTGTGATCGTTAATTATTTAATTTATGTATAATATAAGATGAATATGTACAAACACAGTCATTTCTGTATATCTTTTCTATTATGGTATAAATGCATAACTCAATATCTCTAGTGTTGTCATTTGAGCTCTGCATATTTAAGAATGA